>CM033651.1:708987-783353 GCA_019512145.1 Engystomops pustulosus
GCCTCTGTGTGGAGGGGACTGCTGAGGTTGGTCAGTAATGGCCTCTGCGTGGAGGTGACTGCTGAGGTTGGTCAGTAATGGCCTCTGCGTGGAGGTGACTGCTGAGGTTGGTCAGTAATGGCCTCTGCGTGGAGGTGACTGCTGAGGTTGGTCAGTAATGGCCTCTGCGTGGAGGTGACTGCTGAGGTTGGTCAGTAATGGCCTCTGCGTGGAGGTGACTGCTGAGGTTGGGCCGTGATGGCCTCTGCGTGGAGGGGACTGCTGAGGTTGGTCAGTAATGGCCTCTGCGTGGAGGACACTGCTGAGGTTGGTCAGTAATGGCCTCTGTGTGGAGGTGACTGCTGAGGTTGGTCAGTAATGGCCTCTGTGTGGAGGTGACTGCTGAGGTTGGTCAGTAATGGCCTCTGTGTGGAGGGGACTGCTGAGGTTGGTCAGTAATGGCCTCTGTGTGGAGGTGACTGCTGAGGCCTGTAATTTGTGCTGTGATGACTGCCACCTAATACAATGCACAATGGGACAACATAAACTCATGGAATATATTTTCGGAAAAGGTGTGACAATCTAAATCTGGTCTTGAACGTGTCTTCATTTTGTGCAAATTTTTATAAATTTGTAGAAGGTCATGGGCATATAAACCCCAACACAACTGATGGACCAATTACTGATCCACCCCGGCCCCGGCATGATATTCTCGGGGGGAGGTGGGGGGATCACTCCTTGGTGCTGTCCTCATGTAGCTATAGACCGGCCAATGCCTTATGATTATTTTAGGGGCAATGACCCCGGGTAAGGTGGGCATTTGGTTTGGGAGTTGACATTCCGATGTAATAAGGTCCGATAGAGAGATCTATAAATCTGCGTCATCTTTGGAGTTTATATGAATATTAGAGGAGAGATAAGGATCCTTAAGAATGTTATAGAGTTTCGCCTGCCAGGACCTGGAATGGTTCTTGGCTGAGCGGCGCCTTGGATCTAGATCAGTACAACATAATAAAAAAACATAAGGATTTAGCTGCAAAAATTTTATATAATAAGTTTATTAGACACAAATCACAAAAGCCTCATAGGGTGTAACTGAGGGGCGCAGATATTATCCTAAGAGGGGAGCTGTCACCTGTCACCTGTAGGCCAGTTACCCTACAATCGGGAATTCCTCTTTACCCGTTGGAATCAAAACATGGTTATTAACGTCCCCGTCCCCCTTAATTGGGTGGTATGGCTGGCTTATGGGCAGGATCAGGCAGTCCATGGGCTGGTCCATTGTTGTTCCTAGGGGGGTTTCATATCGTTATGATAAGCTATCGAGTATGTGACCTGTGTCGTAGGTCTTTCTATGGACCCTTTCTTCTCTAACTCTTATTTCCCTTGTATTTAGTTGTCACAGAATGTAAAGCATCATTGCAACAAAAAGGCAGCAGCGAGACAACGCCGCTAGAACCTGCGCAAACCACACCGGAGGTTGAAAACGCAACTGCTGTAGATCGTACACCCACCCCAGTGCTGACCACCTCAGAGGTGAGTAATGCCCATGTCTATGGCACTGCCCCTTATGGCACCTCTGCTGCCCTGCAGTGAATTTGGCTGAACTGCAATACCAAACGCAACCTCCAGGCAGGCATGGCGCTGTTTGTGTTGGAAAAAAGACAGGTTTTACTGATCCTGAAAAACCTCTAACTTTTCAATTTGCTTGAAAAATCCGTAAAATAATGAATTCTTAGCGTCTCACCAGATTTTATATGCAATGTTATGCGAGATTATGCAGATTCTTCTCATGAATAGCTTCTCTTGTCTGCACGCTGCAGTGCTCTCTGCCGCTTGCCCCTCCCTCTGAATTACAAGAGCAGCTCAGACACAGGCACTTCCTGCCAGCGAGCAGCAGTGTGCAGAGACTTACTCTACAAGCTACAGACAGATAAGGTCTTTATCCGAGAGGTGACTTAGCAGAGCTGAGAGTGTTTTTGTGTGTTATATACATTTTTTTATATAAAACTCTGTGTGCAAAAGAGTGGCATCAATTTGCAGATTTGTACCAGATTTAGCAATTTTTTTTTGGCAAGATCAAGTGAAAACTACAGTAACTGTCTAAAAGAAGAGCTGCCATTGTTGTCCCTAACAACCAATCACAGCGCAGCTTTCATTTTCTACCCGTCTCTTGAAAGACGATAGCTGCGTTCTGGTTGGTTGATTGGTAACAAACAGTTTTCCTGTAGTTGTAGCTATTGTTCTGTGTTGTCAGCCACTAGATATATTTTACATGTTATTTCTTATGTCATTTTTTGACATATTTAGAGCCGGCAGCAATGTGTCTTTCATTAGGGACACAAATCCATTACTCCGATCTCGATTTGACGGTTCACATTCCCCATCCTTCATCTCACGCTCGGCACAAGTGATTTTCCCCTCATCTGATGACGATTATAATATTCCTCGTATAATCGTTACATGATTCCGCACATTCCTTCAATATCTCCTGACGACGCGAGAAACTTGTAACCTCCTCCCAAGGAATCGCTTGACTTCCCATCTGGCTTCTTGGCCGGAGATCCCGGGATCCCACAGAGTCGTATTCCGGCTCCAACACTGAATGGAACGTCCTAAATCAGCCAAAGCCCGGCAGAACCTCAGCCCCGGCCCCCCAGCCCTCAGCCCCGGCCCGGCCCCCAGCCCTCAGCCCCGGCCTGGCCCCCAGCCCTCAGCCCCGGCCTGGCCCCCAGGGTCGTCGGGTATGAAGAGGGTCGTCGGGTATGAAGAGGGTCGTCGGCGTCGGCAGGTATGAAGAGGGTCGGCGGGTATGAAGAGGGGCGGCGGCGGCGGGTATGAAGAGGGTTTGATCGCTCCTTTGATTAGTTTGTAAAGCATCTGTGACCTGAAAGGAGTGTAGTGAGATAAGAAACCAGGATCTTTTGCATCACAGCGCCACTCCTGTGCATGGCCGTGTCTGGTATTGCAGCTCCATTTAAAAATTATTTTTTTTGCAGGGCACCCCGTGCGCAGAGCAGATCAAAGAACTGATCTTGAGCCATTGTGAGAAGACGTGTGACCAGAGCGTGGTGGAGCAGTTGGATAAGATACTGAATGACACCAGTAAGGCGGTCGGCCTCCTCCTGAGCGAGCGATTCATTAACGTCCCCGCACAGATCGCTCTGCCCATGTACCAGCAGCTGCAGTAAGTCGCGTTTCTCTTCTCTCAACTCTTACTTTTTGGTTGGATCTGTTTTTTCCCCTCATTAGGTTCAAATCGCAGCCACAACGATAATAATAATATAATTATTTCTATAGCGCACACAGATACCGCAGCGCTGCACACATCAGTCCCTGTCCCCTTGGGGCTCACAATCTAATCGCCTACCTGTGTGTTTTGGATGCAGCTGGGACAAGCGGCGACGGGTTCCGGGTTATACGAGGAAATGATGACTTGTATTTACTTTCCGTACAACATTGAATGTTTTGTAACTTTAAAAAGATGTAGCAGATGTCACGTTATATTATAGAATTTTATTTTTATGCATTCATTTATTACGTTTTTTGACATGTGTGTGACAATCCGGCACACTCTAGATTACGCGGCGCAATTTGGTAATCTGACGGTTATCGGGCACAGATGTGCGGGGGTCATTCACTTCGCTACAGGAACAAACGGAGTCAGAATTTCACTCGCTTCCACACCATGTAAGAGGAGTTTGGGTCCGTGGCCCTTTAAGACGGCAGGGAAATGGATATCGGACATCGCTCTCTGTGCAATTATCTAATCAGGAGCGATGGAGACCTCCGTTTTTAAGAGGATATCAATCTCGCTAATTGCAGCCCAGCAGCAGTGGGGTCACCCCGTGGTGGCAGGAGATCACTATGTGCGTTTTGTGGATTAAGGAAATTTGCTGTTTTTTTTTCTTCCCTAAATGACCTGCATGGATGTAGGAATATTTTTTTGTCTATGCTTCCTGCACACTGATTATACATGCAACTCAATGATAATGCAGTACACAGTGAGCTCCACCTAGTGGTGGCAGACAATCTGATCCAATGTCCGCTGCAGCGCGCAAACCTGCTGGGAGTTGTAGTTGTTTATCCTGCGCTGGATATACTGGGGGTTTGTAGATGCATTGATTCTGCTGGGGGATACTAGACAGATGGGAAAGATGATGGGAGTTGTAGTTTCCCAGCAGTTGGGGCTCGGGAGTCCTATAATCCAATCGTGGAGAATATCTGCATTGGGTTTGTGTGGATTCCCAGGGTTCTCCCGTTTCCTCCTGCACTGTATCTGAGAGCCGTGTAACTCAGCTTGGTGAGGATGAGATTGGAGGGAATAGATTGTGAGCTCCCAGGGCCACGGACTGATATGAAGTTAATGTAGAATAGACACTTGCTGATCCCGGTGTTTGTGCAGCGGAGGCTCGAGTGTTTGCTGAGCTGATTGCACAGAAGTCCATTTGCTTTCCTGGGAGCAGTCGCCTCCCTCCTAATGGACTTGGCCCAGTGACAGGCGTCGGGTGACGTTTATGGGGAAGGTGCAGGGTGTCGGTCGCCCTGTATCATCATCATCACGGTGAAATATTTCTGCTCTTCTGCCGCGGTCACAGAGCCGCGTGTCCTAATTGTTCCCACTTGACCTCCCGAAACAGGAAGGAGCTGGCCGAGGCGCAGCGAACCAACAAGCCCTGCGGGAAATGTTATTACTATCTCGTTATAAGCAAAACCTTCACAGAGGCCGCCAAGAAATCCAAAGCTGGAACGCAAGGGAACGACCAGATGATGTTCGCAAACGCGGAAGAGGAATTTTTCTATGAGGTAAACGTCACCGTCCCTCCATGTGCACAAATACATAGGATGTTCTTGTCTTCTGCTCCTGGGAAAGATGGGTGGTCACCAGTATCACAGTCATCTTATCACTGAGAGTTGTTACTTATTGCTGTCTCAGGCCAATTACAGGCAGCACAGTTTTGCCATTCTGGGATCTGGAAAAGTTTGGTGGAAGCTGAGATCGCATTTGTCTCCTTTGTACATTGTTAATAAGGGAGAAGTTCCTGATCGCTTTCTGGACTCTTATACGGAGCAGCTTTTTCCTTAAATCCCACCTAATTAATCTGTTCTCCTGCAGCTCCTCCCATGTACCACAGGAGACCCTTGTACATCTATCAAACACTCAATTACCTTTAATTAAAACTGTATATATTAACGACCTGTGCGTCCATTGAGCCGCTATGTCCGTGGTGCCGGCAGTCAGGGTCCGAGCCCCCCCCCCCTTTGTGTTTGTGTTTTCCCCTTTTAGCAGTAGTTGTTCTCATCCCCAGGATGCGGATTCCGACTACAGATTTTAGCCTTTGCATTACAAAGGTAGAAAGATAGTGCGAGACCCAGAGCAATAGCCGCCGGGCACCACTGCACAAATATGTCCATCTTAGGTAAATTTAGAAGCCCAAAAAAAAAAATGACGAAACTTGGAGACAAAAATGTATCTGCTTTCTTCCAGGATCCGTGTCCCACCTGTGTATTTCACACTGAGGACAGGTGTAGCTCCATTTCTAGAAGAATCACAAAACTTTAAGGGGTCGCACAGAATCAGAAAAATATGTATATTACTTGAATCCAAAAACAGCGCCACAGATGTGCACAGGTTGTGTGTGGTATTGCAGCTCAGACCGGTTCACTCCAGTCACAGCTAATACATTGAATAATACAGGGCGCAGGGCCTGGGGGGGGTTTGGATCGGAGGAGCAGGACTCCTTCTCATTGGATTCCCTGAGTCCTGCTCCTCCCTCCAGGTCTGCACAAGGTATAATCCAATGAATCGGCTGTGACTGGAGTTTTCCTTTTAAGGTAACTGAGAATAATTTTTTGACACGTGACAGCTCTCACCATTTCTCCCTTTTTACAGAAAGCAATCCTGAAATTCAACTACTCTGTGCAGGAGGAGAGTGACACGCAGTTGGGCGGCCGCTGGTCCTTTGACGACGTGCCCATGAAGCCCCTGAGGACGGTGATGCTGGTCCCGGCGGGCTCCATGCCCTCCATCATGGAACAGTTCAAGGAACACCTGTCAGTGTAAACAATATCGCCTGCATATACCATAACGCACGGAGGTCACTGCTCCCCCCACATCATAGAAACAGAATTTATATTTTATTACTATTTCACCGAGACAAAAAATATACAAAAAGTGACGTTCTGCAGCCGTGCGACGATCTGCCGTCAGGTCCGCAGTCCATTAAACTCGTCAGTGTCTTTCCATCTCATATTGCACCTGTGTGACGCCTCCTTTCTGCGGCGTTGGGGGTCATTGTACGCTACATCTCTGCTCTTGCTCTTCATCCTCAGTCTCTACATCGTCCTCACAGTCGTCCTGGGGGGCAGGGGGAGCCGAGGCGTCCAGTGCTTTCTGTAGTAGCTCTTTGCTCTCACTAGGGGGCAGGTTGCTGAAGTAATATTGGGGCACCAACTGCATGAACCTACACAAAAGACAAAATCTTATTAACCCTTGCTGAGGTCAGGGCTTTCATCCTCACATCAATGAGGGGGGCGGCTGGAGAGAGATGTCACTTGCTGCAATATACAGGGGCTACACCTTGAGAATATAATGCTAGTGTTACAGCCTGCAGGGGGCGCACTACTATCAATGTCGGCAGAGACAGAACTTGGGGCACAGATTGAACAGGAAGCTTCTCTGACCATCGCTCTATTGGCTGCTGCCACTCCAGGAGAGGTACTTACAGGTCCGGGGAGATCTCGGAGGCGATCCGGATACAGCTCCTCTCCGCCACACTGAATTCATGGAACAGGACCCATTCCGGGAGGTTCTGGTTGAGGCAGTACCCAGAATGTGGATGCAGCTGTCCCACCTGTTTGTGTGTCAGCATAATGTAATTCCCTAAGCCGTCCACGTCTCGCGCAATCTAGGGAAAAAACATATTATACAAGTGAAATGCAAAGTAAATGTAGGTTATAGTGACTGCCGGATCATCTGGAGCACAATACACTAGATGAAGCCATTTTGGGCAATTCTCCCTAATTTACCTTTTGGAATTTTTTTTTTCAGTCTCAGAAAATGCCTTTCCATGCAGATAGCTCCCCCTAGTGGTGGCTGGGGATAACCACAATCCTGCATTAGCATGTACTGAACTGTATGCACTGAGCTCATAAGCGCCCACTAGTGGTGGCTAAAAAGCATCCAACTCCCATCACAGCCCGAACGATGAGCAACCGGACCTGAACTTAGCATGTCAGGTCCATTCAGTTCCGGTTGTCAGCGTTGGGGCTGGACCTTCCAGCCAGTACATGCTATCAGCAGGACGCGTCACACTCGCTAGGCCTTGGGGTGGTGACCATAGTTTTCTTACTTGCATGAAATATCCGGACAGCAGAGATTTCTTTATGTTCATGATGTTTTCATCAGAACCAAACGCCGGGTCAGACACCGGGAGCTCGATCCTCTTCATTGTGTCCAGAAGCTCTGCCCGTATGACGCGCGCCATCTCCAGCGCCGTGTGGTTCAGCCCGTGGTCCTGGCACCATCTCTCAATGTCATCTGCTCAAGACAAAGGCAAATGAGCAACGGACTCGAATCTACATCTCCAGACATAGGAAACCTTAAAGGGATAGTCCAGGATTGAGGTACCGATGACCAGCTGCACTCACACTCACTGGCGTTGCTGATCTTCATCGTCTCGTACTCTCTGTAGATGTTGATGAGGGTGAAGTGGTCGCCCGCCGGGTGCAGAAACTTTCTCCTGTCGCCTGGTTTGGTGACGTCTCCTTCCTGTGCAGAATCCAGGAAACAGTTTGGAGCTAACAAAGAAGAAGAAAAAATGTTGAATAATTTTTGTGAACAGACAAGTCTTAAAGGGCTGGAGAAATAAACCAATTCTCTCCCCTTTTACTATGTTCTAGTGGCTCAGGACAATCCCTTTAAGGAATGAACTGCCTAAGATTTAGTCCGTGATGGATATTGTCCCTGGAGAGAGAAATCCATGTATCACAGTCCTGTGTATGATTACACATATTTCAGGGCCGGCAGAGACAGTGTAACAGCCTGTGAAGTTGCAATACAGAGGGGCGCTTCACTAATAAGTATAATTCTAAAAGTTGATTTTTTAGAAGGAAGGAGGCCATGGACAACTTTTATAATCATGTCAACTAGCGAGGAGACCTCTGGGGGGCGTTACCAGAGCCCCTCTGTGTTGCAACTTCACAACAGTGAAGACCAAGTGTCTAAATTGCTGCATCCGTCATTATCTGTCCGTTGTTTTTCATTTAGCGGTAAATCGCCTTTCATTTGCATAACAATCACAAAGCACGGGCTCATCCCTGGCAGACGCGGGCAGCAGACCATTGTTGTATGCGCACAATACCTGTCACCATGGCAGCCAGCGTCAGCATTTCATCCACACAATCAAACTCGCAGGCGGCTAAGATGGATTTTGACAGCTGCGGATCCAGCGGAAACTCGGACATGATGATTCCAAATTCAGAGAGATTCCCGTCGTTGTCCAGAGCCGCCAGGTAATCCAGGTCCTCGAGGGCTTGCATCAGGCTCTCCGGGTCTGGGGGTAGAAAGAGGCAACAGCTGAGGGCGGCATCCTGCAACTTTTACCATTCTGTGTAGTCTATATAGTCAAATATTATGATTAGTGGAGCTCCTGCCTTACCGACTAGTTATGGGTTTGGCACAACCCCTTTAAGAAGGCAAACAGAGACTTCTCTGTGCACCCATAGAACTGGTCCTGGTCTGCGCTGCAGAACCTTCTAGCAGCCAATGGTCAGGAAAGTGTTAACATA
The DNA here is from genome assembly GCA_019512145.1 of Engystomops pustulosus. Classification (NCBI taxonomy): domain Eukaryota; kingdom Metazoa; phylum Chordata; class Amphibia; order Anura; family Leptodactylidae; genus Engystomops; species Engystomops pustulosus. The sequence goes on from CM033651.1 coordinate 717,757, forward strand.
AGAAGAGGTGAAGTGAAGGTCATGTGGAGACCCCGCGCTCCATCATGTCCAATCCATTTCCCTGCGGGTCACTGAGCCTGAACAAGGTAACAAGTCGCCCGGCTTTTGTTCATTTCAATTACAACCCGAAATTAACCGCGTTACGATTGTACGGAGAGGACATTGAGCGTTTTTCGCTGTAACCCCAATTAATCTTCAGAGAGATTGGATTTATTTGTAACGTGCAGAAGCCACGACGGTGACCCCACTGGTGCCAATGTTATCCTACCCAGTCAGTTCCATAATCTTGTCTCTAGGGGGCAGTAAAAAGCATTCAACAAAGTCACCGCATTCCTACTGGGTACAGAAATCTCTATCCTCCAGATACATTAGGCAGGTGATACAAAGTGCACCAGTCACTAGGGGGACCCCCAGCATTCATAAGGTAAAAATATATATCTCGGGATTCAATACCCCTTTAAAGGGATTGTCCCACAAAGACAGATTCTTAAATATACTCAGGATAACAAAATAACACATTCTCTAACAAAAATCCAGCATTTCACAGATTCCAACCTGTCTCTATCAGTCCTGGTGTTTACATTTTGGTTGTCCCTGGATACAACTATAAATCTTCTGACTATGGCAGGTTCTTCTCGTGAATAGCTTCTCCTGTCTGCACACTGCCTCCTGCTCCTCCTGTGACAACCTGCAGCAGACATCCACCGCCAACACACTAATAAACTTTTTATCAGTTTTGTAATGTCTGTAGACAGAATTGGAGATCAATAACGTTTTATCCATCGATCTTGTACTCCAAACTCCATCACCACCAAAATGGCCACGACTCTGCTTATTTCCGGGATACTCTAGCCGTGTGCAGGTAAATGCGGACGCTCCTTCCAAGTCTTATTCCTCTGATCTATAGCAGTGGAGCTTCTTCACTACTGAGCATGTACATAAAGTGCAGCCACATTCATCCCAACTAAAAGCCTAGAAGAGGATGCACAACATGCGCCCCGGCCCACATGTCCCGCACTCTGCTGAGAGTCCAATGAGCTCTACCTTAAAAGGGAAACTGTCACCCAGGACCTCATTTTCACTAAAGACAGGTTGTAGAAGACCGTGACACATGTAGTAAAAATCTGTCTTTCTGCCTTTTATAATTATTTGCATTACAATATTATTTTGTGTTATAACTTACCTTGCTCCCTGACAGAATCCTCTGTGTAGTCCCAGGGGTTGGGCTTTGGTGTGGATGCATTTCAAAAAACAACAAAAAGCACAGACTTGTCTGTACTGCAGGCTGCCTCCATCTTTGTGCTCCTGTACAGCTCCTCCCTCCCCCACTTATGTCACGCACCAGACTGTGATCTCTGCGTAGAAGCAGGAGGGGGAGCTGTAAGGGAGCACAAAGGTGGGGACAGAGCTGAGGAGTCTGCAGCACAAACAAGTCACGTGTTGTTTTTTGAATCCAAACCAAAGCCCAACCCCTGGGACTACACAGAGGATGTCCGGATGCAAGGCAAGTCATAACACACACTTATATTGTAATGCAAATGCTTCTAAAAGGCAGATGTGCACTGCAGCTGTAATGGGCTTCTGTAAACAGCCTTTAGTGAATATGAGGTCCCTGCTGACAGGAGAGGAGGCCAGGAGCAGGAGAGGAGGCCAGGAGCAGGAGAGGACCCAGGAGTGGTAAGTATTTGTCAGCTGTACTGTACTGCTCCAAGTCCACAAACTTTCCTACCGCTGTTCTGCTTCTGGTCCTGATGCTGGAGAACGTGGGCCTTTATTTAGGTTTCGGTCTGATCCCTTTAAGAGCTTGAAGCCTGGGATTGGCGACAACTATGGGGAACCTGCCTGGACTTTCTCCCTCTTTGCTTTGTAGGTGGAATTTCCAGCACAACGAGATCGATTTTCCACTAATGAATATTTTTGCCTGGAGAACGGAGGAGGTTTATTCACAGCGCGCCGCAGCGTCCGGGGAATTCGTTAACCTCTCCAGTGCCAAGCTGTCAGTCAATCCTGTCTCATACCGCTAGTCACACATACATCACATAAGTACAATGTCAGGAACTACTTGTAGGACCGACCCCCATTATTAGACCATTGTCCCTCTTTGAAGGGATTCTGAGTTATTAGGAAGGTGTCACTGTATTTATTCACACTTGTGTTTCTTTTGGCCATACAAGGTTTAACAAGCCAGGTCCAAAATATTAGAAAAACTTAATAGGACCATGGTAATAGTTATTTGGGCCTGTGGGGGGAATTCCAGGGACTTGAAACACTTTATTCTAGGATTTATGTGGTCTCTTCCAGTTATTGTATCATGTGTCCTGCTGCTGCACTACAGAGATCCAGCCCCCTCAGTCACCAACAGCTGCCAAATGATGCACAACCATACAAACCTGTACATACTGTGACTGAGGGGTCTGGATCTCTGTAGTACACCAGCAGAAATCTAGCCCCCAACCAGGCAACAATGTCCTGCTCTCGGCAGTAGGAGACCAGAGTCGGAGAGTCATTACAAAGCAGTTGGGGCTTCCGCTTCCTTTCCCCGCCAATTTTTTACTTTTGTAAAATTCATTTAACGATTTAATCTATTTAAAGCGTAACTCCAAAATCAGAATAATTTTTGTTACGTGTGACTGTCATACATAATTTCACCTTTTAAAACAAACAGAAAGATGCTCATATTGTGCTGCCTACCCTTTTCTTTCTCAATTTATAGCATTTTCTGTTCTGAAGCTCCTTGTCAGAAATCTCTCAGTAACAGCAAAGTGGGCGGAGATCAACCGCTTCATGTATTTGTCCTGAAGTGGAGTCAAACTGAGGTTGCCCTCACTTACCATGACTTGTGTTTTCACATTAAGTAATTTCAGTGAGACACTATGCACTATGTAGAGCAGGAGAAGTGGAGAAGATTGTACATAGTGTCCTATCTGCAGGTAGCATGTTATAGAGCAGGAGGATCTGAGCAGATTGTACATAGTGTCCTATCTGCAGGCAGCATGTTATAGAGCAGGAGGAGCTGAGCACATTGTCCATAGTGCCCTAGCTGCAGGCAGCATGTTATAGAGCAGGAGGAGCTGAGCAGATTATACATAGTGTCCTATCTGCAGGAAGCATGTTATAGACCAGGAGGAGCTGAGCAGATTGTACATAGTGTCCTATCTGCAGGCAGCAGGTTATGGAGCAGAAGATGAGTAGAAACTTAAATAATCAATATAACATATTTTCTACATATTCCAGGGCTTAGGTGTCCAGTGGGCGGTCCTACTTTAAGATTGACAACCACCATTGTAAGCAGAGTCACACATGTCCGCTGTCAGTCACAATTTCAGGAGTAACAGATATTCCGGAAAATATCACTGTTTTCTGCTTTTACCAAATGTACCCGGTTGTGCCAATTACGACCAGGCAGCACCTGGACCCTCACCTGGTGCCGCCGTTATCTCCCGCAGACACAACTTAGCAGGAAAACTTGACTAATAAGTTAAAAAACAAAAAAGCAAAAAACATCTGCAACACGGCATAAACTGGGATCAGGGAGTGACTGATGGAAGAAGATCCTGACGCTGATTAGTAGAGGATACAGTGTCCCACTATAACCTGGGGGGGGGGGGGGGATGAGTAATTTTTGAAACTGCCACCTAAAATGTAAATGAAGGGGCAAAGCTCCCCCAAATCTCAACCCAAGGTGGAGCCTGTGCCTGCTGTACACTGGTGGTGACTGAATATGGTCCATCAATAAGACATCTCTGGTGTGTACAGGAGTGATATGTAATCTCCTCTTTTCAGCCGGTATTTCTCTCCTAACACCCAGGTGTAGATAAAGCTGCTGTGACTCACTGCTCCCCTTCCCTCTCAGTAGTCGGATACATTGTGACGTTTGATATACAGTCCTCTCTGTGCTGATTGGTGGAGACCTAGCAGCTGTAACTCCCTGCTCCCCCTCCCCTCTGCATAGAGCTGTAATCTGACAGCTCAGTGACTGCAGGTCTGTAAAATATACAGTCCTCTCTGTGCTAATTGGTGGAGACCTAGCAGCTGTAACTCCCTGCTCCCTTCCCCAGAGGTCTGTAATCTGACACCTCAGTGACTGCAGATCTGTAATATATACAGTCCTCTCTGTGCTGATTGGTGGAGACCTAGCAGCTGTGACTCCCTGCTCCCCCTCCCCTCCCCGTAGATCTGTAATCTGACACCTCAGTGACTGTAGGTCTGTAATATATACAGTCCTCCTTGTGCCGATTGGTGGAGACCTAGCAGCTGTGACTCCCTGCTCCCCCTCCCCTCTGCATAGCCCTCTGTGTAATAGGTCACCTCACTGTGCTTTAGTTTGTTTTCTAGAAAGACTGAATTCAGCAGAATTTTTTTTTTTTTTTTTTAGTAAAAAGCAGGTGAGGAAGGAGGGAACATGAGAAGAGCCCTAGTGAGTGCAGAAAGGTGCACTTACCTCTCCTAAGTGCATTCTAGAGCACCTCTCTATAGTGTTTGATTGTTCTGAGATCCTCTGTATAAGAGGAGCCCGTGACTGGTGAGGAGGGGGAGGACTCCATGCCGCACATCCCTTTAATGTTTGGGCGTCCATAGCGCTCACTTAATGTTTTATGCCAATCATACTCCGTACAGCGTCACCCGGCCGCACCTATATTATATCACCTTATTAAATGTCATTTAGGGTGGAGGAAAGGAACACCCAGTAGTTACAAGAAGTGAAAACAGGAGAATTAAGAACAAGAAGCAGAACATCTGAACTGAGGCCAAACTAATGGGCGCAGACGTGTGCACTATACACACACGTAATATATAATGCATATACCATATACACACGCGTTATACAGTGCACATATAATACAGGCGCGTTATACAGTGCACATATAATACAGGCGCGTTATGTATAATGCATATACCATACACATGCGTTATATAATGTATATACCATACAGGTATTTTATAATGGATATACCATACAGGTATTTTAGAATGTATATACCATACAGGTATTATATAATGTATATACTATACAGGTATTATATAATGTATATAGTATACACACACATGTTATATAATGTTTATACCATACAGGTATTATATAATATATATACCATACAAGTATTATATAAAGTATATACCATACACACGTTATATAATGTACATACTATATGTAAACAAACTAGCAAAAACACGTTATATCGGATAAAGGACACAGATCTTTCTAGGAAAACCTACCAGGTCGGTTGATAAATTCGCAGTGGCCCAGACCAGCGATGTCCATCCTCTTCAGAAACAGGACCATGGACGTCAAATTTGACTCTTCCACTTTAGGAGTCAGAAAGGGTTTCATGTCCTTCTCGGCAAACTCCTCCGTGTAGAGACAGAAGACTTTTCCTACAGAAAGAAGGTTTCTTGATATTTAAAATGAAAAAAAAAATTAGTGTTCAACTAGATATCAGAGTAAAGGAACCATCTATGAAGTGACTGAACCTATGGGGCCCCCAGAGCTGCTCCGACAGGGGGAGTCTTGTGGCTACATGCAGTGGAGGCTGGCAAGTTCTAATCTCATGGGTGGTCCCAAAATGTGACTACTGGAGGCATCACTGTGACTTCCGGCTGCACCCACCGGCAACTAGGGGGCATCACTGTGACTTACTGGGAGGCTTCACTGTGACTCCCGGGCCACGTCTACCGGCAACTAGGGGGCATCACTGTGACTACTGGAGGCTTCACTGTGCCACGTCTGCCTGCAGATGAGACTACTGCAACGGCGGGATTATGACAACAACATCACATACAAAGTGGAGTCCTATGAGCGTATTTTAACATTATTTATCACGAATCACTTGGCTAAACCAGTATATATGTTTTGGAGGGTTCCTTGGCCAGTTTTTTTCATGTATTACTGACCTTTTTCATGTTTTTTCACTGAATCTTGATTTTTATTATCCACAGAGAATTGTTGTCCTGGTAAAAAAAGTTAACATTTATCTCCCACTTTCTCAAAACTTTCACCAACTCTTTTTCCACGCTTTCCCTATTGTGTCCGTTCATCATACAAAAACCCATTAACCACCCTTATCTTTATGAATAGCAAAAGAAAATAATTTGAAGTTTGGGGGTCACCACAACAAGAACTGTTTAGAAAGTTTGCACATTAGGTTAAGAACCATCACCCTGATCCGGGTAGACAGCCCGTGCACCGCAGACCCACAGCATCTTTACACATGGTTTTCAGGTTAAGGTGAGCTCAATGCGTTCTGAACCCTAAGCCCCAGCTGTTTAGAGACTTGGCAGGTAGGTGGTCCCACACTGACATGATTCCCGGTAATGTGAGTGGTGTTCATATTTGGGCTACAGACGGGATAGTTACAACCTGCTCCGTATGACTTGGATTTCATGAATAAAATCAAAGCAAAATGGTAAAATTATAGCAAAAAAACACAAAAATTAACCAAAACAAAAAACATCAACTATTCTATAGCAACAATATACCTGTGGGACGTGTGACCAAGAGAAAACCTGCTTCACTCATCTCGGCCCGATTCAACTGATGGGCTGTGGATCAAGAGACTCGGCCCGGATTCTGGTATTATACACTGGAAGGAGACAATAGAGGAGCAGTATGAGGATGCCGTAGGCGGCATCCTCTTCTTCAGTTGCCTTTAGCCAAGAGACGGACAGAAAGCAAGTAATGTGATCCCACAGGACTTATCTCAGTGTTGTCTGATAAAAGTGAAATCGAGGGAATTCAACTCTTCAATATGGAGCAAAATCAATTCACTACCAATTATTCCACATGGAGAAGGATGAGCCACAAATCTCTAGATGTGGACAAATCCCCTTTGTAAAAGAGAGCACGTAAATGGATTCTATTTCAGCACAGACCCAGCCCCTCATATTCCCAAATAATTTGGAAACCAGTAGGAGACGGCTTGGATCAACCACAAACAGAGAATGGGGTCCTCTTCTCATATCTGGTGGTCGCGGCTATTGAGCACGCTTCCTGATTTCCATGTACATACTTTGACCATCTCCGACACATCCTAGTCAGTGATATTGGAAAGTGCTGAGACACGGAGCCAATTTCTGACGCTCTTATAATATTGATGGGGCGTGGCAGGACAAATGCAACCTGCTGCTGCCACCATGACAAAATGAGGACCAACCTGCTGCTTTGTGATTGGTGGGAGTCTAGAGAGGAATTCATCTAGTTCAATGGACGTCACGCTGTTAAAGGATTTTGTCGTTGTTGGAAGTCGTGAAACGCCCTCTTTAAAGGGTGGTTTAGTTACTAGTTCTGTGTCTACACGCTCCACCTTCCACCAAAACAACAATCAGATTACTAAACGTTAGAAATGAATATGTCCTCATATCTCATACCTGGCGCTCCATGTTCTGCTCCATGGACCTTCACCTGCTCAACTCGCCGCACATTCTACCACAAAGAGATGGGACCATGATAAACCAAGCCCTAAAGCATCGGTTGGGGTGGCTCATGGCCGATCTATTGGTAACTTGAATCCGCCACATAACCATTGGACCCTCTCTCATCTCGTCACAATCAAAGGATACAAGGAATGGAGAAGCTCCATGGTTTATAATGGCGAGGGGGAACAGCAGTTGGACCATCTTAGTGACACCAAATTTGTGTGATCTGCGATAATGTATTGATGCAACCCGTTAAATACTGTCTCTACATAATCCCTACACCATGAGCACTTTGCAGGTTGGAGAATTTTATCTTTCGACCCAAAAAGAAAAAAGATGCCCTCCCGTCAAAAGCCCACTATCCCGATCCCCCTGAATTAGTGCATATAGCTCTGCAATAAAAGCCATTATGGACAGGTGTGGCGCTGCATTTAAAAAAAAAATATCATAAATGTTTTTTTTGTAATCCTGGTCTTAGGGATTGGGTGTAAAAGGTTTAAGTGAGGACAAAACTACACCCCCCCCAGCACCACCCAGGAAATTAGATACCAGTAACCCCCCAGGATTTGCACATTAGTCCATATTGTTGTATGGCAGCAGTTGGATAGACTATCCTGGCCATAATTATCTGCCAAACAACCCCAAGCAGAGTTTGGAGCTGAATGGGTTTGGCCGGGGCTTCAGGAGATGCATAGGCACAGATCACCAGTAGAACTTGGATCGGACCGGGAGAAATCCCATATGGAGAGGCAACGGAAGAAGCGGAGGGGGGATTACCTTTCTGCGCTCAACGCCAACATCTATGACAAAGGAATGTCGCTCATCCAGACGAGGGCGCGCCCAACCATGGTCGTTAACACCACCTTCCTCCTGGGGTCTATTACTATGCCATAAGTCCACGCCCCTCTTATGGCAGTATTGGGAAGGCTCTGATGGGGATACAGCGGGAGTGGGGACAGTGGGTCCATTGTAGGGTTTCTGCAGCGCGCCTCCTGCTGGAAGTCAGTCAGGGGCTTCTTTATCCTTCAAAAAGAACAAAAGAAAAGAAGATTTGTATCCTAGAAGAATCTATATGCAATAAATCACAGCTCACAGCCCAAAAAAAACAGCTCACCAAAAGAGAATGATAATGGTGGACTGGGAGGTTATGGAGGAGGAGCTTCGCACGGAAGAAAAAACCAGAGTCCAGTGTGAATCCAAAAAAAGAGGCGATTCCAAGGTCCAGATCAACAAAAACATGAAACTTTTATACCCTGAATTAGATAAAAACGGAGTGTATAACCACAGGTGCAAAAAGCTGACGCGTGTTCGGATGGAGCAGATCTCCCGTCGTTAAGTATAATCCTTACGCAGCTAAACAAACATCGAACACACTTAATTCATATCCTTATCGCGGAGCTCCAGCCGAAAAAACGGCGTCAACTTTTGATCCCTGTGCTCACACCCTGTTTTGTACTAATCGATGGATAAAATAAGTTTCTGGTTTTTACTGACTCGGCTGGAATCGCCTCCTTGTTTTTTTATTTTTGGATCTTCACACAGTCCTATATCCAACCAGTGTCCCCATGATACCGCCAAGTTTCTGAATGTCATACCTGTTGACTATCATGGTCAATCCAGGTGTTGCATTGATACCTTTGGGAAGAACACGGTATGGATTTTGTGGGGAACTAACTTATCTTTACTTAAAATTTCCCTGCCTACATTCTCACCCTTAACCGAGTTTACAGGTCTTTTCTACTCAAAGTTGTCATTCTTTCTCCCTAATGCTCTTTACTTGGGGTTAATGGCACTGGTTGTCTATGTTCTTGAATGTCGTTACAAAATAAAACTAATTATAAAACTGCTAATGAGCGGGGCAGGGCAGCAGCAGCCAAAGCGGCCTCCTGGGTCCGTGATCTGGATCCTGGATATAATTATGCACGCCCCCTCATAAAAAATTCATGCTTGACCTTTACACAAGTATGCAAGCACAGACTGATAGAAACCAGTCGCCTGCAAATCTCGCACATGGCGTGGAGCTCTAACCACGTGGCATCCTGACCAGGTGACTCATCCGTCTGTCCCTGCAAAATCTCGCCATTCGCAGAGGTGGCTCTAGCACCATTGCAGGGCGCGGCCATGATAGAAACTTCATCCTCGTCTGTCATGCACATCTCGCACATGGCGCGGGAAGGCTCACACCCTGTCAGCCGCCAGGGTGACATCTCAGTCTGTCTGCAATCGCAACACAATGCCGCGTTAGGCTCTAGCAACCATGTGCAAAGCCAGCCAGGTGAATGTCATCCTTCTGTCTGCAAATCGTTGCACATGCGCAGAGGCTCTACACCACGTGCAGCCGGCCAGGTGACGTCATCCGTCTGTCTGCAAATCTCGCACATGCGCAGAGGCTCTACACCACGTGCAGCCGGCCAGGTGACGTCATCCGTCTGCCTGCAAATCTCGCACATGCGCAGAGGCTCTACACCATGTGCAGCCGGCCAGGTGGCGTGATCCGACTTTCTTAGTGGACAGAGCCAGGAGGCACTCGGCTGACGTAGGCCTGAGCGTCCCGGCTCATTCGCATATTTTTATAGAGTTGATTTTGTGGTGTAACAGACATTCAAGAACATAAGAAAACCGGTGCCAGTTACCCCCCAAGGTAACGAGCATGACATTTGTGAAAGTAAATCTTGTGGTAACTGGTGCTGAACTGGATGCTGGGAAACCAAAGAAGACTACCAGTATTATGTCCTTCTAATTTTATATTTCATCGACCAATCAAAACCTAAACAACTTGTTTTACAAGATAATGAAAAAACCCAGAATAGTTTTAAGTACAAATGGCACATCCCCCACCCAACAATGACTTCCTGGTCTAGAAAAAGCAGCAGCAAATAAGAATGTAGAAAGTTCCACAATCATCATAGAAGGTCAACGGTTTCCTTCTTGTAAAAAAAGGTTACATAAAAATAGAAGCCAAACGATCAAACGGGTAGAAACAACCCAGGACCCTCCCACAGCCACTTACCTGCTCGCAGGCCAGAAAGACAACAACGTCCCCTTTCTCTTGCGTGTGGTGGATTTCGAAAAGGAGTCTTAAAGCCGCGTGGAAATAGCCCCTCTGAATGGCGGAGGTGTAGACGACTTCTGCTGAGTATGCGCTTTCCACCTCAACCAGAGGAACATTTCCGTAGTAAGAAACTATTTTACTGGATAGTCCGGGAGGGGAGATAATCACCACCTTCAGCTCAGGTCTAGCCAAGAGGATGTCTCGGAGGAACGCCAGGAGGACGTCTGTAGACACCGAGAGCTCGTACACATCATCGATGATTATAACTCCATAGCTGGACAGCAGGGGATTGGACATCATCTCCCGGAGTAACATCTCATCTGTACAATACCTGGAATTGTAGGAAGAGATGAAGCAGCAGAAAAATACGTTAAGAAACAGTTAACTAAAAGGAATAACGAGTGGCCACCGCTACTGGAGGGTCGCAGATCATCTTGGTGACACATTTAAAGTCCCATTACTGTTGCTCGTGGGTTAAAAACTATGCAAATGAGCCTGACGGGCCTGGAGCCCCTCAGACTCATCTGCATAATTTTAAAAGTTTTTTTTTTTTGTTAAACCAGGGCATAAGAAGAATATAAAAGAACAACAGATCCTGCCAGAAGGGGCACACACCAGTATGTCAGTGTCCGTGGCTCACAATCCTTTATAATTTAGTTATTTTATTGCGTTTTACCTGGAATGTGACTCTCACGTTACCTATGGATACAACTTTAGTCTTCATTTTTTAATTTTTTTGTAAATTGCCTACTAGAACCTCCTGGTATTGACCACTGGAAATTATTTCTCATCCCTTTCATTCGAAGTCCCACTATGGGACTAGTCTATGGGTTGTCCTCTTGAGCTCACAAGAATTTCAGGATCCCAACAGCCCACCACGTGCCAATGAGAGGACTAGGACTTCCAGCCCCAAGGTCACACCTTCTTTTGTGGGTGGGGGTGACCTAAAAGGATTGATAGCAAATTCATTTTTAGGTACTGCACCATTTCTAGAACAAACACTAAACGGTCACGGACCCTTCACTTGCCGATTGCAAGTATGGAGTACCATGGGAGGCTCTATAAAACAATGACGCAATGGCTCCAAGAAGAAAGTTACTGAAGACTATGCACCAAGCTCTAAGCAGATGCCTGATCCAAACTGGTGATACATGAGCAGATGCCCATGTCTTGTCCTGATCCAAACTGGTGATACATGAGCTCCGAGTGCATGGAAGAACCACACAATCAGAGGGTCCTCACGTGGGCGAATGGTCTAAGTGACCCCATTATCATTCACCAATAGTTATTCCTTCTGCCCCCACACCCCAGGAACGTCAACATGGTCATGCAGTTATCACCAGGGATGGAGGAATAGGCTTCTACCAAAGACCTGGTGGCTGATCCATATGAAACTGCCAGGTTTATCCAATGGTTATGAAGAAGACCCCATTTAGAGCCAATGACTTTCCCCAGGGCTGGTTTTTCATGGATCAATTCACCAATAACCAATCACCAATCAAACCTATTGATAATCTGTCCAGTGTGTGGCCTGCACAATTTCCACTCCAATGCTACATTCAAGTCAACGTAATACATTTGACTGCTGAGTTTTCGGACTTTGTACGGTGACAGTCTGACCTAATAAAACTCTGTGTCTCCGTCTGCTTCTTGAGATGTAAGAGAACTCGTTATCTAAGCTTATTTGCCTTTAGGAAGGTTGCACAATTTTACGATGCCCCATCACGGAAAGCAGCTGACAAAACGTGACATTTACCGAACGCTGGGGAAGAGACATATTGGAAAAACGCTAGACAGGGCAACACAATTATGTCAATATGGAGGAAATAACAAGTGCATCTTCTATGGAAGCTCTACGCTCTAGAGAAACAATGTGTCCGCTGCTCAGTACATGGTTATATGGAGAGGAATGCCGAGTCATAATTTTATAAGATATAGTCCTAGGGTGGTTGTTTCTACGATTGAGCCAAAATCCCATTTTATTTCCAGACTGCACTTCCTTGCCAATGCTGGAGCCCCTGAGGCACTTTAGCTCCATCGGACACCACATTTTTGCTTCCCATCTTTTTCATGTTTTGTTTCACTAGGAGGGATGTATAGGTTCTTTGCAACCATTGTGGCCCAAAGCCAATACTCTGCAGCAAGTATATGGCAACTTCCGCCTGTTACTGGTTGTGGCAATGAGAATTGGTCAAAAACAAATGATTTTTTCATTTTTTCCACTTGGCCCCTGGGGAGGGAGGCAGAGCAGGATATATAAAAACTTCACCAGGTCGTCCATTGCCCATTAAAAGGTCTTTGCACCAGTTGCAAATTTTCGTGTTTACGGTCAAGGGGGCCAAGCCTAGTGGAAGGGTAGCTCCACTGCCTAGTACATTGCCTTCCCAAGTTTGGGATGGTTTTGTGCACCATGTTGCGTCCTCAATGCTGCGGTGATGCAATAGCCTTACCATATGGTCTTGGACTGGGTTCACACCTGGGCTTCTTTAATCCATTATTACACGACGAGAGCGATACAAACATATTAAAAATTCAACTAATGGACACCAATGGAACCCAAAATATCCCATGGGCTTCCCCGGATTTCCATTCAAGTGTCTGCCATTGTCCTAGATCAGGGATGGCAAACCTTTTAGACACTGAGTGCCCAAACTACAACGAAAACCCATGTATTTTTCGCAAAGTGCCAATGCAACAATTTAAGCAGCAACTTATTACTCCCTGCTCTGTCACAGGTTTAAATGGCATAGGCATCCGAGGACACCAGTACAGTAGAAAGAAGGAGAAGAATCATTGTAGCTTCCTTCTGGGGTCCTGGGCTGCCTGGGATCGCAAGAGTCCTTGAGTCCTGTCTGGCAAACTCTATCCTGGTGTGATGGCAAGGGTGCCCATTAAGAGGGCTCTGAGTGCCACCTCTGGCACCCGTGCCATAGGTTCGCCACCACTGTCCTAGATGAAAACATCCTACAAATAGTTTGAAGCAAGATCCATATTGTATTGTGCATGATCCATATTGTATTGTGCATTAGTATCTTACACTTGTCTTCTACATTGTATAACTACTATAGATAGATACAATCTATTATCCACAGATTATTAATTAATAATTAATTAATAAAATGTTATGTGGACGTGTGCGGCCGCTGCCTGCCGAAATGTCACCATTTATCTGCGCCTCAGCATATGAACCATAAAAATGAGCGCAGCAAGACGGAAGTATGACAGACAGAGTCATGGAAGAGCAGAGACAGCAGGACGGACGGAGACGGCTCCAGCGCTTTAGAAGTCACCAGACACCGCTGAAACCTGACTTTTTTTTTTTTTCGCAAAATGTGCCAAAAATTTAAAGGGCTCAAAATAAAAGGCCGCTCTAGTCCATGGGCGACTAATAAATAGCCAAGGATAAAGAGCGCTGCCGTTTCTGGAATCTGTAGAAAATCTGTCCCAATGCTGCAATGGTGAGTGGTTGCCAAAATGGGAAAAATTTCCGGTCCATAGGCACAAACCTTTATAATGGGTTGTACCAAGTTTGATCCTGAGTATATTGCCCCTCCCCCCCAAATCGAGAGGCAGGTGGTGCAGCTATTCGGCTTTTCAATTCAATACTATGGAAGCACTGGAAAGTGCTGAGCACAGCGCTCTTGACCATCTGGCATTCCTATTCCCTGTCTTCACAAGTGCTGGAGATACCTGAGCGCTGTGCTCAACAATTTTCGCCACTCCCAGTCTAATGATGCATTCTCAACCTGCTGTGCCATGAAATCGGTGAGAACAGAACCCCCATTGTGATCAATGGGGGTCCCAACAGGTGGACCCCACCGATCAGATTGCTAACCATATCTATTGCAATGCTCTTGGCTCAGGGTTACGGATTAAGTTTCTAATGAAGGGCTACCACTATCTTTATCTGGGACAGTGTCAGGATCACAATGATGTCCTTCAATTTTCTTTGAATACAAATGACCTGTAAGGGGTCACGGGGGTCAGGAAAGAGTCATGCTCAGTGCCCTCCCATAGTCCATGTACAGAGGGGCGAGGCCAGCGTGACTCTTCTCCGCCCCTGTGACTCCTTAGGGTCATTTGTTTACAGCCTGTCTACATAAAGCGGAATCTCCCCTTAAATGGATTACGTGTATCCAAAGCCAAGTAACCTTCCTATGGAACACTGACTTATCAAAGTAAAAAAGTTTTTACATTAAGCAAAAACAAAAAAACAAACTGGACCATGCAGAACTCTTGATTACCCTGCTGACATACAGTATGGTAGATGTTGCGTTTCTTTGGCGCGGAGTCTCTGACCTGCCGGAGAATATCCGTGCCGCGGGATTCGCTAGAAGCTGGGAACAAACCTTAGAACGGTGTCGTTTGTACAACAGTTCTCAAAAGGCACCACGTAGCCGACTTCATGTCCAATGTTGACGTCCAGCTCGTCCGCCACCCTCATGGCGAGCCAAACCGCCGTCTGTCTCTGAACCTGAGTGCACACCACCGTCCCATGCCGATTGTTCACGGATAAGCAGAACTCCGCGCACCACTGAGGGATCTGAAGAGGAGAGAAAAGACGGGATAAGTAATATAGGAGCAGGGATATACACCGAACTCTATACAGGCTTTTATAACATGTATACAGCGCCATACAATATATAGTGGCTGTACTTGGTATTGCAGCACAACCCAAATCATTTCAAGAGAATTGAAAGTAGCCATGTGACTGACAGACGGAATACATTCTCCATTGCCTTTTCAGGCCACGTATTCTCTGCTGGGGATTCTGAGCAAGGAATATGCAAATCACATGTTGGAAGGTGAGAAAAGGAAATCTATGCCTCCAGTGTTCCCATCAGACTTTCGAGAAGCCTAGTAAAAATTTTTTCAAAAGGAATAAACACCTGACTGTACAGAGACCTGTTTCAGTGTTATTACATGTCATCAGTACAGTGTAGGCAACTGCTTCTGGAAGGTGAGAGGCCATGGGAGTAGGTCAGGAAGGGATTCAGGTTTCTTATGGGGATTACTTTTTCAGGAGTCTTTATATTAATTTTCGAGGAATAGTTTTCTCTTTTCCCCAGCCTTGAAATTTACATATTCTTTACACAGAATCCCCAGCACAGCACGAATGGCCTTTGAGATTCTGCACGCCCTAAATCGTGACTTACAATCTCCATTAGAAGAATAAATGCCTTCCTGACCCAAGTCCACAGCCTGTTCTCTGGTCAAACCAATTTCCTACACTGTACTGACGAGACGCAACAACCTCATAACCGCACTGCTTAGAGTCGGGTGTCATTTCTCTTTTTCCGGTTTATCGATTATCCCATACCATGTCTCTCCGCTTCTTGAAAGTCGATGTAGCGGGAGCTGCCTGTTACATGACTGGCTGACTGGTTTCAAAGTAGGCGGGGCCTGTGCAGAACCGGAATAAAAGTACATCTAGTTCTCTAGTGGCCCTTTAAATTGTACCACAAAAGGTTGGGATGTATCAAGTGTTTGAAACGAATAGGCAGTGCCCTCATGTACATATTTGTGATATCACTCAGAATTGGGAGATATTTAAACAACTTATAGCACCCCCTTTAAAAGTATATCTCCCATCACTACCCATCCTGATAAACCAGGGACATTACTCATACATCCGGGCACCGGCACTGTGGGATCTTCTTATATTTGTTATCCATGGCCTCCGACCTTCTAATATCAACTTTTATAATTATGCTAATGAGTCTGGGAGCCATAACCTGAGCCCCTCAGTGCTGCAGATTCCCAGGCTGTGACAATGAGCAGTTCTAGGGGACATAAGAGAGCTCCTCCATGCGGCAGCTTCACAGGTTGTTACACTGTCTCCCCTACTTTTGCTCCTACAGTTTTCCCTACAACTGTTGTGATCTCACACAGTGGGAGGGGGAAGATGCTCCTGCAGTGTAACAGTCTTGTAGCTGCAGCACAGAGGGGATCTGGTAACACCCCCCCCCCACCCCCCCCCCCCAGAGCACTTCAGGCTCATTAGTATACTTTTAAAATGTCGATTTTAGAAGGCAGGAGGCCATGGATAACACATATAAGAAGATCCCACAGTCCCGGTGCCTGGATCTAGGAGTAATGTCCCTGGATTATTAATGATCCTTCTCTAGCCCTGGTGCCCACATGGCACGTAATTCATTATATATGTACAAGGGGTTTGCAAAAACGCTATAAAACCTACTGAAGACATCATGTGCCAAAACAATGGCATAATAAGGGACAGAAAGATGTATTAGTGGAGCTGCAGAGGGTCACGCTGCGCCGGCGGCTCCTATAACACTTGTTCCATTCTCAATGACAAGTGATGAGGGAAATAAGGGAATAATAACTGGCAGCGCACAGCAGACGGCCGGGCCAGGAATATACGACACGCTCACAGCAGACAGACAGGAAAGCTTCACCCCAGGACAAACACTTAGAACGTGACGCAACGTCTACCCCGACATATAACAGGACAGAAAATCCACACCCCGGCACATATACAGAGTATCCAAAAGAGGCCGCCCCGGGGCACCAACCCCAGGATTAACTATACACTGTGTACCGCCCAGTGGGGCCTTTTTTTAACCCCTTGTTTTTTGTTTTTTTTTGCTTTACAAATGTTCAGCCATTGGGGCTTGTATTTTGTGGGCGGAGGTAGATTTCTTGGCAGCACCATTTCCGGGTGCATCTTTCTTTTCAAACACATTTTATTAAATTTTTTTGGATGGTTTTCAACATTATTAAATTAAAAAGGGGTTGTCCAACGAGATCGAGGCCCACAACAAGTTACGGATAGGGGATAACTTGCTGATTGGTTGGGAGAAAAGGGTTTGTCACTGACTAAAATCACTGACAAAATAGTTTAGCACTGTGTTCATTTCTATGGCGCTGCTGGAGAAGCAGGTGCATGTGTGACTTTTTTTGGATACAACAGGCCCATGTTCTTGTGATCCATGGGGGTCCCAAAACTGTTCTGCGGATAGGAGAAAACATAATAATAATAATTCTTTACTTATATAGCGCACACAGACTAGGCAGCGCTCCACAGAGTTTGCCAAACCGGTTCCTGTCCCCATGGGGCTCACAATCTAATCAACCTATCAGTATGTTTTTGGAGTGCGGGAGGAAACCGGAGGACCCGGAGGAAAGCCACGCAAACACGGAGAGAACATACAGATGTTGACCTGGACGAGACTTGAACAAAGGACCCCAGCGCTGCAATGCTGTAGTGCTAACCACAAAGCCACCGTGCTGCAAGGCTGTAGTGCTAGCCACAAAGCCACCGTGCTGCAAGGCTGTAGTGCTAGCCACAAAGCCACCGTGCTGCAAGGCTGTAGTGCTAACCACTGAGCCACCATGATGCAAGGCTGTAATGCTAACCACTGAGCCACCATGAGGGAGGAGGAGAAGAGGACACTGTGATCCCAGGGAGGAGGAGAAGAGGACAATGTGATCCCCCAGGGAGGAGGAGAAGAGGGCAATGTGATCCCAGGGAGGAGGAGAAGATGACAATGTGATCCCAGGGAGGAGGAGATGACAATGTGATCCCAGGGAGGAGGAGATGACAATGTGATTGCAGGCGCCTCGTGTAGTGAGATGTCACCTCCGGCAGCCCGGTACCCCCATCCTGGAGACGCGCTTTCCTCCAGCCCTGGATGATGAGACGTCTCAGGACATACACCTTCTCCTGACTGTCTATATCAGAATCCATCCTGATAAACCAGGGACATTACTCATATATCCTGCTTATATTTGTTATATCAATGGCCTTCTTGCTTGTAAAATCAACTTAAAATTATGATAATGAGGCTCTAAGGGGGCGTTACCAGAGCCCCTCTGTGCTGTGGCTTCACAGGCTGTCACACTGTACAGGAGCACTTCCTCTTCCACAGTGTGAGATTACATCAGGCAAAGGGAAATGCTGTGAGAACAGGGTAGAAAGGGGGGGGGGGGTACAGTCTAACAGGGTCTCTGGTAATACCCCCAGGAGCCCTTCAAACTCATTAGCATAATTTTAGAAGTTGACTTCAGAAGTAAGGTTTATCGGGATGGATTTTTATTTACTTCACTTCTTTAGTAATTCCATCCAATTAAAGCGGATTTTCAGGAATCAGGGAAAACTGGGGTGACCAAATAAAAAAATTTAAACCTGCCGCGTTAATCCGCGTTGCAGCAATCGTTAGATGCCTGACACAAACACATAGGCCGGAGTGGTCATGGTCACGCGATCAGGCCTGTGCCAGGCCCCTGACTATAGTCTTCTCATATGGGAAAGTGACACCATAAGGGCCCCCTAAACCTCTTGGGCCCAGGTGCAACCGCAATCTCTGCACCCCCTCAAGTTACGCCCGTTTCAGATCTTTCATCAGGCTGGTGGTTCTTTGAGCTGCTAAACCTGGAGATAGAGGCTGTTATAGACATAGTTGTAAATGTGAGCTGCAGATAAAAATCTAATTTTTTACATTTTATTTAACTGCCTGCATCTCCGAATCTGTAGCTCACAGAACCACAATCCTGATGCAACCTGGAAGATAAGATTTTTATCTTTATTATTGACACCAATAGTTTCTAGGTGCTATAGAACTGAAACTAGGGACATCTGAATTAAAACCTTCCCCCTGCAGCCTCTAAACTTGACTCATCTCAGGTAAAATCTGACTCTTCTCTGCTCATTTTCACATGACTTTGGAGGAGATGTTTTTTTTGTTATACGTAAACAGATTTCCACATACGAGATGACATTATAGACAGGACATTTCATACCCTACCTAAGAAGGGGCGAAAATCTGGTAACGGGTTCCCTTTAACAATTATCACCTATGACCAGGGGTGAACTTGATTTTTCTGCAATATCCCTTTAATCTCTCTAGAAGACTGAATTTTTAAAATTTTAAATTCCCTAATAAAAATTCCCTTAGATAATAGGTGGAATTGCTTCCCTTTATTCCCATTTTTATTAAAGGGCTTGTACATAAACAGAACCGCACCTCGGGCTTTTTATGGTCCCGGTGAGATTGTATGTAATAATCATGTGTACTAAGACGTCTCCTGACAAATTTCCAGATTGCGCTCAAAACTTGTCAACTCTTTTGACCCCTGTCAGACGGGCGAGTAGCAGACGGACGACACTAATTCATACCACGGAATCCAGAGGAGAAAAACACATTGGGGGAGATTTATCACAAGTGTCTGAGTGTAGAACTGTTCCAGTTGCCCATGAAAACCAATCACAGCTCAGCTTTCATTTTATAAATTCCTGTGGGAAAATGAAAGCTGAGCTCTGATTGGTCACGGGCAACTAGAACAGTTCGACACTCTGACACTTCTGATAAATCTCCCCCATTGTCTGAAAGCAAAACTATTCCAGTTGATCAGGCAACCAATCGGAGCTCAGCTTTCATTTTCCCACAGCACTTTATACAATGAAAGCCAACTTTTAATTGGTTGCCATAAGCAATTAGAATATTTTTACTTTCAGACGCTACTCATCTCCCCCATCATGATAAATCACGGGTATAACATTCATTCGAATAGATCCAGCTTCAAAATTATGGGTATAACACGTATGATGGAAGACGGCCCCTCCATCTTCCAGCCCACCCCGCCGCCAGATGTGCCCCCTTGGGGTGGAGTTGGTGTAAAGGGGATAGTAATCACAATGTCTTCTTGCTTACAAATCATTGCGATTATTTCAGGGCTTCTAAAAACCCTGAAATGCCCCCCATTGTATTTAATGTAAACGTTTAAAAAGGCAAAGGTTTCTAGGAGATGATTGGACAAGATCCGGGGAAGTCATAGTGAGATACAATGGGAGGTCTGCAGGGTATACCTGCGTGCCCCATGTGAACAGGCGCTTACACGTACATGCAGCAGAACAAATAAGATCCTGCGGTTTATTACCATTACATAATGTGTGTCTATGGGCAGCACGGTGGCCTACTGGTTAGCACTACAGCCTTGCAGCACGGTGACTCTGTGGGTAGCACTACAGCCTTGCAGCACGGTGACTCTGTGGTTAGCACTACAGCCTTGCAGCGCTGGGGTCCTGTGTTCTACTCCCACCCAGGTCAACATCTGCAAAGAGTTTGTATGTTCTCTCCATGTTTGCGTGGGTTTCCTCCGAGTCCTCCGGTTTCCTCCCACACTCCAAAAACATACTGATAGGTTGTTTAGATTGTGAGCCCTATGGGGACAGGGACTGATGTGACGAGCTCTGTGCAGCACTGCGTAATCTGTGTGCGCTATATACATAAAGGAATTATTATTATTAGACTGGATACATGAAAGCTGCTGCTCCTCTTTGTTACACGTCTATGAGTGTGAATCCTAATGTATCAGCTTATTGTTGTCGCTACATTTAGTTACATTTCAGCTCATCGGGGGAATCTCAGGTCCTTCCACCCCTGAAACGCGTCGTGTGCACATGACCGCCTGATACGTTGTAAGCAAAGGGCAGAGTTCACCGAAACCCAAAGCAGCAGAACAAATAAGATCCTGCACTTTATTACCATTACATAATGTGTGGGGGATAAAGACGGAAGTGATCGCTGCTGTTTATAGTGACCCGAGCAAAGTGTTACTGCACAAACAAGTGCGACGGAGAACCGATGACTAGTGTGCACTTAGCCCTAGATTCCCCTTATACTCCCTGTACTATGCCATAACCTCAGCCCCTGCCCAGACCTTGTACCTGATACTTGTTGCTACATAAAACATCCCATGAAATCATAATGTCACCATAAAATACACTGCTATACGACAGCTCTGCACAGATATATAGGTAGAGAGTCACCTACGCAAAAAACACAACTTTACTTTTTAATTAGTGTTGTCTATGGGTCAGGACATAGAGAGGGATGGCCAATAGGAGACCCCACACAATCCAGAGCTGATACTAGGCTTGAATCACTTTTCCTCTACCGGACCGGAGGCAATTTTCAGAGGTCACAGTTTTGAACAAGCTGAAAATTTCGGCAGGCAGCATCGATGCAATCCTATGTGTCTCTATGGTTACAGACTACTGTGTAGTCAGGTCTAGTAGTTCTGTCTCTCCCTTGGTCTCCTATTCTTGCCAGACCAATAAATAGCAGGTCAGGTGGTGGGTGAGAAGACCAACTAAAAAGAGGTGAATATACAGCTCTTACTACAGATTTTGTACAGATCATGTAAGCACAGGCTGCCCATACACCTAGACAATCAGCTATTCCAGCCAAAATTAACAGATATGGCTGACACTTATCTAATGTGGATGGTCACTTTTAGGTTAGCTTCTCAGTATGGATGCATTATTGTACCCGTAGTAACCAGTGGCCCAATGCTGGACTTGTGGACCACATACACAGGTATAATAGATGCTCAGTCCTGGTCACTAAACCGACTGGTGCGCATGTGTAAGTACCATACTAAAGGGTCTCGATTAGGTCCATAGGAAAACAGCCTAAACAATCTTCTTGATGGATTAAACTAGAGAGAAGCGAACCTGACCAGGGGCGCAACTATAGGGGTCGCAGCCATAGCAGCTGCTATAGGGCCCACAGTATGATGTGGCCCCAGAATCTGGGGCATTGGGTGTAAATATGCTGTATATGTATGTGATGTGTATATGCTCTACATGTGTGTGCATATGTATATATGGTACTGTATGTGTGTATAGACATGCTTTGTGCAGTGCTGCGTAATCTGTGTGCGCTACATAAAGAATTATTATTATATATGTATGTGTGTATATATACACACTGTATAGGTTGTTGTATATATATTGTGTGGAATTGTAACTTACATGTGTCAATTTGAGGGAGAAGGGGGGCCCCATTCAAAAGTCTGCAATGGGGCCCTGCATCTCCTAGTTATGCCCCTGGGCCTGACGTTCAAGTTCGGCCGCCTGATAGCTAGTAGAGACCACAAGGCATCTTGGGTCATATACTGTAAAGCATAAATGATGAACTATAGCTCTGGGGACACTAGAAATGTACATCGGCCGCCTGCTAGGAAGTCACTCTGAGCTTTGATGATGTAGCATACACAATATATTGCAATATTCAGAAAGACAACAAGTTTGACAAGGTTCCTGACAGTTTTTGAGTAGGAAAAATCCACTCACTGCTACCTCAAGGTCCTAAGTGTCATTAAAAATAATAGGAACATCATTACATTGTGCAGCATGTAGAAGTAAGTGTTTAAAGGAAACCTACCACTTCTGATGGTAGGTATTAGATGTAAACACCGGGCACCAGCTCAGGGTGAGCTCAGGGTGAGCTGGTGCCGGAGCTTACCTTAGCTAGTGTTTTAAACACATTTTCATTTACAGCCCCGAGGTAGCTTCGGCCCTGCGCGCGGCCGTGTGCGCGTGACGCCTCCGGCACTTCCTATGGAGGCACGCGCGGCGCCGAAGCTACCTCACGGCTGTAAATCAAAATGTGTTTAAACCGCGATATAGCGGTTTAAAACACTAGCTAAGGTAAGCTCCGGCACCAGCTCACCCTGAGCTCACCCTGAGCTGGTGCCCGGTGTTTACATCTAATACCTACCATCAGAAGTGGTAGGTTTCCTTTAAGTAGTGGGAAAGTTTCTAGCAGGTGCCAGTCACTTACTTGAGAACTCTTGCCGCTCTTGGCTCCTCCGGAGACCACCACTATCTGGTTATCCAGTAAACTTTCCAAAAAGACATATTTCGATTTCCAAACGGGAAGTTTCTCCCTTTGTTTGAGGAGTTCATAAAACCGGGACGAGTACGGCAAACCGTCGAAAGGATTTAGCTCCAGGTCATCGAGCAGCCCTTGGTCAACGTCGCTCGAGTCGGACCCGTCCAGAAGACAAGTCTTTTCAGGAGAGCCGGTTAGTAAATCGTTGGCTTCCTCGGGAGACCCTGGCACAAGAGCCATTATCTGCGGGAGAGGAGGCTCCTTCCCATGAATCCGGGGACCTCTTCACACAACTCTGGTTCACAAGTTTGCACCATCGGATCCCTTAAGACTCCAAGCTGTTGAGAAGAATTTTCGGAGGAGGTTAGACTTCTAGAAGGAGGACACATCTAGTAAATAAGAGAAGGAATCTCCTATCAGCACTTTCCAGTCTTCTCATTGTGTGGAGAATGATTAAGCAAAGACCGGCCGGGCCAACCCTCTCTTACACGTGTCTGGATCCTGAATGACTGCGAATACAAAAGCAAACGGCAATGAGGCGACTGTGATAGTGGGGACGGTCATGTGGTGACCTAATCCCAAAACAATAGCCCCCAAGCCGTGCACTATAGGGAGTACAGGAGCTGACGGAGCACTGGGGCTTTACTGGTCCCAATGTGCAGCTGCCACATCACAACATGGAGAGGAGGAAAACGAAGTACTAGATGTAACGAGAGTGACGTGACCGTGCAGCCGCGAGTGTAACCTACATACAGGGCTTTGTTACTGGATACACGAGGATGACCTATATATACACTGACGAGACCGAGGAGAACTGAAACCAAGCTAGAAGGATGGATACAGTGTAACAACATCAACAGGCACACATAACAGTGATACAGAACTGCAACATTTACATCCACTCCACGTTATATAATATTATAGAAATCCGTATTATACAAGTATCATTATATAATCGCTTTTACAGATTCTGCCGATCCTGATCAATAATGTCTGTAATTATAAAGACACACACACACACACACACCTTTTCCATCCGTAGGCTGGATTCACAGGGCTGCGGACAAAATCCTCATCAGGAAAACGGATTCTGCTGCAGAACGCCCAGACATAATCACAAGCTGTTACACTGTGTCCCCCTGCTCACTCAGCACTTCCCCCTCCTCCCTCTGCCTGTAATTCTCACTCTCACAGAGGAAATTTCAACACACAGTGGGAGGGGGAAGTGTTCAGTGTAAACTACAGAACGGAGGGGTTCTGGTAACACCCCCTCTGGCTCAGCATAAAGTTGATTTTAGAAGGAAGGAGGCCCTGTGTAACAAATTTAAGAAGATTACCACAGTCAAGGTACCTGGATCAATAAATAGGTGTGCCTGATTGATTATGCTATATTTTAAAGGTAGATTTCCTTTAAGGACCCGCTCCAGTAACCAGAACCACATTACAGAAATAAATGCCGGCCCAGAAACCAAATACTGTATTTAGAGCAGACAATAATAGTGGAGACCCCAGAGCAGACAACGTCAATAATACAGAGACCCCAGAGCAGACAAACACTAATACTGGAGATCCTCCTAGTTACCGACTCTCCTCCCTGTACCCCACTGCAGCTTCTTCTCTCCCCCCTTGTGTCTTCCGCTGCGACATGAGTAGGAGAGAAACCAGGAGCAGTACAAGTACTTACCACTCGTGGGTCCTCTCCTGCTCCTGGGGCCACTCTGGATCCCCAATGCAGACGGATATGCAGCATAGCACAGGAATTGGGAGCAGTAAAGATTTATCAGCTGCATCACTGAACGCCCCATCAGTTACAGAAGTCCACAATGACTGTAAGCAGGGTGCGGGGCGCAACTCGAGGCTTGATGGACCACATGTGGCCCAATGGTCACCAACTTCTAGGCTTTTAATTCAGATGAAGGTGGCTGCACTTTAAGTACATGCTCAGCAGTGAAGCTCCTCTGCTACAGATCAGAATAATAATACGAAGAAGCTGGAGTCGGATGTTTGGCTTTACTACTCCACATCCCTGGATCCCGGCACATAAGATGTAAGGCTGCGGAGAGAAGCATCCAGTGGGCAGATCCATCTGCTTTTTCCCCATTTCACTCTGCGTGACCGACATATCTGTCCAGATTTGCATGGAGCACAATATTTGCATTGTTGGCTCCGGATTCTGTTCTCAAACTGTGCCTTAGTCACCCATGATTATGTATCTATACTTGTACCGTACACACCCCTGTAAGGACTCGAGGTCATTCATCCATGTAACTAATGACAAGAAGTGAAGCTTTATGGCAATTAAAGGGTTACACTGTATAAATGTAAATACACGGAACCGGTTTAACCGCCGGACTCTGCAACAAATCACACAACACATGAGCGGATCAACCCTTTAAGGAGCCATCATGTTGTAGTCAAGTGAATTGTGTGCAGTCTGTCAATTAGGTTGTAGCCAATTTTGACCTCCTCTCTATTAGATAACTCATAGGACCTGCACCCCAATTTGGTGGAGGTACTTCAATGGGGATGTCCAGAGGTTCAAAAACATGGCTGCTTTCTTTCAGAAACAGCGCCACACCTGACCATGGTTTGTGCCGGTATTGCAACTCCTAGAGATGAATTGAGTCGAGTTGCAATACCAGAACAAACCACAATCGGGTGTGGCGCTGTTTTTGAAAGAAAGCAGCCATGTTTTTAAAACTCCCGACAACTTCTTTGAGTACACATCACCCATACATATAAGATGAATGGTGGGCCACGTGGTAATGTATATGGGACTGTCAAGGGAAAGATGGGATGCCATGTGGGGTCTCAGTATGCCTTTTATAGAGACTCCCAGTGTTGAAAGCACATGCACGTGTGTAAGCGCTGAGAGGAAAAAAAAGTTTCAGACCATATATATTTATATTATTATGATACAATATAGCCATTAAAAATATAATATTAATTAAAAATGTGAATTAAAAATAACATTTTCCTTATATACTTGAGTATAAGCCTAGTTTTTCAGCACAAAAATATGTGCTGAAAACCCAAACTCGGCTTATACTCGAGTAAAAAATATATATGTTTTACCAGGTTTTTGTGGTAAAATTAGGGGCCTCGGCTTATACTTGGGTCGGCTTATACTCGAGTATATACGGTATATATTATTTTTTTTATTATTACTTAAAATATATTTTAATAATAAAATATATAAAATTGGATACAGTTATACAACAAATCTAAAAAAAGAACGTTAAATAGAGTTTCTCCTATACAACTCAGAGGTGTGTATATATATATATACAACCTGGAGGAGGAGTCCCTTTAAGAGGGCGCGTTTCCAGGCCCCATCAGCACACGGTATATAGCTCTGCGCAGCCTTCTATCGCTTTGTAGCTCACATCTCTGAGCGCTTTATCTAATCCATCTCAGAGGTAATTTGGCTTATGCCGAGTGAAAGGTCAATTTAAAGGGATGGGCCGGGAGCAGACGCTGCACAGAGATCCCGGCAGATGTCAGCGTCTGTTACTTTGTTCCACATAACAATTTGAGGGAGATTCCATCAAAGGCAAATGCTGGAGGGCGATCTGCGGCTTCACTTCCAGCTGTCTGTAAGTGCGATGCAGGAACAGGGACACGGCAAGTGCTCCGGGAGCACCTGGTCTCCTCCAGAGGGGGCTTTACAGGGGATTATATCTCTATGTAACGTTTTTTTTTTATAACATTCACTGAACGTCTCCGATAACTGTTGCAAAAATTGTACCAAAAGTGTCATTTCATCTAAACATATCCTATAAATAAAAAACTAAATAAAAGAGCAGTAGGAAAGCACAAATATACATAAAGTAGTGGGAGCTATTACTAGGGGGCCACATTGCCAGGGTTTAAAAAAATTTACTAGCTCCATTAGAGGCCGGAATTATTAAAAGGACATCTACCACCAGGATAAGGGATTGTATACCCAGCGCAATGACATACTGGTGTGCGCCCCCTCTGGCAGGATCCGCTCTTCTCTTACCTCCTCAAAGGACATCTACCACCAGGATGAAGGACTGTTTGCAAATGACACCTATGCAGCCGGGAGCCCCTCAGGCTCACAATCCTTCATCCTGGTGGTAGATGTCCTTTAAGGAGGTAAGAGAAGAGCAGATCCTGCCAGGGGCAACGCACGCCAGTATGTCAGTGCGCTGGGTTTACAATCCTTCATTCTGGTGGTAGATGTCCTTTAAGGAGGTAAGAGAAGAGCAGGTCCTGCCAGGGGCGACGCACGCCAGTATGTCAGTGCGCTGGGTTTACAATCCTTCATCCTGGTGGTAGATGTCCTTTAAGGAGGTAAGAGAAGAGCAGATCCTGCCAGGGGCGACGCACTCCAGTATGTCAGTGCGCTGGGTTTACAATCCTTCATCCTGGTGGTAGAGGTCCTTTAAATCTTTGCAACTACAAGATAGGGGGGCCACCAAGAGCCCAGTATTTTTGGACCCATTCCCTGTTCTGGCTTTTAAACAGGGAGTTGGGTTGGCTACCATTAGGCTACCTACACAAGAACCTGAGCTTTTGATCTGGAAAAACGATCCATTTGTCATCGGGATGTTGTCCGTTTTGAAGAAAGACTTGCAAATGAAGTCACCAACTTATCCCAACCCCTTGATCACATGATCACATGACCCCTTGATCACATGATCCATATTTTCACGGTCCCATAGACATCTATATGATGGACAGGAGTTTTCTACAGCCCCCACACTGATCTGTGAAGAACACACGGGTCTTTAACGCCAAGAAGAGGAGATTTGCCCAATTTACAAAACGCAATATTGACGCGTGCATTTCTTAAAGTAATGTTAACGTGTGTTTATTAGACATGTGTTTTGTAAACGTAATGTTGACAGCAATGCAATGAGGCAAATCTCAGCCGCTGCAATGCATGTGAAAACGCACACGTTAACGCCACGTGTGAATGACCCCGAAATGTTTTGAGCAGACTCCACCAGTTTTTCATAGCCCCCGCCATCAGATCTCATAGGCAGGAGATTTTCCTACCTAAAAACCGCCACGGCCAGCGAGTGCCGGGGGTGGGCGGGATCACATGGCACAGAGTTCATAGTATTGAAACCACTTTAAATCTTCCATAAGGGTGCGGTCACACGTACCATAGAAATGCATACGCGATCGGGCCGAGGCCCGCACCAGTACCCTAGCCCTTGTAAACGTGGTACATGTGACCGCACCTTGAGGGCGCGTTCACATGTTGCGTTTTGACCTGCGTTTTCATTGCGTTTGAAACGCATACACAACAGCTGAGGAGAGGTGATTTGCCTAATTACATCACTGTAAACGTTTCCGTTTACAAAACGCATCGTAAACGCGATGTTAACGCATGCGTTAACAATGCGTTAAAGCATGAGTTTTGTTAACACATGTGTTAACATTGCGTTTACAAACGTAAACGGTAATGTAATTAGTCAAATTACCTCACATCAGCTGTTGTATATGTGTTTCAAACGCAATGAAAACGCAACCAAAACGCAACGTGTGACCGCGGCCTAAAAGTTTTTTTCTTTGGTTTGTTAGTTTTCCATCTGTTACTTCTCGACAACGCCTTCTAGGGCCTGCTTAACCCTTAAGGTGCATTCACACGTTGCGTTGTGACCTGCGTTTTCATTGCATTTGAAACGCATAACAACAGCTGAGGAGGGGTGATTAGCCTAACTACATTACTGTTAACATTTGTGTTTACAAAACACATTGTAAATTCAATGTTAACACACATGTTAACAATACGTTAACACACATTTTGTTAAGACATGCGTTAACATTGCATTAACAAATGTAAATAGTAATGTTATTAGGCAAATCACCTCTACTCAGCTGTTGTAATGCGTTTCAAATGCAATGAAAACACAGGCCAAAACGCAACGTGTGAACGCGCCCTCAGGGTGATATCACAAGGTGTGTTTTTGGACTGTTTTCATTTCTAGAAGTGTAGGCAGCTGTGAAATTGATTAAAACCAGCCAAACGCATGGTAAACACGAAAATGCATGCGCTATCAGTCCATTTAAAAACGGTCCAAGAACGCACCGTGTGACAGCTGGGGAAGCCCCTTCTCCATGATCGGAGCCATGAACTTTAGAATCCGCTGCCCTCCCAAAAGCTTTGGAGCTTCCTGACTCTTACGGATGATAATGGGCCGGGATTTATTAAAGTCTGTCATTTCCATTACCGCTTCACCACCTGAAACCGAATATTAAAAGGCAGAAAGATGGAAGATTGAGGGGTTTTAAATTGAGTTGTAAAACTAATCAGTAGAGGAGGGGGGGCTATGGCGTGACTCTGGGGTGCTCTCCAGGGGGATGATCCTTAAAGGTTTATTTATAGGCTCTTTTTTTCTACAAAATTTTATATTTTTATTTTTGCTGTAAGGTCCAGGACTCACTATTATGGTCGATGCTTAGACTGGGTCAGTAATGGGGTCAAAACTTTAAGGACTTTTACCTTATCCAATAAAGAGATACATCATTGGAAGAGTTTTTGGTCCATGGGAAACTTTGAATCTGCAATGAGGATTTGGAACATCAGTCTCTCTGTGGAGCAAGACGGGTGTTCCCCAGGACATGACGTCTCGCCAGCCTGGACGGCAATGAGAATACAGCACTTTCACTCTTTCACTGGTTATGAAGGCGGCTTTTACAGCTACTGACCTCTATATAAGTGGAAATCCCAACAAGTATTAATATAAGGGTGACCTCTATATAAGTGGAAATCCCAACAAGTATTAATATAAGGGTACAGTCCCATGGCGGCATACATTTATGGCTACAGTGCAGCCACTATCCACAAAGAAGTTCTAAGAATTGGAGCCCATGCAGACTGAGGGAGCTGTCCCCTACTGCGTTCTGGCTGCGTTGGCAAACGCAAACACAGACAAGACAGCACCCACGGGGGCGGGCCGTGGGACGATCGCATCGGTATTTCTATGGAAACGTCTGCGATCGGGAAACGAGCCGCCGGTGTTTTACGTTACTTTAATGCAAAACACTGGCTACATCCAAAACGCAACATGGGACAGCGCCCTTAGAGTGTTGGCACACGTGGCATTTTGAACCCGTTTTTTGCTGTCCGTTAAAAAAAAGCAGGTGTTTTTTGAAACTACGTCCATTTTTGACCGTTTTTCCCCAATTAATCTTAATTAAGATCTTCTCTTAATAAGATAAGATTAAGACAATTCAGAAAACGGACAAAAAAAAAAAAAAAAAAGGTCGCAGTTTTTTTTACGGACTTCTTAAAAACGCCCTAAAATGTGTTAAAAACGCCACGTGTGCCACCACCCATGCACACGAACGTGTAGAGAACGAATTAAAACGACCGTATATACAGCCGGCTTATGTCTTATCTATTCCAATGGGCAATACGGAGATCCATGTACATATTGTCCAAAGTACTGTATACGGCACTTATAAAAACATAGAGCATGTCCTATCGCCCACCATATATCTGTTTCGTACGGCCCATAGAAGTCAATAGGAACGTGTAAAATACGGGTTGTGCAACATATGCTGCTATATATACATGCAGTATCCAGCGCCAGTGGGAGGGGCATTCTGTCAGCAGCCAATAGTCATCCATCATTCACCAGCCCAGCGTATTGTATACGGATACGATGCTAAACGTCCTGTATTTCCGGCCAGAACACAGCTGTATATACAGAACACCATACGGTCCTGTGCATGAGGCCTTACATGAACTTGTGGGACTTTCCCCTATATACTATCTAATAGCAGAAACTCACTAGCGCCCCCCATACTGCTACGTCTGTGTATGTGAGGGGCCCAGTATGGCACAGGAAGTCTCAGGACTCACTAGCGCCCCCCATACTGCTATGTCTGTGTATGGGAGGGGCCCAGTATGGCAGAGGAAGTCTCAGGGCTCACTAGCGCCCCCCATACTGCTACGTCTGTGTATGTGAGGGTCCCCAGTATGGCAGAGGAAGTCTCAGGACTCACTAGCGCCCCCATACTGCTACGTCTGTGTATGTGAGGGTCCCAGTATGGCAGAGGAATCTCAGACTCACTAGCGCCCCCCATACTGGCTACTGTCTTTTGTATTGGGAGGGCCCAGTAATGGCAGAGGAAGTCTCAGGGCTCACTAGCGCCCCCCCATACTGCTAGCGTCTGTGTATGTGAGGGGTCCATATTGGCAAGAAGTCTCAGGCTCACTAGCGCCCCCCATACTGCTACTTCTGTGTATGTGAGGGTCCCAGTATGGCAGAGGAGTCTCAAACTCACTAGCGCCCCCCTACTGCATGTCCTGGTATGTGAGGGTCCCAGATGCCAAGGAAGTCTCAGGCTCACTAGCGCCCCCCATACTGCATGTCTGTGTATGGAGGGGCCCAGTATGCAAGAAGTCTCAGGGCTCACTAGCGCCCCCCCATCTGCTACTCTTTGTATGGGGGCCAGTAGGCAGAGAAGTCTCAAGGACTCACTAGCGCCCCCCATACTGCTATGTCTGTGTATGTGAGGGCCCAGTATGCGAGGAAGTTCTCAGGGCTCACTAGCGCCCCCCATACTGCTACGTCTGTGTATGTGAGGGTCCCAGTATGGCAGAGGAAGTCTCAGGGCTCACTAGCGCCCCCCATACTGCTACGTCTGTGTATGTGAGGGGCCCAGTATGGCAAGAAGTCTCAGGACTCACTAGATACCTACCCCATACTGCTACGTCTGTGTATGTTGAGGGGCCCAGTATATGCAGGAAGTCTCAGGACTCACTAGCGCCCCCATCACTGCTACGTCTGTGTATGTGAGGGCCCAGTATGGCAGAGGAACGTCTCAGGACTCACTAGCGCCCCCCATACTGCTACGTCTGTGTATGTGGGGTCCCAGTTGGCAGAGGAAGTCTCAGGACTCCACTAGCGCCCCCCATACTGCTAGTCCTGTGTATGTGGGGTCCCAGTATGGCAAGAGGAAGTCTCAGGGCTCACTAGCGCCGCCGCATAACTGCTCTGCTACGTCTGTGTATGTGAGGTCCCAGTATGGCACAGGAAGCTCGGACTCACTAGCGCCCCCATACTGCACGTCTTGTATTGAGTGGTCCCAGTATGGCAGAGGAAGTCTCAGGACTCACTAGCGCTCCCCCCATACTGCTACGTCTGTGTAATGTGAGGTCCCAGTAATGGCAGAGGAAGTCCAGGACTCACTACGCCCCCCATACTGCTATCGTGTGGATTGAGGGTCCCATATGGCAAGAAGTCTCAGGACTCACTAGCGCTCCCCATACTGCTACGTCTGTGTATGTGAGGGTCCCATATGGCAGAGGAAGTCTCGACTCACTAGCCCCCCCATACTGCTACGTCTGTTTATAGGTGGCCAGTATGGCAGAGGAAGTCTCAGGCTCACTAGCGCTCCCCATACTGCAACGTCTGTGTATGTGAGGGTCCCAGTATGGCAAGGAAGTCCTCAGGGCTCACAAGCGCCCCCCATACTGCTACGTGTTGTATGTGGGGTCCCAGTAGGGCAGGGAAGTCCAGGACTCATCTAGCGCCCCCCCGGTACTGCTACGTCTGTGTATGTCAGGGGCCCAGTATGCGAGGAAGTCTCAGGCTCACTAGCGCCCCCCATACTGCTACGGTCTTGTAGTTGAGGTCCCAGTATGGCAGAGGAAGTCTCAGGGTCACTAGCGCCCCCCATACTGCTACGTCTGTGTATTCAGGGGCCCAGTATGCAGAGGATGTCTCAGGGCTCACTAGCGCCCCCTACTGCTACGTCTGTGTATGTGAGGTCCCAGTATGGCAGAGGAAGTCTCAGGGCACTAGCGCGCCCCCCATACTGCTAACTCTGTGTATGTGAGGGCCCAGTATGGCAGAGGAAGTCTCAGGACTCACTAAGCGCCCCCATACGTGCTATCTGTGTATGTGAGGGTCCCAGTAGTGCAGGAAGTCTCAGGATCACTACGCCCCGATACTGCTACGTCTGTGTATGTGAGGGGCCCATATGGCAGAGAATCTCAGGACTCAACGAGCGCCCCCCATACTGCTATGTCTGTGTATGTGAGGGTCCCAGTATGGCAGAGGAATCCTCAGGTCACTAGCGCCCCCATACTGCTACGTCTGTGTATGTGAGGCCCATGTATGCAGAGGAAGTCTCAGCTCCTAGCGCCCCCCATACTGCTACGTCTGTGTATGTGAGGGTCCCAAGTTGGCAGAGGAAGTCTCAGGCCACTAGCGCTCCCCATACTGCTACTCTGTGTTATGTGGGGTCCCAGAATGGCAGAGGAAGTCCAGTCAGGACTCACTAGGCGCCCCATACAACGGCTACGTCTGTGTATGTGAGGTCCCAGTATGGCAGAGGAAGTCTGCAGGACTCACTAAGCGCCTCCCCATACTGCTACGTCTGTGTATGTGAGGGTCCCAGTATGGCAGAGGAAGTCTCAGGACTCACTAGCGCCCCCCCATACTGCTACTCTTTGTATAGTGAGGTCCCAGTATGGCAGAGGAAGTCTCAGGCTCCACTAGCGCTCCCCCCCATACTGCTACTCTGTGTGTATGTGAGGCCCCAGTATTGCGAGGAGTCTCAGGGCCACCTAGCGCCCCCCCTACTGCTAGTCTGGTTGTATGTGAGGGGCCCAGTATGGCAGAGGAAGTCTCAGGGCTCACACTAGCGCCACCCATCTGCTACACTCGTGTGTCTCAGGGCCTCACTACGCCCCCCATACTGCTATGGTCGTGTATGGCCATAGTGATGCAGACTATCCGGAGACATGATTGTGGGGGCCATTCAACTACACACTATATCATGACATGAAGAGTTGTCCATGGGGAAAATAACAT
This sequence comes from Engystomops pustulosus, assembly GCA_019512145.1. Taxonomy (NCBI): domain Eukaryota; kingdom Metazoa; phylum Chordata; class Amphibia; order Anura; family Leptodactylidae; genus Engystomops; species Engystomops pustulosus. The sequence continues at coordinate 751,668 of CM033651.1, forward strand.
ATTTTGGGTGGTGCTGGCAGCTGATGTGACCGCGGGATCAAGACTAACCATCTACTCACAACCCCATCATCAGGAGACTCCCTACCAGTGTATTACGGCTGAGGGGCGGGGGATATTAGCCGGTACAATATGGGATATACATCAGCTTGTTGCGTGCTCTGCCCTGCCGCTTTCTGCCACGTGTATGACCCTCTGCGCGAGTCGTGTCGGTTTCTGCGAATCCCCGGCTGTAGCTTTATGGACCCCGAGGCTCCGTACGTCTTCTCCCGGCCGGCGGTCAATATGACAACATCAATGCCTTTAACAGGGAGGAGCAGATGGTAGACGGAGGTAACGAGAGGGTTAATGATAACCCCCTATAGAATGTATAGGAGACGTGTGTATTACCTGATGGAATGGCTTCCTGGAGGAGGAGGATCTACACATAACAGGCAGGGACTTGTTCTAGCTGCAGGAAAAATGAGGGGAACTCAAGTCCCAGCAGCCTTGCCGTTCTGGACATGTCAAGATGCATGGGGGTTGTATCCCTATCGGTAAGAGGTTGGTGTAATATGGAACATTCTGCTTGGGTCAGTGAACGACATGAAGGGAAAGTCTATGGGTCTATGCTTATACCATATAGGAGGAGCGTCACTCGCTCTGTACCATATAGAGAAGTCACGCTATCTCAGATACGTCACTGCCTCTATAAACCTCACAGAGAGGAGCGTCACGCCTCTATACCTACAGAGAGGAGGCACTGCTCTATACATCCAGAGAGGAGCGTCACTTTTTTTTGCTCTATACCGTAACAGAGAGAGCGGCACTGCTGCTTCTATACATCCAGAGAGAGCGTCCACTGCTCTATAACCATCCGAGAGGAGCGTCACTGCTCTCTACCATCCAGATAGGAGCGTCACTGCTCTATCCCATCCATAGAGGAGCTTCAACTGCTCTATACATCCCGAAGAGGAAAGCTTCACGGCTCTCTCCCATACCAGAGAGGAGCATCACTGTATATCTTACAGAGAGGAGCGTCACATGCTCCGTATAACATCAGAGAGGAGCGTCCACTGCCTCTATACGCGAGAGTATCGTCACTGCTCATATAACCATCCAGAGAGAGCGTCACGCTCTATAGCCGTACAAGAGGACTCACTTCTCTGATAGACCGTACAAGAGATCGTCAACTGCTCTATACCGTACAGAGAGAGCGTCACTGCTCTATAACGCATCGCATAGAGGAGCGTTACTGCTCTATACCGTACAGAGGAGCTTCACTGCTCTATAACCGTACAGAAGGACGTCACTCTGCTCGATAACCGTAACAAGAGAGGAGCGTCACTGCTCTATACCATCCAGAGAGTAGCGTCACTGTCTATACCATCCAGAGAGGAGCGTCACTGCTCTATACCATCCAGAGAGGAGTGTGACTGCTCCATACCATACAGAGAGCATACAGATAGAAGCGTTGCTGCTCTATGTTATTATCGGCCGGCGCGGTGATGTCATCACATCTCATCTTCCGCACAGAGCAGCATGGCAGAAGAACGATGGTGGAGCAGGGAGCTGACAGCTCCTTGCTTTTCCACTGCATTCAACTCTATCTGTGTCCTCTGGATTGGAGCCTGGGATAACGAGGCTGATCTTAAAATCCCGCTTTGACCCACTCAATCTGGGACAATGGCGGTATGCAAAAACCTATGCAGTATGGTGTGTGCAGTACTAGCCTATGGGCAATGGATGGCGCTGTGTAGTGGCATCCCTTCTATAAACATTAAGCCTATGTTTCCAAGGATTGCGTCCACTCGGCATCACAGTCACAGATCTCCTGGCTCCTCACATGGCGTCTGCTGGGAGTCATTCTCTCTTATGATTCACTTGTTTGCAGCAGAGCAGCTATTTCAGGCTGTGGCGGTCTCGGGGGTCTATTATCCCAGCTATGTGTGCGGTGACGCAGCTGCCGCAGGTTCATATTATATTACACAAGTCACATCTGTGCGAGGGGAAGGAACGGTGGAATGACTCCGCTGTATCACATCGCGTCCTGCAGGTTTTATCCGGCTGCGGATGAATTGCCAATAATTCCAGGATTGAAAACAAGTGGATTTTTTCACATATCCCCTTATACTATAGAAAATCGCACTTCTAAGAGGGAATATAACACCTAGAACAAAGGAACCAAAACCCAAATGTATAAAGCATAAATACGACCACTTTAAATTAGAAAAAGTCCACCAGTTGGCAATACTGCCGTAAAGCCGACCCAAGTATAAGCCACCCAAGTAATGAGTCCGACCCAAGTATGAGCGCGACCCAATGTTGATCCGACCCAAGTATAAGCAGAGACCTAATTTTTCATTAAACCGTGGAAATTGACAAAGAAAAACACAATTCGGGTTTTTTTGTTTTTTTTGGTGTTTTTATTGCTTTCTGTTTCTTTGTGCGCTCTCAGACACCTTCCCTTTTAGTCTTTGGGTCAGGGCAAGTCACAGGGATACTGCATTTATATAGGTTTTTAGTAATTAGTAAAAAAAATTAATATATTTGTACAATACAAAAGTGCATTTTTGAGGCCAATCACTTTTCCATAACTTGTACGGACCTGTGTAAGGGGGTAGTTTCTTCGGGTACTCTCTGGTGGCGTTTTCGTTTTATCCGTTTGGGACCGGATGACGATATCCTTTTTTGTATTTTTTAAATTCAATGTTTATAGCAGGGGGGGGACATTTGGGGCGCTATTTTCGGTGTTTAAGTGGTCCATGGCAGGAATATCTTTTTTTTTATGATTTTGATAGAATGGGACTGTTGACGTGGCGACACATTGGTGGTCATTTCTAATGCCCGAAATCGCGTTTTTTCCGACGGGTTATCCGAATTTTTCCCTAATTTGCCCCGGGAATTTTGGCGCACAGCGTTCGGATTGTGGCCGCATTGGCGCGGCACTGGCACGCAAACGAATCTGTGAATCGGGGGGCGTGGCCTGTAAGAAAACCCAACTGATTCGGAAAAAACGCCGCATTTAAAAAAAAAAAGTGTCGGCTTGACAACGCCTACCCTGCACCTCACCATAGAAAGACCGTGAACTTCAGTGCATTCAACTGAATCAGCACAGCAGCAACACCTATTGGACATCGGTCTCACTACCTTAGTAGCGCTGGAAGACCTGATCCTCCGCATAGATCGCGTCAGCTTGTGGATCGTCGAAGTGACCGGGTACGTAATGAGCCCCAATGGGTGTTCAGGTAGCAGCGATGAGATGGTCTTGTGTTTCGGAGCCGCTTTTATTATTACTCTCTGCGTGTCAGTTCCTCTGTTTTGCCTCTTGTATGTATATGTTTGTATTTGGGTGGTTCTGATACTGTCCCATTCGGGAGTAATCAACAGTGCAGGAATGGTAAGAGGAAAGCGCGAGCCAGGCAAAGGAGCGGCCAGAGCCTCAATTACATAATTGTACAGTTGTTTTTTTCTACAAAACCACTCACTCACAGTCAGGTAATGTCACAGGGTCTCCAGTGTACTACAAGCAGTCTCAAGGTCTGTTTGCTTGGAATCAGCAATCAATTCGTAGGGCTCACTAGCGCCCCCCATACTGCTACGTCTGTGTATGTGAGGGTCCCAGTATGGCAGAGGAAGTCTCAGGACTCACTAGCGCCCCCATACTGCTACGTCTGTGTATGTGAGGGTCCCAGTATGGCAGAGGAAGTCTCAGGACTCACTAGCGCCCCCATACTGCTACGTCTGTGTATGTGAGGGTCCCAGTATGGCAGAGGAAGTCTCAGGACTCACTAGCGCCCCCATACTAGCGCCCCCCATACTGCTATGTCTGTGTATGTGAGAGGGCCCAGTATGGCCAAGGAAGTCTCAGGGCTCACTAGCGCCCCCCATACCCATACTGCTACGTCTGTGTATGTGAGGGGCCCAGTATGGCAGAGGAAGTCTCAGGGCTCACTAGCGCCCCCCATACTGCTACGTCTGTGTATGTGAGGTCCCAATATGGCAGAGGAAGTCTCAGGGCTCACTAGCGCCCCCCATACTGCTATGTCTGTGTATGTGAGGGGCCCAGTATGGCAGAGGAAGTCTCAGGGCTCACTAGCGCCACCCATACTGCTACATCTGTGTAAGTCTCAGGGCTCACTAGCGCCCCCCATACTGCTATGTCTGTGTATGGCCATAGTGATGCACATATACAGGAAGACATGATTGTGGGGGCCATTCACTACACACTATATCATGACATGAAGAGTTGTCATGGGGAAATAGACATATTTTGGGTGGTGCTGGCAGCTGATGTGACCGCAGGGTCAGGACTAGACATCTACTACAACCCTCAGTCATCAGGAGACTCCCGTACACAGTGTATACGGCTGAGGGGCGGGTATATAGCACGGTAAATATGGAGATATACATACAGCTTGTTGCGTGGGCTCTGCCCTGCCGCTTTCTGCCACGTGTGACCCGGCTGCCGCGAGTCGCTGTCGGTTTCTCGCAATCCCCGGCTGTAGCTTTATGGACCCCCGAGGCCTCCGTAGTCTTCTCCCGGCCCGGCCGTCACTATGACAACATCACTGCGCTTTATACAGCGAGGGAGCAACATGGAGCCGGCAGGTAACGAGAGGGTTAATGATAACCCCCTATAGATTTCTGCTTGCTGTCAGTGAATGAACATGAAGGGAAAGTCTATGGTCACTGCTCTATACCATATAGAGAGGAGCGTCACTGCTCTGTACCATATAGAGAGGAGCGTCACTGCTCTATACCATCCAGAGAGGAGCGTCACTGCTCTATACCCAATAATTCCAGGATTGGAAAACACAAGTGGATTTCACATATCCCCCGGATACTATAGAAATCGCACTTCTGAAATGGGAATATAACACCAGGAACAAAGGAAAACAAAACCCAAAATGTACAAAGCATAAAATACCACTTTATTAGATAAAGTCCACCACTGGTCAAATAACTGCCGTATATACTCAAGTATAAGCCGACCCAAGTATAAGCCGACCCAAGTATAAGCCCACCCAAGTATAAGCCCACCCAAGTATAAGCCCACCCAAGTATAAGCCCACCCAAGTATAAGCCCACCCAAGTATAAGCCGAGACGCCTAATTTTTCATTACCGTGAAATTGACAAAGAAAAACACATATTTGGGTTTGTTGTTTTTTTGGTGTTTTTATTGCTTTTTTTGTGCGCTCTCAATGACACCTCCCCTTTAGTCTTTGGGTCAGTGCAGTCACAGGGATACTGCATTTATATAGGTTTTAGTAGATTACTAAAAAAATTCATATATTTTGTACCAAAAAAAAGTGACATTTTGAGGCCAATCACTTTTTCATACTTGTGTACGGACCTGTGTAAGGGGGTCAGTTCTTGCGGGTACTTGCTGGCGTTTTCGTTTCTATCCGTTTGGGACCCAGATGACTGATCCTTTTTTTTTTATTTTTAAATTCAAATGTTTCTAGCAGTGTGGACATTTGGGCGCTATTTTCGGTTACAGTGTCCATGGGCAGGAATAATCTTTTTTTTAATATTTTGATAGAATGGACATTTTGGGACGTGGCGACACATTAGGGGTCATTTACTAAGGGCCCGAATCGCGTTTTTTCCGACGGGTTATCCGAATATTTCCGATTTGTGCCGATTTTTCCCTGAATTGCCCTGGGATTTTGGCGCACGCGTTCGGATTGTGGCGCATCGGCGTCGGCATGCACGCAACGGAAATCGGGGGGCGTGGCCGTAAGAAAACCTTGATTCGGAAAAACCACTGCATTTAAAAAAAAAAAAGTGTCGCTTGACACGCGCTTACCTGCACCCAGCAACGGATCGTGAACTTCAGTGCATTCCAACTGAATTCAGCGCAGCAGCGACACCTAGTGGACATCGGGTGCACTACCTTAGTGAATCGCTGGAAGACTTGAATCCTCTGCAGAGATCGCGCCGCTGGATCGCGAATGGACCGGGTAAGTAAATGAGCCCCAATTGGTGTTCAGGTATCAGCAGATGAGATGGATCTTGTGTTCTGAGCCGCTTTTCTTACATCTCTGCGTTGTTCAGTTCCTCTGTTATTTCTCTTGTATGTATGTATGTATAGTTTGTATTTTGGGTGGTTCTGATACTGTCCATTCAGGGAGTGTCAGACAGTGCAGGAATGTAAGAGGAAAGCGCTGAGCCAGGCAAAGGAGCGACAGAGCCTCATTATCATAATTTTACAGTTGTTTTTTCTACAAAACCACTCAGTTCAGGGTTTAAAACATGATATGTTTCTGCAGCAGTGTAGCTACAGCATTCTCAAGGTCTGTTTGCTTCATAATGCTTCAAATCAGATGGTAGATTTCCTTTAAAATAAGTTAAGCCGTATCAACAGGAGCCCCCACAAACCGCAAGAATAGGGGTTCCTATGAGCTACATTGTTGGAAATATGTTGGACCCCTCGGCCGTGCATGTCTGTTCTGCTCCATTCATCTCTATGGAGCTGATGGAGATTGCCGTGCGGCTATCAGCTCTGCTCGTCTTTGGGAGTGATGAGGGGTCCGGCAGAGGTACCTCGGACCCCCTGGAGGGGGTCACAGAAAGTGCATTGTCCGTGTATAATGCGCTGTGCGACCTGGTGCATATAAGTGCATTGGATGCGACACAATTTGAAAGTTAAATCCCGCGCTCAGTCCGGATGAGTCGGATCGTCCGACGGCCCAATTCCCGATTTCTGTCTCATGGAAGCCGTCGTTCACGAGCAACACAATCTCAGAGCAGACACCTGTTAAAGCCGTGCAAATCCCGAAAACAAAGTCTGATGAAAGTGCAATCTGCGACCCTCACTAAATAAGCCCCATTGGGGGTCATTTACTAAGGGCCCGATTCGCGTTTTCCCGACGTGTTACCCGAATATTTCCGATTTGCGCTGATTTCCCCTGAATTGCCCTGGGATTTTTGCCCACGCGATTGGATTGTGGCGTATCGGCGCCGGCATGCACGCGACAGAAATCGGGGGCGTGGCTGAACGAAAACCCGACGGATTCGGAAAAACCGCTGCTGTTAAAAAAAAAAAATGTGTCACGGAGCTTACACTTACCTTCACTCAGCCCGGCTCGGTGTATTCCAGTGCGTTCCGATGCTCTTCAGCACAGCAGCGACACCTGGTGGGCGTCGGAGGAACTGCCTTAATAAATCCCAGCCGGACCCGAATCCAGTGCAGAGAACGTGCCGCTGGATCGCGAATGGACCGGGTAAGTAAATCTGCCCCATTGTGTCTTCGGGCTTGGCTGTAGTATAACATAGGGATTATCGCACAGTCTGGATGTGCCCGTACCAGCGCCATGTGGTGTCGACTCCTCGCTCCGTTCTTATTAGGAGCAGCAGAGGATGACGGCTGAGGAGACGGAGGCTTATTTGCAATGTGCTCCCGATCTGTATACATTATACATACAATGTAAATAGCTGTTCTTTTACAGTCGCCAAGCAATGAGATGTTTTTATATTGTGCAACGCATCAATCCGGTATTTTCTGGGTCAGGGAACCGGAGAAATTAAAGTAGTAGAAATAAAATAAATAACATTAAATAAAAAGCTGCGGCGATTATTTTGTAACGGCGTTTGGCTGGCGGACGGCCGCCTCGCGCGTGTCACAATGGCTGCCCCATTACTTCCTCTACGTATTGGCGCTTTTATCCCATTTCACATTCTGTTCCTTCCAATAACCGGAGCAGGTTTGTCTTTGCCCTTGGCGAGCCGCAGTTCATTCTCTATGAAAATGTATTTCCAAACATTCGTCTGGATGATTCCCGCGGCTTCTTTAATAAAAATGAGAGGAACCGTGGTCAAATAAAGCGCAAATCTTTTTTACTTCTACCATATGCAAATCCCAGATTGTACAATTACTATTACAGGAGGATAATGGCGTCTTGGAACACTTGTCGTACAAGGCGTTTTATGGCATTTGTTCCGCATATAGTGTCATTTGTTTATACAAGGGTTTACCTTTTCATCCATAGAGAATAGAAGACGACTTTTGTTATTCGAAAATTTGAGCCTTTGAATGCGCAATAATAGTCGTATAAGTATAATAAGTTTTTTTAGGGTCTGGTCGCTGTTTATTTAGTGTTCGCAACGGATGCACCGAATGTATGATAAAAAAGCGTCCTCGTGGCGTGGAATGGTCTCGTGTCGTCTGCACACGCAGTGCAAAAAAGAAAAACGTGGAAGATACTCCTGTTTTGGATTCTGGTGATGTAATTTCTGGGAACAAATGCAAGAACACAAAGTTTATTTGTAAATTTAGAAAAAATCGTCCAGGTACATGATTATTAATTTTGTAATCATATTGCCTTAAATGCATGGTCTACGTTTTTTGCAAATCGCATTCACTTTATGCAAATGTAATATTCCTGCCTAATTTCTACACACGCAATATGCAGCAACACACCCAGCTGTGTACGGAGAGGGCTCAGCCTGTGACCCCTCTCCGTACTTCAGTAACTAACGAGTGACTTACTAATAGGTCACTTATCGGTAAGAGATTAAAATATTAAGTAGCCCAGAGCAGCCGGATTATCAGATGTGCAGCAGTCCCATGGAGAAAGCCCTCAAAGCTACGTGTGATCTTAGAAGTTAAAGGAAATCTCCCATCATTACCCATCCTGATAAACTCGGGACATTTCTCATAGATCCAGGCACCGGGACTGTGGGATCTTCTTATATGTGTTATCCATGGCCTCCTGCCTTCTAATCAACTTTTCCATTATGCAATAAGCTATAAGGGGCATTACCAGAGCCCTTCGTGCTGTAGATTCACAGGCTGTTACAATGTCTAGGAGCATGTCTCTCCCTCAGCACACAGTGGAGGGGGGGGGCATGATAATGCAGTGTGTAAGCCCTTGAAGCTACAGCATAGGGGGCTGGCTCTCCCTCATTAGCATCATTTTTAAAAGTTGATGTTAGAAGGCAGGAGGCCACGGATAACACATATAAGAAGATCCCACAGTCCCGGTGCCTGGATCTATAAGTACGTTTTTCATGCTGGATTTTGTTGTAGATTTTCTTTAACAAATGAACAATTTATCCTGTATGACGGCAACTGGGCAAATTATTTAAGTGTCCTAGACTTCCACTACTCAGTGAGGCTCATTTACTAAGGGTCCGCGGACAGCACAAGCGTCGTATATTCCGACGTTTTCCGAATTGCGCAGCATTTAAACGGGCATTTTGTCACACACGATCGGATTTTGTCGCAATCGTGCCGGCTTTCATGGACGATCCAACGGATTGGGACAAAACGTGGGATTTAACGTAAAACTTGTGTCGCAAGCCATACACTTACATACACCGGATGGAAGAAGGTGAACTCCGGCGGACCTAATCGGTGAAGCGACACATGCAGGATATCGGGCGCACGATCTTAGTGAATAGCGGCAGAGTTCATTGTCATCGATGTTCCCGTGATAGGGGATTGCGCGTAAGTACATGTGCCCCTGTGTTTACACTGGTAATCCCGCTGGTTGCGCCCGCTGTGACCATGACCCATGTGTCCGGACCAGATAGTTCTTTGCTGTAGTATCTGGAACCGTTTGTGTGGTCTTGTCAATCCCAGCTCATGTCAGAGGGAATTACTTTTATTATGAAGCCTGAACAAACGTCCTCCAGTGTCGCTAACGTCTTTATGAGGCGAATCGCCTTCGAGAAGTAGAAACCCGGTAGCCCAGTGTTAACACATGCGTCAGAACAGAAATAGCAGCCAGTGGTCATTCTCCTCTGTCGGCCTCCCCCTCTGTGTGTAGGCGATGGGTACAATTTAATGAACATCGCACGCGCCTTACAAAAGGAAATCCATTCAATCCCCGCACAACTATTCAGCATCGTAATTGGTTCTGCTCCCTCACCGCTTGTGTTGACTCTTGTCTTTTTCTTAACTTCATCCTCGCGTGTATGAAGAAATATATACGGATATGAATATTTCAATACCCCAGAGTATCTTATTACTGAGAAATGTAACATTAGCATATCATATTGTTACTAAGATAGCGACGTGCTCCATTAATGTACATAGTTGTAACGTTGCCAGCCATGTTGGTGTTTGCCCGTTACACACATATATAAAGGTGCATCAGCGCTCTCTTAATCAACTTGTGTAATTAGCATGGAAATGGGAAATTGTTTAAGAAAATGTTATTTACTGTGGAATAAATGCACAATAAAAAGGTAATTGATATTTTATTACACTACTTTTATATTACCATCTCCTACTCCTGTAATGGAAATCGGATTGTAGCTGGAGACTGTTATGGGAGGCCAAGTGTTACCTTATTGTTACCAGAGGGGTTGTCAGTCACAGCTCCGAGATTGTATAAGGCTGGTCAAGTTATTGTCATGTCTTCTAAAGGCGAGTTGGCGGTCGCACCTGCGAGGTGAAGGAAGGTTAGGCGAGTTGGCGGTGTTACCCCTGCGAGTGAGGAAGGTTAGGTGAGTTGGCGGTGTTACCTGCGAGTGAAGGAGTTAGCGAGTTGGTGGTCGTACCTGGAGGTGAAGGAAGGTTTGGCGAGTTGGTGGTCGTACCTGGGAGTGAGGAATGTTAGGCGAGTTTGGTGGTCGTACCTGGGAGGTGAAGGAAGGTTAGGCGGACGTTGGTGGTCGACCTGCGAGTGAAGAGGTTTAGGTGAGTTGTGCGTGTCACCCCTGCGAGGTGAAGGAAGGTGTAGGCGAGTTGGCGGTCGTACCTGGGTGAAGAAGGTTAGGCGAGTTGGCGGTGTTCCTGCGAGGAAGGAAGGTTAGGCAGTTGGTGGTCGTACCTGGGAGGTGAAGGAAGGTTAGGCGAGTTGGTGGTCGTACCTGCAGGTGAAAGGAGGTTTAGGGTGATTGGGCGGTCTGCCCTGCGAGGTGAAGGAAGGTTAGGCGAGTTGCAGTTCGTACCTGGAGGTGAAGGAAGGTTAGGCAGTTGGCGGTGTACCTGGGGTAAGGAGGTTAGGCGAGTTGGGGTCGTACCCTGGGAGGTGAAGGAAGGTTAGGGCAGTTGGGTACGTACCTGGAGGGTAAGGAAGGTGCGGTTGTGGTCGTACCTGAGTGAAGGAAGGTTAGGCGAGTTGCGTTCGTACCTGCGAGGTGAAGGAAGGTTAGGCGAGTTGGTGGTCGTACCTGCGAGGTGAAGAAGGTTAGGCGAGTTGGGGTCGACCTGCGAGTGAAGGAAGGTTAGGCGAGTTGCGTCGTACCTGGATGTGGAGGAAGGTTTAGGCCGAGTTGGGCGTACCTGCGATGTAAGGAAGGTAGCGAGTTGGTGGTCGTGACCTGGGATGTGAAGAAGGTTAGGCAGTTGGTGGTCGTACCTGCGAGTGAAGGAAGGTTAGTGAGTTGGCGGTCGCCTGCGAGGTGAAGGAAGGTTAGCGAGTTGGCGGTCGTACCTGGGAGTAAGGAAGGTTAGGGTTGCGGTGTACCCTCGAGTGGGAAGGTTAGGCGATTGGGGTCGTACCTGGGAGGTGAAGGAAGGTTAGGCGAGTTGGTGGTTCGTACCTGGGAGGTGAAGGAAGGTTAGGCGAGTTGGTGGTCTATCCTGGAGGTAAGGAAGGTTAGGGAGTTGGTGGTCGACCTGGGAGGTGAAGGAAGGTTTAGGCGAGTTTGGTCGGTCTTACCTGCGATGAAGGAAGGTTAGGGAGTTGGGGTCGCACCTGCGAGGTGAAGGAAGTTAGGCGAGTTGGCGGTCGTACCTGGGAGGTGAAGGAGGTTAGGCGAGTTGGCGGTGTTACCTGCGAGTGAAGGAAGGTTAGGCGAGTTGGTGGTCGTACCTGTGCTGTGAGGAAGGTTAGGCGAGTTTGGGTCGTACCTGCGGTGAAGGAAGGTTGGTGAGTGGGGGGGTCGCCCCTGCGAGTGAAGGAAGGTTAGGCGAGTTGGGGGTCGTACCTGGAGGTGAGAAGTTAGGAGCGAGTTGGCGTTCGACCTGCGAGGTGAAGGAAAGGTTAGGCGAGTTGGGGTCGACGTACCTGCGAGGTGAAGGAAGGTTAGGAGTTGGCGTTCGTACTGCGGGTGAAGGAAGAGGTTAGCGAGTTGGTGGTCGACCTGGAGGTGAAAAGGTTAGGCGAGTTGGGGTCGTACCTGCGAGTGAAGCAGGTTGCGAGTTGGTGGCGTACCTGCGAGTGAAGGAGGTTAGGCGAGTTGGTGGTCGATCCTGGGAGGTGAAGGAAGGTTAGGCGAGTTGGCGGTGTACCCTGCGAGGTGAAGGAAGGTTAGGCGAGTTGGTGGTCGTACCTGGGAGGTGAAGGAGGTTAGTGAGTTGGGGGTCGTACCTGCGAGGTGAAGGAAGGTTAGGGAGTTTGGCGGTCCCGCCCCTCGGAGGTAAGGAAGGTTAGGCGAGTTGGCGGTCGGTACCTGGAGGTGAAGAAGGTTAGGCGAGTGTGGCGGTCGTACCTGCGGGTGAAGGAGTTAGGCGAGTTGGTGGGCCGTACCTGCGAGTGAAGGAGGTTAGGTGAGTTGGGCGTTCGTACCTGCGAGGTGAAGGAAGTTAGTAGGCGAGTTGGTGGTCGTACCTGCGAGGTGAACGAAGGTTAGGCGAGTTGGTGTCGTACCTGCGATGTGAAGGAAGGTGGCGAGTTGGTGGTCGTACCTGCGAGTGAAGGAAGGTGGCGAGTTGGTGGTCGTACCTGGAGGTGAAGGAAGGTTAGGGCGAGTTGGTGGTCGTACCTGCGAGTGAGGAGGTTAGGAGTTGGCGTCGCCCTGCGAGGTGTAGGAAGGGTTAGGCGAGTTGGCGGTCGTTACCTGGAGTGAGGAGAGTTAGGCGAGTTGCGGTCGTTACCTGCGGGTGAAGGAAGGTTAGGCGAGTTGGTGTCGTACCTGGGAGGTGAAGGAAGGTTAGCGAGTTGGTGGTCGTACCTGCGAGGTGACGAAGGTTAGGTGAGTTGGCGGTCGCCCCTGCGAGGTGAAGGAGGTTAGGCAGTTGGTGGTCGTACCTGCGAGGGTAAGGAAGGTTGTGAGTTGGCGGTCGCCCCTGCGAGGTGAGGAAGGTTAGGGCGAGTTGGCTGGTCGTACCTGGGAGGTGAGGAAGGTTAGGCGATTGGCGGTGTTACCTGCGAGGTGAAGGAAGGTTAGGCGGTTGGTGGTCGTACCTGGGAGGTGAAGGAATGTTAGCGAGTTTTGGGTCTACCTGCGAGGTGAAGAGGTTAGTATTTGGCGTTCGACCTGCGAGGTGAAGAAGTTTTAGGCGAGTTGGCGGTCGTACCTGGGAGGTGGGAAGGTTAGGGAGTTGGCGGTCGTACCTGGAGGTGAAGGAAGGTTGGCGAGTTGGCGGTCGCCCTGCGAGGTGAAGGAAGGTTAGGCAGTTGGTGGTCGTACCTGCGAGTGAAGGAAGGTTAGGCGAGTTGGCGGTGTCGTCACCTGGAGGTGAAGAAGGTTAGGCGATGTTGGCGGTCGCCCCTGATGGAAGGAAGGTTAGGCGAGTTGGGTCGCTGCGATGGAAGGAAGGTTAGGCGAGTTGGCGGTGCGTACCTGGGAGGTAGGAGGTTAGGCGAGTTGGTGGTCTACCTGCGAGGTGAAGAAGGTTAGGTAGTTGGCGGTCGTCCTGGGAGGTGAAGGAAGTTAGGCGAGTTGGCGGTGTTACCTGGGAGGTGAAGGAAGGTTAGGCGAGTTGGTGGTCGACCTGAGAGGTGACGGAGGTTAACGAGTTGCGATGGTACTCTGGGAGTGAATAAGTGTTGGAGTTGGCGGTCGACTGGGGTGAAGGAAGTTAGGTGAGTTGGCGGTCGCACCCTGCCGGTGAAGGAAGGTTAGGCGAGTTGGCGGTTTCTGCGAGGTGAAGGAAGGTTAGGCGAGTTGGCGGTCGTACTGGAGGTGAAGGAGGTTAGGCGAGTTGGCGGTCGTACCTGCGAGGTGAAGGAGGTTAGGCGAGTTGGCGGTGTTACCTGGCGAGGTGAAGGAAGGTTAGGCGAGTGGCGGTCGTCCTGCGAGTAAAAGGTTGGTTGTGGCGTTCGTACCTGCGAGGTGAAGGAAGGTTAGGCGAGTTGGTGGTCGTACCTGCGAGGTGAAGAAGGTTAGGTGAGTTGGCGTTCGTACCTGCGAGGTAAGGAAGGTTTAGGCGAGTTGGCGTTCGTACCTGCAGGTGAAGGAAGGTTAGGAGGCGAGTTGGGTTCGCACCTGCGAGGTGAAGGAAGTGGGGTTGGCGGTGGACCTGGAGGTGAAGGAAGGTTAGGCGAGTTGGCGTCGCCCCTGCGAGGTGAAGGAGGAGGTTAGGCGAGGTTGGGCGTACCTGGAGGTGAGGAGGTAGGCGAGTTGGCGGTCGCACCTGCGAGGTGTAGAAGGTTAGGCGATTGGCGGTCGCACTTCGCGGGTAAGGAAGGTTATGCGAGTTGGCGTGGTACCTGGGAGGTGAAGGAAGGTTGGCGAGTTGGGTGGTCGTCTTGCAGGTGTAAGAAGGTTAGGTTGAGTTGGCGGTCGTACCTGGGAGTGAAGGAAGTTTAGGGAGTTGGCGGTCGTACCTTGGAGGTGAAGGAAGGTTAGGGCGAGTTGGCGGTCGCCCCTGCGAGGGGTGAGGAGGTAGGCAGTTGGCGGTCGTACCTGGGAGGTGAAGGAAGGTAGGGCAGTTGGCGGTCGCCCCGGCGAGGTGAAGGAAGGTTAGGCGAGTTGGCGGTCGCCCCTGCGAGGTGAAGGAAGGTTAGCGAGTGGTGGTCGTACCTGCGAGGTGAAGGAGGTTAGTGAGTTGGCGGTCATACCTGCGAGGTGAAGGAAGGTTAGGCGAGTTGGCGGTCGCACCTGCAGGTGAAGGGAATAGGATTGGCGGTCGTACCTGGGTGAAGGAGAGTAGTGAGTTGGCGTCGTACCTGCGAGGTGAAGGAAGGTTAGGCGAGTTGGCGTGTACCTGGAGGTGAAGGAAGGTTAGGCGAGTGGCGTCGTACCTGCGAGGTGAAGGAGAGGAGGTGAGTGGCGGTCGTACCTGCGAGGTGAAGGAAGGTTAGGCGAGTTGGCGTTCGTACCTGCGAGGTGAAGGAGAGAATAGGTGAGTTGGCGGTCGTACCTGCGAGGTGAAGGAAGGTTAGGCGAGTTGGCGTTCGTACCTGGGAGGTGAAGGAAGGTTAGGCGAGTTGGCGGTGTACCGGAGGTGAAGGAAGGTTAGGCGAGTTGGTGGTCGTACCTGCTGAGTGAAGGAAGGTTAGGTGAGTTGGGCGTCTCCTGCAGGTGAAGAAGGTTAGGTGAGTTGGCGGTCGTACCTCGAGGTGAAGAAGGTTTAGGCGAGTTTGTGGCGTACCTGGAGGTGAAGGAAGGTTAGGCGAGTGGTGGTCGTACCTGCGAGGTGAAGGAAGGTTAGGCTAGTTGGCGTCGTACCTGTCGAGGTGAAGGAAGGTTTAGGTCGAGTTGGCGGTCGGACCTGGGAGTGAAGGAAGGTTTAGGCGAGTTGGCGGTCGCCCCTCGAGGTGAGGAAGGTAGCGATTGGGTGGTCGTACCTGCGTAGGTGAAGGAAGGTTAGGCGAGTTGGCGGTCGCACCTGCGAGGTGAAGGAAGGTTAGGCGAGTTGGCGGTCGCACCTGCGAGGTGAAGGAAGGTTAGGGGTTGGTGTCGTACCTGGGAGGTGAAGGAAGGTTAGCGAGTTGGCGGTCGTACCTGGAGGTGAAGGAAGGTTAGTCGAGTGGCGTTGTACCTGGGAGGTGAAGGAAGGTTAGGCGAGTTGGTGGTCGTACCTTGCGAGGTGAAGGAAGGTTAGGTGAGTTGGCGGTCGTACCTGGGAGGTGAAGGAAGGTTAGGCGAGTTGGCGGTCGTACCTTGGAGGTGAAGGAAGGTTAGGCGAGTTGGCGGTCGCACCTGCGAGGTGAAGGAAGGTTAGGTAGGCGAGTTGGTGTCGTACCGGAGGTGAAGGAGGTTAGGCAGTTGGCGGTCGTACCTGGGAGTGAAGGAAGGTTAGTGAGTTGGCGGTGTACCTGGGAGGTGAAGTGAAGGTTAGGCGAGTTGGTGGTCGTACTGCGAGGTGAAGGAAGGTTAGGAGTTGGCGGTCCTACCTGGGAGGTGAGGAAGGTTAGGCGAGTTGGCGGTCGACCTTGAGGTAAGGAAGGTTTAGCGAGTGGCGGTGTTACTGCAGTGAAGGAAGGTTAGGCGAGTTGGCGTTCTACCTGCGAGGTGAAGGAAGGTTAGGCGAGTTGGCGGTCGTACCTGCGAGGTGAAGGAGAGATTTTAGGCGAGTTGGCGGTCGCCTGCGGGTGGCAGAAGGTTAGGCGAGTTGGCGGTCGCCCCTGCGAGGTGAAGGAAGGTTAGGCGAGTTGGTGGTCGTACCTGCGAGGTGAAGGAAGGTTAGGTGAGTTGGCGGTCGTACCTGCGAGGTGAAGGAAGGTTAGGCGAGTTGGTGGTCGTACCTGCGAGGTGAACGAAGGTTAGGCGAGTTGGTGGTCGTACCTGCGATGTGAAGGAAGGTTCGGCGAGTTGGTGGTCGTACCTGCGATGTGAAGGAAGGTTAGGCGAGTTGGTGGTCGTACCTGGGAGGTGAAGGAAGGTTAGGCGAGTTGGTGGTCGTACCTGCGAGGTGAAGGAAGGTTAGGCGAGTTGGCGGTCGCCCCTGCGAGGTGAAGGAAGGTTAGGCGAGTTGGTGGTCGTGCCTGGGAGGTGAAGGAAGGTTAGGCGAGTTGGCGTTCATACCTGCGAGGTGAAGGAAGGTTAGGCGAGTTGGCGGTCGTACCTGCAAGGTGAAGGAGAGAGTAGGTGAGTTGGCGGTCGCACCTGCGAGGTGAAGAAATTGTGATTTTCCCATCTGAGAATTGCCACGTTCACCTGAGGACTTGTTCAGGACATGAAACACGGACCCATTTTGTGGCCGCATTTCACAGAACGTACACAGGAGTCCAAGCATCATAGTTTTACAAGGAGTCCTTGCTTCCCAACGGGACAAAAGCGCAATACTGAAAACATGATTCTATGATTGTGACGAGTCAACCCTTTTAGGAAGTAACATTTTACATAACTCACTTGTCCTAAATATGACATGAAAAAAGAAGTACCGGTACATCTTTTTTACAAGTTTACTGTGTGTCAATTAAAGGGAAATGAAATGGAATAAAATGTAACACCTGTTCTATAAATACAGCATTATCCATGTGTGTTCTTACCCGTGCATGTGTGTTATCGGATCATCTTGTCCATCAGACAGTGGGGATCTATTAAAGAGATTGGGGCTCATTTACTAAGGGCTCCACGGCCGCACTTTCGTCGGGTTTTCAGAATGTTTCAGTTTTGCAGCGAATTCCACCGGGTTCAGATTTTGGCGCAATCGCGCCAGCTTTCACGAGACAGAAATCTGATGGATTCAGAAAAACCGTGGAATTTAAAAAACAAAATGTCGCAAGATCAAGCACTTACATGCACCGGCAAGAAGCAGGTGACATCCGGCGGACCTCGGCGCCTACTGGATATCGGGCGCACGACCTTAGTGGATCCCGGCAGAACCCGAATCCACGCCGCTGGATCGCGACTGGACCAGGTAAGTAAATGAGTCCAATTGTGTTTTGCCCTTTTTTGATGGGTCACGGTGCCATTGGTGCCATTCAGAGCTCCCTAAGGCTCCATTTACACTTGTCTTTTACATCCCACCGAAGAAAGTATAATGGTGGCTGCCCTTAGGTTTGCATCAATGTACATTCGCAGTATGAGCATAGTATTTATATACCACTTGGGGCGGCGCAGCCACAAACCATTCACTGTTTGGTGATTTCCTGGCAATTGTGTTGGAAGTTTCGAAATTGGGTGGACGTGGAAGACGTGACGGACCACTTGGCGCCCTTTACGGCGCAGAGGGGAGCTACATTTTGAAAATCTTCTGGTCATGACCAAAATATTGTAGGAGCTCTTTGTGGCATGGCCCAGACAAGAAACAATTTCTGCCAGGACCAGGAGGCTCTTAAAAAGTAGCCGATCTTCTGGAGCCCTAGAGAGGACTAGTTCCTCGCACTCCCAGACTTACATGGAGGGGGCGCCGCCTTGCAGACATTCCCTGGAACCTGCAGCTCTGGGTCTCCAATATTGGGAGGAGCTGGTCCCCCCCAATCTTCCCCCCGGCCAAGAGGACCTCTAGGAGGGAGGCTACATTATGATAGGCCTCATAGCCTTATGGTCATGCCGGAAAGGGTTGCAGAGGTTGGTTATGACCTCCCGAACAGTTTTGATTCGGACCGAAATAAAATTTTCTGACATGGTCACTGGTATAAGAGCAGGCCACCAGTATTTTATTCATGGGGTCCAATATAATTTGGACTGTGCATTTACTAGGTATAACAATGAAGGACCCCCAGCACTTGATCGTCTGGTTATAGTTGTTAACGAGATCCTATCAGACAAGTTCTGCATGAATTTTATGATGATTAATATTATTAATATTATTCTCTGGGGTCTCCATCACCTCCGCTGGTTCCTCCACCGTCAGCACAATTCTGATGACATTCTCCACATTCTGCTCCATTTGATCCGGAGATCTTGGTATTTGAGTTTTTTGGCTTCTTTCATGGTGTTTTGCTCATCTGGAATCACAACGTCCTCTGAGCTGAACATATATTTTATTCCCATGGAGCCACATGACGTGGTCGATCTATTCCCGTATAACATGCCCTTTCTTTGTGTTGATTTGTGTCTCAATACTTCCTAATAACTTTACTTGGTTACATTTATACCATACATGAATATTGATTAAAGCTTGAGAAAGTCATCACCGGAGTGAACATGCCGCAGGATTTGCCGTCATTGGTGTCTTACTGGACAGCATCATGTTGACTTGCACTAACGATAAAAATAATAAAATTAGTGTTCACAAATTTCTACTTGTTAGGTTTAAGGGGTTGTTGAATTTGTTACTACCCCCCCCCCCCCCCCCTCCATTGTTCTCATGATCAGTGGGGGTCCCAGCAGTCAGGAGTAAAAATCAAACTTGGGACAACAAACATTTTAAACTAACCCACTTTAACTAAACATATCTCTGAAAACTGCCTTTATACAGCAATACGACTATTCCTTATTGTTGTTATTCCCCATACCTGAAAGGTTCCACTGTCCGTTTGTAAGGTTGACTTGCAATTGTTGCAAATGATCCCATGTGAGTCCGATCATCTTGTTTTCTCTGAGCTCTCTTTGGCATATTCAAATTCATTGTTTTCATTTCTCCACTGTGTCTCCAGTTCTCCTCTTTGAAGAGAATTCCTGAGGACGGGGAAGATTATTTCCCTTCAGCCAATCACAGACAGCCAGTGTCTTTCTCACCTTATTCACCCCTTCATCAGGAATTCTCTTCAGCAGTCACACCGCCAGCATCTGAATAATGTAAGAGAGCCAAGTACAGTCAACTTTACAAATGGACTGTGGAACTTTTCAGGCATGCGGAATAACGATATAGGGATAGTTGTGCTGCTAGTATAGTAGCATTTTTCAGATATGATTGGGGTGGGTTAGTTTAACTGACCTGTTCCCTTAAAAGAAAATCAACCGCATGGATGGATTGGTTTCAACCTAAACAGACTTTACTGTTGGCTTGTGCCTTCTCTTTAATGGCTTTTTAAAAATATCTAAATAAACCTTAGAAGCTCCTGTGTATGTCACAGAAGCCCCTTCTGGCTCAGTCGGTTGCTTATTATTCAGGCTTTCCTTTGGTGCTTATGCCCGCCTCCTCCCTCTATTCCCTGGCCAGGAGGGGCTTCTGTCATGCACACAGGAGCCCCTGAGGCTCATTTGTTTATTTTTAAAAGTCCTTTTTTATGAAAAATAAGACATTAACAGTTAAATGAAAAATGTATCCCATTTTAGGGGGCACACACCATGTATGTATGTGTGTGTGTGTGTATGTATGTATGTATGTATGTGTGTATGTATGTATGTATGTATGTATGTATGGCATGTGGTTGATTTCCTGTAGGTAGATGATATGTCTGGTGCAGGGTATGACGCTCCCGGCTCCTCCAGCATAGCCATGCGTTTGGTATTCCTCCTATGCACTGGGCTTGATTCACTGCTCCACTACAACTTCATGATCTCTAATGTAATTAGCTGTCAGAGTCTTATGAATGCTAATTTATGCTCTTGAGCTAAACCTATATAAATCAATATACACTTTTTAATTATTTCAGACAAATGCAAGACCCGGCGTAATGTAAGGATATCCAAGCTAATTACTGAACATTAACAATTCCCATTCCTCTTGTCTGTATCTGACTGTTGCACGTTCCTTCTATTACTACATTCTAATTCTGTGCAACTATAAATGTGTCCTTCCAGGGGAAGTTGTTATTCGGCGCCCCGATCCGCCGGTGGTGGGGAAGGTCAATCACCACAGCATTGAGCTGTACTGGGATATCGGTAACGTCTACCGGCGCACCGGACCTTCCAACCAGTGGTTCAAGTTTTCTATTGAGGAAGAAGATGTAAAAACCCATATGTACGGCACCATATATTCGTAAGTATATATCATACACTGACTAATACTTTGTAAGGTCTCATTATACTTGTATTTTATGTCCCCACATCACACATGGGGAGGACGGATCATGTCTTGTATAATTGTGTTTTATTTCTCTTTGGCACAATTTCTAGCAATAAATTAAGAATAGAACACAGTATTTTTCGGACTATATGGCGCACCATCAATAAATGCCTGCTAAATCGTCTAGGTTAATATATAAAGCGCACTGGATTATAACGTGCACCATCAATAAATGGCTGCTAAAACATCTAGGTTCATATATAAAGCGCACCGGATTATAAGGAGCACCTGATTATAAGGATGAATGACCAGCAGGTGGCACAGTTCAAGGCAGCTGTTGTCTGTAAGTACGGTTCATATATAAGGCACACTGGACTATAAGGCGCACCTGATTATAAGGCTGAATGACCAGCAGGTGGCACAGTTCAAGGCGTGTTGTCTGTAAGTACGGTTCATATATAAGGCGCACCGGATTATAAGGAGCACCTGATTATAAGGATGAATGACCAGCAGGTGGCAGACCTGTGCACAGTACAAGGCAGCTGTTGTCTCTAAGTATGTTTCATATATAAGGCGCACTGGACTATAAGGTGCACCTGATTATAAGGATGAATGACCAGCAGGTGGCAGACCTGTGCACAGTACACGGCAGCTGTTGTCTGTCAGTACGGTTCATATATAAGGCGCACTGGACTATAAGGCGCACCTGATTATGAATGACCAGCAGGTGGCAGACTTCACAGTACAACGGCAGCTGTGTCTGTCCGCGGTTCATATATAAGGCGCACTGGACTATAAGGCGCACCTGATTATAAGGGTGAATGACCAGCAGGTGGCAGACCTGTGCACAGTACAAGGCAGCTGTTGTCTGTAAGTACGGTTCATATATAAGGCGCACTGTACTACAAGGCGCACCTTTGATTTCTGAGAAAATCAAAGGATTTTTTGTGCGCCTTATAGTCCGAAAAATACGGTATTCATCCACTACAACAACTTCCTTCTCCTCAATTATATGTATAAAAAACAGTTCCTCCTTCCCACAATCCAAACTGGTCATTCACGGAGTCTATTAGTTCCAATACCTGCCGTAATCCACCCCAACGCTGTGCGTGTCACCAGGCAGCTGCTCCTCTGGAAACAAAGTATTCTCTACTATCCTTACACAGTACACAGCACCCGCCAGTGCACACCTTCTGGCACACGCAACAGAATTCCTGAGACCTGGCAAAGGTATCGATTTCAGCGTCTGAGTGCTGCACCAGAAGGACTAAGAGGTTGTAATAACCTCTTGTCACAGCATGACCTTTCCCCAATGTCATGGCTTGGCAGTGGGCGTATGTAGGGGGCTCGCGAGCCTGTGGCACACTATTATAGATCAATAGGAAAATGCCCATATACTACAATACAGTAGTATTGCAGTATATGATAGGATTGATCAGACCCCCTAGGGTTCAAGTGCCCATGGGGGGTCTAAAAATACAGTAAAAAAACCAACTAAACATACTTGGTGTCGTCGTGTCTCAAAATGCCCGATCCATCAAATATTAAAAAATGGTTATTTCTGGGGGTCAACCCCCTGGCAGAAAAAAACGCCCAAATGTCTGATACGGCGCCTTTTTTTTAATTTAACAACACATACAAATGTTAATAAAAAGTAGTAGCAAAATGGTAGCGATTAAAATCATAGAATAATTCTGCAAAAATGACGCCTTGCGCTGCTCCGTCCTGATTTTTTTTTTAATCTTTGTACAAAAATGTTTTTAAAACATTAAAAAAAAAACCTATATAACTTTGACCCACCCAAAGAATAAAGGGGAGTGAAAGCTATAAAAACAGAGCCCAAAAGAAAATGGCGCAAATATGTTTTTTTTTTGTCAATTTCGTCATGAAATATTAAATGTCATCGCTAGGAAGAACAATTTCTTACGCAGATAAAAGCCCTCGTTATGAATTTTTGAAGGTGGGGAGCGAAAAATGGAAACGCAAAAAACGGAAAAGGTTAATGCCGGTCCCAGACGGCACCATACTGCTGACGCGACACGACGATTGCTGCATCTTGATACAATATTGATACATATATCCTAATGACCGATGTGCAGGTCCTGCAAAAAATCGCTATAAACCGCTGCACGCTGTCATCATATTTCCAGCATATTCCGCCATCTACGTGAACTTCAGATGACCCTCCTGGATACAGGGCCGGCTGTGCTGCTCCTCCTGAATCCACCTCAATAACTCCCCCCGATTTAGATAGAATCCTATACTAATGCACCGATCGTTCCCTTATTATTTCTTGATTATTGTAGCGCAGGGCCTCTCCGTAGCTTTCTCGTATCTAATGAAATCACAGAGATAATTCCGTCCGTCGGAGAGCTCGGAGCGACCACTAGGTGGCAGGATGACATTGTGGATGTCCTCGCCTGGCGTCGTGTCTCCGGAGATGGCGTGATTTATACCTACAGGTTTTAATACTTGATGGGGGAGAAAAAGCTCACAGACTATTGTTGGGAAATAATTTTTGATTAAAGATGATGAAGCTGCAAACAAGGCGGCTGATATGGGTTTTTTTTTTATTCCGGTGACATGGGGCTCCTGAAAGCTCCATAAATATTTCATGAGACCATTTATCTCACGCAGGTTGCAAACCGTGAGGCGGTCAGGGGAATTTTTATTACAGCAAATTGCCCCCCCCCCCCCCCCCCTGTATTTTTTTACGTTTGCCCCAATTGACTTGTAAATGAGGCTGGTGGTCACGTGCATTATGCCCACTGACTCACATTTACCTTCCTTCTGTAGCGGATACTCCAAGCAACATGTGGTCGAAGGTCTGGAGTCCAGCAGCAGCTACAGGTTCAGGCTAAAAGTCACAGGATACGATGGAGAGTGTGCGTATAGCCCGGTGGTCACAGTATCCACTACAAGTAAGTATCTATAGGGTTATGTCCTCTAACGGCAATCTCAATGATTATTAAAGGGTTAACCTAGTGTCCCTTTAAATAGAGTAGCTGGAGTACGGTTTTGCTGTGGATTAGCCATAGCGATATACATTATCAGCCCAAGGGGTGGGGCTTGTATACATCCCGCCCCCATGTTACATAACAAACCTATTTGAGCTGCTGATTAAAAATTAGCTGCATGTCAAATTATTACTGGGGATTCTGGATGTGGAACGCAACGTTTTCAAAGATCCAGCACCAACAAAAACGGGGCTGGAAACTACATCAGCTATCGGCCCACTTCAGATGGTTTCTGCTGCGGCCTATCAATGCCCAGACTCCTCTCAAAACGATAAGGGTGTACGAGCCTTTAATAGGAAAAATATCTTTGACAAAAACGGGATAATTGGCTTCTCACGGATATGCAGATCAGTTCGCTAGGGGATAGACCATTTTGACAGATTTAGGCCAGATATGGCCTAGAGGTCTATGCACCTTGTCATGGTGGCCTAGAGTAGAGTAGATGACGGCACCACCTGTGGCCTAGCGTAGAGTAGATGTCAGCAACACCGGTGGCCTAGCGTAGAGTTAATGTCGCCAACACCGGTGGCCTAGTGTAGAGTAGATGTCGTCAACACAAGTGGCCGAGCGTAGAGTAGATGTCAGCAACACCGGTGGCCTAGCACAGAGTAGATGTCAGCAACACCGGTGGCCTAGCGTAGAGTAGATGTCGGCAACACCGGTGGCCTAGCATAGAGTAGATGTCAGCAACACCGGTGGCCTAGCATAGAGTAGATGTCGTCAACACCGGTGGCCTAGCATAGAGTAGATGTCAGCAACACCGGTGGCCTAGCGTAGAGTAGATGTCGGCAACACCGGTGGCCTAGCATACAGTAGATGTCAGCAACACCGGTGGCCTAGCATAGAGTAGATGACGTCAACACAAGTGGCCTAGTGTAGAGTAGATGTCAGCAACACCGGGGGCCTAGCGTAGAGTAGATGTCGTCAACACCGGTGGCCTAGTATAGAGTAGATGTCAGCAACACCGGTGGCCTAGCGTAGAGTAGATGTCGGCAACACCGGTGGCCTAGCATAGAGTAGATGTCAGCAACACCGGTGGCCTAGTGTAGAGAAGATGTCGTCAACACAAGTGGCCGAGCGTAGAGTAGATGTCAGCAACACCGGTGGCCTAGTGTAGAGTAGATGACGGCAACACCGGTGACCTAGCGTGGAGTAGATGTCGTCAACACCGGTGGCCTAGCTTGGAGTAGATGTCGTCAACACCGGGACAGTGAAAGAGTCTGTGTGTTATACCTGGATTCCGGTGGCCTACTCACCCCTCCAGACTGTAAGCCACACAATTCTCACTACGCTCGTGCAGTTTTCTAAATTCTCAGAAAGTGAATTGCCTGAATGAGGCAACTACTAAGATCCAGGACCAGGCCACCTAGGAGAACCTATTACTGTCTCTTTAGGCTTAGTGCCCCTTTAAGGTGACCATAAACTTAACAGTAATGTCGAACAATTCAGAAACTCCATCGCACAGATTTGTAAAATCCTGTGTGGTGTTTACAGGGAGACGTTCTGCCAAGATCTAGGCTCATCTCTGTTCTTTGGGCAGATCTCTGATAAGTCTTACCTTTTAGTGTCATGTATTTGTGGCTTATTGCCTTCTTCTGGGAATCCCATTTACATAGCTTTGACAGGCCTTGCCATCTATTGTCTTAATTGGTGTCATTGCTTCCGCTTTCTTGCAGGGGGTAAGTGACTTGCTAACGTTCTTATACCTTCCCATGGGCACGCGTCTTGTCTCTGCCGAGTTGTGTGGGCTCAAATGAGCTAAAGCAATCTGGAGCCATCGCTCCACTACAAGCGGTATATAATAACTAACACATAAACAACACGGTGCGGTATATATTATTGTATCAGTGTATACAGGGTGTAATGTGACCTGATGGCTGCAGAAGTAGCTAATAATATGAGCGGGCGGGCATATAATTGCTATGTGGAGAGAATAGTCTTTGCCCACTATTTACTCAGTTTGACCACTGGGACTCCCAAAAATCACAATAACTGGAGTCTCCTAAGTGCCACATAGTAATTGCCTGTTTTTGGCTACTCTTTGTGAGAGGTCCTCAACTCCTAGAAACGCCTGTAAGACGCACTCAAGGACATTTTGCCAGTTTACAGACTTCGGGAGGCTTCGGACCGGCCTCTCGTAGAGACGATTGTGTGATGCACCAACAGGAAATTTGGTGACGCAGCACTCGTTGCGTCTTGTGCCATTGATTGCCTTTGCGGTCTCATGAATGGGCTGGAACTGTATTGTCAGCCAGGTTCTGTTTGGGATCCAAAGGTTAAAAGGTTGCAGTATGAAGGGATTGTGGCTTTAATTCTTTCCTCTACTGTCAAGCAACACCCTACACCGTTGATGGTGTGAAAATGGTGGCAGCCATCGCATAGGACAGTGATGGAGCGAGATGTACGAGACATTCTGCGGCCACATGTACGGTATGTTTTCATGGGCTTTGTTCAAGAATAGCTTTGACATATTGACATAAACTTTTGCCAAATTTATCACCGAGCTTGTGGGGTCCGTCTTTGGCAACCTGTGACAGATGTAACATCCTTGGGCAAATCTCCGGTCAGATACCATAGAGAACCCGTATAGGTCCAAGCCCAACCATATCTTATCTTCTATCCAGCCTACAAGAGCCAAAGCGATTTGTGACTCAGCGCAGAGATTCTCCGTAGATGCAGGTTCATTACGGCTCTGTGTTCCTCGCCATGGATCACACGTCGCATAGCTGTGCATCACAGGGAACGTTCGCGATTGTCGAACTTTCTGTGTTCATAAACCTTTGATCCACAAGAGATATTGCAAATCTGATTACGGCAATCGATTTCTGAGACCGTTCTGATTGTCTGCTATAAGACCACCCTCCCATTGGAAAAAAACGTGGCCTTGATCCACTGTGGTGGCTTTCAAGATGGTGGCCCGTTTCCGGATGTAACCTAACAGATAAGATTCTGTGTGTGTATACATTAAAACACCAAACCAGATTTGTCAGACAGCACCAATATCAGGGAGTCCTACCCTGTGGTGCGCGGTAGCTGGGGTGAAGCATCCATGATGCAAGTTGAGGCTCTTGCCTCAGGCAGCATGATCGGGGGCGGCAGTAGATGCAAAGTCACTTTCTATAAAACAGAACTTGAACCCTCAAAATAGTGAGACACTGCATGGAGGACCCACTAAAATATAACCTGATATGTTACTTCTGGATGTGGCGGGGGGCACCGTTCATTAGCTCGCATGATGGGGGGCAGCAGAGAGTTTACATTCATCCCTACACGGTAGACCCCCAATTCCAAAAACTAGGTTCTCTTTGCAGTGAGCGGGTGTTGCCCCCTTTTGCTGGAGGTCTGTATCCTGCGTGCCGTTCTCCTATCTCGCCGCTGCAGCATTTTTAAGTCCTCTGCTGCAGTCCCTGAGAAGGTTTTGTGCTTGAGCTGCTGCAGTGCCGGATCCCATCATCTAAATCCCTTTCATTCAATTTTCTGTGCTTTCCCACTCCTAAGCTACAAATCCGTTTTTTAAGGCAGGATACAGCAATATCTCCTTTTTTTTTTTTTTTTGGAGACAGATGATGTTTCCGAACTGGATGTTTTACAGGACAATGTCTATTGTGTCAGCAAATCCAGCAGCCGCAGCAGACATCTGATATTCCGGAGGAGCACAAATCACCGTCTGCGGACAGACAGGAGCAGGACGTTATTTATGACTCGGACGGAATTTTTTTTTCTTGTTGTTTGCAGCGTCTGATTCTTATACAGTCCTCACGTGTTCTAGCGAACCTCTCGTCACGGGTGGCAGCTGCTGCAGAACTTCCATAGAAGCAAAAAAAAAAAAAAAATAGAACTATAATTGGCTGTTTTTAAAAGTTCTGAGCTGCACTAGAATCCGCAGCAGTAATTGACTCGCAGCAGAATACCATTTGGGTTGCAGCTTTTTTTTATGGGACCTGTTTTATTCCCGTTAACTAGAAGGCTGGTACTGTAAATCACTGCAGGTTTTTCGTGGGGGATTTGTTGTCCACGCATATAAGAACAGAGTAGCACGGTGGCTCAGTGGTTAGCACTACAGCCTGCATGGTGGCTCAATGGTTAGCACTACAGTCCGGCGGACCTCGGCGCAGCAGCGACACCTGCTGGATATCGGGCGCACGACCTTAGTGAATCCCGGCAGACCCGAATCAACAGCAGACAAAGCACCGCGGGATCGCGACAGGACCGGGTAAGTAAATGAGCCCCATGGAGTCAACTCACTGTGTGATCGTGGGTGAAGCTTTTCAATTGTGTTCTCTCAAAGTGCTTTGTGTGAATACAGCCTGACACTGCACTCATTGGGGCAGATTTACTTACCCGGTCCGTTCGCGATCCAGCGGCGCGTTCTCTGCGGTGGATTTGGGTCCGGCCGGGATTTGTTAAGGTAGTTCCTCCGCCGTCCACCAGGTGGCGCTACTGCGCTGAAAAGCATCGGAACGCGCTGGAGCTCACCGGCTCGGGCTGAGTGAAGGTAAGTGAAAGCTCTACGACAGATTTTTTGTTTTAAAAGCGGCGGTTTTTCAGAATCTGTCGGGTTTTCGTTCGGCCACGACCCCCGATTTCCGTCGCGTGCATGCCGGCGCCGATGCGGCACAATCCGATCACGTGCGCCAAAATCCCGGGGCAATTCAGGGGAAATCGGCACAAATCGGAAATATTCGGGTAACACGTCGGGAAAACGCGAATCGGGCCCTTAGTAAATGACCCCCATTGTGTTTCAAAACGCATTACAACAGCTGAGGAGAGGCGATTTGCCTAATTACATTACGATTTACATTTGTTAGCGCTATGTTAACGCATGCATTACCAAAACGTGTGTGTTAACGCATTGTTAATGCATGCGTTAACATCATGTTTACAATGTGTTTTGTGAAGGCAAATGTTAACAGTGATGTAATTAGGCAAATCACCTCATCTTAGCTGTTGTAATGAGTTTTAAAACGCAATGAAAACGCAACCAAAGCGCAACGTGTGAACGCGCCCTCAGACACCAAGTTCTCATCCAAATCCCCCAAAACATTGATACGTCATGATACCCCCACACTCGCACAACCATGAAGGATGCCGCTATTGATGCAGGTGGTGGATCCACACAAGAAAATGGTTAATCAGTCTGAGGGTAAAGACACATATGGCGTTTTTGGGCCGTTTTTACTAAGTGCGTTTTCAGATCGTTAATGGTTAGCACTACAGCCTGCATGGTGGCTCAATGGTTAGCACTACAGCCTTGAAGCACATTGGCTTAATGGTTAGCACTACAACCTTACAGCATGGTGGCTC
The DNA here is from genome assembly GCA_019512145.1 of Engystomops pustulosus. NCBI lineage: Eukaryota > Metazoa > Chordata > Amphibia > Anura > Leptodactylidae > Engystomops > Engystomops pustulosus. The sequence goes on from CM033651.1 coordinate 780,376, forward strand.
AGTGGTTAGCACTACAGCCTGCATGCAACCTTACAGCATGGTGGCTCAGTGGTTAGCACTACAGCCTGCATGATGGCTCAGTGTTTAGCACTACAGCCTTGAAGCACGTTGGCTCAGTGGTTAGCACTACAACCTTACAGCATGGTGGCTCAGTGGTAAGCCCTACAGCCTTGCAGCACGTTGGCTCAGTGGTTAGCATTATAACAATTGGTGTGAGGCAGCATCATTGGGCCGATTTACTTACACGGTCCGTTCGCGATCCAGCGGCGCGTTCTCTGCGGTGGATTTGGGTCCGGCTTGGGATTCACTAAGGTTAGTTCCTCCGCCGCACCGGTGGGCGCGCTGCGCTTGCAGTTCCCCGGAGGCGCGCTGGAAATGCAGTGAAATTCACACCGGCCTTATACTGGTGAAGGTAGTGTAATTTTCACTAAATTTTCTCTTAAAGCGCCGTTTTCCGAATCCGTCGGGTTTTCGGTTCGACCACGCTCTCCGATTTTGTCGCGTGAGGCCAGCGCCGATGCGCCCCCCAATCGATCGCCGTGCGCCAAAAGCCGGCACTTCCAGGGTCACAATCGTGCGCAACTTGGCAATCTTCGGGTAACACGCGGGAACCCGGGCCTCGGGCCCTTAGTACCTGACCCTCATTCGTCTTCTGCCCATTGATTGCCATTGCCGGTCTCCTGAATGGCTGGAACTGTATTGTCAACCCGGTTCTGTTTGGGATCCAATGGTGAAACGGTTGCAGTATGAAGGGGATGTGGCTTATTCTTTCCTCTATGTCAGCAACACCATACAACCGTTGCTTGGTGTGACACTGGTGGTCCGCATCGCATGGACCAGGATGGAAGCGCTAGTGTACGGACCATTCTGCGGGCCAGGCCACATGTACGGTATGTTTTCATGGGCCTTTTTTCAGGATATATTACATAAACTTGTTGGCCAATTCTAACGAGCTTGGGGGTCCGTTATTTGGGCAACGTGTGACAGATGAAAATCCTTGGGCAAATCTCCGGTCAGATACCAAGAGAACACGTATAGGCCCAAGCCCCCCAACACATATTTTCTTCTATCCAGCCTAGCCGAGCCAAAGCGATTGGTTGCGCAGCGCAGCAGAAGATTCCTCGTAGATGCAGGTTCATTGTGGTTCTGTGTTCCTCGCCATGGATACACGTCTCCTCGTGTGCATCACAGGGACCGTCGCGATTGTCGTCCAACATCAACCTTGATCCACAAGAGATATTGGCAAATCTGATTACGGCAATCGATTTTGAGGGTACCGTTTGATTGTCTTGCTAGAAGACCACCCTCCCATTGGATAAAAACTTGCCTTGATCCTCCTGGGTGGCTTTCAAGAGGTGGCCCGTTTCCGGATGTAAAACCGAAAGATAAGCTTCTGTGATTGTATGTATACATTTAACACAAAACCAGATTTGTCAGACAGTACCAATATCAGGGGGTCCTCTACCCTGTGGGGCGCGGTAGCTGGGGTGAAGCATCCATGATGCCCCGGTGAGGCTCTGCCTAGGCAGCATGATGGGGAGGGCGGCAGTAGTAGTACGTTAAAAGTCACATTCTATTAAACAGGACTTGACCTCTCAAAAAATGTGAGACCTGCCTGGAGGACCCACTTACTAAAAATATAACCTGAATATGTTACTTCGGAGTGGCGGGGGGGGGCCGTCATTAGCTCGATGAGGGGGCAGCAGAGAGTTTACATCATCTACGGTAGACCCCCAGTTCCAAAAACTAGTTCCTTGACAGTGAGGGGTTGTTGCCCCTTCTGCTGAGGTCTGTATCCAGCGGCACGTTCTCCTTCTCGCTGCAGTCCTGAGAAGGTTTTGTGTTGGGCTGTGAGTGCCGGGCTCCCAGCACTAAATCCCTTTTCATTCAATTTTCTGTGCTTTCCCCCGCGAGCTACACAATCCGTTTTTTCCGGCAGGGCTCCGCAATATCTCCTTTTTTTTTTTTTTTTGGCGTTCGATGCTGTTTCCCGAACTGGATTGTTTACGGACCCTGTCTATTGGTCAGCAAATCAGCAGCACGCAGGGGCAGGACATGCTATTCCGGAGGCGCCCAGGAGCACAAATACCGTCTGCGGACAGACGGAGCCGGCGTTATTGATGCCTCCGGACGGCATTTTTTTCTGGTGTTTGCAGCGTCTGATTCTTATACAGTCCTCACCGGTTCAGGTTCTAGCGACCTCTGTCACGGGGGCAGCTGCTGCCGAGCACTTCCATCGCGGCACCAAAAAAAAAAAAAATTAGACACATAATTGGCTGTTGTGCGTGCACTAGAATCGCAGCAGTGCTTGACTCGCCGCCGAAGCCCATTTGGGTTGGCGTTTTTTTTTAGGGATCTGTGGTAGTCCCGTGAATAGAAGGCTGGTACGTGAAACACGCCGGTTTTCGTGGGGGATTTGTTGTCCACATCTCAGCACGAGTAGCAGGGGTCAGTGGTTCGCATACAGCCTGCATGGTGGCCTCAATGGTAGCCACTACAGCCTTGAAGCACATTGGCTTAATGGTTGCATCTCCAACCTTACAGATGGTGGCTCAGTGGTTAGCATTCCAGCCTGCTTGATGGCTCCGTGTTTAGCACAACCTTACAGCATGGTGGCTCAGTGGTTAGCACTACAGCCTGCATGGTGGCTCAGTGGTTTGCACTACAGCCTTGAAGCACGTTGGCTCAGTGGTTAGCACTACAACCTTACAGCATGGTGGCTCAGTGGTTAGCCCTACAGCCTTGCAGCACGTTGGCTCAGTGGTTAGCATTATAACCTTACACCACGGTGGCTCAGTGGTCAGCACTACAACCTTACAGCAGGGTGGCTCAGTGGTTAGCACTACAGCCTTGCAGCGCTAGTCTCCTGGGTTAAAGTCCCATCCTGGTCAACATCTGCAAAGAGTTTGTATGTTCTCTCTGTGTTTGCCTGGGTTTCCTCCGGGTCCTCCGGTTTCCTCCCACACTCCAAAACATAA
>CM033651.1:783554-818647 GCA_019512145.1 Engystomops pustulosus
AGCCCTACAGCCTTGCAGCACGTTGGCTCAGTGGTTAGCATTATAACCTTACACCACGGTGGCTCAGTGGTCAGCACTACAACCTTACAGCAGGGTGGCTCAGTGGTTAGCACTACAACCTTACAGCAGGGTGGCTCAGTGGTTAGCACTACAGCCTTGCAGCGCTAGTCTCCTGGGTTAAAGTCCCATCCTGGTCAACATCTGCAAAGAGTTTGTATGTTCTCTCTGTGTTTGCCTGGGTTTCCTCCGGGTCCTCCGGTTTCCTCCCACACTCCAAAACATACTGGTAGGTTGATTAGATTGTAAGCCCCATGGGGACAGGAAGGATTTACATCTAATATATGAAAAACTTTCGTCTAATTCCACTAATTTAGGTGGAAACTATTGCTACTTGCTACTTACACAGTGCCTAAAGGCCTGCAGATAGTGTTGGGTATTGTCCCCTAGAGAATGTGTTAGTAGCAGCCGGACTGTGAAATATGGATTTGTATTCCAGGACTAAGTGCACTGGGGACGGGTCCTCACACTGCTGTGTTCTGTGATCTCTGCCTCCAGTGGTTCCCAGCTCTTGTGCTTTCATTGACTGTTGTAGTATTCATTAAGAAGATTGTTACAGCTTTTTAGGAAGGACCTCTGCAGGGGCTCTGCACTGAGCTGGAAGCACAGCTGGGGGAGGCACCCCATCCCAGTCAACTTGAAAATCAAGTAATATGAATAAATTTTTCACAGACCTGCTACTACTAACATATACAAAAGTATAACATATCCAGGGACAACCAGGGTTAAGTATCAGAACCAGGGTCAAACCTGCAAAACACAAAATGAACAATGTACTGTGACATCACTGTGTGAATTATCCCTGTACTGTGACATCACTGTGTATTATCTATTATCCCTGTACTGTGACATCACTGTGTGTATTATCCCTGTACTGTGACATCACTGTGTGTATTATCCCTGTACTGTGACATCACTTTGTGTATTATCTCTGTACTGTGACATCACTGTGTGTATTATATATTAGTATATTGTTCTATCTTATATACTTTTTGATATTGTCCTTGGAGAAGTCAAGGCAGTTCTCCGTCTCCTTCTTCCTTCCCTCCCTAGGAGAGCCCATGACTGGAGAACATCTCCATCGAGCTGTCAATATGAATGATGAAGACGCCGTCCTAAAAGTCCTTGAGAGCGGGTGAGGATTTCTGTGATGGTTTTATATTTAGGTAACAATTTTTGTATTTGTTGTGTGTTTGGATTGGACGGTGACATCTCCTCCATCGGGCCGAGGTCTACGTGTAATTGTCCACCTCGTGGTTTACACCTGGTGGCGGCAAAATCAATGGGGCAGATTTACAAATCTCGTCTAATTATTGTACCGAGCAAACGTAGACTGTACAGGCCGAAGCGCCAAAGATGGACATAAAACTTCTAGTCTAGTGTAACTTTATTCCACCTATTTACTTACTGTTTATGAGAATTTTGGTGCTGACTAAATTTAGCCCTTTCTCACCAAAACCCCATCCTGCCTCATCCCCTTACGAGGCACAATAAGGCATGTAATCGCATAGTAAATGGCGTGAAGTTCAGTTGTTTTGACATTAATTAAAGGAATTTTCCATAAATAATATATTTATCCTGTACCCTAAATATCAGATTGAGGGGATTCCGATTTCTTGGACCCCCTATAGCCCCTTCTGTGATGGATTTCTCTGCACAATCCATCACAGAAGCCTCCTGACGTGTCCTTGTCCACACTGGTTAGAAATACTAATGAGAAAAGTATTCGTATCCCCTCCCTACATGATTGGTCGAGGTCCAACCGCTGTAATCCCCAACAATCTCGATAACTGACCCCCTCCTGATCACAAGAACGGGAGGTGCTCTTCTCACTATTGGAATGAAGCCGTTGGTCCCCCACGGATCAGATTGTAAATGAAGAATAACCATAATACTTGCTACAACCCCTTTAAAGGGAACCTGTCATCAGAAATTGCCCTAGTAAACCACTAGCAGTATGTCCTCAAGCAGCTGCACAGCTTCTAGGTGATGTTTCTTTCATGGCCAAGCTTGGTGCCATCATCCAGAAAATCAACTTTGAAGTTGGCTTTGGCTGTATAAAGTCAGGGAGGCGGAGCATTTAACACTGAAGTCAAGCTCTCCCAACCTACAATATAGTAGAAAGAAGGAGGACAAATTCAAGGTTCCCTGAACAGCAAAAATTGTCGTGGGGGAGCAGGAGCTACAATGATGATCCAGATCTGTCCTCACTCCTCCTGTAGTTCCAGGAAAGGAGGTGGGTCCTGGGCGTGGCCGGTCCTGGGCAGGTCCTAGGCGTGGCAGGTCCTGGGCGGCTTCTGGGCGTGGCAGGTCCTGGGCGGCTTCTGGGCGTGGCAGGTCCTGGGCGGCTTCTGGGCGTGGCCGGTCCTGGGCAGGTTCTAGGCGTGGCAGGTCCTGGGCGGCTTCTGGGCGTGGCAGGTCCTGGGCGGCTTCTGGGCGTGGCAGGTCCTGGGCGGGTCCTAGGCATGGCAGGTCCTGGGCGGCTTCTGGGCGTGGCAGGTCCTGGGCGGCTTCTGGGCGTGGCAGGTCCTGGGCGGGTCCTGGGTGTGGCAGCTCCTGGTCTTACTGGAACTGCATGAAGATACCTTGAGTCCTCTCTGGTGGTGGCCCGGGTGCTCTCAATGAGGAGACTGAGTGCCACCTCAACACTTCATCACGACTGCCCGGGGAGGCCGGTAGATCCTCCAGTTATATTCCCTCCTGAATCTTTGTGGATGTAGCTTAGAGAAATGTTCTGATTAGTTGTAATTTTTTATCTTGGATTACAGCTCCGGAGCACACACCGCTGCTTCATTAAGTGAATTACTGAGCGCGGCCAAACGTAACATCTTACAATCTATCCAGAAATCCTCTTCAGTCTACAGCGACTTCATTACTTTATCTGGAGGCTTTGATTGACGTCAGAAAAAAAAAAATTTTTATTTGAATGCGGAAGATTTTTTTTACTATTTCACATCTTTCTAAAAGTTAAACGAGAAAGTGGAAGGCACCTGCCCGACTCTTAGAAGGAAACTCATCTCCATTTAATCCTTAGAAATGTCACTTGTGGGCTCTCATAAGCCTCTGCCGAGATAAGGCGAGAGGGGGGGTCATTGTGAAAATTACAAAAGGTTATGCGCAAAACTTTTCGAAAACTTCGAAGACTTTCACTCTCGACGTTTAAATGAAGAAAAAAATTCCGAGATGATGATTTGAATTGGAATTGCCGGAGGAAATGTTCCAAGGAGCCGAGTGATAAGAGGATGCGCATTATTAATATCTTCAATGAATTATCGTCATAATAACCTGCCGACAGCGTCACGTGGGAGGGGGAGGGGCTATGTTTATTCTGTATTTTACTTGAAGTGAAGTGCCCTTTGCAAAATTTTTGGAGGGTTGGTTTACGGTGAGGATTTTTGTTCGCACAAAGAGGAAAAATTATGCTTGCGAATTTTTTTGTCGTGTTTCCGATCGTTTCATCCGGAATTCGCCATTGAAACGCAGTGGAAGTCTACTACAAATCTATATCCGGTGCATGCAAATAGGATTCTGCAGCCGTTTTTTTACACACGTTAAAGGAGGAATTTAAACTGTAACTTAAAGTTTTATAAAGTTTTTTTTCTTGAGCTGCAGCAGCAGAAAACTAAATGCTGAGGAGAGGATTCAGCCTGACATTCTGGGGGTCATTTACTAAGGGCCCGATTCGCGTTTTCCCGACATGTGGCCGAACAAAAACCCGACAGATTCGGAAAAACCGCCTCATTTAAAAAAAAAAAAAAAAGCTGTCGCTGGACACGCGCTTATGTTCACCATTTATAGGTTTGTGAACTCCGGCGGGCATCGGCGGACTTCAGCGCAGCAGCGACACCTGGTGGACGTCGGACGAGCTACCTTAGTGAATCGCCGGAAGACCCAAATCCACCGCAGAGAAGGCGCCGCTGGATCGCGAATGGACCGGGTAAGTAAATCTGCCCCTCTGTGTCTTGGCCGGGGTGTCAGTACTAGTGCATGGGAGGAGAGCTCAGCATTATGGGAAGTGAGGGAGAGCTGCTCTGGCCTCACTGCCCTTAAATGTCACAACTAGGAAGTGCCTGTCCACTTCAGGAGAAGCTGGAGAGGATTTTATATCAGGATGGATCTCAGTCTAGGAAGAAGCCAGCAGCACGATAGAGGTTGTTGTTGGAATAGGTTGTTTCTCTCTCTGTGATAAAACTATTTTTGATCAGTTAACTTCAGAATGACACTTTAAGTGGTGATTCCTTCTTTTTGGGATAGACATCAGGATTGGATCAGTGGGGGTTTGATATCTGGCACCTCAGCTGGTGAACTGCTCAAGGTATCAGCAGAGCTCTGGTGAGCATCACTTCCGCTTTCCCTGTCAGTGTTGTCACATACTGTGTGCGGCGCTGTACTTGGCCTCAAACTTTGACCTCCAACACAAGCTCTGGGGGCGGAGGGGGGTTCCATATTTTTTTTCTTATATTTGTTTTCCATTCTATTTTTTTTTTAAATATTTTATTTATTTTACTTTTTATTCCTTTTGTCCCTAGATTTCCTTTCTTTGTAGTAGTACCAGTGGGCTTCACTCTCACTGTTGGATGCTTTTTTGTTTATTCTTATTGCTTTGGTAATTTTAGGAAAAATGTATATATTTTCTGTGAGTTCAGTGATTTTCTCAGACTCCTTGGCATTTGACTGTCCTAAAAACTTTCCCGCCTCCACAAAATCCAACTCTTCGTTTGATTGGTATTTGCCATTGATTCTGGCACATTTGGAATATTTCCTGTAGCCAGGGTCGGCTCCAGTTCTCAGTGGGGCCCTTGGTGACAAAGCCTCTGTGGGCCCCTTTACAGTGAACTCACAGGGTGGCATTAAAAATTCAGAAATGAAAAACGTCTCCTGTACCCCAAAATATTCCCTAGTTTATCATCCCAAACAGCCCCCTTAATGGTTATTTTATATAAAGCCCCTCTTACACTCTATGGATTCATTAAATAAAGCCCCCCTCAAACCTTATGGATTTATTAGATAAAACCCTCCTCACCCTCATGGATTCCTTATGTACAGCCTTATGGGCCCCGGCACTTGCCCTGCTATGCCCGAGTGCTGGCGCCGGCCCTGCCTGTAGCCCCCAGTGTTCCTGAACAATCCGGCCCATTTGTTTGGATGACAATATGCCGTAGGCTACTTATGGTCAGGTGGGTGGTCTAGGACTCAAAAAGCCTGCCCACTTGACAAGAGAATCTAAGATAATGGGGCCCAGCGGACCTCACTTTCGACGGACATCCCGACGATTTCCATTTTGCGCCGCTGGGCCAGGGATTTAAAAGGGGTTTTTGGCGCACGCTATCGGATTGTGCCGGCTTTCATGCAACACAAATCGGGGGGCAGGCTGTTGGACGATCCAACGGATTCGGACAAACCGCGGGAATTGTGTCGCAAGCCAAGCACTTGCATACACCGGGAAGAAGGTGAACTCCGGGGACCTGAGTGGGGAAACGACACATGCAGGAAATCGGGCGCCCGATCTTCATGAATCGCGGCAGAGTTCATCCTCATCGGACAGTCCGAATCGGGGATCAGGCAGTGACCGGGTAAGTAAATGTGCCCCTGTATTGGGCACTGAAACTGAAATTATTCCTCTGGAACATTAAGAGCCTGAGGGATAATCCCAGCGGCACCAGAACTGGTGGATTGAGACGAACGTGAGCGAAGAGTCGGAGTCGGTGAAGTTGTTGAAACGTCGTCTTGTGATTCCATATTTCTTCTGGTTTATGGAGTAGATTTTCGATGCTCAAATGGAAACGTTCTACCAACCCAAGACTGAGAAGATGTAACTAGAACAAACCTCGAGTAGAGACTGTAGTCTATGAGGACAATGCTTCCTAAGGCTGCGGATCTGACTTCTGTACATCTTCTATGCGCCATTTATGGACCTTCGATGAATGAATGAAATGAGATGTATTCCTGGTCCCGGCGTCGCTCTCTATTGTTGCTGTAGGTCTCTGCAGTATTGTCCCACTATCTATAGGCACAGTCGCAGTGATATATTGCGCTGTGTGGCTTTCTCCACCTCCTTAAACTCCTCCGAGAATCCCTGGCGCCGTCCTGTTTTATGGTGAAACGTTTCTCATTTATGGCGCCGTATTTTCTCGTTTTGTTGGAAGGTCATCGGAAAACGTTCCTTTCAAAACCGAATTGTGAAGGGAGAAGAGCGCGGGGAGGATGTTATCTTCCGTGTTACCATGTTAATAGGCGCATGGAACATATTCATGGAACTTCCAGCAATCACATTTGTTACTTTAGTTTTACGGTATATTGTGCTCATCCATAAAGAGACCAGGAAGCCTGGATCAATAGGCGACGGCCTGCTGGTGCATGTATTATTACACTAGATAGTGCCGCATACTGGAGACTTCATACATATTGAGCTACTCACATCTAAACCTGCAGAATTGTGCTGTGTCTCCTCCAACACAAGCTCTGGGGGCGGAGGGGGGTTCCATATTTTTTTTTCTTATATTTGTTTTCCATTCTATTTTTTTTTAAATATTTTATTTATTTTACTTTTTATTCCTTTTGTCTCTAGATTTCCTTTCTTTGTAGTAGTACCAGTGGGCTTCACTCTCACTGTTGGATGCTTTTTTGTTTATTCTTATTGCTTTGGTAATTTTATGAAAATTTTATATATTTTCTGTGAGTTTAGTAATTTATCTCAGACTCCTTGGCATTTGACTGTCCTAAAGACTTTCCCACCTCCACAAAATCCAACTCTTCGTTTGCTTGGTAATTGCCATTGATTCTGGCACATTTGGAATATTTCCTGTAGCCAGGGTCGGCTCCAGTTCTCATTGGGGCCCTTGGTGACAAAGCCTCTGTGGGCCCCTTTGCAGTTAACTCACAAGGTGGCATTAAAAATTCAGAAATGAAAAACGTCTCCTGTACCCCAAAATATTCCCTAGTTTATCATCCCAAACAGCCCTCTTAATGGTTATTTTATATAAAGCCCCTCTTACCCTCTATGGATTCATTAAATAAATAATTTCGATGCTCAAATGGAAACGTTCTACCAACCCAAGACTGAGAAGATGTAACTAGAACAAACCTCGAGACTGTAGTCTATGAGGACAATGCTTCCTAAGGCTGCGGATCTGACTTCTGTACATCTTCTATGCGCCATTTATGGACTTTCGATGAATGAATGAAATGAGATGTATTGCTGGTCCCGGCGTCGCTCTCTATTGTTGCTGTAGGTATCTGCAGTATTGTCCCACTATCTATAGGCACAGTCGCAGTGATATATTGCGCTGTGTGGCTTTCTCCACCTCCTTAAACTCCTCCGAGAATCCCTGGCGCCGTCCTGTTTTATGGTGAAACGTTTCTCATTTATGGCGCCGTATTTTCTCGTTTTGTTGGAAGGTCATCGGAAAACGTTCCTTTCAAAACCGAATTGTGAAGGGAGAAGAGCGCGGGGAGGAGGTTATCTTCCGTGTTACCATGTTAATAGGCGCATAGAACATATTCATGGAACTTCCAGCAATCACATTTGTTACTTTAGTTTTATATTGTGCTCATCCATAGAGAGACCAGGAAGCCTGGATCATAGGTGACGGACAGCTGGTGCATGTATTATTACACTATATAGTGCCGCATACTGGAGACTTCATACATACTGAGCTACTCGCATCTAAACCTGCAGAATTGTGCTGTGTCTGTACAGTATAATGTATGTCATCTAGCAGCAGAATAGTGAGTGCAGCTCAGGGGTATAATACAGGATGTAACTCAGGATCAGTACAGGATAAGTAATGTCGGTCTACACACAGATCGCCAGGGACACTTGGTAAACTTCCGCGTTCAACTCTGGAACGCAAGCGACCGACAGCTCAAGCCGGAACGTCACTTCCGGCTTCCGGTCTGCTCCAATACAAATACCAGCGATCGCTTCAGAACGCCAGCGCTTTCCTCCAGAGCGGACGCTTCCGCCATCTCTCCTCCAGCGCCATAGCAGCCACAGCGCCGCAAGTCTATCCACTTTACTCTCGCTTATACCATGCAATCCGGGGAGTTAATATATTCAATGCTCAGTTGTTCTAGCAAAGCTTGTACCCATAACTCACACCTTTGCTGACATTGTGTACTTTATATTGATAGACATTACTGTGCTCACTGTATTCTATCGTTTACTATGGATCCTCCTATGTGCCGCTTTGTTTATCCTGTGCACTAACGCACATATGGCATCTGCACCGTACGGCTCAAGTCCTTGATGTATCATCCACTATATGGTTATATGTTTTATTAAGATTGTCTCATATCTAGGACATGTTATCCCTACACCCGCCCCATACCTCCACCTTAACTCGCTGACTCCGGCGAGACTCCGGACACCATCACACCGCCAAGATCTACCCCGAAATCACGACTCATGGCAATGACACAACGTCCGTGACTTCTACTATACAAACAGTTATCCACATGTCTCCAGAACTAACTATGTAAAATTGTGTATATAATTGATTATTGTTTCACCATATTTGACCCTTATTCACTTTTTGTTTTGATATAGTGCCTGACGAAGGTCAGTGTGTAGACCGAAACGTTGCATATTTAATTGGATTGCCACACTAATTTTCTTGTGAAATAAAACTCACTGATTTTCAAAGCATAACAAATAAGGAGTGCCGAGTCTTCTTGATAATTATAGCACTGGATAGGGCCTAACTTGCTGATCGTGGGGGGGGGCGGAGGGGCAGTGATAAGACCCCCACAGAACATGAGAACGAGGTATGCGATGGACTCCCAGGCACCTCAGTCGGACCCCTTGTCACTCCCGATGATTAATGGATCATGACTATATTGCTCCATTCGTCTCTATGGAGCTGACGGAGATCGGTTAGGGCCTAATTTGGTTTGTGGGACAATCCCTTTAAACCCTCATTGCTGTAAGCTCTTGGCTGTGTGATGCTTGGAGGTCAAGCTGACAGCAGATCCCATACTAATGTGTAACGCTCATACGGAGACTGGGATGTGTCATGGATATCCTACTGCTAAAGGTTTGCATCGGGAGATGTTCTCGAGTTGCATCATACAGATACGTGATGGTTACATGTCCGATGCTGCTGTGAGACCCCACTAATTAGACAAGGGGGTCTTTTGACTTAGACTGAAGCTGATTGATATTCCTTCCTACTGTGTTCCCAGGATTGTGCAGCTGCTCGTCAATCACGGTGCCGATATCAACCAAGAAACCGGCAGTGGAAAGAACAGGTACATATGTCCCCAGTATGAACGTTATTCAGATAAAATAGGTAAAAGTTGCACAATGGCGCACATTTAAATTCTTTTTCAAGAACCACAACAGGAATTTAGCCCATGTGTGTTGTGAAGGAAGTCACAGTATTTGTCATAAAACTATGGAAAGCTTGGAGCTCCTCAGGCTCATTTGCATAAAGTATTTCATCCTGGAGGTAGATGCCCTTAAACAATATCTAACACTAGGAATGAGTGGAATCAGATACCCAAACCGACACATAACGACCGTGATAGGTTCTGGCACCGATCGTGGATGTAAACCCTACAAATGCCACTGTGCACCTGCTCATCGCTGACATTTACAGGGTTAATACAAGCAATCGGTTCCAGCACCAATCACAGGTATCACCAGCAGGGGGGAGCCGAACCTGAACTCATGGCTGATGTCTCCATCGTTGAGGTTCATGTTCGCTCATCCCTATGTATCACTTATCCAGTGCTCCCATCTCAAGAGCCGGGATCTTCTGAGAAGCGGGAGGGTGGCGACATTACACTATCCGGTTGGAATATCTTTCTTTGCCTCTACCATTCCTGAGCACTCAGTGTTGGAAGTAGGGAGTTTATTTGGCATGATGGGTGGCAAAACTGTCAGCTGCATGGTCCTGGGGTGCAGTAGCTAACCTGGCACCACCCATCTGACAGTGGAGAGTTATTATATATTGCTTGCCGAAAATCGCAGTGCTGATTGCTCAGGTGGCCAGAGATAAAATTCCATCTGCTCCAGAATCGGCATAGATGCACCTATTAAAGGAAACCTACCATGTGATGTGATGCAGTATGAAGCAAACATACCCTGAGAATGCTGTAGCTGCACTGATGCAGGATCATATCTTGGTTAATCCCTGTGCTGAGCGGTTTTGCTGATAAAACGGATATAACATTATGATAATGAAGCTCTGTCCCTTTTATGACTCTTTCAGCCCTTGGTTCAACGCCTCTACTAGCACATGAGTTTTTCTCTACGGGAGAGGATGATGCAATCACTCTTCTCCCTGCCAGACAGAATAATCAATTGCTGCACCATCCCCCAGCTGCTGTGTATGAGTGATCCAGCTCAGGTTGATTAGTCATGTCTTGACTATTTGTAATTACAAGCTCAGTGTCTAATGTGTTGATCGAGGCAGCCAGCCTGACCCAGCTTTCCCAAGGTCCTGAATGGTATAATTGTTTTTTCAGCAAAACCACTCAGCACAGGGATTAACCAAGATATGTTTCTGCATCAGTGTAGCTACAGCATTCTCCATGTGCTTCATACTGCATCACATCACATGGTAGGTTTCCTTTAAAGGCTGCAATGAGCTCTAGTTGTGGCGATGGTGAGGGATCCCTTTAAGCTCCCGCTCCAGTTTCTAGTTACAAACTTTATTGTTCCTCTAAAACTCCACAAAATTAAACCAATTCTTTTATTGAAGTAAAATAAAAGTAAAAAAAAATGTAATCTAGGTAAATGTGAGGAAAAGATGAAAACGCGCCGGATTCTTCCAGAGACGCTCCAGACTTTTTCCTTTATCTTCTCAGAAAATAATTATCCTGCAATGTAATTGTAGATTTTTGCAGCAGATGGAATGTGAGAGTCATAACAATCAGCGCAATTTGTTTGCAGGAAGCAGAATATCTTCTTTAAATAACCCCCGGAATCGTACGAAAATTCAGCGCCACCTCCTAAATAGATCATTACGCACAATCTCTGCAGATTTCATCACTTATGGGCTTTGCTTTGGAATATTATAGCAAGAAAAAGGGAGAGCTCAAGATTCTGTTCAGATGGGGACAAATTATTAGAGTGTATTAAAAAAAAAACATGTCCCCACCCAAACATTTTTAAAGGTGCTATTGACATAAAATTCTCACAATCCAATCCACACTGGAAAGATGTCAGTGAATGATGTGTAATGATGAGAAATGACACAAAAAGTATTGAACACATGAAGGAGCAGCAAAAAGTTATGGAAAGTCATGACACCAGCTGAGATCTATTAGTAATAATGAAGCAATTTGACTTGGTTGGTCCACTATAGAGTAATGGAAACAGTGTATCTAATTGTACTCTACTGTTTCTGTAAATCCAGTCTACTCTATGTTATGTACAAGAACGGCAGCCGTGGCGGCAACTCTGACCACCTCCGTGGCAGCAGCAGGGCCGGTCTCATCTCAGCCACGATTACTTTAAGCCTTTTAGGTACAAACACCAAAACGGGATTATATATGATCACACATCAGGAAAACGAGGGATAAAATGTGCAATAGAGCAGAAGAGGATAAGACCCCCATGAGCCCTGCGCTGTAGGAATATTATGGCCCCTACAAGTCTGGAGTCACTTCCTACCTCTGGTACTAGAAGCAGCTTCTTTGGGAATGGGGGACGTGTCCCTTCTGCTGCTTTCAATCTAGAGTTTCAGGACCTTTGGGGGACCTGAAATGGCTTTGTTTGTACATGTGTATTGGAAGCAGGGACAGATCTATGAGGATTTCATGGGTGAAGGTCCTTCTCAGTATAAAATGTGGTTGGTGGCTTGTGTGGCCACGGGCCTCGGGCTACCACCCATGTTCTTATCCACTACTGCATTAGAGAGACTGCTGAGAAAAAGGACCTCCAAATCGTAGGCTGAAATGCAACATTGCCCTATACTGGTATAAAGGACCCATAATAGCTCAATGTACACCTTTATATATGAAAGGAAATGCATCTTTCTCCACTACCTTTGTCACCCATCATCCTCCCTCCAAATTTACTAAATGCTGTATTCCCTCTTGCTAGCAACAAGACAGAAGCTTAAGGAGGTGTCAGATGAGGTAAAACCTCTATGGAGAGGCAGTGAGTCACAGCAGCGAGGTCCTAGGTCTCCACCCACCAGCTGAAAGTGAAAAATTAGAGCCATAATATCCACATTATCCCTCATGTACACACACTGGGGCTCATTTACTAAGGGTCGGAACGGCGCACTTTGGTCGGGTTTCCCGAATTGCCCCGGGATTTTGGCGCACGCGATCGGAATTGTGGCGCATCGGCGCCGGCTTGCACGCAACAGAAATCGGGGGCGTGGCCGCCGGACAACCCGATGGATTCGGAAAAAACGCGGAATTGTGTCGCAAGATCAAGCATTCACATACACCAGGAAGAAGAAGGTGAACTCCGTGGGACCTTGGGGCAGCAGCGACACAGGAAGGAACTCGGACGCACGCTCTTAGTGAATAGCAGAAGACCCGAATCCTCGTCAGACAACGCACCGCAGGATCGCGACGGGACCAGGTAAGTTAATCTGCCTTTAAGTCGCCTTTAAAAGTAAAAACCCTGTACAACGCCTGAGAGAGCGGGTTATATAACAAGCGCGCGCCGCTCACCTGTCTGAATGAATCTGCTGAGCGCAGCGCTGGCTGAGGACACGGGCCGAGCACACAGCTGTGTCCTCGCTGCACTGGGTGTTTAGCTCCCGTTAATGGCCGGCCTTGTCCTGTACGATTATTCCCTGCACGGTGTTTTATAAACAAGTGTCAGAGAACGCGGCCAGAAAGACGGACGCGCGGCTCCTCTGTCACCGTCAGCGCAAACCTGTTATTTTATTCACCAGCCACAAGGAAACTAATGCACAGGTTTGTTTTTGCTGCAGTAAAACCCTTCATTTTTCTAGCAGAGGGAATTTTTTTTTTGATCGTCTTTCAGGACCGTGACCGCTACAAAGGAAAAAACAGCGCGATAAAGACCGCAAGGAACTGATGGGGCTGAAGATACGTGTGTCCCTATAAAGGAAATCCACCATGAAAATCTCCCATGATAAACCAGGGACATTACTCATAGATCCATGGACTCCTGCCTTCTAAAATCAACTTTTATAATTATTCTAATGAGTCAGAAGTGGGGCATTGCCAGAACCCCTATGTGTTTCAGCTTCACGTGCTGTTACACAGTCTCCCTGCTCACTCTGCCCTTCTGGCTCATTAGCTGTTTCAATACGCACGTTGGAACGCACCGTCAGGACGACTCATTACCATAATCTCCACGACTCTCATAGACAGCGCTTGGGAGTGCCTAAGGGTGATGTCACACGTGGCGTTTTGAACCCGTTTTTAGTCCATATTTAGTCACGCGTTTTCAATCCGTTTTTGAAAACGCATCCATTTTTGTCTGTTTTTCCCAATTATCTTAATTAAAAACAGACAAAGACGGATGCGTTTTTTAACGAACTGAAAATGGGTTCAAAACGCCACCACCCTTAGATACCCACACGCTGCGCTCAGCATTTTCCGACGCTCCCATAGTATTGAATTGTGGGGCTGGACAAATATTCTACCTGCTGCTCCATCTGGACCTCAGAACTGGACCTCCATGATCGCCGGGGACCTCCTTCCAATCAGATTATTATATCCTATTCTGTGTTTAGGATGTAAGTCAGCTGGAGCCTCCCCGTCACCTGACACTGAAGCCATTTGTATCTTGTCCCTGCAGTCTGATGCTCGCCTGCTTCGCCGGACACCTGGACATTGTGAAGTATTTGAGAGAACAAGGAGCATCATGGGAGAGTCGGGATAAAGGGGGGTGCACGGCCATGCACTGGGCGGTAGATGGAGGCGACGTGAAGGTCATTGAGTGGATGATCGCTGACGGCTGCCAGGTACTGTAACCGCGTTTTGTATCGGTGACAGCAGTGACCTCTCTTGTGTGCGGAGGGATGTCCTGCTCAGATCCCAGAGTAGTCATTTTTTTTAAGGTACATCCAAATTAATTAAAAAAAATTTCATTGCTGAAATACAAGGTTTTTGTATATAATTTTTAATTTTGTTTTGTCCAATTTTATTTCACCCCATTAAACTACCCCCCTCCGCTCAGGTAGGGGATGAAATGTCCTTTCTATAATTCCTTCTTTTATGTGAAATCTCGCCCAGTTACCTAGATAAATACAAAACTCATGTGAAAATGAGCAGAGCCGAGTCATTTTTTTTGCCTGAGATGAGTACAGTTTAGAGGCTTCAAGGGGAGAGTCACTTCAGACACCCTGGTCTTTGGTTCTATAGTAATTAGATTTTCTAGGTGCTAAGCAGCCTCTAATCTTGACTCATCTTGACTCTTCTCTGCTCGTGACTTTGCCTACAAAAAAATCTTATCTAAACGGCTGAGATTTCATGTAAAAGAGAGTGTGTAGCTCAAAGGGGTCGTGCGAGAGCTAAAAAAAAATTGTGTCCGGGACGGGGCTCCATAAAAAAATAAACATTTACTTACCTCTGCGGTCTCTTTGGCGCTGCGCCGGGGTAGTTCTTGGAATTATCTTTCTAATTGGGCAGTTGCATATATAAGAAAACAATGTTCCCATTCTGCCATCTATTCTATGGACCCAGGACACAGATAACTTAAAGGGGATGTTTTGGAGGTTATAAACATGGCCGCCTCCTTCCATAGCCGGCTCCTCTCCTGGCCTTACAGCTCAGCTCCATTCACTTCTTTCCAACTGCAACACCGGCACTAACCATTGTCAGGTGTGGCGCTGTGTGTGGAAGAAAGCAGCCATGGTTTTCCACCTCCAGACAACCCCTTTTAAAGGAAATCTTCCACCAGGATGAAGGATTATAAACCAAGCACACTGACATACAGGTGTGTGTCCCTCTTGCAGAACTTGCTCTTCTTTTTGCTTCTTATGCTCTAGTTTTTTAAGAAAAAAAGGCTTTAAAAATTATGCAAATGAGTCTGAGGGGCTCCAGACTCCATTAACCCCTATGGAGACCGGAGCCTCAGGCTCATTTGCATCATTTTGAAAAACATTTTTTGTAAAAACCAGGGCAAAAGAAGCTAAAAGAAGAGCAGATCCTGCCAGAGGGGGAGCACACCAGTATGTCAGTGTGCTGGGTGCACAATCCTTCATCCTGGTGAGAGATATCCTTTAAGGAAGGGGAAGACCTGGAGACACAGGACCGGATATTGAGGCCTCGCTCTCCTTCTGCGCGGCCGCAGTCATAACTCTGGAGCGCTGATTGTTTCTCTTTCAGGTTGATGTTAAAGATTCATGTTCACGGTGGACGCCATTGATGCGAGTTTCAGCCGTGACCGGAAAAACGGACGTCGCTCGCCGGTTACTTGCTGCTGGAGCAGATGTCAATGTAAAGGATAAGGACGGGAAGACCCCCCTGATGGTACGGACACTGCAGCGTGTGTGTATATATATATACACACACACACACACATATATACACTAACATATATACACACACAATAATATATATATACACACACACCCCAATAAGATAACACACACTCAACAACATACATACTATACACTAACATATCCACACAATAAGAACACGTACAGACCACACCCTAATATACACCACATACATCGTACTTGAACCCCACACATACAGACATTACATACATATGCCTAACATATACACACACAATATACACACACAATAATATACACACACACACATTCATACATACATATACACTACACACATATACACACCCAATATCACACACATACTGTACACACCACACATTCTAACATACATATACACTAACATATACACACACAATATACACACACACACAATAATATATATATATACACACACACACAATAATATACACACATACATACATATACACTAGCATATATACACACACAATATACACACACGCACAATAATATATACACACACACTAACATATATACACACACAATAATATATATATATATACAAATACAAACACAATAATATATATATATACACACACACAATAATATATATATACACACACACAATAATATATATATACACACACACACAATAATATATACATATATACACACACACAGGGAGTGTTGGAAATTAAAGGGAAATTGTCGCACCTGGTGCCCCAGTTAGTAATGGGCGAGGGGCCTGTGGTGTAGAACACGTGTCTCTATGTGGCCGCCTCGTGCCGTCATATTGGATGGAGGGCGAGTTTCTCCGGCGGTAAAGCGTTCGTGTAGCAGGTGAGACCAGAATTGTCTCTAATCTCCAGTAAATGTGGATTAATGGAAGAATAAAATAAAGACCCAGGACGCCTTTTTATTTCCAACATGAAAGAGAAAATGACAATGTGACACCCCAGTAAGTAACGGGCGAGGGGACCCAACTATTAGATTATGTCTGGGTCGTGGCCGCCATATTGGATCAAGTTTTATCCAAAGGGAAGGTGGTGATGTAATTGTCACAATCAGATCTGCGATATCTTCTTGTGGTTCAGAAGTTATCAGAGGTTGGATTGGATCCAGCGCCTTCAGCACCGGGGATGACACGTCACATAGCTGTGCATCATAGGGCACGTTCCCGGTTGTTGTTGCAATTTTGTGTTGGTAACTTTTGAACCACAAGAGATATTGCAGATCTGATTGTGACAATTTCTGGGACAATTCTGCTCTTTGATCTGTTACATCACCACCTTCCCTTTGGAGAAACTTGATCCATTATGGCGGCCGCAGTCCAGACGTAACCTGTTAGGTCCCCTCGCCCGTTACTTACTGGGGTGTCACATATGTCACTTTCTCCTGCGTCTTTATTTTATATTTCCAGTAATGCAGAATTGACTCCTAATGTATTGTGTGCGATCCTATGGGTTCCACATACACATAAATACTGGACTTAGGAGGTCACATTTACTTACCCGGTCCAATCGCGATCCAGCAGCGCGTTGTCCAATGAGGATTTGGGTCTGCCGGGAGTCACTAAGGTCGTGCACCCGATATCCAGCAGGTGTCGCTGCTGCGCTGAGGTCTGCCGGAGTTCACCTTCTTCGTCCCGGTGCATGTGAGTGCTGATCTTGCGACACAAATTCTTTTTTAAATTCCGCGTTTTTTCCGAATCCGTCAGTTGTCCGACGGCCATGCCCCTGATTTCTGTTAAAGCCGGCGCCGTTGCGCCAAAATCCCAGGGCAATTCGGTGCAAATCGGAAATCGTCGGGAAACCCGACCAAAGTGCGCGATTGGGACCCTTAGTAAATGAGCCCCACAATGTTTATCATTGGGATTCTGTATTGAAGAGGTTTTCGGGTAGATACGTGCAGGGGCCACTTATACTTTCTGATCCCTCGGGGTTCCCTATTACACAATTCGGGGAATTGGATCGGGTACAATCCCTTTGTGTCCCTCTGTCTCCGAATCCTTTTTGTGTGATTCTTTCTCAGGTGGCGGCGTTGAATAACCACGAGCGCTTGGTCCGTTTACTAATAGAAAAAGGCGCAGACTGCGACATCACTAACGAGGTATGAACCATTGGCGGGAGGAATGGTATTGTGCGCGGAAGGGGAAGATAAGGTTTTCTCTCTTCTCTCCCCCCGCAGTACGGAATAGGAATCTCACAAATGGCTAAAGCTTTCAACAGACAGGTAGGAAGACGGCGGCGGCTCGCGGACGCGGCTCACGTATAAGAGCCGATTCTCTCACCCCCCCCCTTCTTTCATCTCCCTGACAGAATATGGTGGTGATATTAGAAGACGTGAAGAAGAAGCTGATACTATAGGAGACGCCTCGCATCTGCGTTATAAACCCGCGTGTGATTATACTGACGGCAGAAACACGGATCCCTGCGCTATGACAATACATAAAAGAGCGACGCCTGTACAGGGGTAACCCGCACCCCAACACCCCGCATCACATTCCTTTCATCGTCAAAATGGAAATCATTTCAAATAATGATCCAGAATCTCATCTATTGCTTGGTTTTGTCTTGATTTAATGGGAACCTGTCAGCAGATTTTAACCCATTAAACTACCAGCCCCATCAGGGAGGAGATAACATGTCCTCTAGAATTTTCTCTTATGTGAAATCTCACCTGTTTCCCTACATAAAAAAAAAAATCTCCTTCTAAAATCAACTTTTAAAATTGCTAGTGACCCAGAAGGGTGTTACCAGAACCCCTCCATGCTGCAGCTTCACAGGCTGGTACACTGTTTCTCCTCCCCCTGATGTCATCTGACAGAAGCACAGGAAGTTTCAGCACACAGTGGGAGGAGCAGATGTGCTAACGGTCCCCAGGAGCATAATTTTAACAGTTGATTCTAGAAGGAAGAAGGCCGTGGATAACACATATAAGAAGATCCCACAGTCCCGGTGCCTGGACCTATGAGTAATGTCCCTGGTTTATCAGGATGGATTTTGATGGGAGATTTCCTTTAACGAATTTAAGATTTCCATCTTTAAGACCAGGATTGTGGTTCTGTGATCTGGTGAGAGGCAATTAAAGACAAATTAGCAAATGTTAGTTGCTGGTAAAAGCAATTTCCGCCTTGTTTTTTTTAACCTCAATCTTGATGTAATCTGAAAGATGAGATTCTTATCTTTAATATGACACAGAACATGTTCCTAGGTGCTTTAGAACTGATAACAGATGCCTTTGAGGTGGCACTCCACCGGCAGACTCTAAACTTGACTCATCTCATCAAAATACAACTCATTTTCACATTTTTCTTTATATCCAAACTGGCAATATTTACTAAAAAAAGAAAAGCTCACTTCATCCCCTACATGAGGCGGCTGGTAGTTTAATGAGATAAAACCTGGTGACAGGTTCCCTTTGCTAATGTTTGGTTCTTTGGTTATTCCTCCTAATAAATGGAAATTTACAACTGGTGTTAAAGGGGTTGTCCCCATGTCTGTTGTAATGTGTGTGTGTGTAAGTGTGGAGGGGGGATTATAATAATAGATGTATATTGGAGAACTATCTCAGTCCTGCTCCGCTCTTTTGATATGTAAAGTAAAGCCTCCTGTCTTACCTCATCAGCCAGAGATTCCTGACCATAAAATGGCCGCAGATGGAGGGTCATGTGGTCTTATCTGTCCATGAGCAATCGCCCTGCCAGGACCAAGAGCAAGGACATGGACAGATAGAGATCACGTGACCAGGGGCGTAACTATAGCCGTAGCAACTGCTACGGGGCTCGGTAGGGTCAGGGGCCCGTACTCGGCCGTGTGTCCCGGGTCCCTCTATCTCCCCGGCTGTAATGGGCTGCACAGCGGTTCAGTACCGTTGGGACGCAGGACTGGATTTAGGGGCGGGCCCCATTCTCTTGCTCCCTGTAGCATGTTCCTCCGTGCAAGCGGGAGAGAGAGGGACGGGAGGAGCCTACCTGCAGCCAATCCCCGCTCTGCATGTCAGCAGCCCAGAAAGCCTCATACAGAGAAGAGGCAGAATGTCAGCACCTGAAGAGAAGAAGCCGCCTCCTACATAGCACCCGGGAATCAGCCAGAGACAAGTCCTACCTACCCCCGGTGTCTCCTGTCACTCTGCCTTAACCATTAGTGTCCTGTGTGCAGGAGTAGCTATGAAGCTCCTGAGGGCCCCTACAACACATACAGACCCCTCTGCATCATCCACACATATCTTCTCCCAACACTGCATTTCTACATTAATGTGAGGTTCTGCAGCAGCTGACATATGTATCTAGGAGCTAGGCGCAAGTCAGTAATAAATGTGCGGCCACAAGCGGTACGGTGCCGGTAGAATACGCCATTCTCATACGTTCATATCCACCCCAATAGACAAGGGAAAGGGTAACAGCCATAAACGTACATGAGGAATAGGGTTCACATACACATCATGTATCCAGCGCGTAAGGTGTGAAGTCAGACGCATCAAAAACACAATCATGTGACATGAAATTACGGAGCTCTGTTTATTAGAAATAATATGGCGCACGCAGGAGATTTGGTCCCGGGTTTTATTGATTTCATAAGTTATTACAAACATCGCAGTGAAAAGTTCTTACAGGTTTGTTCATGTTTGATACTTTCATGTCCGCAGAATATTTCATAGTTAAAGTTATTACAGGATATTTTTCTTATAAAATTGCAGCTACTCCCCCCCCCCCCCCCCCAGAAACGGCACCACCTCTGTGTGCAGGAAGTGTCTGGTATTACAACTTGGTTCTAAATTCAAAGTGTCAATCCTGATCCTCCTGATTTCCCCACAAGTCCGAGGCATCACCCCTCTACATAGAGGTAACTACAAATTACCCCTCTACATAGAGGTAACCCAAAAAAAAAATTACCCTCTACATTAAGGCAAACTACAAATGACCACCTCTAGTCCCTACGAGTACACAAATTACCCCTCTACATAAGACCCTCTCCGCATCACTGTTACAATGCACCGTCCATGAAATTTTTGGGATTGGGGTTCCTGATGCTCCAATCACTCTTGGATGTTCCTTGCTGAATTATCTGCAGGATTGTACCCGGTCTGTACATATCATTTAGACATAAGGATCTCCAAGAGGTTTAAGCACCATTGTCAGATTAAAGTGGTTTCCAGGAATCTGTCGGGGGTCAAAGGACACTTACCTCCCCTGCTCTGCACCCCACTCCTACTCACTACACCTCACGGAACTCCCTGGTTCTCGCGCTCGCATAAGATTCTTGTGGGAAGCACAGGACCTGCTTCCCTCCGCCATTGACTGACCTCATCAGACCCGGTGCATGTAAGTTGCAATAGTTCTAGGATCCCCTACTCCCCCCCCCCCATTGGCATGAATTGGGTCCCGACCTCCGCCCAAATTGCCCAAATCCGGCAGTCTGGGTGACCGGTGTACGTTATGAGCTCTCGTTTTTCCTCCATCCCTGGCATCGGCTCCTTGTCGGTTCCCCGTTACTTCATTGTATCAAACTCCTTAATGCTACTCATTGACATTTTCGCTGAAGGAGAGGACGTCTAAAGGATACCGGCAGCAGGAGTTTTAAGTGTTTCACCTAATGACAGGGTCGCAATTCAGCTCTTTAAGTCCTGTTGTTTTTAGAAATGACGTTTACTGCGCCCATCACATGTAGTGAGTAGTTTAGCAGCTGCATAGAGGCCCTCCGTCGCCTTCATTATGCTAATCGTTAGATCAGGCATGGGACGGCGATGGAACACTCGGCGACAGAATCCTGTAAGACGAATGGCACCAACAAAGAAGCTGTGGAAAAAGATACTTGCGAGCGGCCCAAAGTGCGCTTAAGCCACCGCGTCTGCACACGCGGGTGCGGGGCCACGGTTGGCCGGAGGGCCGCCGCGGTATGGAGCATGGATGGGAGACACAAGCAAGCCAGTCTCCAGCCACACGGCTCTGGTAGAGCCCGCCGTGGGGACAACGGCGACACACCCCGCAGCCGGACAAGGACTGAAGATGAATAGACATCTCAGCACTAGAGGATTCTGACCCTGTCCTTTTCTAACTACCGCAGGAGACACACAAAATCCCGTTGCCTAAATTTGCACCATCTTTGGGTGTGTGACAACTGTCATCAGCCCCATAATACAAGCCCGGCGCAGACGAACAGCATCCAGTGTTCTAATATATAAAAGTATTGCCCCATAGGAGACTGGATGCCCATAAGTGCCTTCTATCACGGACTATACTGTGCACCATTACCCCGTCAAACATCATGGAGACTACGGACCCTCATCATTGTACTGGATTTAACATTGATCTACGTACCACACCCCATTTGTCTGTAGCACCTTGTTCCGTATAGTGTCGTTCCTAAACTCAGCTCAAAGCCGGATGGAACCGCGAGGATCCGACACGTGGCGCGTATTCTTCTCCACTCAGGTCAGCAGAGATTGACGATTCATTTCTTTCTTGTGAGTTTATATTGCAGTCAACGGTTGATTTCTGATACAAAGCCCCTAAAATGGGTAGGAGGATTCGCCAGCGAGCAAAACAATTACCCAGCGCGGTGATTAGCAGATCTTTCATTTTTTTTTCTGTTTACAACCCATTTGGCATCTGCTTACTCTGCTTCTCCATGAAGAAGGAGCTTAATGCATAACTTATCATTGACGTTTAACGTAGCACAACCATTATGCCCTCGCCTCCTAAGCTCCCCCTGGTGTTGGCACAAAACGACCAAAGTTTATCAGCTGATGTGTCCAATATAGGAGATTCAGAGCCGGTATCAGTAAAAAGCATCCACCACTATAAATCCTAATCGCAACTGAATAAAGGAAGAAAAAAACACATCATGGTATAAAAGGTACATTATACTTTAAAGCTGTCTATGACCCTACATCAAATAGAACTTACAGGTCCTTCCACATGCCGTACAACCTTCCCAGTACATAACCTTGGGACCCCAACACTGAACAATAGTATATAAATACAGGCGTAGGAGCCTTGAAATAAGATACAGCGAGATACAGGTCTCTAACAAAATGCTCACTGTAATAGTTAGTGCAGATTTTACTAAGAAAACCCCATCCAATTATGATGGGCTTTTGCAGAGGGGAGCCTCCATCCCCCCTCGCCGCGAGAAAACGTAATACTTCAAGCGTACGAAAGACGTGTATAAAACTATGTTCCTTCTTTGTGTCTGAATCTAACCCCTAGTGCAATGCGCGACACGGTACTCACTACTCCCATAAATTAAATAACTTACAGCATACCCATTGAGTCGATTACAACTGCAACAGCACCAGGGCCTACGGCACCCTGTGCCACCCGAAAAAAAAAGCCAAACCAGGGGCCTACAGCACCGGGGCCTACACACTCGGCACGCCACAGCGCCACCTGCATAGGGCACAGCCCCATTGACCACAGCAGAGGGCAAAGCACCAGGGGCCACGGCACCGGGCACAGCACCAAGGGGCCACATCACTAGGGCACACCGCACCGGCGGGCAACGGCCCAGGGCGGCACAGCTCAAGTCCCTCCCTACAGAGACCCGCCTTTTACAGTTTCAGCAGCAATTTAAGAAATTCATTTGTCTCAGTACCCAACGGTCCCGCACGCGCGTTCAGAGCGTCGTGCAAGAAGTGTTCCACGAGGGGAGTCCGCGCGGGCTCCGCACTGTCAGGTGGGACGCGTGCGAGGGACCCGTGGGTCGGGAACAGTTCCGGAGCAGGTCTGAAACCAAACAACAACGGAGCTTATAATAATCCATCATTTGACACATTCATTACGTTGTACGAGTATTCTCCCCTTGGGAGACAACTGATAGGGTTCCGTGCCCCCTCTAGGTTCCGGTTTTTTGGTTCTATCTTGTTTCGCAAAATATCTGTGAATGAACTGGCGAAAAAAACCTCTCAGGCCCTGGTGTCTGCGTTTGATAAGCATTGGGGCAGTAGCCCTCCACATTTCCATGGATTCCCGTGGGGTCTGGTCTGGCATTGCTGAATCCTCACCCGGAAACGAGTGATGCACAATCAAATCATATAGGACCAGCCCGTAGAAAGGAAAGGCTGTAAGGGGGGTGGTGACTTATCTACACTAATTTCCTTCGGGGGCAGCTGAAAGAAAGTGTGATGCCATATTCTGGTGACGGCGTGC
The DNA here is from genome assembly GCA_019512145.1 of Engystomops pustulosus. Lineage (NCBI taxonomy): Eukaryota > Metazoa > Chordata > Amphibia > Anura > Leptodactylidae > Engystomops > Engystomops pustulosus. The sequence goes on from CM033651.1 coordinate 807,180, forward strand.
CTGCTCAGCCGACACACGTGGCGCCAAATGTAGCTGTGCCCGGCGTGCGACGCACGTGAGGAAGTCATCGGTCTGTTACACGCCGCGACGTGTGGGAAAAAGGGTTCTGATCCATTCTTATCATCGGGACGCCGCGCGATACTTTCGTTCTAACTCCCTGGGTCCCTGTGATGTCTCACATGTCGCACTGGCTCGTATCTGTCCCTGTCATCGTTAGTTCACACATGTGCAATACCTCGTGATATAGGCCCGGGGTGCATGTCCTAGGGGAGGGCACAGCATAGCCGGGTGCAGCTCGGCTCGTTATATTAATTCCCTGGTTCCTAGGGAATGCCCACAGGTGCCCACCGGCCTCGTTATATCCACCTGGGCATGTGTATTCACGTAACAGGTGCACGGCGCGTTCATATCCCGTCAATGTGATGTCACAACATGTGCCCGGCTCGTGATAAATATTGTGTCTTAGTTTCCGACGTAAGTCGTAGTCAGATCCCCAGGTCATTTGACATGTCACAGCAGGTGCACAACTCGTGATATACTTGTGTTCAAGTGTAGTCACACTAGGCGCCACGTGCTTGTTGTCATATCATCCCTGACTTATCACACAAGCGCCCGTTGATGACTCGTGCTTGTCTACTAATAGACGGGACTGGGTGAACATCAAACATGGACCAGTGAATTGGTACGAGATCAGAGCACCTGGTGTGACAGCACATACCTGGGATATGATACGCAGCCGTGCTGCACCAGGTGTAACGCAACTGGAAGCAGGATGAATGAGCCGTGCACCGGTTGAATGCAACATGAACCGGGGGATCTTAGACGAGCGGGGCGCGCGGGGCTGGACCGATCACATGACCAGGTATTATATGTGTTACAGACCTGCCGCGACGCGGATGGGTTACACTCACAAATGACGCCAGGATATACGAGCGTGCCCCTGTGTGACTCAGCCTACCAGGGTAGTTAACAGAGAGCCGTGTCACTCCTGTGTCACAAGTTCACTACCAGGGATAAAGATCCAGCTCCTGTGTGACATCAAATGAACCGAGGGATTAACTAGCCGTGCACCGTGTGTGACATCACATTGACCGGGGATATAACGTCCCTCACCTGTGTGACAATCACTGACCAGGGATATAACGGATGTGCACCTGTGGTGACCAATCACAGGACCAGGGATAGGTAACGAGCCATCAACCTGTGTGACATCACATGACTTCAGGGATAATAACGAGCCGGCACCTTGTGTGGCATCACATGTACGGGATTAACGAGCTTCACCTTTGTGACATCACATGAAACCAGGGATATAATTGAGCCCGCACCTGTGTGACATCACATGACCAACCAGGGATATAACGAGCCTGCGACCTGTTGACATCACATGACAGGGGCATACAACTAGCCGCGCACGTCTGTGTGACATCACATGACCAGGAGATAACGAGCGCCAATGCCCTGTGTACATGATCACATGAACCAGTATATCGAGTGACAGCGTGCGCCCCTTTGTGACGAATCACATGCCTACATACGGGGATATAACGACCCTTTGCACCTGGTGGTGACAATCTACTGACTCAGGATATAACGGTATCTCGCCCCGGTTGTGACCATCCATGACCAGGCAGTAACGAGCCCATGCTCTCGCTGTGTCGCCATCACCACACCAGGATAGGTACGAGCCATTTCACTTGTTGGACATCACATGACCGGGATATAACGAGCCATGTCCCCCTTGTGACAATCACATGACCAGGACTCTAACGAGGGCCGTGCACCTATTACACACAAGACCAGGATATAACGAGCTGGGGTCCTCTCTTCTATTTCGGTGCACCATTTCATAGCGCGTATACATGGATCCATACTGGCTGACCGTATACCAGCACCTGCAGCTCTACACAGTCCCCTCAGATCTGCTATTGGCGGGTAGTGGGGTCCTGGTCGGCAGCCCCGTTATTATGGGACTCCAGGGGTGATTTGCCATCTGCAGTCATTATGGCTGTTATGCGCCTCTGATGATGGGATACTAAGACGTAACACGCTGTAGCAGTGCGGATGCTACAGGAAATTCCATCCCCGCATCCTCTCCCGGAGGAAATTCACCGAAAAAAAAAGAATGGAGGTCAAACTATACGATTATAACAATTACCATTGTCACCATGTGTTACCGGCCCCCTCACAGTAAGCCGCCGCGTCTTGGATGGAGCGCAGGTGATACAGTCAGCAAAAGTTCGTTCTTTTAACCATAAACGAAGTTGTGGGAATTAAAATATGTATTACCCCTTAGTTGTACCTGCACGATGCTTCCCCCTCTTCTTAATATGTATCTCTTTGGTGAACGATCATTCATATGAACACGTGCCGGATCATGTGACATAGAAAAAAGGCGTCCAGCGTATTAGTGATAGGAGGTCCGGCGCCTCCTAGTGAGCTGGATCATGTAAGGCTTTTTCTTTGCGGGCTCTGAACGGCCATCTATTAACGATATAATATTAGCCCTTAGGCCATCAGGAGTCGCCTCCACTGTCAACTTTAATTGGGCATCTCCCACCAGGATGAGACTGTATGCAATGAGCCTGAGGGCCCCGCTACATTCCCTCTATGGACCTAGAGCCCCCCCCCCCCCGCCCACATAAACCCCCCCGGCTCAATTTACATACAGTCCTTTATCATGGTGGTATGATCCTTTTATAGACTCGATGTATCGGTTAAGCGGGTGTGGTGAACCCTATTAGGGGCGGGGTTAAGTGAGCTCCCATTGTTCACCCGTAAGATTGCAGTCTTTAATCCCCGGTCCCCCCCCCTCACCGCTCTGCCCTCTGTTAGTCGTTCACACAGAGGTGAGGACGTGCTCTGCAAGTGTAACACAAGTCCCGTGAAGCGGCAACTGGAGGGTCGCTTTGCACCTTCAGCCTCCATCAGCTAAGTGTAAAGTGGCGTCCTTGACGAAGAGGCCATTGGATAACGTATATAAAAGCCCGACACTCCCCTCGGAGTGATCCCTATAGTATATAACAGGAGCCTTGTTACAGGCTGGCTCCAGAACAGTGGAACGGATTCCCCTCAGAGCACAGCAGCGTGGGAACAACAGTTTGTCCACAGTCCTGCTGCTACTACCATACCACAAAGACAAATAACCCATCATAGTCAAAACTGTGTTTATCATCCGACAAACAGCGGGACTCCATCTAGGACACGAAGCGCCTCAAGAATTGGCCAGTTTTTAAGCATTTTGCCGTTGTTGCTGGACACATGTTTTTTTTGTAGACTCCACCGGAAAGATAATAATTGGTGGTGCGTGTGAGGAACAGCCGGGGGTCACTCCGGGAGGGATCCGAGCCGCCTTCCCCCTGCGGTAATAAACCCTACAGCCCTGGGGGTCTCGCAGTAATGAGCGAGGGCCCTGTTGACGTGGCACAATAAGAGGCCATCAGGCGCCTCTCCTGTCTCCCGCGCGCCCGAGGAAAGTGGGGGGGTTGCGTTATTGAGCCGCGTGTTTTTATTGACACGATAGCGTGTACAGACCAGCGAGGCTCGTAACAAACGGACAAGAATTCCCCATTCACAAGCTGTAAGTACCAGCAAAGACCACAAGAAAGAGGTACAGCCCTTAGCCAAACACTGACCCTTCCAGTGATGTTAACCACATAGAGCAAGAGGACCATCACAGCAGAGTGTTCATAGTGGGCCTAATGTGCAAGAGCAGCATGTTTAAGAGCAGGAAGGACGGATGCAGATTGTACACACGTGTCCTAATCTGCAGTAGGCAGAAATGTTAGAGACCAGGGAGAGCTGACAGCAGAGGGTAGCATATGTCCTAGTCTTGCACGCAGACATGTATTATGAGCATCGAGCACCTGCAGCAGATGTAGCTACAGTAGTGTCCCCCGAAGTCAGGCAGCCTGTTAAGGATGCAGAGGGCAGCGGACGCAGGTACATTAGTGACATAGTGTCCTAGTCTGCAGGCAGCATTGTTAGAGAGCAGGAGGGTGCTGAGCAGAGGGTGTCACAGTGGTTGGGGCAAATGTTACGATTCGTCGGTGCGGACTCCATTGCAGTTCCAGCGCGGCTTCTCGCTCTGGATTCGGGGCCGGCCGGATTTAATAAGGTAGTTCGTCCTTTCGCTGTACCACACTGGGTTGGAGCTTCCTAGGCCTGCGCGCGGAAAGTAAGCTCATCGCGCCGGAATGCACCCGAGCTGGCCCAGTGAAGGTCAACGGTCCTCATGCCGAACCCATTTTCGTAATTTTTAAGGCGGACGCGGGTTTTGCCGATACGTCGGCGTTGTTTTCGTTCGGGACCCCGCCCCCCGATTTCCGTCCTCGCATGCCCAGCGCGATGCGCGCACACTCCATCACGCGTGCGCCAAAATCCCCCGGGGCAAATTTAAGTACGCGAGCGGCGCAAAACGAAATAATCGGGTACACTCGGGTAAAACGCGAATCGGAGGCACCTTAATAAAATGACCCCCATTGTCCTATCTGCCAGGTACATTTTATAGATCCAGGGAAGGAGCTGAGCAGATTGTCCATAGTGGGTCTTATCTGCAGTCAGCATTTTATAGAGCAGGAGGAGACTGAGCCCCACAATGTAATAGTGTGCTATCTGAGGCAGCAGTGTGATGGAGCCAGGAGGAGCTGACAGATTGTACATAGTGTCCTATCTGCCAGGCAGCATGTGTTTTAGGCATCAGAGCTGAGCAGAATTGTACATATTGTCCTAATCTGCAAGCACAGTTATAGAGGCCAGGAGAGGCTGCAGATGTACATAGTGTCCTATGTCAGCCAGCATGTTATGAGAGCAGGAGGGAGCGAGCAATTGTACATATCTGTATCCTAACGTCTTCAGCACATGCCTTAATATGAGCACAGGGTGCTGACAATAAGAATTATGTCAATCTACTCATCTTCTCCTGCTTTTATTAATGACCTAGACGGACAGCATCCCGATATCATCCATACTAATGCGTACTGCTGTGTGTCTATTCTTGTAGTGACCCACGTCTCTTCGGCTCCAGGCTTCGTGCCGTAGAGCGGCACTCGGCCGGTCTGTCTGGATTGTGTGCCTATCCCCGCTGACCACCCCGCCATGTACGCAGGATTCGACAAGCCTGACCCCCTTCTGTGCGGGTCTGCGCAGGCCCCGCAGAGTTTCTCTGGTGCCCTGCTTTCCCTTGGCGAGCTACAACAATCAATGCACTGCACATCGTTCTTACCTTTCTCTCTCGTGTTAGCAAAATACAACTTGGAAAGTGGGCAGTCTGGAGGTGACCATTGTGGAGGTGAGGCCGCACGTGACATTTTTGGTAGGTGTCTGAAACAAGGTGAGGGCATGCTTTGGAGGCTGGCCCGTCGTTCACACGGTAAAACACAGGGCTGGCGGTGTTGATGACAGGCTGGGCCGTCGCTGATGATATTTCAGGTTTTCCTGAAACGGCTAAAGGCAGCTACAAGTCAAAACTGTTTTTGATCCAACTCATGTACAGTCCAGTTCCTCCGCTGCCTGAAGCAAATGTGATGTGCACAGCAGAAACCCTCATGGTCTACTTCTAACCACCTCGTAGGCGCGTCCTCGGGGCCATGCCACTATTCAGCCCTCACCTCAGACCCCCAGGACCAGTGCGAGGCACCTTAAGGCGATATTACCTGACCGGTAAAGACAAACGTGAGGCGGCTTACCTGACCGATAGACACGCTGAGGCGGCGCTACCTGACCGGAGACACGTCGAGGCGGGCTTTACCTGACCGCATACACGTGGAGGCAGCGCTACCTGACCGAAGACACTTGAGGCGCAACAGCGCTACCCTGACCCGGCAGTACCACGGAGGGCTAACTGTCATAAGACAGTCACTCACACTGCACCTGAGACTACCACGTGAGTGGGCGGCGCTCACAGCGACCGGAACACTGAGGCGGCGCGTACCTGACCGAGACCACATGAGGGCATCGCTCCCACTGAACCGGAGAACGTGGGCTAAGCGCTCACCTGACCGTGACGACATGAGGCGCGCTTACCCTGACCGGAGACATAACGCAGGGCGCAGCGTACCTGCCCGGCGACACGCGAGGCGCCTCCTCCGTCTGAGCCGTAGGTACAAACGTGAAATGGCTGCGCGCTATGCACCTGACCAGAGACACGTGAGGCAGCGCTTACCTGACCGGAGACATGTGAGGCACAGGGACTAAGGCGCGCTACTGTTATGTACGTATAGTACCACCGTGATTGCGGCGCTACCTGAACCTATCCAGACATGACGTGAGGCACGCTCGACTCGCCTTCTGAACCGAAAGCACACGCTAGGACGGCGCTTCCACCCTGACCTAAGAACCGAGACAAGAAAGCCGGCGTCGCACTTCTACCTGCTCCGGAGACACGAGAGGGGGCGGAGCGCTGCACCTGAACGGAGACACCCAGGCAGCAAATTACCTGACCGGAGACATGTGAGGCGCGCTCACCTGTTACCGGAAGAACATAGAATGCATGCGCTCACTATCTTCAACGCGAAGACAGTGAGGCGAGCGCATACCTTACCTCGGAGATCATATAGGGTCAAATAGAGCGCTCACCTGACCGGAGACATATGAGGCAGGGACTTGACCTGTAGCGCGTAGACCAGAGAGGCGAAGTGTATCCAGTGATTGCCGAGTACATTGGGCGCGCTGGAGTCAATAGGCGCATCTGCAACGCTGCTCTACCGACAGTGGTGCCTGCCGGCACAATGCGTTTTGCGTGCTTATCTTGCGTGTAGGTCGGGGGAGGACGATCCCTGGAGCAAAAGACAAGAACCTGAACATACGAGATGAAAAGCAAATGGCAGCAGGTCAGACGGGGAAAATCCACGGAATAGGCTGGTGGGGAGTATGAAACATGGGGGGGAATGTTGGGGGTCTATTTGTCTAAGTGAAAGGGGATGGGGAAAAATTCATAGGATCTCATACCGCTGGCTGAGTACTAGGATGGAAATGAAGGTTCCAGTTTCTGGGTATGAGGTCTACGAGCCAGGGTGGGCGGGGGGAACGAATAGTCGCAGAAGCAAGTTAACAAATAAAGGACGGTACATCGGGGCGATCCCTACTACAATAGGAACCACTGATCTAATGTCAGTAGTACGGGGCCGGGGAAACAGGGACCGTCTCACGGGGTGTGGCCCATGCCGAGCGCTAGGCTAAAAGTGTCCCACTGCAATAACCAACAGCAGCCAGCAAGCCAAGAGGGACCAGTGGAAAGCCCCTGGCTTGCCGGGAGCGCACCGATTCGATGGCCTATGACCAGAGCGTGGGGTAGAGGCTGCAATAGCAACAAACAACCACTATACATGTGTGGTGGCGCGGGCGTCACGGAAGAGAGAGGCAGACTGGAAAGGGCCAGTGTTTTGCGTGATGTAGCACGCTCCCTGCAATAGATCGAATGGTGGGATGTCCGCATCTCCACGAGTCAATATTACCAGGAATGCGGTCAGGAATATGTAAGATCTCTGCACCTGCTCTCTTCTTCCGACGTCAGACCCAAATGTAACATAGAATAACCTATTTAAAGGATATTCTAAGGAATTTCAATCTAAAACTCCATTTCAGCAGACAAGGTACCCATGTTTAGATAGTACAGGGCAGGATCCCCCCCGGATTACGTACTAAATAGTGTCTGTAGGTTTGTTCTTAAATTGAGTTTGTAGGCATTCAAACTATAGAATATATGTAATTCCAGCGGAAGACTTTTTTGGGCCTCTGAACAATTGATTGTTAAACAAAATGTCTTGCTCGGTTGTCAGCAAGAATCAGGATATTGAAATACTAAATTTCATTACAACCTGTTGTATCGGTTATAAAGCTGTTCTGGTAGCCTAAAGGATAAAGTACAGGTAATTACCAACACACAAGAGAGTCGGATGTAACTATGGGGTTGTCTGTAAGTGTTCGGGCGCTTCTTCAAGCCAGGGGACCCCTCGCCCTGTATTGGATGCTCCCCAAAGATAGCGCGCCGCCTTACGGCTGTGGTAGTACTAAAGCTCAACAGTATACTTACTAGTGGCTGGGGGGTTGACTTGTAAACCTGATCTACCTGTGGCATATTTTGTGCAGCAAAACTGATTTTGGCAACAGAAAAGAGCCAGCTTTTATGTGGTGCAGTATTAGGAGCACTAAGGTGACGAACCTGAAACCTCCATTATCCCGCCCGACAAGGACCGAGAATAACAATGCGGGTATAATCATTAGCGGTCATTGCAATGTTGGGTAGAGTCCGTACAGAGGAGGGTACAGACAGTACATATGCGCGGGACCAGACTGGGACGACACCAGTACAATGCAGGTAGAGGAGGTACAGGCGGGTTACAGGGTGGCTTCTCCAAATGCAGGTATATGGCAGTACAGCGGTGCGCTCATAGTCAGTAATAGGAGGGTACGACAGGCGGTAAACTCAGGCATAGTCAGTATATAACAGCGGGTCATAACAGGCGGGTACAAACGGGACTAAGTCCAGGACAACAGGGTACGGCGTCGGTAACAAATCAACGGGAAGAAGTCAGTATAGGGAGGGTCCATGCGGGTACCATGTCGTGGGGTATAGTGTCTCAAGTTAGAGGGATCGGCGGGTAAAGCGGAATAGTCAGGATAGCAGGTACGGCGTGTACCATACGGGAATGTCAGTATAGAGGGTACAAAGGCGGGTCACTGCGGGCAGCCTCATATCTGGTAGTGACTAACATGGCGGTACAATATGCGCGTATGTCAGTATGGAGTGGTAGCCCGCGTGCGGACTACATGCGGTACCTGCTCAGTTAGAGGTACAGGCGGGTACAATTCGGGTATAGTCCAGTACAGTCAGTACATTGCAGTATAGTCATAACCCTGGCAGTACAATCGGGTATAGTCGATATGCGAAGGCGTACATGTCGGCGTACAATGCGGGTACTAGTCGCATAGGGGAAGGTACAGGCGGTTTACAATGCGGTTAGTCCCGTTAGGCAGGTGTGTCAAGTCAGTCAATGTCGGCTAACGTCACTAAAGGAGTTTCAGGCGGGTACAATGTCGTGTATATCGATATGGGAAGTACAGCGCGGGTACAAAATGCGCGGTATATCCGTAGGTAGGTACACTGCGAGTACAAAAATGCGGGTCAACTAGTCAGTATGCTGGAGGTTAACAGGCTGGGGTACAATGCGGGTATAGTCAGTATAGGCCCAGGTATGCAGGCGGTACAATGCGTGAATAGTCAGTATAGGAGGGTACAAATGCGGGAATAGTCAGTATAATAGCACAGGGTACATGGTGGGTACAATAATGCGGGTATAGTCAGGATATCATGCGGTACAGGCGCGCGGTACAATGTCACGGTATTAGTCAGTAGGGTAGGAGGCGGTACGAGGCGGTCAGCCCAATCGGGTTATCCACTATCAGAGGTACATGGGCGGTACAACTGCTGGTTCTATAGTCAGTAAGAGAGAGTACAGCGGGTACAATGCCGGGTATATGTGCCCATACAGGCGCTGGGATCAAGGCTGGTTCTGAAGTCATTCAAAGAAGGGACAATGCGGGTAAATGTACGCTCCGAGCTTGAAGGCTACAAATCATGCGGGTATACATGCGGGGTGCATAGTCAGTTACAGGCAGGTAAATAATGCAGTATAGTCATACAGGCAGGCCAATGCGGCGTAAACAAGTCGAGATGGGATGTACACAGGCGGGTACACTGCGGGTATAGTCGGCATCTGGGAGGGTAGCATGGCAGGCTTGACATCGGGGTATGTCGCTCTGGAATGTACACTGGCGGTACAATGGCGTTAATCTTCGGTATGGTGCAGGGTACAACGCAGGGCGCAATGCGGTATAGGCATACAGGCAGGAAATTCCGTGTAAGTCTGGTATATTGAGGGTACAGAGGCGTACACATGCGCGCTATAGTCTTATTTGGACGGGTACAGGCGGTGTACGAAGTGCTGTGTATACATTATATCAAGGTGCAGGTACAGCTGCGGGTGATATCGATATGGAAGGTACAGGCGGGTACATGCGGTAGTATTATTTATTCCTCGCAGGCAGGTACAATGCAGGTAAAGTTCAATACAGGCGGTACAAAAGGCGGGTATAGTCCAGTAAGGAGGGGCAGGTGGTACAATGCGGGTATAGTTCAGTATAAGGAAAAGGTTACATGCGGGTTCAATGCGGGTATAGTCGGTAAACTAGAACATCCGGAGGTCCCACAGAAGGGCGTGTACAAATGCGGTATAGCACTCGATCATGGCAAGGAAACGGTCGGTGTAACAATGCGGGTGAAGCCGTTATGCATGAGGTAACGGAATGAAAGCGGTACATGGCGTGGTCATGGTAGAGGTCAAGTTGCAAAGGACTGGGATCAATGCGAAGGAAGAGCTAGTCAGTTCATAGAGGTCAGGGGGGGATGAACAAGGGCGGGTATATTCAATAACAAGGCTAGAAAGGGTACAGGGCTGGTGTACACTGACAACGTATAGTTCAGTATAAGGGAGGCCGATACAGGCGGGTTACGATGCGGATTACATTCATTATGTGGACGGGTACCAGGCGGGTTAAATATCGCGGGAGAATAGTCGCAGTACACTAAGCGAGGGTACATCGCGGTACAATGCAGGTATTTGTCAGTATGAGTGAGGTACAGCAGGCTGTGGGTCTGATCATACCGAGGAGGGTACTGCGGGTACAATGCAGTATAGTCACAGGATTAGGGGGTACAGGTCTAGGTACAACTTAGGATACGGTGCTAAAGAACGTCCAGGCTACATGATGGTATAGTTCGGAGATGTTACAAGGCTGGAGACATAAGTGTATAGCACTGGTACAGGCGGGTTAGTTCAGTATAGGATCGGGTACAAAGAGGCGAGTGTACACATGGCGGTGCTATTAAGATCCAATAATAGAGGGCGGTACACAAGGGCGGGTAACATTTGCCACACTAATAGTCTTTCATCAGGAACGGGTATTCCAGGCAGGATACAATGCGGGTAGACGTCCAGTATAGCAGAGGGGCACATCGCGCAGTTACCAGCAATCTGGTATAGTCAGTATAGAAGGTAACAGGTGGGTACAATGCGGTAAGTCAGGATAGGAGGGTACAGCGCAGGTACAATGCGGGGATAGTCGTTATGGGCGAGGGTACAGGCAGGTACAATAGCTGGTATAGTCGATATGGGGACGGTACAGGCGGTACAATCGGGTCTAGTCGTAATGGGAGGCGGTATCGGCAGGTACATGCAGTATAGGAAGTCCCTAGGGCTGGCGGGTACAATTCGGGTATAGGTCTCGGTAAAAAAATAGAGGGTACGAGCGCCGCGAGTACAATGCGGGTAATATTCAGTATAGGAGAGTACAGGGCTGGTACAATGCCGGGTATATTCGTATAGCGGAGGGTCAGGTTTGGGACATCGGGTATAGTCCTATAAGGTACAGAGGGCTGGTAACAGAAATGCGGGTATACCGGTCAGTAC
>CM033651.1:818783-901111 GCA_019512145.1 Engystomops pustulosus
GGTATAGTCTGTATAGGAGGATACAATGCGGGTATAGTCAGTATAGGAGGTTACAGGTGGGTACAATGCGGGTATAGTAAGTATAGGAGGGTACAATGCGGGTATAGTCAGTACAGTAGGGTACAGGCGGGTACAATGTGGCTATAGGAGGGTACAGGCGGGTACAATGCAGGTATAGTCAGTATAGGAGGGTACAATGCGGGTATAGTCAGTAGAGGAGAGTACTGGCGGGTACAATGCGGGTATAGTCGGATCTTCATATGGGGCCCGGGTATGGGTGTGGGTCCCTTGGAAGCTATAGACCTCAGGCGCCCGCCTATATGAAGATCCACCATTGGTAATATTACTTATCTGACAACAATTGATCAGTGTAGGTGCTGGTTGACAAATCCAATACCATTAGAATAAATCTATGGAGATACAGGACTGTTCACACCTTGGATGCGGCACCTTTCTACCTGTTGCATTTCACCGCTCGGACTATTGTGTACGTCTAGAGATCGGTTAAAGGCATTTTTGAGGGAGGTGGTAATTAAAATGAAGGATTGTACGACTTCCCGTCCTGCGATGTCTTCCTCTTCTCCTCTCCGCTGGAGCTATTGTCATACCCCGTGTAATCGGCGGCTTCCTACATGATAAGGCTCAACAAACAGACGGCGCTTATCTGTAATTGTTTGGAGACAGAATATTAGATACATAAAGAGGATGTATCACATAGCGGGGAAGTCTCCCAACATGACAGAAAATAACACGTCCGCTCCGCCAATGGGAAGACCTGGCATCCCCCGGCATACGCTGCCCGGGCAGAGGGAGGCCGATTGTAGACTCCTGCTTAGCATCGCTCTTTGTTTCATTGCAGTCAATTAGTGAGATCCAAAAAGTTCTTTTTTTTTTGCTCATTAATGGGAACTCTGCTGCCTCCCCCAGTAATGGGCAAAAAACAAAACAAGCTACAGACTCATAGGGCTTATCAGCACACGGAGAGGAAGCAGCCATTGCAGCAATGAGCTAATCTGAGGGGGATAGCAAAAAAAAACCTGCTGCATATAGGCAACAAAGATAATAGGCAACAAAGATAATAGGCAACGTTGTTTTACATCCCAAGCTATTGATTTGTGGAAAAAATGTGCTCTCAGGAATCCTGAGTGCTGCAGAAATTCTTTTGTAACCTTGGCCAGATCTGTTGCCACAATTCTGTCTCTGAGCTCTTTGGGCAGTTCCTTAAACCTCATGATTCTCATGGGCTCTGACTTGCACTGTGAGCGGTGAGGTCTTATACAGACAGGTGTGCGCCTTTCCTAATCAAGTCCAATCAGTTTAATAAAACACAGCTAGACTCTAATGATGGAGTAGAACCATCTCAAGGATGATCAGAAGGAAATGGACATCATGTAAGTTATAAATAAGTGTCACAGATAAGGGTCTGCAATATTATATTACTATATTATATAAACTATACTATACTGGTGCCAAGGGTTAGAAACGGGGAAATAATGCTGCTTATAAAGCTACAAATTTTGTAGCCAATAGCAATGGCAGCTCTAAATCAACAAAAGAATGCAGAATTGCCTCCGCTCTGCTGAGCACTGGCATGGTGCCCCCACCAGTCAGGTGTCACCACTGCAGCCCCTGTATACTATCATTCATCCCATGCATGTAGGTTTTCCCCTGTACACGCAGCCACATCACATTGCATGCACCTGGGCTGGGATTGGGATCTGTGGTCCATGTAGGCCTGCAGCCTGTGAGATAGGAAGCCTGGGCTGGCCCTGCGATCATTTGACGTTTGCCTGTACTGTGATGCTTCGCACCCTGTGATGTGTTATCCAAGTGACATTATACAGTAAGTGACTGCGATTAAGATAAGATAAGATAATCCTTTATTAGTCCCACAGTGGGGAAATTCACAGTGTGAATTATTATTAGTTGTACAGTGTTTTCAGTTGTGGTATGAGGGGTATATATTATTTAGGAGCGCAGTGCTATCCTTGGGACATTATACAGCTAGTGACTGGTATTATTAGTTGCACAGTGTTTTTAGTTGTGGTATGAGGGGGTATATATTATTTAGGAGCACAGTGCTATCCGGGGGACATATCGGTAAGTGACTGGTATATAGTGTAAAGTGTTGTAAGTTGTGGTGATGAGGGGTATATATTATTTAGGAGCACAGTGCTATCCAGGGGACATTATACAGCTAGGGACTGGTATTATTAGTTGTACAGTGTTTCCAGTTGTGGTATGAGGGGGTATATATTATTTAGGGGCACAGTGCTATCCAGACGACATTATACGGTAAGTGACTGGTATTATTAGTTGTACAGTGTTTCCAGTTGTGGTATGAGGGGTATATATTATTTAGGGGCCCAGTGCTATCCAGGCGACATTATACGGTTAGTGACTGGTATTAGTTTTACAGTGTATTTAGTTGTGGTAAGCGGGGTATATATTATTTAGGAGCCCAGTGCTATCCAGGCGACATTATAAGGTTAGTGACTGGTATTAGTTGTACAGTGTTTTCAGTTGTGGTATGAGAGGGTATATATTATTTAGGAGCACAGTGCTATCCAGTGGGCATTATACAGTAAGTGACTGGTATTAGTTGTACAGTGTTTTCAGTTGTGGCATGAGAGGGTATATATTATTTAGGAGCACAGTGCTATCCAGGGGGCATTATACAGTAAGTGACTGGTATTAGTTGTACAGTGTTTTTAGTTGTGGTATGAGGGGTAAATATTATTTAGGGGCCCAGTTCTATCCAGGAGACATTAAACGGTAAGTGACTGGTATTATTAGTTGTACAGTGTGAAGATGTGGTGTCTGGGGGCCAATGCAGAAGTTATAAGTCACAGACGGGAGAAGGTACCATTTAGTTCTGTACTGGAAGCTACCACATGCCACTCATACCTGTGTCTGTGCTGTAGTCACTGACTAACCTCTCAATATGACTGACTGTAAACTAATGTGAGCGCCAGGATTGGGGGGGGGGGGGGTTACAAAATCTTCCTGCATGGGGCAAGTAATTCCTGGTGGCAACAATGGGTTTGGATCTGCATGGACACTGCCCATCGCTGTCCTGACATAGTTATTGTAGGAAATACTAACTAGGAGGAATAACGGAGTCACACTATAGTACAAAGCACTAAGCAAAAGAAGTTACAAAATTATTTTTTTCTGTTTAGTCCTAGAGACCCCCAATCCCCCGTGTACATGACTCAGAGTCAATCCGTTGGGGTGGTGGACGCTCCGCAGGTTCTGCTCCAGTTTCCAATCTGTTTATACGGAGCTGGGAATACGATAACATCTCATAAATTAGGAATGAGTTCCCTTCTCGGCTGTAGACCCCATCACTGAGATAACTGGAGATTGAAGTGGCTTCTGCGTCTTTAATGCAGACGTCCTCCTGCCATTGTCCCAATCATTAATGTGCAATGAAGACGCGTTGGGAGAAAATCTGTGCAGTGTGTAATTACACGGGGCTTATAAAATGCTGAAATGTGCAGGGAAGTGACGGCTCCGTCCTCTGGATGCCCAGGCTGCTACCTTATGGGTTTTTGGAAAATATCTTCATATTTGTGATGAATTTTGTGTTTGTATTGATGATACTTACCCGCCGTCACGTGAGAGAACAACAAAGGAGCAGATTCCGGATTCAGCAAATACATTTTTGTAACGAAAATTTATCCCATTTTTAAAACATACTTGATGCCCCAATTGCTAACAAGTTCTTGGCTTGACTGGAAGCTCCATAGTTTGACTACCAAGGTCTAAACTCAGTCCTGGTCATGTGATGGAGACACAGGCAAACGTTGCGTTACGTGACAGATCTGATGATTGTTCTGCGTGTCCATCACATGACCAGGAGATCAGAGTCTTCAAGGTTCTGATCCAAGGGCAGATTTGTCATTTTAGAGTTTATGTCCCTCTAATACTGAACCTGGTCCCTCTGTGTGATACGTCATCTCACTTTTGGTCCAGTTTCTTAGAGGCGGATGATAGTGACTTTTGGCCTTGATGTAGATGTTAGAATTTGGGCAAATACCATCCGCATTCATCCATTGTGTATCTTTCAGTAAATGTACAAACCTGTAATCCCGGAAGCGATGGCTTGGGTGGAAGTGGTCGAGCCGGCACATTCTTCTGGACGGGTTGTGGTGGGCGTTGTGGCTGGTGATGGACATGAGCCTGGGGGGATTCAAGTATTCCTACTGGATAACTAATGTCTCTGGGCTGATAACAATGTGGTCTCTGGGGTCTCCCATCCTGCAGGTGACAAAGATGACATCAGTAATCAAGATCATTCTAGAGATAAATTCTTTGCAGTGGTTTATTTTAAGACTTCCAAAAAAATTCTCGTTTTCGGTAACGAAAAGAGCCGGGTGCATAGCTCCGCTGTGTATAAGGCCTATGGTACGGATACATGTATTTTATTTACTTTAGGGGAAGCTCCATTCATTTATGCTGTACTTAAAATTGTGGGGGAATTTTGGTGTAAATTCTGCAACCAATCAATACAACAAACCAGCTGCGCTTCTCATAAAAATTATATTTTTTAAAAATCCATATGGTACGCAAAATGCAATGGACATAGTCCTCCTGTATACTACGGGTATCTGCACATGGTAGGAACCTTTACTCCGAAATCTGCATCACAAATATTGTGGGAAATCAGCAGAGTATTGTGGATTTTCCTTCTAGAATTTTGGCAGATTTTCAAGCGATTTTTCAGGGTCTTTAATTGATTTCAGAAGAATCTGGGTGTAATCTGCAGCGGAAAATTGGACATGGAATGCGATTGTAGTTTTTTTAATTCATTTACACGCTGAAAAACCATCTGCAGTTTGTACACATATTTACTCCAAGGATTTATTCACATGCTGCAAAAAAAATGTTATCTTACGGTGCAAAAATTGCTATTTTTTTTTAAAGAACCTAAAATCACGAAACTTCCTATTTAGCCGATGTTAGGCTCCTCCTTCCATTCTCAGCCACAAATTGTCCTTCTGTTATCCTTTTATATTAGCAAACTTGATCGTAGTAAACTTTATCTAACTAATATACAAATGTTGGTCAGAGGCCATTTGGGCGTGGAGTAGCCTCTCCGAGCTGTGGGAGCAAAGGCTTCTCCACGCCCCGGTAGCCTCTGCTGTTCTGCATTGCCAGTCATAGCCGCGCTCCTTATATCCCTAGTGCTGTAGTCGCAGTAATGTAAGTGCTATAACTCCTGCTCCAGCACTATTGGCAGCGGAAATACGCAAATGCGCTCGGAGCATGTCCCTGCTGCCGCCACGTGACTACAGCTTGTGCACTAGGGATATAAGGAGCCTGCCCCGGACGAGCAAGTAGGCAGAACAGCATAGGGTACCGGGGTGTGGAGCAGCCTATTCCCCACAGCCCAGAGAGGCTACTCCGCACTCCAGTAGCCTCTGCTGAAAATGTGCATATTAGTAAGAAAAAGTAGGACAGTTTGGGGCTGATGTATGATAGGGCCTAACTTGCTGATCAGTGGGGGTCTCAGTGATGAAAGTGAGGTGTCCGATGGGGTCCCAGGTACCTCAGTCGGACCCCTCGCCACTCACTGAGATTAATGGAGCAGACGTCATGCATGACCGGAGATTGCTGAGCAAAAAGCCCTTTAAACTCTTTTTGCTACTCTGCTTTATGATGTTCCACATTATGGCCCGGCATCAGTATATATACCGTATATGCCGGCGTATAAGACGACCCCCAACTTCTGCCCTAAAAATATAGAATTTGGTATATACTCACTGTATAAGACTACCCCTCTCCCAAATGAAAAAAAGTCTGCTTAAAACTTTGCAAAACAAACAAGAGAGCAAGTGCCTGGTGATCATAACTGTAAGCTGTGATATTAATGAAGATCCGACATACTTCTGTAAGTGCCGCCTGTGACCCCCAGCTCTGTGACGCCGACCGCTGTGACAGGGTGGCTGCATTAGCATACAGCGCGCCGCCCCGTCAGCGCGTACTAAGCCTCTTCTAATGACTGTGAGAGGCGGACTGCCGCGCATGCGCGGCGGTCCCAGGAAGCGGCTCTCTGCGCGCTGACGGGGAAAAAAAACACCTCACACAGTGCGGCCCCCATATATCTGGCGTATAAGACGACCCCCCACTGTAGCCATTATTTTAAGGGGTTAAAAAGTAGTCTTATACGCCAGTATATACATTATATATGGTTAGTGGTTCCATCGTCTGTAGCAGCGATGGGCCTGGAGGTCACACTCACCTCGTGGCTCAGCAGTTGTTTGCTCAGCTTTCTGCTAGATTCTTCATTAGCTTCATTTGAGCGTCCGCCTCTCGATGGACTCGCTGACCTGCGATATATAAATAATTGAATACAAGACGGAGGAGCTTCCCTCTGCAGCGACACGGTGAAGGGGCTCTTCATTTCTATTCACCATAGCAAACAACGGGAGTAAAAAATGATCAGATACCAGTGCAGGACGGAGAATAAATATTGATTTCTGTGGAAGCCGCGAGGCTGGGAAATGACACCCAGGAGAGTGTAATGAAGCTCTGGCGGATCACCGGGGGCCGTCCTGGGCTGCTATGGAGCAATACTACAAGGACTTTATTTTTGCAGATTCATTTATTTCTTAGATGCAACTTTTTGTTTTGGAATTTATGGGATATAGTAATAATACTACAATGACATCTGCATCCGAGCCTCAGCTATGGATGATGTGCGCTGCAAGATGTGCCGCTTAGATACCCATAGAAAGTCAATATGAGAATGTGTTATAATGGAGCAGAAGAGAGAAAGTCCCCCGGAGATGTCGTCTTACAAACTGCTCTTAGGGGTCTTACTATAAGAGGTCTATACTAGGGGGGTAACATGAAAGGTGCATGGCGCTGTGCGGCAACAGGAAACGCCAGAGGAGGAGCCAATTAATAATTGGAGTGATGACCCGCCTCCTCAGTGATTGGATGCACAGCCTATCCCAGTGTTTCCTGTGCAAATGCAGGATCGGGAGTGGCAATGCCAGAGGAGCAGTGAACACTATTACTCATTTGCATTGTTTACATGTACAGACTTGGTGCGGATTCCCAACCGGATGTATTTCAGTGGGAATAGATCCGCCCAAGCCCCTCCCCATTGCGTTTGAATTGCGCTTCAAAACGCAAGTAAGTGATAAATTCCCCATTTCACAGGATAATTGTCTCAGCATTAAGTTACTTATTGCTGGGAGCTCCAGAGAGCACGAGAATAGGGTCACCAAGTCTGATATATGACACGCATGAACGTTACTCTACAAGAGCGCAGCCCATATTTCAAGGCCTAAAGATAAGGCCACAAAACATTATCCATGTCCTCTGCTTGCTTCCATTGAAGAACGACAATCTTCTTCAGACCCCGGAGCTGCTCCCAGCCCTCGGAGAGTCCTCTCTACTACATAAGGAGACACCAGTTGTATCTGCGGCCGGAGACGCTGTAATGGTGACATCTGCTTGTACACACTGGTATCCGCTCTCCGATATGTTTGCCACATACAGAACAAACACAGAAAACAAACAGCAGTTTGCGGTATTTTGGAGGGAGAAGTTTCACCTCGTAAGAGAAAACCTGTCATAACATATGGTGCTTCTTACGGAATTAAAAATGCCTAGAAGTCTGGCGTCTGTGCCGGCTCCCGCATATCCGATTGTAATCTAATTATGCACAGAGCGCAGCTACAGTCATGGAGGGTTTGTTTTTGTTATTAAGGTATAAAAAGGCATCTAGAACCTTCTTGAAGCTCTCTGCTGTCCCTGCTGTGACCAGCGCCTGAGCTCAGCTATTCCACAGATTGACAGTTCTCACAGTAAAAAAAAGCCTTGCGTCGCCTCTGGTGATTAAACCATGTTTTCTCCAGACTGAGACAGTGCCCCCTCGTCTTTTGACATAGGGGTTGCAATCAGGACCTAGCTCTAAAGTGTGGGGACAGCTCATAATTTTGCAATTTTTTTTCTCTATAGACCACAGTGACTCCTGGAGAGAGGCGCCTAGTTTAGAGGAGTGAAGAAGTCTTCCATGCCTAATAGCGGAGGGAACTGCTGTGACTTCTGTGGATGTCTGACTAGGGACACCGTGCCAACGGGAGAAAGTAACGTATGATGCCATCTACCAAGTGATATACATTGTGGACCTGGCTGGGAAGTGCGTCAGTGGCTCCATAGACACTTCTG
Source organism: Engystomops pustulosus (assembly GCA_019512145.1). Classification (NCBI taxonomy): domain Eukaryota; kingdom Metazoa; phylum Chordata; class Amphibia; order Anura; family Leptodactylidae; genus Engystomops; species Engystomops pustulosus. The sequence goes on from CM033651.1 coordinate 826,971, forward strand.
TGTTGCTTCTGTAGGACACTGAACCCTACCCAAGATACGACCGATATTCTAACTTGCAAATATAGTCGTAGGATCTGTATTTCTACAAAACCCAGAGCCATAACCTATCTCTATGAAGGTAGGAATCATAACCAGAAGGTAACACGGCCTCATCTTCTGTAACGTACAACAATTTTTAGAAGGGTTCGTTGATTTCCCATCACTTACCTTAATTTTTTGATGGTGGTTTTCTTATTTGCAAAAACCCATCTGACTAAAGTCCTTCTCTTGAGGCACACGATGGCAGCGGCCGCCATTATAAAGAGCGCCACCGCCACTCCGGCCACTATACTTCTGTGGTCTGAGAGACAAGGGGGGAACGTGCATTACTACACATGAGGGTAGAGGCCCAGGCTACTGGAGGAAGGGTGAGGGTATGATCACCCAATAATGGATCATCCAGAGGTGTTCACCTACCTGTGGCTCTCATAGGTCCGCTGTCTATGCTACCACCATAACCCGGTTTGTCACAATAAGGAGGTGCCCACTCAGCTTCACAATGACAATTCTTATTATTATTGCAAACCTAGAAAATAGTAACAGGTCAAGATTAATGCATTACTGTTATTCACCATACTCCTAGTATTTCAATAGCCGACACTTACAGAACTGATCCTGGTGCCATATTGTAGTGCAAAACCTAACATAGGGTCGCCAGCCCAGATCGGGGTGGTGAAACAAGCAGCAGGGACCTACCTGGCTCCCTCTAGTGGTGACTGCAGGCAAGAAGAATTTTCCTATTTGTCTGTCTGAGCAGGGAATTTGCAGCTCTGTATTACTTCAGCTTCTCTGATTTTTGGACCCATTGACCCATTTGGACTCACTTTTGGACCCATTGATAAATCTTGCTAAAAAGAATCCGATTTTTAGTGTTAATTCTACAGAGAACACTTTTACTATAATAACCAATGCACTTAGGAAGAGACGCAGTCACTCTGGGATATAACAATGATCTGCAATGAGCAGCAGCCCTGACACTACAACCCCCAGCAGGCCCCGGACGGACGCAGACAGGTACATGTGGGAGCTCTTTGTCGATGTTCCGCCGCTGGACTTTAAACAGCGACACTGGAAATTTTAGACTCCATTATCTGGCACCGGGACTGATTGGAATAATTCATCTTCTTTTAGACATTTGAAAGTAAAATTATAATGTTCTATCTATAAAGTGTTAATGAAAATTTGCTCAAGAAAATGAATCTGGCTTTGAATTTCTCTGCAGTCTAATTTAAATTCCATATTTGATCATTTTTGTCTTTGGGATGCAAATACCTCAATCACCCGAGTCTAAGAGGACAGAAGGCTCCTAGGATCCTAGCGAGGGACACGGAGGATTGTAAAGGCTGAACCCAACCCTGTAATGTATATGGAAGTATGTGCAGCAGAGGATGCATGTGTATGGGGAGGTGAGGAGGAATAGCAGGACCAACCATAGTCCATTAATAACATAATGGAACCATTTCTAATACCCTATGGTAAATAGATTAACAGATCTTTAGTGACTTAAAATTACTAATACACCAGTCCCTGTGACTCCACATTTACACAGGGCCTGGTAAGTATAGTCTTTATGACAGAGAACGGGGCTTATTTACGAAGGGTCGCGTTTCAAACTTTTGTCGGACTGTTCACCATTTTCAGAATTTGTAGGGCTTTGACAGGTATTTAACAGGTGTCTGCACTAGGATTGTGTCGCACGCGATCGGTTTTTGGCGCAGCTGCTTCCATGCAACAATCCGACTGATTCGACAATGCACTTACATGCACCAGGAAGTAGAAGGTGAACTCCGGGGACCTGAGCGGGGAAGCGACACATGCAGGATGTAGGTGCTGGTCCAGCCCAGAAATCCCCCCCCCCCCCCTCCAACCATGGAGGTTGCCGGGACAGCCTCTAACCCCAACCCAGCGGATGTGCAGGTTACAGCGCCCTGAACCCGCACAACCAGTTGAGGTGCTGGGTACAGCCCAGAACCTCCAACGCAGCGGAGCCCTGGAAAGAAGCCCCGAACCCCAACCACGGAGTTTGCCGGGTAGATTCCCGACCCCCACCAGTGGAGGTGCTGGGTCAGCCAGAAACCTCCAACCAGCGGAGTGCGGGAACGCCCCGAACCCCCAACCGCGGAGGTGCCAGGTAACAGCCCAAAAACCACCAACCGCGAGGTGCCAGGTACAAGCCCAGAACCCCCAACCACGGAGTGCCGGGAACAGCCCCGACCCCCAACCGCGGAGGTGCCCAGTTAAGTAAGCCCAAACCCCCACCAGCGGAGGTGCCAGGTACAGCCCAGACCCCAACCCGCGGAGGCCTGACAGCCCGACCCCAACCAGCGAGGGTGCTGGGTACCCCTCCCAGAACCTCCACCATCGATGTGGCCAGGTACGCCCAGAGCCCCCAACTGGCGGAGGTGCCAGGACACAGAAAAAGCCCAAAACCACCCACCAGCTGAGGTGCCAGGACCAGCCCAGACCCCCCCCAGCGGAGGTTGCCAGGTACGCCAGAACCCCCACCATTGGTAGGTGCCAGGGTACGCCAGAACCCCCAACCAGCAGAGTGCCTGGTGCAGCCAAGCCGCCCACCCAGCGGAGGTGCCGGGAATCAGCCCCGACCCCCACCAGCGGAGGTGGCTGGGTACAGCCCATAACCTCCAACTCAGCGGATGATGCCCGGGAACAGCCCCTAACCCCAACCGGCGGAGGTGCCCAGGTACACCAAAAACCCCCACCAGCGGAGGTGCCAGGTACAGCCGAACCTCCACCAGCGGAGGTGCAAGGTACAGCCCGAACCTCCAACTCACAGCGAGGTGCTTGGTAGGCCCACAACCCCCCAACCAGCGGAGGTGGCCAGTACAGCCCGAACCCCCAACCAGCGGAGGGTGCCAGGTACAGCCCAGAACCCCAACCAGTGGGATGTGCCATGTCCACCAGCCCAGACACCCAATCAGCGAGGTGCCAGTACAGCCCAGAACCCCCAACCAGCGGAGGTGCCAGGTACAGCCCAGAACCCCCAACCAGCGGAGGTGCCGGGTACAGCCCAGAACCCCCAACCAGCGGAGGTGCCAGGTACAGCCCAGAACCCCCAACCAGTGGAGGTGCTGGGTCCAGCCCAGAACCTCCAACCAGCGGGAGGTGCCAATACATCCCACAACGTTTCAACCAGACGAGGTGCCAATACGCCATACCACACCACGGGGGTGCCGGATACAGCCCAGCACCACCAACCAGCCGGAGTGTCCAGGTCCAGCCCAAACCTCCAACCACGAGTGCCGGTTACAAGCCCATAACCCCCAACCATCGTATTTTTCAGGTACAGCCCATAACCCACCCATTGGAGGGCAGATACAGCCCAGAAGCCTCAACCAGTGGAGGTGGCGGTACAGCCCAGAAACCCCGCAACATTGGGAGTTGCCGGGTACAGCCCAGAACCCCCAACCAGTGGAGGTGCCGGGTACAGCCCAGTGCTGACAATCTACACATCTGCAGGGGGGCTGGCCTCTCCCTCCAAGTAATGAACGGCTGCTGCTGCTCTATGGTGTCCTGGTTATAGAAATTTGGGGGCTCGATTGACATTTTTTTTTATTGAATAATTGGGACATGATCACAACCATCTATAAGCAGTCAGATAGAATAATGCTGCAGCAGGAGGCTGATATTACTGATGTGGGGAAGCCCTTCTATAAGCTGTCAGATAGAATAATGCTGCAGCAGGAGCCGATATTCTGATGTGGGGAAGCCCATCTATAAGCAGTCAGATAGAATAATACTGCAGCAGGAGGCTGATATTACTGATGTGGGGGGAGCCAAAGGGGCGGGCGAGAAAGAAAAAAAAAAAAAACGATCTAATAATGCAGTCAGATAGAAAATGCTGCCCTGCGGAGGCGATCATTCCTGCATTTGGGGAAGCCCATCTTAAGCAGTCAGATAGATAATGCTGGCAGCAGAGGCTTGATATCACTGATGTAGGGAAACCCATCTATAAGCAGTCCAGATAGAATCTTCTGCAGCGGAGGCTGATAAAAATCACTGATGTGGGGGAAACCCTCTATTAAAGGCAGTCAGATAGAATAATGCTGCAAGCAGGAGGCTGATATTACTGATGTGGTGAAGCCTTCTATAAGCCAGTCAGATAGACTAATGCTGCCAGCAGCCGGATATTTACTGATGGGGGGAAGCCCTCCTATAAGAATCGTTCAGATAGAATACTACTGCAGCAGTAAGGCTGATATTACGGAGTGGGGGAGCGCCTTCTAATAGCCGTAGATAGAATAATACTGCGCAGTAGGCCCCTGTATTACTGATGTGGAGGAAAAAAAAGCCCTTCTATAAGCAGTAAGATAGAATAATACTGCAGCAGGAGGCTGATATTACTGATGTGGGAACCGCACCTATAAGCATCAGATAGATAATGCTGCAGCAGGAGGCTGATATCACTGGATGTGGGGACCCCATCTATAATCATTCAGATAGAATAATGCTGCGCATGAGAGCTGATATTACTGAATGTGGGGACCATCTATAACAGTCAGATAGAATATGCTGCAGCAGGAGCTGATATTACTTGATGTGGGGAAACAAATCTATAGCAGTCACATAGAATAATGCGCAGCAGGAGGCTGATATCACTGATGTGGGGAACCCATCTATAGCAGTCAGATAGAATATGCTGCCGGCAGGAGGCTGATATACGTATGTTGGGAAAGCCTCTAAAGGCAGTCAGATAGATATGCTGCAGCAGGAGGCTGATATATGAGTTGGGGTAAACCCTCTATCAGCAGTCAGATAGCTATCCTCGCAGCAGGATGCTGATATACTGATGTGGGAAGCCCCTCTAAAGTCAGTCAATGAATATGCTGCAGGCAGTGGCTGATATTACTGATGTGGGGAGCCCATCTATAATCAGTCAGATAGGAATAATTCTGCAGCAGGGCGATAATTACCTGATGTGGGGAAGCCCACCTATAAAGTATCAGATAGAATAATGCTGCAGCAGAGGCGGGATATCACTGATGTGGGGAGCCATCTATAAGCAGTCGATTGACTAATGCTGTCCAGCAGGAGGCCTGATATTACTGTATGTGGGAAGACCCCAACTATAAGCTTCAGATAGAATAAATTCTGCAGCAGGAGGCTATATGAACTGATGGGGACACCCATCTATAAGCATTCAGATAGATAATGCTGCAGCAGGAGGCTGATATACTGTGTGGGAGCCCTCTATAAGCATTCAGTCGAATAATACTGGCGGTCAGGAGGCGATATTACGATGTGGGAAGCCCTTTCTATAGCAGTCAGATAGAAATATACTGCGCAGGAGCCTGATAATTACTGATGTGGGGCAGCCCAACTATAAGCCGTCAGTAGAATCATGCTGCAGCAGGCGGCTGATATCACTGATGTGGTGAAGCCCATCTTATATCAGTCATATAGCTAATGCTGCAGCCGGAGGGCTGATATTACTGATGTGGGGAAGCCCATCTATCATCAGATAGAATAATTGGCAGCAGGAGCTGATATTACTGATGTGGGGACACACCCCTCTATAGCAGTCAGATAGAGAAATGCCTGCAGCAGGATGCTGATTTTCTGTGTGGGGGCCATCTTATTAGTCCATAAATAATGTGCAGCAGGAGGCGATATCCTGATGTGGTAAGCCACCTATAAGCAGTCATATGAATAATGCTTCAGCAGGAGCTTATATTACGGGATGTGGGAGCCCATCTATAGCGTTCAATAGAATAAGCTGCCGCAGAGGCTGATAAATTACTGTAATGGGGAAGCCCTTCTATACGCAGTCGATAGAATATGCGGCCAGCAGATGGGGAGGCTGATATTACTGATGTGTGGAGCCCATCTATAAGCATCAGATAGAATATGCTGCAGCAAGTAGGCTGATATACGTATGTGGGTAAGCCCACCTTAAGCATGTCAGATAGAATAATACTGCAAGCAGGAGCTGATATTACTAATGTGGGGAAGCCCATCATAGCAGTCATAGAATAATACTGCAGCAGGAGCTATATTACTGATGTGGGGAGCCAATCTATACGCAGCAGATATAAAATGCTGCGAGCAGGAGTGCTGTATCTTACTGATGTGGGGGAGCCTTCTATAAGCAGTTCAGAATAGAATAATCTGCAGGCAGCCGGAGTATTACTGATTGGTGAAGCCCAATCTACAATCAGTCAGATAGAATAATACTGCAGCAGAGGCGATATCACTGTATGTGGGGAAGCCATCTATAAGCAGTCCATATAAGAATATACTGCAGCCAGGAGGGGCTGATATTACTGATGTGGGGAAGCCCATCTATAAGCAGTCAGATAGAATAATGCCTGCAGCAGGAGGCTGATATTACTGATGTGGGGAAGCCCACCTATAAGCAGTCAGATAGAATAATGCTGCAGCAGGAGGCTGATATTACTGATGTGGGGAAGCCCTTCTATAAGGGCAAGTCAATAGATATGCTGTCAGCAGCCGGATATTACTGTTGTGGGTAGCCCATCTATAAGCATTCCAGTATAGAAATAATACTGGCAGCAGAGGCTGATATTCGGATGTGGGGAAGCCCTTTTCTATAAGCAGTAATATAGAAATAATACTGCAGCAGGAGGCGATATTACGGATTGGGGAGCCCTTCTATAAGCCGTCAATAGACTTTAATATCTGCAGCAGGATGCTGAATATTACTGATTGGGGAACACAGCTATAAGCAGTAGATAGAATAATACTGCAGCAGAGTCTGATATTCTCTGATGTGGGAAACCCACCTATAAGAAGCAGTCAGATAGAATATGCTGCAGCAGAGGCTGATCTTCACTTTTTGGGAAAGCGCATCTATAAGCAGTCAGATAGATAATGGCTTCGCAGGAAAGGCTGATTATTACGATGTGTGGAGCCCTTCTATAGCCGTCAGATATCATATTCTGTAGCAGGAGGCTGATATTACTGATTTGGGGAAACCCTCTATAAGCAGTCAGATGAATAATACTGCAGCAGGGCTGATACACTGTGGGGGAAGCCATCTATAAGCATTCAATAGAATATGCTGCAATCAGGAGCTGATATCACGATGTGGGGAAGCCCATCTATAAGCATCAGATAGATACTTCTTCCGCAGGATGGCGATATTACTGATGTGGGAAGCCCTTCTATAAGAGTCAGATCGAATTAAATGCTTGCCGCAGAGGCTGATATTAACTGATGTGGGAAACTCCATCTATAAGCGTCATATAGAATAATACTGCAGCGGAGCTGATCTACTGATGTGGGGAAGCCCTCTATAAGCAGTCAATAGAATAATGCTGCAGCAAGGAGAGGCTGTAGTAACTGATGTGGGGAGCCCATCTATAAGCGTCCAGATCGACTATGGCTGCAGCGGACTGCTATTACGATGTGGGGCATCCCACCGTATAACGTCCATATCGAATAATGCTGTCAGCAGAGCTGATAATCACTGATGTGGAAGCCCTCTAATAGCGTCAGATATAATAATGCTGCCCAGTGCAAGGCTATATCTGATGGGGGTAAGCCATCTAAAGCTCAGATAGAATTAATGCTGCACAGGAGCTGATTTACTGATGTGGAACCCTTCTTAACAGTAAGATAGAATATACTGCGCAGGAGGCTGAATATCACTGAATGTGGGGAGCCCACCTCTAAGCATCAGATAGAATAATGCTGCAGCAGGAGGCTGATTACGGATGTGGGGAACCATTCTATAATCAGTCAGCTAGAATCAATACTAGCACAGGAGCTGATATACTGATGTGGGGAAGCCCACCTATAAGCAGTCAGATAGAATACACGGCAGCAGGAGCTGAATTACGGAGTGGGGAGCCTTCTATAAAGCAGTCAGATAGAATAAGACTGCAAGCGGGGCGTGATATTACTGATGTGGGGAAGCCCATCTATAAGCAGTCAGATAGAATAATGCTGCAGCAGGAGGCTGATATCCTGCTGTGAAGCCATCTATAGCCTCAGATAGAATATGCTGGGCCGCAGGAGGCTGATTCACTGATGTGGGTGAGCCATCTATACGCAGTCAGATAGAAGATGCTGCCAGCGAGCGATTTCACACTGATGTGGGGAAGCCCATCATAGCAGTCAGATTCGAATAATGCTGGCAGCAGGAGGGCCTGATTTTACTGATGTGGGGAAGCCCTTCTATAAGCAGTCAGATAGAATAATACTGGCAGCAGGAGGCTGATATTACTGATGGTGGGGTAACACCCATCTAAAGCATTCAATAGAATATACTGGCAGCAGGAGGCTGATATCACTGATGTGGGGAAGCCCATCTATAAGCAGTCAGATGAATCATACTGCAGGCAGGAGCTGATTTACTGATTGGGGAACCCATCTATAAGCAGTCCAGATGGAATATACTGCATTCAGGAGGCTGATATTACTGATGTGGAAGCCCTCTATAATCAGCAGATAGATAATGCTGTCAGCATGAGGCTGATTTCTGATGTGGGGAACCCCTTCTATAAGCAGTCAGAGTAGAATAAAGCCTGCCGCAGGAGCTGACTATTCCTGATGTGGTGGAGCCCATCTATAAGCAGTCAATAGAATAATCTGTCAGGCAGGGCTGGATATTACTGATGTGGTGAAGCCATCTATAAAGCATTCAATAGAAAAAAAAAAAATTAAATGGCTTGCAGCAGGAGCTGATTATTACTGATGTGGGACGCCCACCTCTAAGCATAGTCAGATAGCGAATGCTGCAGCCAGAGGCTGATATCACTGATTGGGGAAGCCATCTATAAGCAGTCAGATAGAATTAATGCTTCGTCAGGAGCCTGATAATTACTGATGTGGGGGGACGCCCAACTTAAGCATCAGATAGATAATGCTGCAAGCAGGAGGCTGTATTACTATGGTGGGGACAACCCATATAGACTCATTCAGATCGAATAATGCTGCAGCGAGGCCTGATATCACTGATGTGGGAATGCCCATCTATACCGTCAGATAATAATGCTGCAGCAGGGCTTGATATTACGGATGGTGGAAGCCTTCGATAAGCGTAAGATAGAAACTACTGCAGCAGGAGCTGAATTATTCGGATGTGGGAAGCCCCTTCTATAAGCAGTCAGAAGATAACTACTGCTCAGGAGGCTATATTACTGATGTGGGGAAGCCAGCTATAAGCAGTCAGAATAGAAAATGCTGCAGCAGGAGGCTGATTCAGGATGTGGGAGCCATCTATAATCATCCCAGATAGATAATACTGCAGCAGGAGGCTGATATTACGTATGTGGGGAAGCCTTTCTATAAGCAGTCATATAGAATAATGCTGCAGCAGCCGGATATCACTGATGTGGGGAAGCCCATCTATAAGCAGTCAGATAGAATAATGCTGCAGCAGGAGGCTGATATTCCTGATGTGGGGAAGCCCACCTATAAGCAGTCAGATAGAATAATGCTGCAGCAGGAGGCTGATATCACTGATGTGGGGAAGCCCATCTATAAGCAGTCAGATAGAATACTGCGCCGCAGGAGGCTGATATTACTGATGTTGGGAAGCCCTTCTATAAGCAGTCAGATAGAATAATGCTGCCGCAGGAGGCTGATATTACTGATGTGGGGAAACCCATCTATAAAGCAGTCAGATAGAATAATGCTGCAGCAGGAGGCTGATATTACGGATGTGGGGAAAGCCCACCTAAGATCAGGATAGAATAATACTGCAGCAGGAGGCTGATATTACTGATGTGGGGAAGCCCATCTATAAGCAGTCAGATAGAATAATACTGCAGCAGGAGGCTGATTCACCTGATTGTGGGGAAGCCCCCAGCTATAACCAATTCAGATAGAATAATGCTGCAGCAGGAGGCTGATATTACTGATGTGGGGAAGCCCACCTATAGCAGTCAATAAATAATGCTGCAGCAGGAGGCTGATATTCCTGATGTTGGGAAGCCCCACCTATAACAGTCAGATGAGAATATGCTGCAAGCAGAGGCTATATCACTGAAATGTGGGGAATCCCATCATCTATAAGCAGTGAGTCAGATAGAATAAATACTGCGCAGGGGCTGATTCACGATGTGGGAAGCCCATCTATAAGCAGTCAGATAGAATAATGCTGCAGCAGGAGGCTGATATTACTGATGTGGGGGACAAACCCATCTATACGCAGTCAGATAGAATAATGCTGCAGCAGGAGGCTGATATTACTGATGTGGGGAAGCCCATCTATAAGCAGTCAGATAGAATAATGCTGCAGCAGGAGCTGATATTCCTGATGTGGGGAAGCCCTTCTATAAGCAGTCAGATAGAATAATGCTGCAGCAGGAGGCTGATATCACTGATGTGGGGAAGCCCATCTATAAGCAGTCAGATAGAATAATGCTGCCGCAGGAGGCTGATATTACTGATGTGGGGAAACCCATCCATAAAGCAAGTCAGATAATAATACTGCAGCAGGTGCTGATTTACTATTACTGATGTGGGGATCCCACTATAAGCAGCTCAGATAGAATAAAATGCTGCAGCAGGTAGGCTGATATTACTGATGTGGGGAAGCCCAATATATAAGCTTCGATAGAATAATACTGCCAGCAGAGGCTGATTTACTGATGTGGGAAGCCAATCTATAAAAGCAGTCAGATATATAATCTGCAGCAGAGCTGATATTCCTATGTGGGGAACCCATCTATAAGCAGTCAGATAGAATAAATGCGCAGCAGGAGGCTGATATTACTGCTGTGTGGAAGCCCGTCTATCAGCTCAGATAGAATAATGCTGCAGCAGGAGGCTGATATTACGGATGTGGGGAAGCCCACCTATAAGCAGTCAGATAGAATAATACTGCAGCAGGAGGCTGATATTACTAATGTGGGGAAGCCCATCTATAAGCAGTCAGATAGAATAATGCTGCAGCAGGAGGCTGATATTACTGATGTGGGGAAGCCCACGCTATAGAGCAGTTCAGATAGAATAATACTGAAGCATGAGGCTGATATCACTCACTGATGTTGGAACCAATCTTAAGCCAAAAAAAAAGTCAGATAGAATATGCTGCAGCAGGAGTTCTATATTACTGATTGGGGAGCCAATCTATAAGCATTCAGATAGAATAATGCTGCAGCGGGACTGATTATTACTGAGTGGGGAATTCCATCTATAGCGTCAGATAGAATAATGCTGCAGCAGGAGGCTGATATTACTGATGTGGGGAAGCCCTCTATAAGCAGTCAGATAGAATAATACTGCAGCAGGAGGCTGATATTCCTGATGTGGGAACCCATCATAAGCAGATTCAGAATATAATAATCTGCATGTATGAGGCTGATAATCACTGATGTGGGGGAAAGCCCATCTATAAGCAGATCGTATGAAATACTACTGCAGCATAGGCATGATATACTGATATGTGAACCCATCTATAAGCGTCCGATAGACTAAATGCTGCACAGGAGCTGATATTACTGATGTGGTGAAGCCCTTCTTATAAACCGTGCAGAATAATGAGAATATGGCTTTGGCAAGCAGGACAGGTGAGTACGGATAGAGTTACTAAGAGGTAGTGGGGGAGAGGCCCACATGCTAATACAGCAGGGATCAGAGATAGAGATAGATGAACTGCAGAGGGGTAGAAAAGTAGAGATGCGTGGGTAGACATGAAATAACAGAAAAAGTGTGCGCCAAAAAAAGAAATAGAAAAGACCGACGCGGAAAGTAGCTCAGGAAGAGGTGCTCGAATAAAAGAAATCCCACTGATGTCGTGGGAAAAGCACGGGCGCCAATTCTATAATCACAATCGCAGGGGTGCAGTAAGGCATTCCGACCTGGAGTTTTCTGGAAGCTACGGCAGCGTTGAAGCAGGCCAACCTAATCAATAGTGGTACCAGCAGCCGGCCTTCTCAGTGATCGGCTGATTATACCTGTGATCTTCGATATGGGAGAAAGTTTTTTGGTGCCCAGTTTGATGGTGTCCAATCCTCTTTGGTTCCTCTTTAATAGAAGGCGGCCTATTAGAGATAGGAGGCCCTCGGGCTAATCACAGTCAGGCTACTCGGTAGGGGCCGCAGGGGATGTCACCAACACGCACTTAAAAGGCATCCCAGGTCATCTCATAATCCGTAATCGCTCTAAGGAAAAAGCCACCCGCAACATTTCACCATCACAATTGGCAAGAGATGAACAAAGACTCCAGAATCCTTGGAATCATTCACATGTGTTGGACAAAGTTTTGACCAATTCATATAATTTTGCAGAAATATCCCTAATTGGCTAATAAATTATGCAAACGACACCTTGGGCTCGCTCAGCTACGTCACCCGAGCACCTTTTCGGCGGGCCTTGCATTTTAATGTATGCACATCCCCCGCGCACTAGACGGCCCCCGCCCATCGCCTATCTAGTGTTGGGCTCATTCTCTGCCATAAAACCGCTGCCGAATAAACAAGTAATTAAAAATTCTTATTCATGAAGCTAAAGCCACACATCAAATGAGGATAGGCAGAGATGGGACTTTATGTCAAGGTAAGAGAAAGCAGCTATAAATAAACATATAAGTACAAAAATTAGTCATTGCGGGCACCACATGCCTAGGTCCGGGGAGCCCACTCACTGATCCGTCATGGATGACTTTGAAGAACATTTTCTCATCATGAAATGTACAGCATGTGTGAAGAGGAATAATTTATACTCTATTTTAGACGGTTCCTAAAATCAAATGAAGTTACTAATACATCACTAAGGGCAAAGAGAACAAATATACAAATCCCCAACAAATTCCCGAGTCGTCTTCTGAGTCGACCTCATTGCTTAGATATTATTTACCGAGAACAAGGGTGGCATAACTGTTTGTGTAGTGCAAAGCCACATCTTGGGGCACATTTACTTACCCAGTCCATGGAGTTGCACAACACCAGTGCATTGTCCGTGATCTAATGCGCTGTGCGGCGAGTCATAACATCGATGCACCCGATATCCTGCATGTGTCGCTCCCCGATCAGGTCCCTGGAGTTTCACCTTTCTTCTTCCGGTCATGAGTGCATTGTCCGTGTATATGCGCACTGTGCGGGGAGGATCACTAAGATCCTGCGTCCGATATCACTGCATGTGTCGCTTCCCCGCTCAGGTCCCCGAGTTCACCTTCTTCTTCTGGTGCAGTAAGTGCATTGTCTGTTTATAATGTGCTGTGCGGGAGTCACAAGATCGTTCCGCCGCCCGATACCTGCATGGTACCTCACCGCTCAGTCCCTGTATTTCACCTTCTTCTCTCTGGTGCATGTAAGTGCAATTGTCGCCATATAATGCTCGCTGTCGGGGAGTCACTAAACGTGCCCCCAATATCCTGCATGTGTCTTCCCGCCAGGTCCCTCGAGTTCACCTTCGTTCTTCCTGGTGCAGTAAGGCATGTCCGTTTATAGCGCTGGGTGGGGAGTCACTAAGATCCTGCGCCGCTACCTGCATGTGTCGCTTCCCCGCTCGGTCCCCGAGTTCACCCTCTTCTTCCTGTCCTGTGCATTGTAAGTGCCTTGTCCGTGTATAATTGTGCTCGTCGAGGGGGGGAGTCACTAAGATCCCTGCGCCCCGATAATCACTGGCATGTGCCGCTTCCCCGCTCAGGTCCCTGGTAGTTCACTTCTCTTTCCTGGTGCATGTAAGTGCATTGTCCGTGTATAATGTGCTGTGCTGGGAGTCACTAAGATCCTGCGCCGATATCCCTGCATGTGTCACTTCCCCGCTCAGGTCCCCGGAGTTCACCTTCTTCTTCCTGGTGCATGTAAGTGCATGTCCGTGTATAATGTGCTGTGCGGGGAGTCACTAAGATCGTGCCGCCCGATATCCTGCATGGTTCGCTTCCCCCGCTCAGGTCCCCGGAGTTCACCTCTTCTTCCTGGTGCATGTAAGTGCATTGTCCGTGTATAATGCGCTGTGCGGGGTTCACGAAGATCAGTGCGTCCGATATCCTGCATGTGCCGCTTCCCGTTCTCCAGGTCCCGGAGTTCACCTTCTTCTTCCTGGTGCATGTAAGTGCATTGTCCGTGTATAATGCGCTGTGCAGGGAGTCACTAAGATCCTGCCCCGAGATCCTGCATGTGCGCCTTCCCCCGCCAGGTCCCCGAGTTCACCTTCTTCTTCCTGTGCATGTAAGTGCATTGTCTTGTATAAGGCGCTGTGCGGGAGTCACTAAGATCGTGCCCGTAATCCTCATGTGTCTCTTCCCCGCTAGGTCCCCGGAGTTCACCTTCTTCTTCTGGTGCATGTAGAGTCATTGTCGGTGTATAATGCCCTGTGGGGGGAGTCACTAAGATCGCGCCCGATATCCTGGCATGTGGCGCTTCCCCGTCAGGTCCCCCGAGTTCACCTTCTTCTTCCTGGTCGCATGTAAGTGCATTGTCCTGTATAATGTGCTGTGCGGGAGTCACTAAGATCGAGCCCCGATATCCTGCATGTGTCGCTTCCCCGCTCAGGTCCCCGGAGTTCAACTTCTTCTTCCTGGTGCATGTAAGTGCATTGTCGTGTATATGCGCTGTGCGGGAGTCACTAAAATCGTGCCTCCGATATCCTGCGTGGTGCCGCTTCCTGCTCAGGTCCCGAGTGCACCTTCTTCTTCCTGTGGCATGAAGTGTTGTCTGTCGTATAATGCGCTGTGCAGGGATTCACGAAGATGTTGCGTCCGATATACTGCATGTGTCGCTTCCCCCGATCAGGTCCCTGGAGTTCACCTTCTTTTCCTGGTGCATGTAAGTGCATTGTCTGTGTATAATGCGCTGTGCGGGAGTCAACTAAGATCTCCCCCGATATCCTGCATGTGTCACCTCCCCGCATCGTGTCCCTGGAGTCACCTTCTTCTTCTGGTGCATGTAAGTGCATTTGTCCGTGTTATATGCGCTGTGTGGGAGTCACTAAGATCCGTGCCCGATATCCTGCATGTGTCGCTTCCCCGCTCAGTTCCCGGAGTTCCCTCTTTCTTCCTGGTGCATGTAAGTGCATTGTCCGTGTATAATGCGCTGTGCGGGGAGTCCTAAATCCTGCGCAATCCTGCATGTGTCCGCTTCCCCGCTCAGGTCCTCGGAGTTCCCTTCTTCTCCTGGTGCAGGAGTGTGCATGTGCGTGTATAATCGCTGTGCGGGGTCACTAAGATCTGCGCCCGATATTCCTGCATGTGTCGCTTTCCTCCCTCAGGTCCCCGGAGTTCACCTTCTTCTTCGGTGCAGTAAGTGCATTGTCCGTGTATAAGTGCTGTGTCAGGGGGTCACTAAGATCGTGCGCCCGATATCCTGCATGTGTCGCTTCCCGCTCAGGTCCCCTGGAGGTCACCCTTCTTCTTCCTGGTGCATGTAAGTGGATTGTCGGTGATAATGGCTGTGCGGGGAGTTCATCAAGATCCTGCGGTCCGATATCCTTGCATGTGTCGGCTTCCCCGCTCAGTCCCCGGAGTTCACCTTCTTCTTCCTGTTGCATGTAAGTGCATTCCGTGTATAATGCGCTGTGCTGGGGATTGTTTCA
The DNA here is from genome assembly GCA_019512145.1 of Engystomops pustulosus. Lineage (NCBI taxonomy): Eukaryota > Metazoa > Chordata > Amphibia > Anura > Leptodactylidae > Engystomops > Engystomops pustulosus. The sequence goes on from CM033651.1 coordinate 842,475, forward strand.
CTAAAGATCGTGACGCCCGAGATCCCTGCATGTGTCTCTTCTCCCCGCTCAGGTCCTGTGAGTTCACCTTCTTCTGTCTGGTGCATGTAAGGCATTGTCTGTGTATAATGCCCTGTGGGGGGAGGTCACTAAGATCCTGCGCCCGATATCCTGATGTGTCCTTACCCCGCTTCAGTCCCCAGGTTCACCTTCTTCTTCCTGTGGCATATAAGTGCATTGTCAGTGTATAATGTCGCTGTGCGGGGCGTCACTAAGATCGTGGCGCCCGATATCCTGCATGTGTCGCTTCCCCGCAGGTCCCCGAGTTCACCTTCTTCCTCCTGGTGCATTAAGGCATTGTCCGGTATTATATCGCTGTGCGGGGAAGTCACTAAGATCCTGCGCACGATATCCTGCATGTGTCGCTTCCCCGCTCAGGTCCCTGGTATTTCACACCTCTTACTTCCTGGTGGCATGTAAGTGCATTGTTCTCTGATATAATGCGACTGTGCGGGGAGTCTAAAATCGTGCGCCCGATATCTGCATGTGCCTGCTTTCCCTGACTCAGTCCCCGCCCGAGTTCACCTTCTTTTCTATGCATGTAAGGGCATTGTCTGTGTAGAAGCCGCTGTGCGGGGATTCACGAGATCGTGGCGCCCGATACCTGATGTGCGCTTCCCCTCAGGTACCCCAGTAGTTCACCTTCGCTCCTGGTTGCATGTAGTGTCATGTCCGTGTATATACGGTGTTCGGGGAGTCACTAAGATCGTGCGCCCGATACTCCTGCAGTGTCGCTTCCCCGCTCAGGTCCCCGGAGTTCCCTCTTCTTCCTGGTGAGCATGTAAGTGCATTGTCCGTGGATAATGTGGTGCGGGGAGTCCACTAAGTCCTGCAACCATATCACTGGCATGTGTACGCTTCCCTGCTCAGGTCCCCGGAGTTCACCTCTTCTTCCTGGTGCATTGTAAGTGCATTGTCGCTGGTTAATACAGTGTGCGGGGAGTCACTAAGATCTTTTTTTTTTGTTAGGGCCCGATCATCCGGAAGGTGGTCCGCTATCTTCCCGCTAGGTTCCCGGAGAAACAGTATACCTTCTCTTCCTGGTGCAGTAAGTGCATTGTCCGTGGTATAATGCGCTGGCGGGAGTCACTAAATACGTGCGCACCGATATCCTTCATGTGCCGCTTCCTCTCAGTCCCGGAGTTCACCTTTTATTCCTAGTTGCATTAAGGCATTGTCCGTGTAAATGCGCTGTGCGGGGAGTCATAAGATCCGTGCGCCCGATATCCTGCATGTGTCGCTTCCCCCGCTCAGGTTCCCTGGAGTTCACCTTCTTCTTCTGGTGCATGTAAGTGCATTGTCCGTATACTGCGCTTGTGCGGGGAGTCACTAAGATCCTCACCCGATATATGGAATGGTCACTCTCCCCACTCGGTCCCCTGGGAGTGTCACCTTCTTCTTCCTGTGCATGTAAAGTGCATTGTCTGTGTATAATGCGCTGTGGGGCGTGGATTCACGAAGATCTGCGTCCGAGATACTGCAGTGCCTGGTTGGGGGTTCGGGGCTGTTCCCGGCACCTCCACTGGTTGGAGGTTCTGGGCTGTACCCAGCACCTCCACTGGTTGGGGGTTCGGGGCTGTACCCGGAACCTCCGCTGGTTGGGGGTTCAGGGCTGTACCCTGCACATCCGCTGGTTGGGGGTTCAGGGCTGTTCCCAGGACCTCCGCTGGTTGGTTGTTCGGGGCTGTACCCGGCACCTCCACGGCCGATCCATCAATCATCTTCTCATCCGCTTCCGGCTGTGGTCACTCCGTGTGTCTTCTTCGTGTTCTAAATCGCTTTAAGCGAAATCCGTCATCACACGGAGATACATTTTCTATTTTGCCGCCACGATGGGATCCGTCACTTTTTTCTCCTTTTTTACCAAGTGTCTGGTGATGTGTTACCCCAATGCGGAACTTATACAGACACATCACCCCCCCCCCCCCCCCCCCCCCCGCTTCTGCTCACTTCCTGCAACTCGAGCACCGGGGGCGGAGCTTCTCCTGATCACGTCTATGTTTAAGGTATTTTCTTCCCATCAGTGAATTGTCACTGGGCCCTTTGTGGCTTATTTACTAAAAGTCCGCGGATCGCATTTTCGCCAGAATGTTCACAGTTTTCAGGATTTGCGCCGCCGTGACAGGGATTTGGGAGGGGATTGTATCACAAGCAATCAGATTTCATATAATGGGGCAGATTTACTTACCTGGTCCATTCGCGATCCAGTGGCGTGTTCTGGGCGGTGGATTTGGGTCATCCACCGATTCACTAAGGTAGTTCCTCCGACGTCCACCAGGTGTCACTGCCAAGGTCCGCCGGAATACACGCTCCTATACTTGGTGAAGGTAAGTGCAAGTCCAGCGACACATTTTTTTCTTGTGGCGGTTTCTCTGAATCCATCGGGTTATTGTTCGGCCACGCCCCCTGATTTCCGTTGTGTGCATGCCGGTGCCGATGCTCCACAATCCGATCTCATGCGCCAAAAACCCGGGACACTACATGGAAAATCGGCGCAAATCGGAAATATTCGGGTAACATGTCAGGAAAACGCGAATCGGGCTCTTAGTAAATGACGCCCAAAGTGTTGGCTTTCATGGAACAGAAATGGGGGGGGGCGTGCCCCCGTACAATCCAGGAAGAAGAAGGTGAACTCCAGGGACGTGAGCGGGGAAGTGACACATGCAGGATATCGGGCACACGATCTTTGTGACCCCCCGCACAGCGCATTATACACGGACAATGCTCTTACATGCACCAGGAAGAAGAAGGAGAACTCCAGGGACCTGAGCGGGGAAACGACACATGCAGGATATCGGACGCAGGATCTTAGTGACTCCCCGCACAGCGCATTATACACGGACAATGCACTTACATGCACCAGGAAGAGAGAGTGAACTCGGGACTGAGCGGGGAAGTGCGACACATGCAGAATCGGTGCCGCAGGACTTCAGGGACTCCCCACAAGAGCCATTTTTAAAAAACACAGGAACAATGCACTACAGCACCAGGAAGAAGAAGGTGAACATCCGGGGACCTGGAGCGGGGAAGTGAACACTGCAGGGATCTGGGGCGCAGCTATCTTGTGATCCCCGCCACAGCGCATTGATACACGGACAATGCACTACATGCACCAGGAAGAATGAAAGGTGTGAAACTCCGGGGACCCTGGCGGGGAGGAGGACACATGCAGGATATCGGGTGAGGAACGATCTTAGTGAATACCCGCACAGCCACATTATACACAGACAATCGCACTTACATGCACAGGAAGAAGAAGAAGTGAACCGGGGACCTGCGCGGGGAAAGCGACACATGCAGGATATCGGACGCAGGATCTTAGTGACTCCCCGCACAGCGCATTATACACGGACAATGCACTTTCGGTGAACTCCATGGACTGGGTAAGTAAATGTGCCCCAATGTGCTTTGACTACACAAAAGTTATGTCCACCCTTGTTCTTCGGTAAATAATATCTAAGCAATGAGGTCGACATCAGAAGACGACTCAGGGACTTGTTGGGATTTGTATATTTTGTTCTCTTTGCCCTTAGTGATGTATTAGTAACATCATTTGGTTTTCTGGTTTCCTATTATTCTTGCTCCTCTTTCCTATAGTTTTATGAACCTCTAAAATGAGAGTAAATTATTCCTCTTCACCACATTCTGTACATTTCATGATGAGAAATGTTTCTCCAAAGTCATCCATGACGGATCAGTGAGTGGCTCCCCGGCCCGGCATGTGGTCCCGGCAATGACTTTTATGTTACTTTATGTTTATTTATTAGCTGCTTTCTCTTACCTGCGATAAAGTCCCATCTCCTGCCTAATCCTGCATTTGATGTGTGGCTTTAGCTTCATGAATAGATCTTTTAATACTTGTTTATTCTGCAGCCGAGTTTATGGCAGAGAATGAGCACATAGATAGGCGATGGGCGGGGCCGCTAGTGCTACGGGGGATGTGCATACATTGAAATGCAAGGCTCCCCGAGGTGCTCGGGTGACATAGCCTGAGTGCCCAAGGTTAGTTTGCATAATTTTTATACCAATTTGGGATATTTCTGCAAAATTTATATGTATTGGTCAGAACTTTGTCCAACACATGTGAATGATTCCCAAGGATTCTGGAGTCTTTGTTCATCTCTTTGCCAATTGGGTTTCGGGTGGCTTTTTCTTAGAGCGATTACGGATAGAGATGACTGGGATTGCCTTTTAAGTTCGGGTGTTGGGGCATCCCCTGCGGCCCCCTACCGAGTAGCCCTGACTGTGATTAGCCAGAGGTGCCCTCTCATCTCTAATAGCCGCCTTCTATTAAATGAGGAACCAAAGAGGAAGGGACACCCATCAACTGGGCACCCAAAAAACTTCTCCCTTATCGAAGATCAAGGGATAGTCAGCCGATCACTGAGAGGCCCGGCTGCTGGTACCACTATTGATTAGGTTGGCCCCAATGTAAACTCTGTACCAGGTCCCCCAACTAAAATATACAGAACTTTACAGAACTGGTCTTCTCATACGGGGAAAAGCCACCTTATGGGCTCAGGCTGATTCGCGCCCTCTGACGTTACTCCCCTGTAGACTAGTTGCCACTAATTTTTAAACGTACACAATCCTTAAAAGATACAGAATTTTTCATAATTGATTTGACCCAACCTTAATATATCATGCACCCTATGGACCCTATGGGGCACATTTACTAAGGGTCCGCAGCCACGAATCCGTCGGGTTTTTCCCGAATATTTCCGTTTTGCGCTGTATTTCACGGGATTGTGGCGCACGCGATCGATTTTTGGCGCAATCGCGCCGATTTTAACGCGACAGAAATCGGGAGGCGTGGCCGTCGGACAACCTGAAGGATTCGGAAAAACCGTGGAATTTAAAAAGCCATTTGTGTCGCAAGATCAAGCAATCACATACACCAGAAAAAAGCAAGTGAACTCCAACGGACTTCAGCGCAGCAGCGACACCTGGTGAATATCGGCGCACGGACCTTAGTGAATCCCAGCAGAACCCGAATCAGCGTCGGAGAACCCGCCGCTGGATCGCGACTGGACCGGGTAAGTAAATCTGCCCCAATGAGTGTGATTTGGCCCTTGCAGATATGAGGTCTGGTCATTGCAGGTCCAATATTCTGGTTGTATCACCGCAGGATTTTGTTTTGAAATTATTTTGCCCCAGATTCATGGAATTTGGAGTCCTTGACCTTATTCAAGCAAAGTTCTGGGTTCTGTACTAGATGCCGAGGCTTCAGGCTCCTGTATAACAGACATTGGCAGCGAATGCCCTTCAGAGTTTTCCTCTGGAGAATTGAGAGATAAGGAGCAGAATGATACAATGTATCCAGTCCCATAGGGATAGTGCAATTACTTATCAGTGTCCACATTAGCATCATATGACCGCTCCTCCATTGTCAGGTTATCACTACTCCTCTCCGGCTTATAATAAGCCATGGAATGGAATAATGGAGTACTACTCCTATCATCCAGCAGACACCACTAACCAAGAACCTCCTGAATGTCTCATAGACCTTGCTGGGAATGCTTACCCCGTGTCCGTGGCATTTGGCCGCACAGTCATGGACCCCAAATACACTGATGTTCTGACACTGACGATCGAGACAGATCTACAAGAAAGGTAAAAGGCAACGTAAATGTGATGCAATGACAAGTCATAACATGAATACACAGTGTAGCGGCTGCAATGGGCTCAGATACAGACAGGTTAATGATACATAGCGGGGGCCATCGTAGTGACTGGCTACTTATATACAGAACTAGTCCATAGTCAGAGAGAAAGGTCCACAGAATCGGCACCACTACCAATTGTTAACGAGATGGATCTGCAATCCTACGTACAGCCGTAACCGGTCCTGCTTCTAGAATGGAAAGGTCTAATCATCACCCCTTTAATTAATATTCTGACTTCTGTCTGTGTAATGATAGCAGCAGGGTCTACAATGCAATGTTGTTTAGCAGTAGTGTGGTCCAAGAAGGATCCGAGCCCCCTGGGAAGTCAAGGGTTAAAGACACTTACCACAGGATGGAGAATAAAGGTTTGGGACAACATGATCTCAACCTTAACTTGGGCTCCATTCACTTAAGTCCCGTCAAGTTCTCCTAATTCCTACGGGTCCCAGCGGTCAGACCACCAGGAATCACACACTTATTCCCTTTCCTTTTCCCAGGCTAATGGTTCAATTAAATCGCCTTACTTTGCATATAAAACCGAAAAAGTGGCTCATAGTTGCCCCATGATACCCTGGACTACAGGACATGAGCCCCATCCCCCCCCGAGCTACTCTCATGCCCGATGCCCCCACCATTATGTCTGATGGACCAATATACTTGTATCAAAGTCCAATAATGTGATGTCAATTATAGCCAAGTCCTAGTAAGAGAGGCGGGGTCATAGGTCACTGCCTCCTGCATGAGCAGTGCACTCTTCCCCTGCTGCTGTCATCAGTGCTCTGATTGGCTGAGGGTTCCCATAAGCAGATGATGTAGAATACTATCGGCAGTAAAGTTCAGACTGTTGTCGACAAAAAGCAATGACGTACATCCCTGTAGTCCATGGCTCAGAGAAAGGGAAAAAATAATGATGTTTTTTGAACTTCACAATTAAGAAGATCCTGGAAGCAGAGCGCAGGAATCATAAATCACATATCTAAATGGAAATGAAACACCATGAGAACGCGTCCGATCCTGAGAGGAGGAAGAGACCAGGCGACTCGGCAGGATTAGGAGCACAAAACGCAATTAGCGGAAAGTCACATCATGACCGGGCCAGATGCAGGGGTTGTATCGGGAAGGGGTCCCCGCTATCTGCTTATCACATCTGAGATTATTACAGAAAGATAATGGATGAGACACTGTGACAGCTTGTAAAGCCAGATCAGAGAGGGGCTCTGGTAACTCCCTCAGGCTCATTAGCATAATTTTAAAAGTTGAGTTTTAGAAGGCAGGAGGCCATGGATAACACATATAAGAAGATACCACAGTCCCGGTGCCTGGATCTATGAGTAATGTCCCTGGTTTATCAGGATGGATTCTGATTTCCTTTCACAAATACACAAAATAAAGACAACTCATTAGATCTTATTGGGGCAGAGCTGCAATACCGGACAAAGCCAATAGAGAAAAATGTCGGAGTTCCTGGAAAAAGCCGGCACCTTTTTTTTTTCCAGTCCTGGATGTTCCTTTTATTATTAGAGGTCTATAGTATAGTAATAGTTGGTAAAAGTTTTAAAGTTTTCTCCTTTCCCTGGGACACGGAATATCTTGATTCCCGGGACTTTCACCAGAACTGCGGTCCCTTTCCTCTGTCCATGCGCTGAGCCTCTCCTCCTCTATAGACTCCTCACTTCCACAGTCCCTGATCTTCATTTGGAACTAAAAATCTGAGCTGTGATCCTCAAATGTTACAAGACGGGAAACGTCCTGAGTAAAATCCTCTGGACTGTACACCTGCTACTGTAAGGATGATACCATCAGCCAGGCGAACACCTACCCATCACTTACTGGCAGCGGAAATCAATTAGAGGAGCCAACAGGCCGTGGAAAATCCTCTCCGCAGACCTCACACGGATATCACCGAGCTGAAAGAAACAACTTTCTCACATTCCTAGTGCAGCGGAGTATCAGGTCCACCAGAGCCTGGAGGAGAGTTAAAGGGACACTCCACATACAGCCGATACCTAAGGGGATGGGGACTTTGCCATCTCTGTACATTCAGAAATCAAATCGTAGGCCAATGTAGGTGTCATATATGCTTGTCGTATGGACAACAATGATCTTGCCTGATTGATGGTCCGACCTCCGGCAATCATCAGAACGGAGGCCCCCGGTCTTACTAGTGAATGGAGCTATAAGTGACACTTGGCATCACCACCGATACCTCTAGGGAAGTGGTAAGTGAAGTGTTAATCGCCTTCATGGTGACGCCACATCTAAATACAGCGGCACAGTCTGTGTCTGGATTATCCTGCAGGCCAGTCTGAACAAGTCTCCACATTACAGCGTGAACAATGTCTCCGTTTTGTCTAAAATGATCACATTTTCTGCTCAGCGTGGAACAGAATGCGTGAAAACATCCGTCCGCAAAGACTGAAAATGTCCGGGAAAATCTATCCCGGCAGAAGGAAATAACAGTCTCCACCAGAAAATATACAAACTTGGAAAAAATGCAAAAAAAAAGATAAAACCGCTCCCAAATGTAACAAATCGATGTGATAACTGGAATTACATGTGATGAATATTCCAGGTAGACTGCGGCGCTCCGGTTACTATCTAGCGGCATATAGAGATATAATAAAGTCCTAAAGGAACATCATTCCCCAAGAAGTTCTTAGTAGGACACGTCTACAGTAAATGGATGGTAATTGTCCTTTAAGCAAGAAACAGGCTAAAAGTATCTCTGGTGCAGACATGCCCCCTTCATACACTGGAGGGCGCCATCAAATAGACTAGGGACCAAAATACCAAAATGGCCAAAGACTTTATAAATTTGGCTACATCGTACCCTATTCTCACTGCACAGATTCTAAATTAACATAATAAAATTATGAAAGAGTTTTTTAAGGAATAAAAATAGTTTAAAAATGTCTCAAAAAAAAAAGTAAACCACTTATCCACTATCCTCCACCACTAGAGGTCAGACAAGGGTCTCTGCCCCAAGGTCTGAACCCCAAGGAAATCCTCTGAGATCGAGGCCAGGGATAGGCAAAGTGGTTATCCGGGGGCACTTCCTGTGTGGCGAGAGACGACAGGAAGTAAAGTCTGACAAGTGGGTGTTTTTTTTTTAACCACGCGAAATCCTGGAAACCCCCGATTGTGGTGAGGAGAACTTCTCTTTCAGTCCCGTAAGACTGAAGCACAATGTTGTATCCTTTAAAAACCAAAGCAAAATTCTGAGTTTGACATAGAAAATCTTCTTGAGAAAATCAAACTCTTCATTTTTCAGGCACACTTACTTTTCCGTGTCCGCACTTTGTCCCGGCCAGTACGAGTCCTGGGTCCGGCATGTCATCCCCCAGATATACATGGGTACCCCGACACAGAATTTTACCCCCTTCTTGCAGGGGGATATTGGTTTCGATGGAGACGGCGTTGGTGCCTATTACCGGCCGGCTGGCGCCACCTTGGCACTGTATTTTACCGCACTTGGCATCTCTAAAAAAAATAACACCACAACAAGAATTTGTTTCGCACCATAAAATCTAAAATCAGCAGCTCAGAACATTATCCCTTAATTTACACGCAAGCATAAAACCCAACTTACCGGCTTTCACACTTCATAAAGGATCCAGCAGTGTCTTTCCCGCAGTTTCCATAGGGATCTCCTGCCGAGTTCACTCTCTCAAAGCAAATACCTGGGGCGGGCTTGGCACCTGGAATATCAGCAGATTAGCCATGTGTTAGTCATTTCTAGAAGAACCTCGTCTGATGTTCTGCGGATGGTGACATCTGTTGTCAGACGAAAAGCAGGAAAATTGTTGCAAATTTTATGAGATTCGCAAGATTCAAAGTAACACAGATTTAATTAGTAAAGATCACGTCAGGCAGAAGTAATGGATTCCTTGCACAATGCCGCCATTAGCATTCGATTCATAGCTGCCATATAGCAACGGCTGCTTCCAATTTTATCCGACTGGAATGGGAATTTTAAAGCAACTGGAACTAACAACTAGCAACTAACATTATTGAAGTTATCTTCGGATGTTCAGCTATTTTGGATGCATAGGGAATCGTAGCGGGGAGAAAGTTACATATTAATCTCCCTGATAGCTAAAGGATCTGGCAAATCCGATGGACCTCTTCCTAGGTCTTCGTTACTTGGTGTCAGGGGAAGGTCGATAAGCCCTCATGTAAACATTAGATAATGGGGCTTATTTACTAAGGGTCTGTGACAGGTATTTAGCAGGGGATTGTGTTGCACGCGATCAGATTGTGGTGCAGCTGTGCTGCTTTCATGCGACAGAAATCAGGGTGGAGGGCCATTGGACGATCCGACTGATTCGGACTGAGCGCAGGATTTAACTTTCAAATTGTGTCGCAAGACAATGCACTTACATGCACCAGGAAGAAGAAGGTGAACTCTGGGGACCTGAGCGGGGAAGCGACACATGCAGGATATCGGGCGCACGATCTTAGTGACTCCCCGCACAGCACATTATACACGGACAATGCACTTACATGCACCAGGAAGAAGGTGAACTCCGGGGACCTGAGCGGGGAAGCGACACATGCAGGATATCGGGTGCAGGATCTTAGTGACTCCCTGCACATCGCCTTAATACACGGACAATGCACTTACATCACCAGGACGAAGGTGAACGGCCGTGGACCTTAGCGGGAGGGACACCTGCAGGATATCGGGTGCAGGAGCTTAGTGACTCCCCGCACAGCGCATTATACACGGACATGCGGCTGGGTCGTGCACCAACGGTGTGCGTAGCGTGGCAGTTGTGGGGTGGCTCTTCCGCTCAAAAGGTGAACTCCGTCTCTCGGGAACTGATCGGGAAGCGACACAGCAAGGATATCATGCGACGATCTTAGTGACTCCCCCGCACAGCACATTATACCGACAATGCACCAGGAAGAGAAGGTGAACGCCGGGTACACTGACGTGAAGCGACACATGCAGGATATCGTGCGCAGGTCTTAGTGACTCCCCCACAGCGCCTTCTACACGGACAATGCACTTCATGCACCAGGACTAAGATGGTGAACTCCGGGACCTGAGCGGGGTGTGTGGGGGAGGGGGGGGGGGAAGTACACATGGCAGGATATCGGGGCGATCTAGTACTCCCCGCACAGCAATCGCAATTATACACGGACATGGATGCACTTACAGCACCAGGAAGAAGTCGGGACCTCCGAGGACCTGAGCGGCGGAAAGCGACACAAGTGCAGCGATATTCGGTCTGCGGCAGGATCGTTAGTGATACTCCCGCACGCACATTTATACACAGGACAATGCACTTACCTGCACCAGGAACGAAGTTTGAACTCCCCGGGGACCCTGAGCGGTGGAAGCAGACACATGCAGATCATCGGTGCAAGGATCTTCAGTGACCCCCCGCACAGCGCATTATACAATCGGACACATGCACTTACATGCACCAGAAGAATGAAGTGTAACTCCGGGAACCTGAGCAGGGAATGACACATGCGCCAGGAATCTTAGGTGGATACGGATCTTCAGGACTACTCCCCGCACATGACTACAGACAAGCACTACATGCACCAGGAAGAGGAAGGTGAACTCCGGGACCTGCGACTTGGGAGCACACATGCAGGATATCGGGCGCAGGATCTGTAGTGACTCCCTGCACAGCCATTATACCACGACAATGCACTTACATGCACCAGGAAGAAATGGTGTAACTCCGGGGCCCTGCGCGGTAAGCTGACCATGACGAGTATCGGGGGCAAGGATCTTAGTTGACACCCCCACAGCGCATTCTACACGACAACTGCACTTACTGCACCAGGAAGAAGTGGTGACTCCGGGGACACCTGAGCAGGGAGACGACACATGCAGTACATCGGCGCAGATCTTAGTGTTCCCTGCCCGCACTTATAACGACGATGCCTTACATTGCACAGGGATGATAAAGGGAACTCCCCGGCCTAGCGGTGAGCGACATAGCATGCAGCGATATCGCGTGCAGGATCTTGTGACGTTCCCGCACTACGCGCATTCATCATGCGACTAATTCCTTACATGCAGACAGAGAAAATGTGAAACTCCGGACCTGAGCGGGGAAGATGCAACCCTGGAGGATATCACGGCGGCAGAGTCTTAGTGAATCGCGGCAGAAGTGCATGATCATTGGACAATGCACTTTCTGTAACCCGTGACAGGTAAGTCAATGTGCCCCAATGAGTTGGTCATAACACTTGCATTGGCGCCTCTGCAAATGTAACCATCCCAATAATTTATATAAAACAGTTCTTCAGTATGAGAGCATGGGGGTATTGGCGATCATCTGGTTGCAAGCCCTAGGCGATGACTATGACGCCCCATAGTAGTTGTGTCATCATATCAATTTTATTCAATATGATTATTCTGGAAAAACCCCTTGGAAGCCCGGGCTACACACTGATCTTGGTCGTGCAACTTGACCATTGTCTGACATGCATTTCAATATACATGGGGGCAACCGCACTGCGACAACATCATCACAGAAAAACCCAACTACTGCAGTTTGGGCCTTAGCCGGGCGATAACGATGTATGTCCTGGATTTGTAAAGTGACTTCTACTAAGTACCAAAAACTACTATCGAGTATTGTGGGAGGATTTGGCCCAGTAAGACCGTGGTAGCGGGGTGCTGTGATGCAGTTTTCAAGACATGACCCACGGTACATCAAAAACAGGTCTCGCCGGCTTTTATTGTAGCAGCAAATAAAACAGCCTTTACATTCAGGCATTAAATAAACAGAAATCCTACCCGTCAGGGCTACTATACAGGTGTCCACTAACTCACCACTAGCCAAATCCTTGCTGCTCTAGGCACAGAGGTCAGGGCTGGTGCTCTCCAGCCTCCTTCCCCGAGAGCCCACTTCCAAGCTCTTGCTGAGCGGTTAAACAAAAAAGACTGATTGGCTGCTCCCAGCACCTGTGTCAGTGCTGGACAGCCCACCTCAGCACTAAGGCCTTGCATATAACAAAACCTAGGGGAAACATACCGCCCATCCACAGTTAACCCCTTCAGTGTCTCACGACCCTCCCCTCTTTGACCTGTGGGGGAGAACACTTTTGGCCATCAGACAGGGTGACGAGACAGGGCATCGGCATTCCTCCCATGCAGCTTCCTGCTCGATGTTCTACCGTGAATTTTGAAATTCTGCAACATTAGGAACCATCCTGTGCCCTGGCGTTCCTCCTCTTTGGCCTGACTCATCCAGTTAGGGGATAGTGATCGGTCACCAGTTGTAAACTGTTCGCCCTATCAATAGTATCTCAGGATTCCAGAGCCATTTTATCGCAAGCACTTCCCCCCCCCCCCCCACCCCCCCCCCCCCCCCCCCACCCCCGCCCCCCCCCCCCCCCCCCCCCCCCCCCCCCCACCCCCCCCCCCCCCCACCCCCCCCCCCGCCCCCCCCCCCCCCCCCCCCCCCCCCCACCGCCCCCCCCCCACCCCCCCCCCCCCCCCCCCCCCCCCCCCCCCCCCCCCCCCACCCCCCCCCCCCCCCCCCCCCGCCCCCCCCCCCCGCCCCCCCCCCCCCCCCCCCGCCCCCCCCCCCCCTCCCACCCCCCCCCCCCCACCCCCCCCCCCCCCCCCCCCCCCCCCCCCCCCCCCCCCCCCCCCCCCCCCCCCCCCCCCCCCCCCCCCCCCCCAACCCCCCCCCCTCCCCCCCCCCCCCCCCCCCCTCCCCCCCCCCCCCCCACCCCCCCCCCCCCCCCCCCCCCCCCCCCACCCCCCCCCCCACCCCCCCCCCCACCACCCCCCCCCCCCCCCCCCCCCCCCCCCCCCCCCCCCCCCCCCCCCCCACCCCCCCCGCCCCCCCCCCCCCCACCCCCCCCCCCCCCCCCCCCCCCCCGCCCCCCCCCCCCCCCCCCCCCCCCCCCCCCCCCCCCCCCCCCCCCCCCGCACCCCCCCCCCCCCCCCCCCCCCCCCCCCCCCCCCCCCCCCCCACCACCCCCCCCCCCCCCCCCCCCCCCCCCCCCCCCCACTCCCGCCCCCCCCCCCCCCCCCCCCCCCCCCCCCCCCCCCCCGGCCGCCCCCCCCCCCCCCCCCCCCCCCCCCCCACCCCCTCCCCCGCCGCCCCCCCCCAACCACCATCCCCACCCCCCCCCCCCCACACCCACCCCCCCCCCCCCCCCCCCCCCCCCCCCCTGACGCCCCCCACCCCCCCCCCCCCCGCCCCCCCCCCCCCGGCCCCCCCCCGCCCCCCCCCCCCCCCCGCACCCCCCCCACCCCCCCCCCACTGCCCCCCCCCCTCCCCCCCCCCCCCCCCCCCCACGCCCCCCCCCCACCCCCCCCCCCCCCCCCCCCCCCCTCCCCACCCCCCCCCCCCCCCCCCCCCCCCCCCCCCCCCGCCCCGCCCCCCCCCCCCACCGCCCCCCCCCCCACCCCCCCCCCCCCCCCCCCCCCCCCCCCCCCCCCCCCCCCCCCCCCCCCCCCCCCCCCCCCCCCCCCCCCCCCCCCCACCCCCCCCCCCCCCCCCCCCCCACCCCCCTCTCAACTAGCTATACGTTCTTCTCAGGAGGTGTGATCTTGCGTCTCAGGAATGTCACGGGATGTTTCTTCACCTCCACTACTTGGGACAGACAGCCCTAAGCCCACGTCCGACGTCAGTCTGCCAATAAAGGGTTCCTGGTGAGTCAGGGGTGATCAGTACCGTCCCTCTCACAAACCGTCTTAAGTCCGCTGACACGCCCCTCACCTCTTCCTCCACTTTACCATCACCGCCCTGCTACCCTGGTCAGGTCAGTCAGGGGTGCCGCTATGGTATCAAATCGGGGATAATTCGGCGATAATAGCCCCCTATTCCTAGGAAAGCCCTCACTTGCTTCTTGCTCATAGGTCGTGGCACTTGCTGATCCGACTCCACTTTATTTACTTGGGTTTGATGACACCTCGCCCATAACTGTACCCCAGTTAACTGGCCGCTTCCAGACCCAGAGCACATTTTTTGGGGGTTCGCTGTCAACCCGCTGCCATCAGTAGTCTACCACTGCTTGCACCTGTGCCATGTACTCTCCCAATCGTTTCTTAAACTATGATGTCTCCAGATAGGCCTAGTCATATCTCCGGTGAGGTTTGAGCACGAGATCCCTAACCTCTGAATGTGGCGGGAGCCTGTAGCCCAAAGGGGATACACGTACTGAAAAGCCCATCAGGAGTACAAAAGCGGTCTTCTCTTTGGCCCTGTCGTCAGGGGTACCTGCCATACCCTTTCGGAGTCAGGTCAAGGGTGGAGAAGAATCTAGCCTTCCCAGTCATTCTATCAACTCGTCAACCCTGGGCATGTGATAAGAATCAAATTTGACACCCGTTCAACTTCCTAAAGTCATTGCGAACGAGGGAACCATCAGTTGGGAATCAACACACTAGGTACGCGACCAGTCACGTTTAGCCTCCTCGATAACCCCCAGGTATAACATCTGCCTACTTCTTCGGATATGGGCAGCCGCGCGCTTCAGACCCGGTAGGGTTTTTTGGTGTACCCGGATGGGGTTCGGTTTATGATATCATGCTTTGACTGAAGTACTTCCCGGTACTTAGAGAACACACACATTTCTGAGTCACAACCTCCTGCCTCCTGAATCTGGGCCCTGGATAGGGACTCCAATATCCGTACTTCATGCACCTTGGCATCGGTAACACCTCCCTCCGGTGTCCCCTTCTTGGGGAGACGCTTTTCTACTCCCCGGCCCACAGGAGACTCCCTTCCCGCCATGCTTTAGAGTTCACGTGGTATGATGTTCGGGTTTCCCCTCCCCGGCTGAGATACCTTGTAGTTAACCTCCCCCACTTTTTCTCCATGACCTCATATGGTCCTGCCATTTTGCCAAGAACTTGCTCTCAACGGTGGGTCACAGAACTAGCACTCGTCGCCTGGGTTTAAGGTCCTGAGTCTGGCTGACCTATTGTAGACCCTAGACTGGGCCTCTTTGTGCCCTTGTCATGTGCTCCTTTACAATGGGCATTCCCGCCGCTATTCGGTCCTTCATAAGGAGACTGGTTCTATCACACTACGGTGGTGGGTCCGCTCCTGTTCCCAGGGCTCCGTGGCTATATGCCAAAGCCCACGTGGGAACCGGCCATAAACGCTCAAAGGGTGGAGAAACCCTTTGAGAGACTGGGGAACTTCACGTATTGCAAACATCAAATAGGGCACAAACAATCCCATTCCTTCCCTCCTTGCGGGACCCCCTGCTTTAGTCTCCCTTCAAGGTCTTGTTAAACCTCTCTACTATTCCACTGTCGGAGGTGATACACAGAGGTGTGGGGGTGGTGGAGCGTGAGCTGTTTAACCTCAGTAACTTACACATCTCCTTCATTAAACCCTAGACATGAATGGGGTACCCTGGTCAGTCAAGATTCCTTGGGGAGCCTGTGCTGAGATACCTGGAAAGCTCCTATCAATATTTTTGGAGAGTGTTTCCTTAGGATCGCCTCGGATACCGCGTAGCGTAGTCCAGGATACCAGGATGTACTTGGTCCCCCTTTGGGAGGAAATTTGGACTATGGGGCCAACCAAGATCCATGTGCAAATCCGTTCAAATGGCACCTCTATGATTGGTACGGGACTCAAAGGACTCCTGAAGTGGCACCGGGGAAGTAAGTTGACAACTCAGGGCAAGGAGCTACAATACCGGTTTACCTCGCCCCAACCCCGGCCAAAAAATCTCTGCAGGATCCCTCCCAGGTCCTTCTCAGCATCCTAATTGCCCTCCCAGCACAGGGTTGTGTGCCCACTCTAGCACCAGCCTACGGTGATATTGGGGTACTAACAAGTGTGCTCCAAGCCTCCTCAACCCCGTATCTGGTCGACCCTGTATAACACTCCCCAACAATCACCTTCGGGGTATATTTTGTCAGCCCCTGGTAATGGGTACCCCATTTATCCCTTAACATTCTCCCGTGCTTTAACACGGTAGTGTCCTGTAGCTGTTCAGCCCCCAAAATTCTCACGGGAACACTCAAGGTCCGGCATGTCGCCACCTCCTCGTTGCCCTCGACCGCACCCGCTAGGACACGTCTAGGGGAGAGAATTCATCACATGGGGGTTCACCCTACTGCTGGTGTTGGGTACATCGGCCTCAAAGTGGGTTCAGTGCCAAGGCCTGACATACCTGACGTCCATATCTCAACAGCACCTGAGGGGTCTTCGTCTCCAGAGGTCCCAAAACACCGGTAATTCTCTGCCGATAATAGCCTCATGAAACAGGGTCCCCACCGAACCCCTACTTCCTGGTAATAGTACCACAACGGTGTATGTAGGTTGATTACAGCAGTGGGATATTCGAGAGTGCCCCATGTATACCACCAACACGCCCACTTTACCGTCCAGGTCAACCAAAGTCCCCCGCACAGAGGTAACCAGACTCCCTGAGTCTAGCCAGGCTTCCACCCGTGTGACCCACCGGTGTGGACCATACACACTTGGGTTTCTGCATCCGTGACTGACTCGGCCATCCAGATCCGGCCGGGCAAAACAGGACCAATTCGCCGGTCGGTTTGCAGTCATTGTGCTCCACTGACATGGGCGTTGGGCACAATATTGCCATTGCCAAATGGCCTCTCCAGCACTGGATACGGCTAGACCCTCTGTCACGAGCTCACTGGGTTTCTGGCAGCCAAGCCCCCCATTTTATTGTGTATTGTTGTGTTAGAGGTTTTTACCCCCTCCCAACCTGACCTGTTTCCCTTTTTCACCTGCATATAGCAGGGTCCTACAAGTGTTTAATTGCCTTGTCACTGGCACTTGCTTCGTGTGGGATGGATAAGTAGAAGGTCCTCCGTAGCCCGATACCTCTCTACTAGGGACACAGTTTCCTACATTTTGTGGGACCGTCCTGTCCAACCCCCTCTGGACCGAGAGTGCAGAGAACGGTGAACTTGTCAAGAACCACTCTCTCTACCATCTGTGCTGGGGTGCAGTCATCGGGTTGTAGCCACTTCCCGGACAGATGGATTCAGGTCATCATTTGGGAGCGCGGGGGTAGTTTTTTTCAGATATGCCCACTTTTTGCCCGCTGTAACGAACTTAAACGGTGACCCAAGACGAGCCAGAACTCCGCCTTTAGCTGGGGTTACTCACGCCTCCGTTTCACTCAGGCTCGTATTAGCCTTCTGCGATTCGCTGTCAGTGAACGGCTCCAGACTCTGCCCACTGCTCACTGTAACTCCTCTCGCTCAGCTACTCGCTCAACACGTGAATAAGCCTCCACGTCGTCGGTCGCCGCATCTTATTTAAAGCCTTCTGCACTGTCAGCCCTTGCGGAATGCTGGGACAACCTGGTACCCTTTCAAACCAGTATGGGACCCCTCAGTAGTCGTCGCTTGCGGTGCTGCCATAACGCCAGAAAAGTTTTCCATCTCATCTGGAACATGGCGCGGTGACTCTGCCTCTGTTGCTGGAGCATGGCTTGCCTGCTGGCGGGACCTCTCCTCCTGCCGGCTTGAGCATGGCTTGCTGTCTGGCGGGACCATCTCCTCCTGCTGCTGGGCTGGCTTGCTGCAGCTTCGATTAGCCTGGGACTCTTCCTGCTGCTGCTGCCTATGCTCTTGCCTCCTCCTGCTGCTGGCGTATCTCCCTCTTGCTGCTGGAGCATGGCTTGCTGCAGCTGTCGATTAGCCTGGGATCTCCTCCTGCTGCTGGCGGGACCTCTCCTCCTGTTGCTGGATCATTGCTTTAATAAGTCCTCCATCTTGGCTTTTCCTGCCATTTGCCTGCTGCTTCACCCATGCCATGCATGTGCAGGATGTAGCGGCCATTTCAGGTGTTGTCTTTTGAACTCCCGCAATTCCAAAGCATCCATATGTGGGAGATTTGGCCATAAGACCGTGGTAGCGGGTCTGTGATGGCATTTTCAAGACAGTGACACCAAGGTACAGTCCACAACAGGTCTCGCCTGCGTTTATTGTAGCACAAAATAAACAGCCTTACATTCAGGCATTAAACAACAAAATCCTAACCTCATGGTGCTAACTATACAGGTTTTCACTAACTCACCACTTACAATCACTTGGCTTCTCTAGCACAGAGGTCAGGGCGTGTGCCTCCAGCCTCCTTCAGAGAGCGACAACACGTTCCAGCTCTGCTAGCGGTTTACATACAAAAGACTGATTGGGCTGCTCCCATCCACCTGTGTCCAAGTTGTCTTGGACCCCCAACCTCAGCCTAAGCCTTGCATAATAACCAACCTAGGGAACATACCGCCCATCCACAGTTAACCCTTCAGTGTCTCACATGTATACACAACTCTCCATGAGGTTCCCAGTTATAATACAGGGTTTCACCTGGACCTCCTTGGAGAGTTGTGTAATACTCTGATCGCCCCGCAGACCCTGGAGATACAGTATTTGGACTATATAAAGTGGATTCTATTCTTATATTCCTTTGAGGTCTGCAAAATCTCTATTGCCTTGACAAGAATGTTTCCTTTGAAGCGCGGTAATTACTGGGTTTCACTTGATCATCAACTTTATAGAATAAGTTTCAATTGCAAAAAGGAAAAATAAGATTTGCTAAAAAAAAATTTCTGACTCTTCCTCCAGATCTTGTAACAGGTCAGGAGGAAAGTAAGGATGTTAGACGAGTGATTTTGTTCCTTTAGAGACGAGAATTGCCTCGTTCCTTCTATCCCCTCCAGTACTTACCCACGGATCCTGCGCGATAATAACAGGTTTATGACGCGGCATTATCCACTGTCATACTGAAATGGAGAGAATCGCTTTAATGCTTACTTACTCTCAATTGTAAATTACTGACGCACAGACATCGGTACTGTTCTGTGGAGCAAGCACACAATGAAGGCCAGTGGGGTGTAGTATTCAGGGGTTTGTAGTGCAGACATGGGTCCACATGGGTCCGACAGAATTGGAGCCTTGTGGAAATTCTGGCTTATGACCTTGCTTAGGGTACAGGACATCCCCATATTCCATAGTTATGACATATCCACATGACGGGCTCAAAAAGACATAATATATTCATATCCCAGCTCCATGACCGCACTTTTGTCAAAAACTGGGGGCACAATTACTAAGGGTCCGCCGACTGCATTTCCGTCAGGTTTCCCGACTATTTCCGTTTTGCTTGCAGTTAACCGGGGTTTTTGGTGCACTATCAGTTTTTTGTGCAATCGTGGCCGACTTTCATACGACCCCATCGGTGGGCATGGTCGTCGTACAACCACTGATTCGGACTAGCGTGATTTAAATTCAATTGTGTTGCAATACAATGCACTACATGCACCGGAAGAAGAGGAACTCCGGGAAGTGACACATGCATGCTCTCGGGCCACAAGCTATAGGGAACACGGCAGACTTCATCTCGTCGCAACGCGCTCAAGGGCGTCGCAGGACCGTAGTAAATGTTTCCCCAATGTCTGCACAGACACAGAGCAGATTTTGCTGCACCTTGCGTCCACTCTCTGGGTCTAGTCTAGGGGAGAGCCAAAATAGCTTGCTTTGTACATCTGCCTACAGCTTGCATTACAATATAATTGTGCCTTGGGGATCCCCCACAAAGTCACTGTTATTCGTACAAAATGAAAACCTTCAAGTAGATGGTCGTAGCCAAATTAATGAATACTGTGTGGGGGATCACCCGGGGCAGCCCCTCAGACAATGAATGTATAGCTACAGTCACAATCCACTGCGGTCCAGCTACATTTATACATGAAGTTACATAAGCTACACCCTGCTCCCGCGTCCGTCTCAATACATCAAGAGCTTTCCGGATTCTTGCCTTCAAAATATAAACGCACAGAACCCCAACAGAAGCACGCGAGCGGGGCGATGGATCTACAGCAGCTCCTTGTTCTGCTCTTTGGTTGTGACACAATGAAGCTCATTCACTAAGGGATTTGAGACGCATTTTTGTCAGACTGTGCCCGTTCTTCAAGGCTTGAACGGCTGCAAAGGAGTAAGAAGTGTCTATGCTGGGATTGTGGCGCATGTGACCCTTTTGTGGCGCAGCTGCGCTGCCTCCATATGACACAAATTAGGGGGGGTATCGTTGGACCATCTGACTGATTCGGGCTGAGCACGGGATTTAACTTGAAAATTGTGTTGCACGCCCTACGTTACAGGTGCACCACAAAAGAGAAGGTGAACTCCGGGGACCTGAGCAGAGAAGCGACACATGCAGGATATCAGGCGCACGATCTAAGTGACTCCCAGTACAGCGCATTATACACGGACAATGCATTTACATGCACCAGGAAGAAGATGGTGAACTCCGGGGACCTGAGCGGGGAAGTGACACATGCAGGATATCGGGCGCAGGATCTTAGTGACTCCCCGCACAGCGCATTATACACGGACAATGCACTTACATGCACCAGGAAGAAGAAGGTGAACTCCGGGGACCTGAGCGGGGAAGCGACACATGCAGGATATCGGGTGCAGGATCTTAGTGATTCCTCGCACAGCGCATTATACATGGACAATGCACTTACATGCACCAGGAAGAAGAAGGTGAACTCCGGGGACCTGAGCGGGGAAGCAACACATGGAGGATATCAGGCGCACGATCTTAGTGAATCGCGGCAGAGTGCATGATCATTGGACAATGCACTTTCTGTGAACTCCGTGGACAGGTAAGTAAATGTGCCCCAATGAGTTTGGTCATAACACATGTGCATGGCCTCTGCAAAATGGTTAACCAGCCCAAATAATTTATATAACAGGTCTTCAGTATGAGAGCAGTGGGGGTCTTGGCGATCATCTGGTTGCAGAGCCCTAGGCGATGACTATGACGCCCCATTAGTAGTTGTGCATCAATATCATTTATTCAATATGATTTATTCTGGAAAACCCCTTGGAATCCCGGGCTACACACTGATCTTGGTCGTGCAACGTGAACATTGCGACAATGCATTTCAATATACACGGCAGACCGCGACTGCGACACATCAGTCACAGAAAAACCCAAACCTACTGCAGTTTGGGTCTAGAGCCGGCATAGATCGATGTATGTCCTGGAGTTGTAAAGTGACTTCTACTAAGTACCAAAAACTACCTATCAGAGTATTGTGGGAGATTTGGCCCAGTAGAGACCGTGGTAGCGGGGTGCTGTGATGCAGTTCAAGACAGTGACACCAAGGTACAGTCCAAAACAGGTCTCGCCTGCGTTTATTGTAGCAGCAAAATAAAACAGCCTTTACATTCAGGCATTAAATAAACAGAAATCCTACCCGTCAGGGTGCTAACTATACAGGTAGGAGCTACAATACCGGTTTACCTCGCCCCAACCCCGGCCAAAAAATCTCTGCAGGATCCCTCCCAGGTCCTTCTCAGCATCCTAATTGCCCTCCCAGCACAGGGTTGTGTGCCCACTCTAGCACCAGCCTACGGTGATATTGGGGTACTAACAAGTGTGCTCCAAGCCTCCTCAACCCCGTATCTGGTCGACCCTGTATAACACTCCCCAACAATCACCTTCGGGGTATATTTTGTCAGCCCCTGGTAATGGGTACCCCATTTATCCCTTAACATTCTCCCGTGCTTTAACACGGTAGTGTCCTGTAGCTGTTCAGCCCCCAAAATTCTCACGGGAACACTCAAGGTCCGGCATGTCGCCACCTCCTCGTTGCCCTCGACCGCACCCGCTAGGACACGTCTAGGGGAGAGAATTCATCACATGGGGGTTCACCCTACTGCTGGTGTTGGGTACATCGGCCTCAAAGTGGGTTCAGTGCCAAGGCCTGACATACCTGACGTCCATATCTCAACAGCACCTGAGGGGTCTTCGTCTCCAGAGGTCCCAAAACACCGGTAATTCTCTGCCGATAATAGCCTCATGAAACAGGGTCCCCACCGAACCCCTACTTCCTGGTAATAGTACCACAACGGTGTATGTAGGTTGATTACAGCAGTGGGATATTCGAGAGTGCCCCATGTATACCACCAACACGCCCACTTTACCGTCCAGGTCAACCAAAGTCCCCCGCACAGAGGTAACCAGACTCCCTGAGTCTAGCCAGGCTTCCACCCGTGTGACCCACCGGTGTGGACCATACACACTTGGGTTTCTGCATCCGTGACTGACTCGGCCATCCAGATCCGGCCGGGCAAAACAGGACCAATTCGCCGGTCGGTTTGCAGTCATTGTGCTCCACTGACATGGGCGTTGGGCACAATATTGCCATTGCCAAATGGCCTCTCCAGCACTGGATACGGCTAGACCCTCTGTCACGAGCTCACTGGGTTTCTGGCAGCCAAGCCCCCCATTTTATTGTGTATTGTTGTGTTAGAGGTTTTTACCCCCTCCCAACCTGACCTGTTTCCCTTTTTCACCTGCATATAGCAGGGTCCTACAAGTGTTTAATTGCCTTGTCACTGGCACTTGCTTCGTGTGGGATGGATAAGTAGAAGGTCCTCCGTAGCCCGATACCTCTCTACTAGGGACACAGTTTCCTACATTTTGTGGGACCGTCCTGTCCAACCCCCTCTGGACCGAGAGTGCAGAGAACGGTGAACTTGTCAAGAACCACTCTCTCTACCATCTGTGCTGGGGTGCAGTCATCGGGTTGTAGCCACTTCCCGGACAGATGGATTCAGGTCATCATTTGGGAGCGCGGGGGTAGTTTTTTTCAGATATGCCCACTTTTTGCCCGCTGTAACGAACTTAAACGGTGACCCAAGACGAGCCAGAACTCCGCCTTTAGCTGGGGTTACTCACGCCTCCGTTTCACTCAGGCTCGTATTAGCCTTCTGCGATTCGCTGTCAGTGAACGGCTCCAGACTCTGCCCACTGCTCACTGTAACTCCTCTCGCTCAGCTACTCGCTCAACACGTGAATAAGCCTCCACGTCGTCGGTCGCCGCATCTTATTTAAAGCCTTCTGCACTGTCAGCCCTTGCGGAATGCTGGGACAACCTGGTACCCTTTCAAACCAGTATGGGACCCCTCAGTAGTCGTCGCTTGCGGTGCTGCCATAACGCCAGAAAAGTTTTCCATCTCATCTGGAACATGGCGCGGTGACTCTGCCTCTGTTGCTGGAGCATGGCTTGCCTGCTGGCGGGACCTCTCCTCCTGCCGGCTTGAGCATGGCTTGCTGTCTGGCGGGACCATCTCCTCCTGCTGCTGGGCTGGCTTGCTGCAGCTTCGATTAGCCTGGGACTCTTCCTGCTGCTGCTGCCTATGCTCTTGCCTCCTCCTGCTGCTGGCGTATCTCCCTCTTGCTGCTGGAGCATGGCTTGCTGCAGCTGTCGATTAGCCTGGGATCTCCTCCTGCTGCTGGCGGGACCTCTCCTCCTGTTGCTGGATCATTGCTTTAATAAGTCCTCCATCTTGGCTTTTCCTGCCATTTGCCTGCTGCTTCACCCATGCCATGCATGTGCAGGATGTAGCGGCCATTTCAGGTGTTGTCTTTTGAACTCCCGCAATTCCAAAGCATCCATAGGGGAAACATACCGCCCATCCACAGTTAACCCCTTCAGTGTCTCACATACCCTCCCCCTCTGTTTGACCCTGTGGGGGCGAACACTTTTGGCCATCAGACAGTGGGTACGAGACAGGGCATCGGCATTCCCATGCAGCTTTCCTGCTCGATGTTCTACCGTGAATTTGAAATTCTGCAACATTAGGAACCACCTTGTGACCCTGGCGTTCCTCTCTTTGGCCTGACTCATCCAGGTTAGGGGAGAGTGATCGGTCACCAGTGTAAACTGTCGCCCTATCAAGTAGTATCTCAGGGATTCCAGAGCCCATTTTATCGCCAAGCACTCCCTCTCAACTATGCTATAGTTCTTCTCAGGAGGTGTGAGCTTGCAGCTCAGGAATGTCACGGGATGTTCTTCACCCTCCACTACTTGGGACAGGACAGCCCCTAAGCCCACGTCCGAAGCGTCAGTCTGCACAATAAAGGTCTTGGTGAAGTCAGGGGTGATCAGTACCGGTCCCTCGCACAAAACCGTCTTAAGTCGCTGAAACGCCCCCTCAGCCTCTTCACTCCACTTTACCATCACCGCCCTGCTACCCTTGGTCAGGTCAGTCAGGGGTGCCGCTATGGTAGCAAAATCGGGGATAAATCGGCGATAATAGCCCACTATGCCTAGGAAAGCCCTCACTTGCTTCTTGCTCATAGGTCGTGGCCACTGCTGGATCGCCTCCACTTTATTTACTTGGGGTTTGATGACACCTCGCCCAATACGGTACCCCAGGTAACGGGCCTCTTCCAGACCCAGAGCACATTTTTGGGGGTTCGCTGTCAACCCTGCTGCCATCAGGGAGTCTACCACTGCTTGCACCTTGGCCAGGTGACTCTCCCAATCGTTACTATAAACTATGATGTCATCCAGATAGGCCGAGGCATATCTCCGGTGAGGTTTTAGCACGAGATCCATTAACCTCTGGAATGTGGCGGGAGCCCCATGTAGCCCAAAGGGGAGTACCACGTACTGAAAAAGCCCATCAGGAGTAACAAAAGCGGTCTTCTCTTTGGCCCTGTCAGTAAGGGGTACCTGCCAATACCCTTTCGTCAGGTCAAGGGTGGAGAAGAATCTAGCCTGTCCAAGTCGTTCTATCAACTCGTCAACCCTGGGCATGGGATAAGAATCAAATTTGGACACCTCGTTCAACTTCCTAAAGTCATTGCAGAACCGTAGGGAACCATCAGGTTTGGGAATCAACACAATAGGACTCGACCAGTCACTTTTAGACTCCTCGATAACCCCCAGGTCTAACATCTGCCTGACTTCTTCGGATATGGCAAGCCGGCGCGCTTCAGGGACCCGGTAGGGTTTTTGGTGTACCCGGATGTGGGGTTCGGTTATGATATCATGCTTGATGACTGAAGTACGTCCCGGTAACTTAGAGAACACATCCACATTTCGGAGCACAAACTCCTTCGCTTCCTGAATCTGGGCCCTGGAGAGGGACTCCAAGATCCGTACTTCAGGCACCTTGGCATCGGGTACACCTACCTCCGGTGTCCCCTTCTTGGGGACAGACGCTTTTTCTACTCCCACGGCCATCAGGGACTCCCTTTCCCTCCATGGCTTTAGGAGGTTCACGTGGTATATCTGTTCGGGTTTCCTCCTCCCCGGCTGAGATACCTTGTAGTTAACCTCCCCCACTTTCTCCATGACCTCATATGGTCCTTGCCATTTTGCCAAGAACTTGCTCTCAACGGTGGGCACCAGAACTAGCACTCTGTCGCCTGGGTTAAAGGTCCTGAGTCTGGCTGACCTATTGTAGACCCTAGACTGGGCCTCTTGTGCCCTTGTCATGTGCTCCTTTACAAGGGGCATTACCGCCGCTATGCGGTCCTGCATAAGGGAGACGTGTTCTATCACACTACGGTGGGGGGTCCTCTCCTGTTCCCAGGTCTCCTTGGCTATATCCAAAAGCCCACGTGGGGAACGGCCATATAACAGCTCAAAGGGTGAGAAACCCGTGGAGGACTGGGGAACTTCACGTATGGCAAACATCAAATAGGGCAACAAACAATCCCAGTCCTTCCCATCCTTGCTGACCACCCTCTTTAGCATCCCCTTCAAGGTCTTGTTAAACCTCTCGACTAGGCCATCTGTCTGAGGATGATACACAGAGGTGCGGAGCTGTTTAACCTGCAGTAACTTACACATCTCCTTCATTACCCTAGACATGAATGGGGTACCCTGGTCAGTCAAGATTTCCTTGGGGAGGCCTGTGCGTGAGAATACCTGGAACAGCTCCCTAGCAATATTTTTGGAGGAGGTGTTCCTTAATGGAATCGCCTCGGGATACCGCGTAGCGTAGTCCAGGATAACCAGGATGTATTGGTGCCCCCTTGAGGATTTGACTATGGGGCCAACCAGATCCATTGCAATCCGTTCAAATGGCACCTCTATGATTGGTAGCGGGACCAAAGGACTCCTGAAGTGGGACACCGGGGCAGTAAGTTGACACTCAGGGCAGGAGCTACAATACCGGTTTACCTCCTCCCACACCCCGGGCCAGAAAAATCTCTGCAGGATCCTCTCCCGGGTCTTCTCAGCACCTAAGTGCCCTCCCAGCACATGTTTGTGTGCCAACTCTAGCACCAGCCTACGGTGAGATTGGGGTACTACAAGTTGCTCAACCTCCTCACCCCGTATCTGGTCGACCCTGTATAACAGCTCCCCAACAATCACCATTCGGGGGTATATTTTGTCAGCCCCTGGTATTTGGAGTACCCCATTTATCACCTTAACATTCTCCCGTGCTTTAAACAAGGTAGGGTCCTGTAGCTGTGCAGCCCCAAAATTCTCACGGGAAAACTCAAGGTCCGGCATGTCGGCCACCTCCTCGTGGCCCTCGACCTCACCAGCTAGGACCTCTAGGGGAGAGAATTCATCACATGGGGTCACCCCTACTGCTGGTGTGGGTACATCGGCCTCAAAGGGTTCAGGGGCCAAGGCCGGACATACCTGACGTCCATTATCTGCAACAGCACCTGAGGTGGGTCTTCGTCTCCAGAGGTCCCAAAACACCGGTAAGTCTCTGCCGATAATAGCCTCATGAAACAGGGTCCCCACCACCCCTACTTCATGGGTAATAGTACCACAAGGTGTATGTAGGTTGATGACAGCAGTGGGATATTCGCGAGTGTCCCCATGTATACACAACACTCCCACTTTACAGTCCAGGATCAACCAAAGTTCCCCGCACCAGGGTAACCAGACTCCCTGAGTCTAGCAAGGCTTCCACCGTGTGACCACCGATTGTGACCATACACACTTGGGGTTCTGCATCCGTGACTGACTCGGCAGCCAGAACCGGCCGGGCAAACAGGGACATTCGCCGGGTCTGGTTGCAGTCCATTGGCTCCACTGACAGGGGACAGTTGGCAGCAATATGGCCCATTTCATGGCATCGCCAGCACTGGATACGGCTATGACCTCTGTCACGAGCCTCACTGGGTTTCTGTGTATCCAAGCCCCCCAGTGTACCCCCTCCCAACCTGACCTGTTTCCCTTTTTCTGCAGTAGCAGTCCTACCAGATGGTTTAATGGCCTTGTCACTGGCACTGCTTCGTGTGGGAGGGATAAGTAGAAGGTCCTCCGTAGCCCGATACCTCTCTACTAGGGACACGAGTTCCTCAGCATTTGTGGGACCGGCCTGTCCAACCCACCGCTGGAGCCGAGAGGGCAGAGAACGGGTGAACTTGTCAAGAACCACTCTCTCGACCATCTGTGCTGGGGTGCAGTCATCGGGTTGTAGCCACTTCCGGACAAGATGGATCAGGTCATGCATTTGGGAGCGCGGGGGTAGTTTTTCAGAGTATGCCCACTGGTGGACCCGGCTGGAACGAACTTGAACGGTGACCCCAAGACGAGCCAGAATCTCCGCCTTTAGCTGGGGGTACTCACGGGCCTCCGTTTCACTCAGGTCGTAGTAGGCCTTCTGCGATTCGCCTGTCAGGAACGGCGCCAGGACATCTGCCCACTGCTCAGCTGGTAACTCCTCTCGCTCAGCTACTCGCTCAAACACAGTGAGATAAGCCTCCACGTCGTCGGTCGCCGTCATCTTTTGTAAAGCCTTCTGCACTGCAGCCCGTGCGGAATGCTGGACAACCGGGTACCCTTGCAAACCAGTATGGGACCCCTCAGTAGTCGTCGCTTGCGGTGCTGCCATAACGCCAGAAAACTTTTCCATCATCAGCTGGAACATGGCTCGGGACTCTGCCTGCTGTTGCTGGAGCATGGCTTGCTGCTGGCGGGACCTCTCCTCCTGCTGCTGGAGCATGGCTTGCTGCTGTCGGGACCTCTCCTCCTGCTGCTGGAGCATGGCTTGCTGCAGCTGTCGATTAGCCTGGGACTCTTCCTGCTGCTGCTGCCGATTAGCTCTGGCCTCCTCCTGCTGCTGGCGGGATCTCTCCTCTTGCTGCTGGAGCATGGCTTGCTGCAGCTGTCGATTAGCCTGGGACTCGACCGGAACTTTCACCCACTCGTAAGCTGGCACGATCTCCCTCTCCTTCTCCCACCCACTGGCGGACAGGTACTTTTGCCGGCCGGCACTTCCTCCTAACGCCGGCCGACTGAAACAGGGTGGTCAGCAGACTGATTAGGCTGCTCCCATCACCTGTGTCCAAGGTGCTGGACAACACAACCTCAGCACTAAGGCCTTGCATAATAGCAAAACCTAGGGGAAACATACCGCCCATCCACAGTTAATCCCTTCAGTGTCTCACATACCCTCCCCCTCTGTTTGACCCTGTGGGGGCGAACACTTTTGGCCATCAGACAGTGGGTACGAGACAGGGCATCAGCATTCCCATGCAGCTTTCCCGCTCGATGTTCTACCGTAAATTTGAAATTCTGCAACATTAGGAACCACCTTGTGACCCTGGCGTTCCTCTCTTTGGCCTGACTCATCCAGGTGAGGGGAGAGTGATCGGTCACCAGTGTAAACTGTCGCCCTATCAAGTAGTACCTCAGGGATTCCAGAGCCCATTTTATCGCCAAGCACTCCCTCTCAACTATACTATAGTTCTTCTCAGGAGGTGTGAGCTTGCGGCTCAGGAATGTCACGGGAAGCGTCAGTCTGTACAATAAAGGTCTTGGCGAAGTTAGGGGTGATCAGTACCGGTCCCTCGCACAAAACCGTCTTAAGTCGCTGAAACGCCCCCTTAGCCTCTTTACTCCACTTGACCATCACCGCCCTGCTACCCTTGGTCAGGTCAGTCAGGGGTGCCGCTATGGTAGCAAAATCGGGAATAAACCGGCGATAATAGCCCACTATGCCTAGGAAAGCCCTGACTTGCTTCTTGCTCATAGGTCGTGGCCACTGCTGTATCGCCTCCACTTTATTTACTTGGGGTTTGATGACACCTCGCCCAATACGGTACCCCAGGTAACGGGCCTCTTCCAGACCCAGTGCACATTTTTGGGGGTTCGCTGTCAACCCTGCGGCCCTCAGGGAGTCTACCACTGCTTGTACCTTGGCCAGATGACTCTCCCAATCGTTACTATAAACTATGATGTCATCCAGGTAGGCCGAGGCATATCTCCGGTGAGGTTTTAGCACGAGATCCATTAACCTCTGGAATGTGGCGGGAGCCCCATGTAGCCCAAAGGGAAGTACCACGTACTGAAATAGCCCATCAGGAGTAACAAAAGCGGTCTTCTCTTTGGCCCTGTCAGTAAGGGGTACCTGCCAATACCCTTTCGTCAGGTCAAGGGTGTAGAAGAACCTAGCCTGTCCAAGTCGTTCTATCAACTCGTCCACCCTGGGCATGGGATAAGAATCAAATTTGGACACCTCGTTCAACTTCCTAAAGTCATTGCAGAACCGTAGGGAACCATCAGGTTTGGGAATCAACACAATAGGACTCGACCAGTCACTTTTAGACTCCTCGATAACCCCCAGGTCTAACATCTGCCTGACTTCTTCGGATATGGCTAGCCGGCGCGCTTCAGGGACCCGGTAGGGTTTTTGGTGTACCCGGATGTGGGGTTCGGTTATGATGTCATGCTTGATGACTGAAGTACGTCCCGGTAACTTAGAGAACACATCGACGTTTCGGAGCACAAACTCCTTCGCTTCCTGAATCTGGGCCCTGGAGAGGGACTCCGAGATACGTACTTCAGGCACCTTGGCATCGGGTACACCTACCTCCGGTGTCACCTTCTTGGGGACAGACGCTTTTTCTACTCCCACGGCCATCAGGGACTCTCTTTCCCTCCATGGCTTTAGGAGGTTCACGTGGTATATCTGTTCGGGTTTCCTCCTCCCCGGCTGAGATACCTTGTAGGTTACCTCCCCCACATTCTCCATGACCTCATATGGTCCTTGCCATTTTGCCAAAAACTTGCACTCAACGGTGGGCACCAGAACTAGCACTCTGTCGCCTGGGTTAAAGGTCCTGAGTCTGGCTGACCTATTGTAGACCCTAGACTGGGCCTCTTGTGCCCTTGTCATGTGCTCCTTTACAAGGGGCATTACCGCCGCTATGCGGTCCTGCATAAGGGAGACGTGTTCTATCACACTACGGTGGGGGGTCCTCTCCTGTTCCCAGGTCTCCTTGGCTACATCCAAAAGCCCACATGGGGAACGGCCATATAACAGCTCAAAGGGTGAGAAACCTGTGGAGGACTGGGGAACTTCACGTATGGCAAACATCAAATAGGGCAACAAACAATCCCAGTCCTTCCCATCTTTGCTGACCACCCTCTTTAGCATCCCCTTCAAGGTCTTGTTAAACCTCTCGACCAGGCCATCTGTCTGAGGATGATACACAGAGGTGCGGAGCTGTTTAACCTGCAGTAACTTACACATCTCCTTCATTACCCTAGACATGAATTGGGTAAACTGGTCAGTCAAGATTTCCTTGGGGAGGCCTGTGCGTGAGAATACCTGGAACAGCTCCCTAGCAATATTTTTGGAGGAGGTGTTCCTTAATGGAATCGCCTCGGGATACCGCGTAGCGTAGTCCAGGATAACCAGGATGTATTGGTGCCCCCTTGAGGATTTGACTATGGGGCCAACCAGATCCATGGCAATCCATTCAAATGGCACCTCTATGATTGGTAGCGGGACCAAAGGACTCCTGAAGTGGGACACCGGGGCAGTAAGTTGACACTCAGGGCAGGAGCTACAATACCGGTTTACCTCCTCCCACACCCCGGGCCACAAAAATCTCTGCAGGATCCTCTCTCGGGTCTTCTCAGCACCTAAGTGCCCTCCCAGCACATGTTTGTGTGCCAACTCTAGCACCAGCCTACGGTGAGATTGGGGTACTACAAGTTGCTCAACCTCCTCACCCCGTATCTGGTCGACCCTGTACAACAGTTCCCCAACAATCACCATTCGGGGGTATATTTTGTCAGCCCCTGGTATTTGGAGTACCCCATTTATCACCTTAACATTCTCCCGTGCTTTAAATAAGGTAGGGTCCTGTAGCTGTGCAGCTCCAAAATTCTCACGGGAAACCTCAAGGTCCGGCATGTCGGCCACCTCCTCGTGGCCCTCTACCTCACCAGCTAGGACCTCTAGGGGAGAGAATTCGTCATATGGGGTCACCCCTACTGCTGGTGTGGGTACATCGGCCTCAAAGGGTTCAGGGGCCAAGGCCGGACATACCTGATGTCCATTATCTGCAACAGCACCTGAGGTGGGTCTTCGTCTCCAGAGGTCCCAAAAGACCGGTAAGTCTCTGCCGATAATAGCCTCATGAAACAGGGTCCCCACCACCCCCACTTCATGGGCAATAGTACCACAAGGGGTATGTAGCTTGATGACAGCAGTGGGATATTCGCGAGTGTCCCCATGTATACACAACACTCCCACTCTCCGCCCACTGTATAGTCCAGGATCAACCAAAGTTCCCCGCACCAGGGTGACCAGACTCCCTGAGTCTAGCAAGGCTTCCACTGTGTGACCACCGATTGTGACCATGCACACTTGGGGTTCTGCATCCGTGACTGACTCGGCCGCCAAAACCGCCCGGGCAAACAGTGACACTCGCCGGGTCTGGTTGCAGTCCATTGGCTCCACTGACAGTGGACAGTTGGCAGCAATATGGCCCATTTCATGGCATTGCCAGCACTGGATACGGCTATGACCTCTGTCACGAGCCTCACTGGGTTTCTGGGAATCCACGCCCCCCAATGAACCCCCTCCCAACCTGACATGTCTCCCCTTTTCCGCAGTAGCAGTCTTACCAGATGGTTTGGTGACCCTGTCACTGGCACTGCTTCGTGTGGGAGAGGTAAGTAGAAGGTCCTCCGTAGCCCGATACCTCTCTACAAGGGACACGAGTTCCTCAGCTTTTGTGGGACCGGCCTGTCCAACCCACCGCTGGAGCCGAGAGGGCAGAGAACGGGTGAATTTGTCGAGAACCACTCTCTCCACCATCTGTGCTGGGGTGCAGTCCTCTGGTTGTAGCCACTTCCGGACAAGATGGATCAGGTCATGCATTTGGGAGCGTGGGGGTAGTTTTTCTGAGTAAGCCCACTGGTGGACCCGGCTGGAACGAACTTGAACGGTGACCCCAAGATGAGCCAGAATCTCCGCCTTTAGCTGGGGGTACTCACGGGCCTCCGTTTCACTCAGGTCGTAGTAAGCCTTCTGCGACTCGCCTGTCAGGAATGGTGCCAGGACATCTGCCCACTGCTCGGCTGGTAACTCCTCTCGCTCAGCTACTCGCTCGAACACAGTGAGATACGCCTCCACGTCGTCGGTCGCCGTCATCTTTTGTAAAGCCTTCTGCACTGCAGCCCGTGCGGAATGCTGGACAACCGGGTACCCTTGCACACCAGTATGGGACCCCTCAGAAGTTGTAGCTTGCGGTGCTGCCATAACGCCAGAAAACTTTTCCATCATCAGCTGGAACATGGCTCGGGACTCTTCCCGCTGTTGCTGGAGCATGGCTTGCTGCAGCTGCCGATCAGCCCGGGACTCTTCCTGCTGCTGGCGGGACCTCTCCTCCTGTTGCTGGAGCATGGCTTTAATAAAGTCCTCCATCTTGGCTTTATCCTGCAATTTGCCTGCTGTTTTCACCCAGGCCATGCAACGTTGCAGGATGTAGCGAGCCTTTCAGGTGTGTGTCTTTTGAACTGCCCGCATCCTCCACCATATGTGGGGATTTGGCCCAGTAGAGACCGTGGTAGTGGGGTGCTGTGATGCAGTTCAAGACAGTGACACCAAGGTTTAGTCCAAAACAGGTCTCGCCTGTGTTTATTGCAACAGCAAAAATAAAACAGCCTTCACATTCAGGCATTAAATAAACAAAAATCCTACCCGTCAGGGTGCTAACTATACAGGTGTTCACTAACTCACCACTATACAAAATCACTTGGCTGCTCCAGGCACAGAGGTCAGGGCTGCGTGCTCTCCAGCCTCCTTTCAGAGAGAGACCACACTCTGAGCTCTGCTCAGCCACTTTATGCAGACTCATTAGGCTGCTCCCATCACCTGTGTCCAAGGTGCTGGACAACACAACCTCAGCACTAAGGCCTTGCATAATAGCAAAACCTAGGGGAAACATACCGCCCATCCACAGTTAACCCCTTCAGTGTCTCACAGTATACACAACTCTCCAGGAGGTCCAGGTTATAATACAGGGTTATAACCTGGACCTCCTGGAGAGTTGTGTATACTCTGATCGCCCCCGCCAGACCCTGGAGATACAGTATTTGACTATATAAAGTTGGATTTCTATTCTTATATTCCTTGAGGTCTGCAAAATCTCTATTGACTTGACAAGAATGTGTCATCTTGAAGGCGCGGTAATTACTGGGTTTCATGATCATCAACTTTATAGAATAAGTTTCATTGCAAAAAGGAAAAAAATAGATTTTGCTAAAAAAAAAAAATTCTGACTCTTCCTCCAGAGCTTGTACAGGTCAGGGAGGAAA
Organism: Engystomops pustulosus; assembly: GCA_019512145.1. Classification (NCBI taxonomy): domain Eukaryota; kingdom Metazoa; phylum Chordata; class Amphibia; order Anura; family Leptodactylidae; genus Engystomops; species Engystomops pustulosus. The sequence continues at coordinate 876,500 of CM033651.1, forward strand.
GTAAAGGATGTGAGACGAGTGATTTTGTTCCTTTAGAGATGAGAATTGCCTCGTTCCTTCTACATCCCTCAGTACTTACCCAGCAGGATCCTGCCGATAATAACAGGTTTATGAAGTCGGCATTATCCACTGTCATACGGAAATGGAGAGAAGTCGCTTAATGCTTACTTACTCTCAATTGTAAAATTACTGACGCACAGACATCGGGTACATGTTCTGTGGAGCAACACACAATGAAGGCCAGTAGGGGTGTAGTATTAGGGGTTGTAGGTGCAGACATGGGTCACACATGGGTCAGACATGATTGGAGACCTTGTGGAAAATCTGGCATTAGGATCCAGTGGCTTAAGGTTACAGGGACATCCCCATATTCAATAGTTATGACATATCCACATGACGGATCAAAAAGACATAATAGATTCAGATCCCAGATCCATGACCCGCACTTTTGTCAAAAACATTGGGGCACAATTACTAAAGGTCCGCGGACTGCATTTCCGTCAGGTTTCCCGACTATTTCCGTTTTGCGTTGCATTTAACAGGGGTTTTTGGTGCACACGATCAGATTTTGGTGCAATCGTGCCGACTTTCATACGACCCAAATCGGGGGGCATGGTCGTCGGACAACCCAACTGATTCGGACTAAGCGTGGGATTTAAAATTCAAATTGTGTTGCAAGACAATGCACTTACATGCACCGGGAAGAAGAAGCTGAACTCCGGAAGTGACACATGCAGGATCTCGGGCGCACAAGCTTAGGGAATCACGGCAGACTTCATCCTCGTCGGCAAACGCGCCTCAAGGATCGCGCAGGGACCGGGTAAGTAAATGTGCCCCAATGTCTGCAGCAGAAACGAGAGCAGAGTTTGCTGCACACGTGCGTCCACTCTCTAGTCTAGTCTATGGGAGAGGCCAAAATAGCTGAGCTTGTAGACTACGCCATGTTAGGCATCATCATAGACCTAAATGGAGAGTGGCTGCACATGAGCCTCAAACTCAGAGTAAACCTGACCATGGGTAGGGGTTTAAAAAACTCCCTTTCTCTAGATAAGTGTTGGTCATCGAGGTGGATATAAAATATCCATATTTTGCTGGGCAGTCTTATTAGCATTATCCCTCCTCCACCAAACTTTACAGCTGGGACAACAAAGCCAAACTCATCCAATGTGAGTCCAGTGGTGGCTTTCTGGTTTCCACCACTTCAATTGTTGGAAACCAATGCCATGAAGCTCGTGGTGGGGCTCGGTGATCTTTTTAGCCGCTGTGGTTCCTAAACACTTCCATTTTTCTGTGTTGCCACTCAAAGATGATGGTGGAAAATCAAAATGGCAAGAATTTTCTAAAACTAAAAGATTATTTGCTCGCCAGTGGTTAAACAGATAGAGTTGGGGGTTCTCAGTCGTTGATACCTTTATTGGCCAATTGAAATGGTCACTGACAATAAGAAGCTTTCGTGACTACTCAAGTCTGTTCGTCAGTAGTTGGGAATGAGATGACATCTAAGTAGAGAACATTTTTATACAAGAAATGTCTCTGACTTGCTGTGGTGGTGGCTCCTGTTACAATATGAAGCACTGTACTGAGTTCTTAAAAACAAACTATTTTCTCGTAAATTTTTGTGAGCGACAGACTAAATGGTTTTCCCATCGAGAGCAAATAAACTGAACACCTAATTTAAGCATAATGGGGGTCATTTACTAAGGGCCCGAATCGCGTGTTTACAGCGGTTTACCCGAATTTTTCAGTTTTGCAGCGATTTTCCCTGAATTGCCCCGGTATTTTGCCGCACGTGATCGGATTGGCACATCGGCGCCGGAGTGCGCGCAACGGAAATCGGGGGGCGTGGCCGTACGAAAACCCGACGGTTTCGGAAAACCTTCAGCGCAGCAGCGACACCTGGTGGACGTCAGAGGAACTGCCTTAGTGAATCGCCGGAAGACCCAAATCCTCCACAGAGAAAGCGCCGCTGGATCGCGAATGGACCGGGTAAGTAAATCTGCCCCTACGTGTGTAAGTTTGTCCCATTACCTTTGTCTATATAGTGCATTACAACCCCTTTCACATGGTCTAAGCTGAGAATATGGACTTCATGGAGAAAGCCACCAAGGAAATCCATGCAAAAGAAATAGACCGGCCACAGTCTCCCACCTGATCCTTATTATAGACATTCATTGGTTCCTTCCTCTATTTTCAGACGCTTCTGGGTCATACGAGACATGACAGAAGAGAATAAATGAGAATAGATATCTATGGATCATCCGGGGTTGTCCAATGTCTCGCTATGGCTGTGGGAGACAAGGTGAAGATCGCTATTCAATATAACAAGGCAAAAATTGTTGATTATCACTCAGGTAAAGATAAAACATTTAGTTTGTGGTATTGGACAAGACGAAAAATGCTATTAAATACAGGTTTCTATAATAAACCACAAGTAGCTATTAGAAATCTACTCGAGCATCACAACAAAGTGGCTATCCCGAGGAAATCCGCAATGCTAAATTAATTTGGAGCTCAGACGTTATCCCTCATCCTGCTCTCTCTTTGAAGTGAGGAACATCTCTTGTAAACCGATAATAAAATCGATGCCGGGGAAGCGAGACATTCATTTCTGTCCAGTTATGGTAAGGAAGTCACAGAATTTAATGTGATAGTGAGATGTGAGGAGGATTATCGATGTGGAAGCTCCTAGGACTCCATGTGGTAGAAGGATCGAAATTAATCCAAAGGAGATGTAGATCAGTCATCCATACAGGGTTATATCTAGACAATGTTTCAGGAATATGGTGGAAGAGGGAACAAAACTGATCCAAAGAAGAAGCTGAGTAGTGACCCAGGCAGGGGCGTAAACCCTACTGCACCTCATCCAAATGCTGGCCATGATGCTACCTCCCCTCCCCCCAAGCTGGTCACATGGCAGGTAAACCACTGAAGCCATTCACGTTGCATCATTCCAATATGTCTTCAAACTTCTCTTAAATGGCCGGGGCAAGGGTAGGGGATCGCCTAGGGTGCCATCCTCGCCTTCCTTTCGGGTGGGAGGAGAAGGTGCCGTCCTGGTCCTCAATTGTAATCAATGATATGTGCGTCTTTAAGGTGCACATACAGCTTTTTACTAGACTCCTCCTGTGTGCCTTTGGTGGCAATGTTGAAGAAATGATATCAGCAGCGGTATTATCACTGCCTGGTCCTGGAGGAGACAAATTGCTGGAGCAAGGAGGAGGCTGATGGGAGCGCAAGTAGATTAATATATTTAAATTTTACTGGGGAATGTAATGGGATATCTATATTCTGGGGGGAGTGTGCTGGGCTACATATATACTGGGGGGAGTGTGCTGGGCTACATATATACTGGGGACATTATACACACATTATATACTCATATATACATTATACACACATATATACATTATACACACATTATATACTCATATATACACATTATACACACATTAAACACACATCATACACTTATACACTTTATACATACACATTAGATACTTATAAATACATTACACACTCATCCACACATTATACACTGCTATATACGTCACATACACTGATTTATATACATCATACACTCATATATACACATATCATATACATGTACATCCCCTGCACACTTACACTTGTATTCCCTGGGAGCAGCGTCCAGTGATCCTCTCACAGGCCCTGGAGCTGGTTACATCCCAGGAGACATTGTCCAGGCAGAGGGGAGGAAGTATAAGGCAGGTAGTGGTAGTCACTAGATCCTGCTCCCAGCTCAGCAGCCCCGGGCCCCAGGAGAGCTGCTCCCAGGCCAGGGGTCTGCAGGCCACATAGATAATGCAGCCGGGTGACAGGACAGGACGTTACCTGAAGTGTCTCCTGCCGCTGCCCTCCTCTGCCTCTCCCGGCATTTCTACACAGAGCAGCAGCTCAGCATAAAGTTCTGCAGCATGAAACATGTGCTGTGCAGGCACATCATCCCTTCTATAGATCGTGTGGCAGGTCGGATCCGGGCCCTCTGAGAGGCCGGGCCCCGTAGCGGCTGCTACGCCTGCTACCGTGGTAGTTACGCCACTGTGCCTGACGAAGGTCCGGGTACCGGACCGAAACGTGTAGCAACAATAAACCAGTATTGGACCACTAATACTGTTCCTTGGAGATTGATTCCGCGTTGAACGCCACTTCATCCTGCTCCACTTGTGGAGCTCAGAACCACACGCTGATTGCACACTACTACCTATCGGTCTACCCCTGGGCGGATAAAAGTAGGAAGGAGAACGGCGCCGGGAATCCCCCATCTTACTCTACATGCACAATCCCTTGTGCTACAAGGTGAGCACCTCTTACTCTACATGCACAATCCCTTGTGCTACAAGGTGAGCACCTGTAAACTGGTCTTTTAGATCATTTTTACTCAGTTTTTACAGTATGACACGAGGAGAGCGCTCCTGTCTCTTTTTTGTCTCCCTCCCCCCAATTGGAGATTCAGGGTCGGTGCACTCGCTGACTACCTAACCCCAGTCCCCTTCTCAGGTGTATCCTCATCACAAAGGGAAGTCACATTGACCTCACTGGTAATGTACAGATAGGAAAGGTTTTAGGGTGCATTAGGGGCTGTTTATAGGTTCCACATATACAGGGGGCCCCCTACTTAAGGACACCTGACTTACAGACAACCCCTAGTCCCCTGTGACCTCTGGTGACCTCTCTGGATGTTACTATAGTCCCAGACTGCAGTGATCGGCTGTAAGGTGTCTGTAATGAACCCTAGTGATAATCCTTGGTCCCATTACAGCAAAAAATTTTGAAACTCCAATTGTCACTGCAGCAAACATTTTTTTTTGTCTGGAACTACAATTATAAAATATACAGTTTCAACTTAGATACAAATTCAACTCAAGAACAACCCTATGGAACCTATCTTGTAAACGTAACCTGGGGACTGCCTGTATAGGTAACAGGCATCTTTAATACATTGTATACAAACCATAACAACTTAGACTCAACATCTGTTTTCCAGAGAACAATACGTCTCTTCCGAAGTTTGATTTGATTCCTTTGCAACGTGCGTTCCTTTCGCACCTGCAAACCCCACGGCTCCTCGGAAGCGCGATACATTCTGCAGCCTCTCTCTCACTAATTAGTCTGGAAGCTAATTAACATGTTTTCACGGGTGTTATTCATACGCTTCTCACTCCTTCACTCTCATTTAGGTGTCCTTACCTAAGAGCAGAGGCTATTCAGATGAAATTATCAGGGGCGGCTTTAACCAGACCTTTGCAGGTTTGATGTTTTACAAATATAAATCACCTGGATCGGGAGCGTTTAACGGCCCCGGCAGATGGGAAGCTTTGTTTCTTGTGCGCATCAGGGCTTCTGGAAAGATGGGCTTGGGGTTGAGGGTCTTTAGAAAGTAATATTGATACATTTCATGGCTGCATCTGATGATACAGAGAAGAATAAGATGTGTGGAAGGTTAAATCACTCAGAAGCGGCCACTCAATGTGCCCAAAAAGTTGGCTCTGTCATTAACACCTGCCAGGGGGTCTCGCGTTTGGCCAATGATGAGTCAAGGTGCTATTCTTTGTTAAAATAATAAAAAAAGACACGGCCACAGAAGTGCCAAGGAGAATTCCAGCTTACCGTGGTGGACTGCAACACTTTCTATTATGTTGTATCACCCTAGGGTCATAGAGAAGTTACAGCCAAAGTGCAACATCCCCATTGGCACTGACGGTATGTGGGGGCAGCAGGAACTTGAACCTGGAGTGGCTGATTATGATTGTGGCTGGGTTTTGTAGTAGGCCTCATGAACACCCGCCTGGGCCAACAGGTCAGAAGCAAGACAGCGGGACATTACAAAAGTTGCAGTACTAGTGTGTTTGGGATAGAGGGGGATAACTTGGCATTTACAAGAGAGATACAGGCGCATTCTACTTGGCTCAGGAGATTGGTTGACTCTTCCAGGAGGTCTCGTCGGAGGTACTGGGACGGTTGGAAACTATGAGACATCTCCAGACATATAACACTGAACATAGTGGATGATATCCTATTGAAAAAAACCAATTCTCCAGTTATACAAAAAATGTCTCCAATTGATGACACATATTAAGTGCATGTTGGCAATCCATGGCTTAGGTCTGGTTTCCCAACTGACATATGAACCCAAGTCTCAATAAATTAGAGGGTGTCAAATATATAATAGTGGTCTTAAAGTCTAAGATTGGATTAGGTGTCACCCCCCACCCCATCCTTTGATGGTTCTTTATCATCCAATGAAATATGAGACATAAATGAGATATTCACCCTTTAACAAAACATGTTATCTAATAAAGAAAGTTGTACAACACTCGTCTTTGATCTAGAAATTGACCTGCCGGCTCAGCTCCCCCGGCCCGGCTCTCCCCGCTCTCTGTTTTCCTTTCCCAGTGTTTGACATTTCAAGATAGTGTAGGGTGTGGGTGAAGATTATGATTTAATGGGGGGGGGGGCATGTTTAACAATCCCGTCTTGTTACAAGATTGCCATGAAAGTTTATAAAATGAGTGTTTTCTCAATGGATCGCCATCAATAGGTTTCCGATTTAAAGTGGGAGGTTTTACTCCAACCAAAGGCTGCACATAGAATGGGTGGAGGTCCGGTCCACTTTCTGGTCCAGTATCTATACACTAAGTGCTCAACTGTGCAGATACATGTGTGATACATGAAACATAAAAATAGAATGGAATTTCCTCTTTAAAACATATTGAATGTTGCATAGAAACTGAGGCCAATCCCTTGTGTGACCTTGTGTTGTGGGGGTCTGCATTCAGCGTAGCCGAGTTTACATCATTCTGGTGATATATGGAGCAGTTATGTCTGTACGAGCGAGAGGACGGTGACTTATGAACGTTAGAATGTAGTCGGGGATGAGCAAGAATGTCTCATTGTACGACTGCTGGCAGCACGAGGAAACCTTCTGCCTAGACACTGACTTTATGGGGTTTGAAAGGAACTTGATTAGACCATAAACGGTCGGCAGACTGAGCCCTAGATCTAATTTGAGCTATAACAAAAAGAATCATAGTTTCTCTTCAAGACATTTAGGAAATTGGACGTGGACCAAAAGTGAGTCATCTGGACATTAACACATGAAAGGGAAGCTCTATTACATGACTGACCAAGACTGTGGCCTCACCTACCTAATACATGAACCTTCATATAAAACACGGGGGTTATCTCTCCTTATCTCCTCCGAAGGGTCTCAGAGACGTGACCATCTCAAGGTGTATGTGAACCCGTCGGGTGCAGAATCAATGATGACCTTTCCAATATAGAGGCGCTTATTATTAGTATTATTAATTTTCCTAACCCAAGAAAAAGCAAAACAAAACCTAAAATTCCAAAATAAAGTAAAAAATTCCATCAGTAGAGGGGAGAGTTACTACAATGTAACTAATAGAACAAATCTCCTTATGTTCAGAGGAGAGACCTGATGTTACACCGCTGTAACCGAGAAACCCCTTTATGAAAAGGCAGGAGCAGAGATGAGACCATTGCCCTCCAGGGATAGATATCATGATGAGCTTTTGGGATGAAGTAAGTTCATAGGGCAAAACCTCCATAGGAGCCCCTGAGAGCATGAGAACAAGAACTGGAAGATCTGTCCACACCATCTAAATGTATCGAGGACCATTAGGAAGATTATTACACGCAATAGTTTTAGGATGTCTGTGCAGCTATCGTCTTGTTCTTTTGTGTTGGAGACTGTTTTTTTAGACCAGAACAATGGGGCACATTTACTTACCCGGTCCAGTCGCGATCCCGCAGCGCGTTGTCCGACGTGGATTCGGGTCTTCCAGGTGCCCAATATCCAGCAGGTTTCGCTGCTGCACCGAGGTCCGTCAGTGTTCACCTGCTTCTTCCTGGTGCATGTAAGTGCATGAAAGCCGGCACCGATGCGCCACAATCTGATCGCATGCCCCAATATACCGGGGCAATTCGGCGCAAATCGGAAATAATCGTGAAACCCGACGAAACCCATTAAGTGAATTAAAATGTCCACCTAAGCTTTTCCCTATGTGTCCAGTATTTTTGAGTTGGGGGGTGTAGCTATTTGGGGGTGCAGCTGTCACAGTCGTACAGAGGCCCAGGCCCCAGTGGGAGCTCTTGGTCATACATGCTAGGGGGCCGGGACCCAAGAGCTTCATGTTACTTTTCCTCCTCTGGTCATTGCTAAATATTTTTTCAATTGTGAGGCTGAAATGTGAAGAGTAAAATATAGGAACATTTGTCTTATCGTGTCCTTAATTATTCCATAGGCAGAACTGACCCAAGGGGATTGACCGCAAGGGTAACGGGAAACAGCTGTCAGTCGGTAACGTAACTTTAGGAAGCCGTCGCCGGTTACCTCATCCCTTGTAAATAAGAACATGTTAATGGGATTGGGGGAGGGGGGAGCATGAGCTCCAGAAGCTACTGATAAAACCTTCCGTCAACAATATTTCCTGAGGAAGTTTTCGACTCAGGAAGCCGCGGGTTAAACATGTTTTCCAATCCTGACCTGACTCTGCAGAGTGTCAATCCAACCAGGATAATTAATGGTACGAGCCCTCGCTTCTCCCCTCATCCTCCGGCTTTATCTCTTGTATAATTGTGGATCTTACCGCGCTGTTCCTGTTTCTGCGACGCTCCACGGATACAATTCTAAAGACCTTTTCAAAGATTATTTTCATGGGTTTTAGGAAAAGCTTTGCAGACTGGAAATATTAGACATATTACATAGGGAGGTATGGGATGAGCTCCCGAAACTAGAACTGAGCGTGTATGTAGCATCTGTCCGCTCTTCTGAGTGTTAGATCTTAAAGTTCTATGAAAAAATGCATAGGAAATTACAGGAAACAACAGATCCTTTAAAGGGAACCTGTCATCAGGAGCCCTCTTTATGGCTCCCCCCATGTCCCCATAGAGAGTAGTGTGCACATTGCCAAAGAGATTTTGTAATAAAACTGGCTTTTTCCAATAAAGAGAAAAGTTAGATGAAAGTTTACCTTCCTCTCCGCAGAGCACTTTCCCGTGTCCCATGGGAGGGGCCAGTGAGAGGCGTGAGACACAGGACACAGCTCTGCAGAGAGGAAGTTAAACTTTCATCTAACTTTTCTCTTTGGCAATGTGCACACTATTCTCTATGGGGATATGGGGGGAGACAGAAAAAGGGCTCCTGATGACAGGTTCCCTTTAAACTTCCCCTAGGAGGCGTCTTAGATATAGTGGCCCCTTTTATATGAAATGGTTTAACAGCCCATCGACTTTCTTACAAGAAGAGTAAAGAGTCTTTAGTTTGGTCAAGGTTCTTGGTCTTCACTTGAGCCACTTAAAGCGCCACTCTCATTAAAGGAAATCTACCACCAGGATAAAGAATTGTAAACCAAGCACACTGACATACTGGTGATGGCCCCCTCTGGTAGGTTGTGCTTTTCTTTGAGCTTCTTAGGACCTTATTTTTACAAGAAAAAGATTTGACAAATTATGCAAATGAGCCTCCTGGGCTCCAGACTCTATAGATGTCAATGGAGCTTGGAGCCCCGAAGGCTCACCTGCATAATTTTTAAAACCTCTTTTTCTTAAAAACAATGGCATATGAAGCTACAAGAAGAGCAGATCCTGCCAGAGGGGGCACACACCAGTATGTCAGTGTGCTTGGTTTACAATCCTTCATCCTGGTGGTAGATTTACTTTAAATAAAGAGGCGTATATGGTGGTGAGCTACAGATAGTTGGAGAGATTATTGGTGCTTCATGGTCATAGTAACCAACAGACAACCCAAATGTCCTGTCCCACAATCCAACATTTGTAAGGATTTCATTCCCAGCTCAAATCTAAATGGGTCGAGACCATTGAGACGACCCACTTTCTGTATATACTATTGCCGGAACTGATGTAAGGCCATGTAATTCATGGGAAACTACGGTCTACCTCCGCAATCAGTCACAAAGAGGGCGATAGACCCAAGTGGGGATCCCTATTTTATGACTAGATAAAAGGTTCAAAACTCTGTACTAAAAGATTAAAACTTTGCATACTTCAAACATTGAAACGCAAAACCTGAAGAGGACCTCAGCAATCCTGATACGGCTCTGGGTCTAGAGGTACTGTTTGCGATAAAAAGCAGAAGGACATTGATCCTGGATCCTATTGACCCGTTAATTGCTCCACATCTCCAGAGAAGGTAGGTTTGAACCTACAGACCACAAGTGATACAACGATTACAATTATTATAGGGCAGTGTTGGCGAACCTTTTAGCGGCCGAGTGCCCAAATTGCAACCCAAAACCCCCATTATTTATCACAAGGTGCCAACCAAAAATTAAATCAGTAACTTATTGCTCCCTGTTCAACAACTTTCAATCATATTTACCTCCTGAGGACAGCAACACAGTAGAAAGATGGAAAATTTACATCACTTCTTTCCAGTGTCCCTCTGTACACAGAGAATCATGGGGCCAGCAGGAGGTCCTCCAAAGATAATTCGACCCTGTCTAATGCTCCCTCTTCCTACAGACCCAAGTAGCGAAGGAAGTATCAAAATATGACTGAAAGCCGCATCTTTTAAGTTGCTTGGAACTGCATGAAGAGTCCTGTCTGGTGTGCTGGGGCGATGGCCTGGGTGCCCACAGAAAGAGCTCTGAGTGCCGCCTCTGGCACCCGTGCCATAGGTTCGCCATCACTGTTATAGGGTATAAATGTTAAGGTAGGTTGGGGGGTCGTTTGCTTGTTGCCCAGGAATTTCCATGAAAATTCCTATTGACATCCAGACGGAGTGAGGATTGGTTGTGAACTGGTTGGTGAGATGATATGGTAAAGGGTGTACCGTAGTTGCACCTACCTTGCCCCCACAGTGTGACACATTGCTGCTCATGGGTCTGACACATGCCACTATAGCAGTATCCATCCAGCGTGTAACATGGGTGGCCATCGTGTAGATAGACGTTGGGTGGGCAGTGTGCACTGGTCCCGGTGCAGAACTCCGGTAGATCGCAGAAGTTGCCGGCATCACGGCAGGGAGTCCCACCGGGCTTGAGCTGAGAAAGGAGTAAAGAAATGTTAGGTCAATGTGGTGCACATCCTATGATCAGCAGAGAGAGCACTTGCTGCTACAATCTGGCCGTGTGTGTTTTGCTCTGAGACCTCGTGGTTACTTGTTACATCCCTTCCTTACATCAGAGACTACTACAGTCACTAGAGGGATTAATACGTGGTAACATCTCAGCCTCCTTGGCAGTCCGTTGTAGAGCTTTTCCCAGTGTCAGGGTTATAGGAGACAAAGAAGGATTTTAGGAGAGGCATGTGCTCGGCTCTCACAGACTGTAACATAAAAACTTTATGATTAATTCCCTTCCAAAATAAACTTGCTGTAACTGGATAAAAGTCTTGAGTGCCATTCAACAATGAGAGTGATGATTATATGACGACTGTGGACCTGGGAAGAGTCTGGTTTCATTTAAGGACCTTGTATCGATATAGGATGGTGCCCCCCTCTGGTGTATACAGGTCTCCCGCCATTACTTCTTACATTCATTGCATTTGCTAATGCTGAAGCAGATTACTTCAGGCAGAAACATTTTATTTTTGTATTAAAGTAGAACAATAAAGTATAAAAATGTCTGCGCAACTCTGCACTTAAAATAAGCAATTCACTAATTTACTCTAAATTAGCTATCTGCAGGGGTTTAGCAGCCAGCAGAGGCTTTACCTTGCCCCTAATCTTCATTTCCCATGCTTTCTGGTAACCATGGGAAACCGTATAGAACAGCTAGAGACACAGGAGGCTTGTTAGGAGTGTCAGTGGTAGAGGAATGCAAAAAAAGGACCTTGAGTGATGTCACAAGCATGTGACTCATCACGTGCTTCAGATCGGCCAATTACAAACATGCTGTCCTGTTCTGGCTTCAGTGCCCTGAGCTGATGTCACAACCGGGACGTGCCCACCCACATCAGGAATAGGTGAATCTGATTTAATAAGAAATGATGGTCAGCAGCAGGGTACAGGTATCGCTGGTATTGTTGTCTCTCTGCAGCTGGGCAAATACAATATTGTAGGGGCCCTGGAATCCTGACGTATGATGCCTTCCTGCTGGAATCCCCAATGATCTGCTGTGATCTGTGGGTGTCCAATAGATTGAGAGAGATGCTAAGATTGATTGCTTATACATGAGATTTCTAAATCTTGGGTTTGAAATTTCTACAATACAATGAAATGTAGACTTCATCGTTCCCGAGCTTCTACTGTAAAATGGGTGGAGCCTGTTCCCGCCCGGGACCACCAATCAGACAATAGAGGAGCTACATAGAAAAGTTTCAGGACAGTTTTAGTCCACAATATGCTAATTACATGCTCTACTGTCAGATGGGATTGGTCCATCCATCTGCTGCTCAGGATTAGGACAAGTGAATGGAGCTCTGGAGGTCACATCTGCCCTTAGCAGCCCCACAGAAGTGAATGAAGTTGGTCGCGTTCATCACCCAACTCTAAGTTTAACTTTAATGTGACCCATTCTGCAGAGTTGCAATTACAGAAGCAGTCTGATTACAGGAGGGGTGCGATATTTAAAAAAACACATAATATTAAGCACTCCATAAGCAAAATGAGCATAAAGTACCATATACTGTATACTCGATTATAAGCCTAGTTTTCCAGCACAAAAAATGTATATATCAAAACTCACCTTTCTGGCTTCCCCTGCTGCTGGCTATATACTGGGGCAGGGGGCTGGCTATATACTGGGTTATCCCTATTGCATGATATGGTTCATGTGGTTTTTCTGTTGGTCAGTCTTGTTGGGTGGGTGTTGTCTCTATCATGATTATTGTCATGTCTGGTTGTCGTCGTGTTTGGGTGGTGTTTGTCTTGTCTATGCATGGATATTGTCATGTCTTGTGGGTCAGTCTTTTTTTGTTTGGGTGTGGTGTCTCTATGCATGATTATGGGTCATGCCTGGTGGGGTCAGTTCTTGTTGTTGGTGTTTGTTGTCTCTAACATTGATATTTTTATTTATCAATGCGGTGTCAGGCTTTGTTTGGGTGGGTGTCTCTATGCATGATATGGTCATGTCTGGTGGTTTCAGTTTTGTTGGTGAGGTGTTATCTTCTATGCATGCTATGGTCATGGCTGGTGGGAAGTGCTTGGTTTGGGTGGTTGTTGGTCTCTATGTATGATATGGTCAACTTTTCTTTGGTGGTCAGTCTTGTTTGGTGGTGGTGGTTCTCTTACGCATGATTCGGTCATGTCTGGTTGGGTAAGTCTTGTTGGGGTGGTGTTGTTCTCTCTACACATGTATATTGTCATTCGGTGGCTCTTCTCTCTGTTTGTGGTTATGTTGTCTCTATCCATTATAATTGTCATGTCTGTGGTCGTCTTGTTGTTTGGGTGTGGTGTCTCTATGCATATATGTCCATGTCTGGTGGTCAGTTCTTGTTGGTTGGTGTGGTGTTTCTCGATGCATGATTGTCATGTCTGGTGGTCATCTTGTTGGGTGGTTGGTGTCTCTAGCATGATTTCTGTCATGTGTCTGGTGGTATGTCTTGTTGGGTGGTGTTGTCTCTACACATGAGCTGGGGTCATTCTGGTGGGCTGTCTGGTTTGGTGGTTCTGGTTCTGGTGGTCATTCTTGTTGGGTGGTGTGGTGTCTCTATGCATGATAATTGGTCATGTGTCTGGTGGTCAGTCTTGTTGGGGGGTGTTGTCTCTATACATGATATGGTATGTCTGGTGTCATCTTGCTGAGTTGTGTTGTCCTCTTATGCATGAATATAATCATTTCTGGTGTCAGTCTTGTTGGGTGGTGTGTCTCTAATGCATGATATGGTCCATGTCTGGTGGCATTCTTTTAGGTGGTGTTGTCTCAATGTAGGATATGATCATTCTTGGTTGTCATTCTTGTGGGTGGTGTTTGTCTCTAGCATTGGAAATGTAAAAAAAATTCTTTCGGTCATGTCTGGTGGTCAGCTCTTGTTGGGTGGTGGTGTCTATATGCAATGATATGTCACTGTCTGTTGGTCAGTCTTGTTGGTTGGTTTGTCCTCTATGCCATCGATATCGTCATGGTCTGTGGTCAGCTCTTGTTGGGTGGTGGTGGCTTACGCATGATCGGTCATGTTGGGGTTGGTTTTTGTCTTCTACACCTATATGGTCAGTCCCTGGGTTGTCTGTCTTTTGGGTGGTTTGTGTTCTCTATGCATGAATGGTTCATGTCCTGGTGGTCAGTCTGGTTGGTGGGTGGTGTCTCTTGCATGATATGGTCATGTCTTGGTGTCAGTCTTGTTGGGCGTGTGTTTATCTCTATTGCATGATAATGGTCCTGTCTGGTTTGGTCAGTCTTTTTGGGTGGTGTGGTGTCTCTATGCATGATAATGTCTATGTCCTGTGGTCAGATCTTTGTTGGGTGGTTGTTGTTCTCTTAATGTATATATGGTTCATGTCTCTGGTGTCAGTCTTGGAGGCTGGTGTATCTTCTATGCATTGACATGTATATCATGTCTGGTGGTCTTCTTGTTGGGTGGATCGTTGTCCTCTATGCATGATATTTCCCATGTTCTGTGTGGGCAAGTTCTGTTGGGTGGTTGTTTGTCTCATCATGATATGGTCATGTCGGGTGGTCCTCTTGTTGGGTGGTTGGTGTCTCTACCGCATGATTCCCGGTCATGTTTGGTGGGCAGTCTTGTGTAGGGTTGGGTGTGTCTCTATGTATGTATGGTCATGTCTGGTGGTCCTCTTTTTTTGGGTGGTGTTTGTCCCTCTAATTCCTGATTGTGTCATGTCTGGGTGGTCAGTCGTGTTTGTTTGGGTGGTGGTGTCTCTCGCCTGATTCGGTCATGTTTTGGTGGGGCATCTTGTTGGGTGGTGTTTCTCTATTGTATGATATGGCAGTGTCTCGTTGGTCAGTCTTGTTTTTGGTGCTGTTGTCTCTATGTATGATATGGTCTGTCTGGTGGTCAGTCTTGTTGGTGGTGGTGTCTCATTGCCCGCCCATGATTCGGTCATGTCGTTGGTCAGTCCTTGTATGGTGTGGTGTATCTCTATACATGATGGTCATGTCTGGTGTTCAGTTCTTGTTGTGGTGCTGTGGTCTTCTATGTATGATTATTGAGCATGTCTGGTGCTTGGGGTTACATTTAGAGTTGTTAAGTTCTTATGTATAGAGGTATAACACAGCATTGTTATTTGATAATCCCATCCATTGGTTGGGTTGTGTATAGACTTGTAACTACTTTATGTTATAGTATAGTGTATTATCGGGAAACGAGGTCTCTATAACAACAAATGAAGAGGTTTTCTTTACGGTAAAGGTTTTGATACTAGTGGACCCTCAACCACAAAAGTCATTGTAAAATCCACTTCAAGAGTTGTAGGACAGACGTCAATGTCTTTAGAGTTCAACATATAATTAGTGATAAGCTCTGCATTTGGAGATTTGATGCCGACCAGGGGATTTATGTCCTAATTGGGATAGTAGTTTTTCCAAACCTTAACATGAGAACATCTTATTGTTGGGGGTCTGTGCTATAATATATTAAGTCCTCGCTGAATGTGCAACCATTATCCTATAAGTATTCATTTTAATGATTGTATGAGTACTCCTGCCTCGCATTGGCTATTTAGCTTCACAATAGATTTACATATTCCCCCCCATTTGTTACCTGTGTTCTCACTGTAGCCACAACAGCTTCATCCAGTATCATTGTATCAAGTTTCTTGTACAACTTCCATCTTTGACCATGTGTTCATTCTTTTACTTTGCAATATCTCTGGGGAAAGCAAACATGATGTGAATGTAAAACACCTTAAAAACTAGCTGATCCCATTGTTAGTACTCTTCTTTGAATTGCGTTGTCCAAATTGAGTGTACCAACCCTTGCTGTCAACGCCACCTAACCTGCCTACTCGTTCCGGGAGGCCCTTGTGCGCCCATGCCTCTTCTTTGACTACGCACGGGTGAATTTCTTTATATCTCTTAATGATCATAACAGTTATAATTAGGTGTATGCCAATCACAATGTTCTCATATTTTTTAAAGACCACTGATAGACTAGTTAGAATTATGTTGTAAGTTCTTTGAGTTTCTTGAGGTTCTGTTATATTCCTGTCATCCTGGCCCATACTTTTTGGTTGTTCTTCTAACCGTAACTGTCTCTGTGGTATTGGTTAGGTCTAAAGTGTTTACTGTGTTGACATCCTGAAGAGTGTTCACCTGCTTGGGACCCGTAGTCCCTCAAAGCCTGAGGGAGCAATTTCCCCCTATACCAGATTAGAGTACAAACTGTGGAACCTGGTCAAATATAAAGATAGTGTTGAATGAACCCCCCCACCGCCCCGGTAGACTTTGACGCATGATAATGGGTTTGCTGGTTAAAAGTATGACCTTACAACTTAACCATAAATACTTAATCTGTAAATGGAGGGGATAAACAGTGCCAACATGAGCATAAGATCTGGATAATTTTAACAACTGGTCTGATTTCTGCATCCCTTTGCTGTGTTGGGGAGCCCCTGGTGTTTGTAGATCTCCCTGGCGATTGCTAGAACCTATCATCGCATCTATACCTGGGATCGAGGACTGGGGAGGCTGAGCCCCATGCTCCACATGACCCACAGGGCAAAGATGCAAGGAAGAGAAAAGGTGCAGCATCTTGTAATACGTCAAGCACAATGGCATTTGTGAAAGTATAAATAATCAGGACTCTCACCTTCTTCAGATTACCGTGAAGCGTTTAACATTATAGAAGTAATGCAGCTGCCACTCCCTGAATGCCACGTTCCGCGAAGGCCCATGTGGGGAAGACAGTGCCCTACTACCCGAGAGAAGGGTTAGGATGGCGCTGTACATCCGCTGTTAATTATAAAAATAGGACGCAACGCGTTTCAGCTCGACCGGAGCTTGCATCAGCTATGATGAAATCTCAAAGCTTCCGGTCTGGACTGATAACGCAGTTCGTCCTATTTTTAATATAAATCGGATTCCCTCTTTCAACTCTGATCTTTCGCGGGGGCGCATGTACAGCGCATCCTAACCATTCTCTTTTTCGGGTAGTGGTCACTAGACCTATCATAGCCAAATTTGCTTTAATAGCGAAATGCCCCACATTATAGTAGTACGAAATTATCAGACCCTTTTCAACTCTTTGTTCATTGCAGCCAATTGTAAGAGATCCAGAAAAGTTTATTTTTCCTAATTAATGTGCGCTCTGGCCCACATCTTACATAAAATCATAAATGTAGAATAGTTTTGTAATTTATTAAACAAAAGATAACTGAAATATCACATGGTCCTAATTATTCCAGACTCATTTTGCTGTGACCCATATTTACTTATGTTATCCATTTCCTTCTGACCCTCCTTGAAGATGGTTTTTCTCCCTTTTCAGCATTAATTAAATTGATTGCCGACTCTTAGTAAAGTCCGCACAATCTGTCCTATAGAAGCTCACAGCGCCGTCAGAGCATCAAGGGGGATTGAGAATCGTGAGGTCTAAGGAACTGCCCCAAGAGCTCAGAGACAGAATGGTGGCAAGGCATCAATCTAGCCAAGGATACAAGATTTTTTGGCAGCACCCAAGTTTTCCTTAAATGCACAGTGGCCTCCATAATCTACTTCTTACATTGAAAGGTTTGGTACACTACAACTCCCTCCATCGACTTGTCCACCTCAGCCAATGAAGCAATCATGGAAAGACCCGTTGTGAGATTAGGTAAATAAAACTGCCCAAGATATGCAGTAGGGAGATGGGATAAGTTACACAATTCCAATAGAATTCCAGCAGTGTCGCATGGTGGGGGCAGCATCATGCTAAAGGGGTGGGGGGGGGGGACAGTGACCACTGGTTGTAATTTTAAATTGAGGGTAATCATAGAAGGAAGTGTTGAGGCTAAGAAGGGGATGGAAGGTGATTCGACCATTACAAGATATCCTGGATGAAACCTCTTTCAGATGCCCTGGAGCTCATACTGGGCCAAAACTTCTCCAAGACACTGACCCTAATCACCCAGCTAAAATAACACCAGCATAGCTTCCTACCAAACCCCATATGGAGCATCTTCTGGTAGAAACTGGAAAAGGCCTTCCCACACTCGTTCACATCCAACCTGCGGAACTGGGGGGAAGAAAAAAAAAAAAAAAAAAAAGGAATTCTGGGCAAGGAATATGCGAGGGATCCCCAAATCCCAGGGGGGTGTAACTTGTATCATCTTCCCAATAGACTCTTGGCTTGCCACCCAAAGCTTGCTTCTACTCAACCCTGCAAGGGGTCCAAATACTCATCACCAGGGGGCCGTATACTCATCACATGGGGCCGATAGACTCATCACCAGTGGGCCGAATACTCATCACCAGGGGAGATTTCTGTTTTTTTCTTGTAGATATTGTTTTTCAAAATGGGGCAGAGGGCAATCTTACTGTGGGGCAATGGCACCTTCGGGTTCAGAGGGTCACATTACTGGGGGCAGAGGCACAACTTAACTGGGGGCAGAGGACCATTTACTGGGGGGGCAGGTGCACATTATTGGGGGGGGGCAGAGTGCAACATTACTGGGTGGTGCAGAGTGCACATTATCTGGGGTGGTCAGGAAAAACTAAGTGGGGGCCCCCCCCCCCCTAAAAAAAAAACATTACTTATGGGGGGGGCAGAGTGCACATTATACTGGTGGGGCAGAGGGCACATTACTGTGGGGGGGGCAGATGGGCACATTATCTGGGGTGGCATGAGGCACCTTCTGGGGGCAGAGGGCACATTACTGGGGGGGGGCAGAGGCTCATTAATTAGGCAAAAAAAAAAACTTTTTCTGATCTGATCTTACCAATGGCTGCAATGAAACAGAGTTAAATGTATACTTTCTGTACCCCTCTTAGCATAGCCTTAACATGTTAAGCATAAGGATTAACATTTTTGTCCCTGTACTGTCCGGCCCTATGTCCGAGCTTCCTGTCATTGAATATGTTTCTTTGTAAGTTCTGATAAAGAATACAAGGACTTTGAATTAAAGGAACAGAACTTTATTGAGTCATTTCCCCGCTGAATAATGGGAAGGGACGGGATGAGTAACCTCCACGTAGATCCCTACACATTGAGTCATTCCTATTATCCCCGCTTGCCTTTGGCCATCTAAGATCACATCGATCTCTCCTCTACACATTGGTATCGCCTCTGTCACTATAATCCATTTATGCCATGACGTGGGAGACTTATATTCATGACAGACAAATAAGTCCAAATTAGTTGAGCCTTTATTACATTTGTCTCTTCCCCCTGGTTTATGCCTCGTTGGCCTTCGCTGTAGGCTGATCAGCGCTCATGGCTCCGAGACTTTGTCATCGCTTCCCTGGCTTAGTACTTACCGATAATGGTCTTTTTTGTTTTGTTGTTTATTTCTTCTTACTTTATCTACCGTATATACTCGAGTATAGAAGCCGACCCAAGTATCACCGAGGCCCCTAATTGTACCAACAAAAACCTGGGAAAACTATTGACTGAGTATAGCCGAGGTGGAAATGCAGTGGTCCAGACAGCCTTCCCCGTAGCTCGCCTGCCGAACCCTGCTCCCGGTGTTTTGTATGCGTTGGAAAAGGGGTAGTCTTATATGGCGAATATATCTTAAACTCTATATTTTAAACAGGAAAGTAGGGGGGTCGTCTTATACGCCGGAATATACGGTATATATCAAAACTCACCTTTCTGGCTTCCCCTGCTGCTGGCTATATACTGGGGCAGGGGGCTGGCTATATACTGGGAGATATGGGCTGGCTATATACTGGGGAGCAGGGTTCGGCAGGCTATATACTGGGGAGGCTGTGACCAATGCATTTTCAACCCTCGGCTTATACTCAAGTCAATAGGATTTCCCAGGTTTTGTCGTGGTACAATTAGGGGCCTCGGCTTATACTTGGGTCGGCTTATACTCGAGTATATACGGTAGATAAAGTAAGAAGAAATAACAACAAAAAAATATATACTGGGGGATATGGGCTGGCAGGCTATATACTGGGGAGCAGGGTTCGGCAGGCTATATACTGGGGAGGCTGTGACCAATGCATTTTCCACCCTCGGCTTATACTCAAGTCAATAGGTTTTCCCAGGTTTTGTCGTGGTACAATTAGGGGCCTCAGCTTATACTTGGGTCGGCTTATAGTCGAGTATATACGGTAGATAAAGTAAGAAGAAATAACAACAAAAAAAAGATCCATTATCGGTAAGTACGAAAACGGGACGCGATGCACAAGTCTCGGAGCCATGAGCGCATTTATCAGCCTACAGCCAAGGCCGACGAGGAATAAACCAGGTGGGAAGACAAATGTAATAAAGGCTCAACTTCATTTGGAACTTATTTGTCTGTCATGAATATAAGTCTTCCCACGTTCCTGGCAGTAAATAGGATTATAGTGACAGAGGGAATACAATGTGTAGAGGAGAGATCGATGTGATCTGTAGATGGCCAAAGGCAAGCGGGATAAAGGAATGACTCAATGTGTAGGATCTACGTGGAGGTTACTCCTCCGTCCTTCCCATTATTCAGCGGGGAATGACTAATAAAGGTTCTGTTCACTTTACATTCAAGTCTTTTATATTTTCATAGAACTTCCAGGAACATATTCCTGACAGAAGCCTCGGACATAGGGCTGGACAGTACAGGCACACAAATGGTTAATCCTTATGCTAACATGTTAAGGCTTATGCTACAGCGGGTACAGAAAGTATACATTTATCACTCTTTGTTTCATTGCAGCCAATTGGTAAGATTAGAAAAGTTCTTTTTTTTGCTCATTAATGTGCCCTCTGCCCCTCCCCCAGTAATGTGCCCTCTGCCCCTCCCCCAGTAATGTGCCCTCTGCACCCACCCCGTAAGAATGTGCCCTATGCACCCGCCCCCAAGTATGTGCCCTTGCCCCCTCCAGTGTAATGTGCCCTCTGCCCCCCCCATAATGAGGCCCTCTGCCCCCACAGTAATGTGCACTGTCCCCCAGTAATGTGCCACTCGCCCTCCAGTATGTGCCCTCGCCCCCCCAGTAATGTGCCCTCTGCCCCCCAGTAATGTGCCCTCTGCCCCCATTTTGACAAAAATATCTACAAGAAAAACAGAAATCTCCCCTGGCGATGAGTATACAGCCCCTGGTGACGAGTATTTGGCCCCCTGGTGATGAGTATTTGGCCCCTTTGCTCGGTGTTGAGTAGAAGCTTTGGAGCTGGTGCAGCCAAGAGTCTACTTGGGAAGATGCTACAAGTTCCTCCCCCCTGGATTTGGGGATCCTCTGCCTCTTCCTTGCAGATCCTCTCCAGTTCCCTCAGGTTGGATGATGAACGATGGTGGACGCCATTTTCCAGTCTCTGCAGAGATGCTCCATTGGGTTTAGGTTCTGAAGCCTCTGCTGTGTTATTTTAGCTTGTGCTTAGGGTCATTGGGGGTCATTTACTAAGGGCCCGATTCGCGTTTTCCCGACGTGTTACCCGAATATTTCCGATTTGCGCCGATTGTACCTGAATTGCCCCGGGATTGTGGCGCACGCGATCGGATTGTGGCGCATCGGCGCCGGCATGCGCGCGACGGAAATCGGGGGGCGTGGCCGAACGAAAACCCGACGTATTCGGAAAAACCGCCGCATTTAAAAACCGAAAAAGTGTCGCTTGGGGAGCGCTTACCTTCACCTGGTCCGAGGTGGTGCATTCCGGCGCGATGAGATGACTTTCAGCGCAGCAGCGCCACCTGGTGGACGGCGGAAGAACTACAT
Source organism: Engystomops pustulosus (assembly GCA_019512145.1). Taxonomy (NCBI): domain Eukaryota; kingdom Metazoa; phylum Chordata; class Amphibia; order Anura; family Leptodactylidae; genus Engystomops; species Engystomops pustulosus. The sequence goes on from CM033651.1 coordinate 898,237, forward strand.
TCATAAATCCCGGCCGGACCCGAATCCAGAGCAGAAAACGCGCCGCTGGATCGCGACTGGACCGGGTAAGTAAATGTGCCCCATTGTCTTGTTGGAAGTTTTGGCCCAGCCTGAGGTCAAGAGCATCTGAAAGAGGTTCTCATCCAGGATATCTCTGTACTTGGCCGCATTCACCTTCCATCCATTACACCCAGTGGTCCTGTCCCCCCCCCCTCCCCCATAGCATGATGCTGCCCCCCATGTGTCACTGCTGGAATTCTATTTGACTTTGTGGAACTTTATCCCATCTCCCTACTGCATCTCTTGGGTTTTTTTTTACCTCTCTCACAAAGGCTCTTCTCCCATGATTGCTTCGTTCGGCTAGGTGGACAAGTCGTGGTGGAGTTGTAGTTGTCCCAAACCTTTTCAATGTAAAGATTATGGAGGCCACTGTGATCTTAGGAACCTTGGGTGCTGCCAAAATTCTTTTGTATCCTTGGCTAGATCTGTGCCTTGTCTCTGAGCTCCTTGGGCAGTTCCTTAGACCTCACGATTCTCATGTGCTCTGACATGCGCTGTGAGCTCTTGTATGGACAGATGTGCACTTTTCCTAAGCAAGTCCAATCACTTTAATTAATGATGAAGGAGAAAAACCATCTCAAGGAGGGTCAGAAGGAAATGGATAACATAAGTTAAATATGAGTGTCACAGCAAATGGTCTGAATACTTAGGACCATGTGATATTTCAGTTTCTTTTGTTTACTAAATTATCAAAAATATCTACATTTCTGATTCTTCTGTCAAGATGTGGGCAGAGCGGACATTAATTAGGAAAAATAACTTTTTTGATCTTACTAATTGGCTGCAATGAAACAAAGAGTGAAAAGGGGTCTGAATACTTTTTGTACCTACTGTACATGTGTGGCATTTGCTATAAAAAGCTAATTTGGCTATGATAGGTCCTAGTGACACTACCCGAGAGAATGGTTGGGATGGCGCTGTACATGAGACCCACGCGAAGATCCGAGTTGAAAGAGGAATCCGCTTTATTATTAAAAATAGGACGCTACGCGTTTCAGCTCCAGACCGGAGCTTTAATCATGCCTGAAACGCGTTGCGTCCTATTTTTAATAATAAAGCGGATGTACAGCGCCATCCTAACCATTCTCTCGGGTAGTGTCACTGTCTTCCTGGTCCTTCGGTGAACGTGGTCATTCAGGAGTGGCAGCTGCATTCTTCTATACTGTTATACGCTCACGTCATCTGAACTAAGGTGAGAGTCCTGATTTATACTTTCACAATGACCATTGTGCTTGACGTTATCACATGATAGCTGCACCTCTTTTCTCTTCTCCTGCATCTTTGCCCTGTTGTTCCTTTGGAGCACTGGGGCTCAGCTCCCCACTCCTCCGATCCCAGGTTAGACTGTCTATGCAATCTGCCAGGGGCTACAAACACCAGGGGCTCCCCAACACAGCGAAGGGATGCAGGAACACCCAGAACAGTTGTTAAAATTCTCCAGATTTCAGCTCCTCATGTTGGTCTTGGTTCTTCCCCTCCCATTACAGATTAATTATTTATGGCTAAAGTGTAGGACATCCTTTTAACAGCAAACCCATTATCATGGTCAAAGTCTACCGGGGGGGGGGGGGGGGTTCATTAAACCTCCTTTCTTTTGACAGGTTCCACAGTTTGTACTCTAATCTGGCTATTAGGGGAGAAATTGCTCCTCAGGCTTTGAGGGAGGTCCCAAGCAGGTGGCCACTCTTCAGGATGTCACAGTAACCACTTTTAGACCTGAACAATCCACAGAGCACTGATTTTTTTTGTTAGAAGAAACCAATAAACTACTGGAGCCAGGAATACAGGAATATAACAGAAACCTCAAGAAACTCAAAGAACTTCCTTCTAACTAGTCTATCCAAAGTGGTCTTCTAAAATACTGGACATTGTGATTGGATACATCTATACATTATAAAATGTTATGATCATTTAAGTGTATAAAGAAATTCACCTTGCAGTCTTCACAGCAGAGGCCATGGGCGCACACGGCTCCCGGAACGAGTAGGCAGGTGGTGGCGTTGCAGCAAGGGTTGGTACACTCCTGCAATGCAATTCAAAGAAGAGTCTTACAATGGATCAGCAGTATAAAGGTGTTTCTACATTCACATCACATTTGTTTCCCCCAAGATATTTCAAAGTAAAATAATGAACACAAGGTCAAAGTGGAAGTACTCAAGAAACTTGATACAAGATGATGGCTGGAAGATGTGAGAACACAGGTAAAGCTGTACGTAAATCTATTGTGAAGCTAAATTAGCCAATGCTAGGCAGGAGAATCATACAATGACTTTGCCCGTGTTCAATACACTGCACAGAAGACATAAAAACTGAATAAATAACTACGGATAATGGTTGCACATTCAGCCAGGCTTAAATATTATAGCACAGACCCCCAACCATAAGATGTTCTCATGTTACTGTTTGGAAAAACTCTTCCCAAATGAGAATAAATCCCTGGATCGGCAATCCATCTCCAAAAATGTAGAGATTATAACCAATTATATTGTTACTCTAAAGACATTGACGTCTTTCCTAAACTCTTGAAGTGGATTCTCAATGACTTTTTGTGGTTGAGGTTCCATATTATCAAAACTCTTACAGTAAAGAACCCTCTTCTTTGTTGTTGTAGAGACCTTCGTTCCCGATAATACATTATGCTTGTATAAGTAGTACAACCCACACATCTCTACACTACCCAACCACTGGACGGGATCATAAAACAATTCTGTTATACTCTATACATAGAACTTAACAACTCTAAATGTAACCCAAGCACCAGACATGATCATATCATACATAGAGACAACAGCACCCAACAAGACTGACCACCAGA
>CM033651.1:902107-1047107 GCA_019512145.1 Engystomops pustulosus
CATGACATATACCAATGTTATTATGATCTTTACAAGAGCACTACACCTTCTAACCTCCCTCAACATGGCCGACACTGGACACCAACTTCTATAGAGAAAATCTAAACGTGTCAATGTAACCCGACAACCAGTCATTGCCATAATACAATTCTACTACAACCTCTTACTAAAACTTTATCACCCACATGGCCATCGAGCAGATATGACCATAACACCATCTATTCACTCTTTACATAGTACACTACAACCCCAACATGGCTGACCACTAGACATGACCGTAATAGAAGCTTTCATAATTTATACATGACCAATATAACTCCGACATGGCCGACCTTTGGACAAGTCTACAATACAAATCTATTATACTTATACAAATAGACCATACAACCCATAACCACTGTCATGACCGTGATACAATCTGCTATACTATACAACATAGACCATCTACAGGTACAATCTATGTTCCTTTCCATAGAAACACTCAAAATGTTGACAACTGGACATTTTCCAGAACACAAATCTATAGTAACCTTTGAAGGGTCGTCACGTGCTTATATGGAAAGTCACCCTGGACGAGCAGGAGAACATTTTATCTGACTATTCTTGATGGTGCAGCCTTTAGAGAACTAAAGACACCTCGCGCTCCATAACTCATAAATTCAATCGCCAAAGAACGACGTGTTCACTATGTAATAGAAAAGGCTCTGGTCCAAGCTTTATAAGATGGACACATCATAAATCACACTGAAAAGAGTTTTGGCCAAAACCAAACCAGTTGAGAAATATAGAAATGTTCTAAAATATTGACCTAACCCTGGATGAGATCCATAACACGAGAGAATATTCCTTGATAATCGCATTACTAGATGCTAATACAGGACTGGGGGAGGAGAGCAACGTATGATTCAGGTAAAGACACTTGTGTATTGGGAACTTCAGGGGCTATTTTGCTGTTATGGGGTCATCTAGTTATGGGGTACACTTACTGCTATGGGGACATAGTCGGCCGGGGTGGAGGTTTGTGGAGAGGCAGATGTATTATGTGGACTATTATGTGAAACAGGGGACTTAATATCCATGGCATTCACAAGGTCGAGAGTCTGATTGAGAAATTGTGCAAGAGTCCCAAAATTTGCGGCAACAAACGTCTGGTTTTCTGTCTTCATGATTAAACACCCTATCTGCAATTTGACCCAATATCACAAACAATTTTCCAGTCTCATGTTTTGATGATGTGTAAGCTTTTTGGTGAAAGAACAAAAAATAGCTCTACGTGAATTCAATAATATTAGAGAGCGTAGAGATAACACCACCCAACAAGACTGACCACCAGACATGACCATAATACAATGTTATTATGATCTTTACCAAGAGCGCTACACCTTCTAACTCCCTAACATGGCCGACCACTGGACACAACCTCTATAGATGAAATACTAAACGTGTCAATGTAACCCGACAACCAGTCTCTTTCACGGGGCGGGCGAATAGGATTAACGTCAGGAAGCAGCGAGTCATCCGAGGCGCCCTGCCGGGAGATCATGGCGGAGCCACAGCAGAAGAAAGAAGACGGAGCGGAACACTGAAGACGAGCCGCGCGACATCGAGGGGACGTGCAGCATATCGGGGCACTGGAGGGGAGTATATAAGTTTATTATTTTTTTTTAATGCTGGGCTGGGCTGTGCTGTATACTACGGGGTGCTGTAACTACTGGGCTGTGCTGTATACTACTGGGGCGTGCGTAATACTGTGGGGCTGTGCTGTATATACTCCGGGGGGGGCAGTGCTGTATACTACTGGGGGCAGTGCTGTATACTACTGGGGGCAGTGTGTATACGACTGGGGCAGTGCTTACACTAATGGGGGCTGTGCTGTAATGGTAATTTTGTGTTGTAGGCTTATTGTTGATGAGCGACAGTTTTCTGCTATAAGGACCATGTAAATTCAAATCTGTTTGTTTTTAATTTTTCCGGTGTTTTGTATGCGTTGGAAAAGGGTATCTTATATGGGATAGATATCTTAAACTCTATATTTTAAACAGGAGGGGGGGTCGTCTATACGCCGGAATATACGGTATATATCAAAACTCACCTTTCTGGGCTTCCCCTGTGCTGGCTATATACTGGGCAGGGCTGGCTATATCTGGAGATATGGCTGGCTATATACTGGGAGCAGGGTTTCGGCAGGCTATATACGGGGAGAGGCTGTGACCATGCATTTTCAACCCTCGGCTTATACTCAACAATAGGATTTCCCAGGTTTGTCGGGGTACAATTAGGGGCCTCGGGCTTATACGGGTCGGCTATACCTCGAGTATATTACGGTAGATAGTAAGAAAATAACAACAAAAAAAAAAGATCCATTATCGGTAAGTACGAAAACGGGACGCGATGCACAAGTCTCGGAGCCATGAGCGCATTTATCAGCCTACAGCGAACGCCAACGAGGAATAAACCAGGTGGGAAGGACAAATGGTATAAAGGCTCAACTTCATTTGGAACTTAGTGTCTGTCATGAATATAAGTCTTCCCCGTTCCTGGCAGTAGTAAATAGGATTATAGTGACAGAGGGATACAATGTGTAGAGGAGAGATCGATGTGATCTGTAGATGGCCAAAGGCAGCAGGGATAAAGGAATGACTCATGTGTAGGATACTACGTGAGGTTACTCCTCCGTCCTTCCATTATTTAGCGGGTAATGACTAATAAAGGTTCTGTTCACTTTACATTCAAGGTCTTTTAAGTTTTCATAGAACTTCCAAGAACATATTTCTGACAGTACAGACACAAATGGTTAATCTTAGCTAACATGTTAAGGCTTTATGGCTACCGACGGGTACAGAAGTATACATTATCACCTTTGTTTCATTGCAGCCAAGTGGTTAAGATTAGAAAAGTTTCTTTTTTTTGCTAATTAATGTTGCCCTCTGCCCCCACCCCAGTAATGTGCCCTCGGCCCCCCCCCAGTAATGTGGCCTCTGCCCCCCCCCCCCCAGTAATGTGCCCTCTGCCCCCCCCCCAGTAAGTGTGCCCTCTGCCCTCCCCCCCCCAGTAATGTGCCTCTGCCCCCCCCAGTAATGTGCCCTCTGCCCCCCCCAGTAATGTGCCCTCTGCCCCCCCAGTAATGTGAACTCGGCTCCCCCAGTAATGTGCACTCTGACCCCTCCAGTAATGTGCACTCTGCCCCCCAGTAATGTGCACTCTGCCCCCCCCATATGTGCTGGGCCCTCTGCCCCCCAGTAATGTGCCACTCGGCCCCAGTAGTCCCCGCGTAATGTTGCCCTCTGCCCCCCAGTAAAGTGCACTTTGCCCCCCCCCCCAGTAATGGTTGCCCTATGCCCCCCAGTAATGTGCCCTCTGATGAGTATTCGGCCCCCTGGTGATGAGTATTCGGCCCCCTGGTGATGAGTATACGGCCCCTGGTGACGAGTATTCGGCCCCTTTGCACAGCGATGAGTAGAAGCTTTGGAGCTGGTGCAGCTAAGAGTCTACTTGGGAAGATGCTACAAGTTCCCCCCCCCCTGCATTTGGGGATCCTCTGCCTCTCCTTGCAGATCCTCTCCAGTTCTCTCAGGATGGGATATGAACGATGGTGGAGGCCATTTTCCAGTTTCTCCAGAGATGTTTCCATTGGGTTTAGGTTCTTGAAGCCTCTGCTGTGTTATTTAGCTTGTGATTAGGGTCATTGGGGGTCATTTACAGGGCCCGATTCGCTTTTCCCGACGTGTTTCCGAATATTTCCGATTTGCGCCGATTGTACCTGAATTGCCCGGGATTGTGGCGCAAGCGATGCGGTTTGGCGCAATCGCGCCGGCATGCGCGCGAACGGAATCGGGGGCGTGGCGAGACGAAACCGAGTATTCGGAAAAACCGCCGCATTTAAAAACCGAAAAATAGTGTCGCTTGGGGAGCGCTTCCCTTCACCTGGTCAGGTGGTGCATTCGGCGCGATGAGATGACTTTCAGCGCAGCAGCGCCACCTGGTGGACGCGGAAGACTACATTCATAAATCCCGGCGGACCCGAATCCAGGACAGAAAACCGCCCCGCTGGATCGCGACTGGACCGGGTAAGTAAATGTGCCCCATTGTCTTGTTGGAAGTTTGGCCCAGCCTTAGTCAAGAGCATATCTGAAAGAGGTTCTCATCCAGGATATCTCTGTACTTGTCGCATTCACCTTCCATCCATTACATCCAGTTGTCCTGTCCCCCCCCCCCCCTCCCCATGAGCAGATGCTGCCCCCCCATGCGCACTGGCTGAATTCTATTTGACTTTGTGGAACTTTAACCCCTTTCTCCTACTGCATCTCTTGGGGTTTTTCTTTACCTCTCTCACAAAGCTCTTCTCCATGATTGCTTCGTTTGGCTAGGTGGACAAGTCGAGGAGGAGTTGTAGTTGTCCCAAACCTTTTCAATGTAAAGATTATGGAGGCCACTGTGATCTTAGGTACTGCCAAAATTCTTTTGTATCCTTGGCTATATCTGTGCCTTGCCACAATTCTGTCTCTGAGCTCCTTGGGCAGTTCCTTAGACCTCACGATTCTCATGTGCACTGTGAGCTCTTATATGGACAGATGTGCACTTTTCCTAAGCAAGTCCAATCACTTTAATTAATGATGAAGGAGAAAAGCATCTCAAGGAGGGTCAGAAGGAAATGGATACATAAGTAAATATGATTCACAGCAAATGGTCTGGAATACTTAGGACCATGTGATATTTCAGTTTCTTTGTTTAATAAATATCAAAAATATCTACTTTCTGATTTTGTCTGTCAAGATGTGGGCAGAGCGCACATTAATTAGGAAAAATTACTTTTTTGATCTTACTAATTGGCTGCAATGAAACAAAGAGTGAAAAGGGGGCTGAATACTTTTCGTACCTACGTACACGTGTGGCATTTGCTAATAAAAGCTAATTTGGCTATGATAGGTCCTAGTGACACTACCCGACAGAGATGGTTGGGATGGCCGGTACATAGACCCACGCGAAGATCGAGTTGAAGAGGAATCGCTTTATATTAAAATAGGACACGACGCGTTTCAGCCCCCAGACCGGAGCTTTCATAAGCCTGATGAAGCTCCGGTCCGGATCGAAAACGCGTTGCGTCCTATTTTAATAATAAAGCGGATGTACAGCGCCATCCTACCATTCTCTCGGGTAGTGTCACTGTCTTCTGGTCCTTCGGTGAACTGGTCATTCAGGAGTGGCGCTGCATTCTTCTATCTGTTATACGCTCACGTCTCTGAACTAAGGTGAGAGTCCTGATTTATACTTCACAATGACCATTGGTGCTGACGTTATCACATGATAGCTGCACCTCTTTTCTCTTCTCCTGCATCTTGCACGTTGTTCCTTTTGAGCACTGGGGCTCAGCTCCCCACTCCTCGATCCCAGGTTAGACTGTCTATGCAATCTGCCAGGGGCTACAAAACACCAGGGGCTCCCCAACACAGCGAAGGGATGCAGGAACATCCAGACCAGTTGTTAAAATTCTCCAGATTTCTGCTCCTCATGTGGCCTTGTTTCTCCCCTCCCATTCAGATTAATTATTTAGGCTAAAGTGTAGGACATCCTTTTAAACAAGCAACCCGTATCATGGTCAACAAGTTCTAACCGGGGGGGGGGGGGATTTCATTAAACCTCCTTTCTTTTACAGGTTCCACAGTTTGTACTCTATCTGGCTATTGGGGAAAATTGCTCCTCAGGCTTGAGGGTGGTCCCAAGCAGGTGGCCACTCTTCAGGATATCACGTACCACATTTAGACCTGAACAATCAACAGGCACTGATTTTTTTTTAGAAGAAAACCATAAACTACTGGCCAGGAATACAGGAATATAACAGAAACCTCAAGAAACTCAAAGAACTTCCTTCTAACTAGTCTATCAAAGTGGTCCTTCTAAAATACTGGACATTGTGATTGGATACATCTATAACATTATAAAATGTTATATATCATTTAAGTGTATAAAGAAATTCCCTTGCAGTCTTCACAGCAGAGGCCATGGGCGCAAGCTCCCGAACGAGTAGGCAGGTGGTGGCGTTGCAGCAAGGGTTGGTTACACTCCTGCAATGCAATTCAAAAAGATCTTACAATGGATCAGCGTATAAAGGTGTTTCTACATTCACATCACATTTGTTTTCCCCCAAGATATTTCAAAGTAAAATAATGAACACAAGGTCAAAGGGAAGTACTCAAGAACTTGATACAAGATGATGGCTGGAAGATGTGAGAACACAGGTAAAGCCGTACTGTAAAATCTTTGTGAAGCTAAATTAGCCAATGCTAGGCAGGAGAATCATACAATGACTTCGCCCGTGTTCATAAACGGCACAGAAGACATAAAAACTGAATAAATAACTACGGATAATGGTTGCACATTCAGCCAGGCTTAAATATTATAGCACAGACCCCCAACCATAATATGTTCTCATGGTACTGTTGGAAAAACTCTTCCCAAATGAGAATAAATCCCTGGATCGCGCAATTCCATCTCCAAAAATGTAGAGATTATAACCAAGTATATTTTACTCAAGACATTGACGTCTTTCCTAAACTCTTGAAGTGGATTCCTCATACATTTTTGTGTTGAGGTTCCCATATTATCAAAACTCTTACAGTAAAGACCCTCTTTCTTTGTTGTTGTAGAACCTTCGTTCCGATAATACATTATGCTTGTATAAGTAGTAACAACCCACACTCTCTACCTACCCAACCACTGGACGGTATTCATAAAACAATTCTGTTATACTACTCTATACATAGACTTAACACTCTAAATGTAACCAAGCACCAGACATGATCATATCATACATAGAGACACAGCACCCAACGATGACTGACCACCAGACATGACATATCATGTATAGAGAAACACCACCCTACAAACTGCCCACCAACATGACCATATCATCATAGAGACAAACACCAACCTAAAAAACTGACCCACCAGACATGACCATATCATCGAGAGACAACCCACCTAAAAAGACAGCCCACCAGACATGACCATATCATGTGTAGAGACAACACCACCCAACAAGACTGACCACCAGACATGACCATATCATGCATAGAACAACACCACCCCAACAAGACTTGACCACAGACATGACATATCATACATGAGAGACAACACACCTAAAAAGACTGGACCACCAGACTGACCATATCATACATAGAGACAACACCACCTAAAAGACTGACCACCAGACATGACCCATCATCATACATAGAGACACACCACCCAACAAGAACGGACCACCAGACATGACCATATCATGCATAGAGATAACACCACCCAACAGACTGACCACCAGACAAAATGACCATATCCATGCATAGAGACAACACCCCTAAAAGACGACCCACCGACATGACCATATCATCATAGAGAACACCCCCCAACACATGACACCACCAGACCAGACCATATCATGCATAGAGACAACACCCACCACAAGACTGACACCAGACATGACCATATCATGCAAGAGACAACACCACCCACAAGGACTGACCACCAACATACATATCATCATAGACACAAACACCCACACAAACTGACCACCAGACATGATCAATCATCATAGAATACCCACCACCCAACAAGGACTGACCACCAGGACATGACCATATCATGCATGAGATAGCACCCCCCCAACAGACTATACCACAGACATGACCATATCATACCTAGAGACAACACCACCCAACAAGACTGACCACCAGACATGACCATATCATGCATAGAGACAACACCACCCAACAAGACTGACCACCAGACATGACCATATCATGCATAGAGACAACACCACCCAACAGACTGACCACCAGAATGACCATATCATGCATAGAGACAACACCACCCAACAAGACTGACACCAGATAGACCAAATCAGATATAGACACACCACCACAAACTACCACAACATACATATCTGCATAGACACAACACCACCCTACAAGACTGACCACCAGACATGATCATATCATGCATAGAGATAACACCACCCTAAAAGACTGACCACCAGACATGACCATAATACAATGTTATTATGATCTTTACCAAGAGCACTACACCTTCTAACTCCCTAACATGGCCGACCACTGGACACAACCTCTATAGATGAAATACTAAACGTGTCAATGTAACCCGACAACCAGTCATTGCCATAATACAATTCTACTACACTCTTTACTAAAACTTCATCACCCAACATGGCCAACTAGCAGATATGACCATAACACCATCTATTCTACTCTTTACATAGTACACTACAACCCCCAACATGGCTGACCACTAGACATGACCGTAATAGAAAGCTTTCATACTTTATACATTGACCAATATAACTCCCGACATGGCCGACCTTTGGACAAGTCTACAATACAAATCTATTATACTTTATACATAGACCAATACAACCCATAACCACTGGTCATGACCGTGATACAATCTGCTATACTATACACATAGACCATCTATCATGTACAATCTATTGTTCCCTTTCCATAGAAACACTCAAAATGGGTTGACAACTGGACATTTTCCAGAACACAAATCTATAGTAACCTTAGATGGGTCGTCAGTGCTTATATGGAAGGTCACCCTGGACGAGCAGGAGAACATTTTATCTGACTATTCTTGATGGTGCAGCCTTTAGAGAACTAACGACCTCGCGCTCCATAACTCATAAAATTCACTCTGCCAAGAACGACGCTGTTCACTATGTAATAGAAAAGGCTCTGGTCCAAGCTTTATCAGACTGGACACATCATGAATCACACTGAAAAGAGTTTTGGCAAAAACCAAACCCAGTTGAGAAATTAAGAATTTGTTCTAAATATTGACCTAACCCTGGATGAGATCCATAACACGAGAAGATATATTCCTTGATAATCGCACTTACTAGATGCTAATACTGGACTCGGGCCGGAGAGCGCGTAATATTCATGGTAAAGACACTTTGTATTGGGGCAACTTCAGGGGCTATTTTGCTGTTATGGGGTCATCTAGTTATTGGGGCACACTTACTGCTATGGGGACATATGTGGCCGGGTGGAGGTTTGGAGGCAGATGTATTGTTATGTGGACTATTATGTGGAAACAGGACTCTTAATATCCATGGCATTCACCAGGTCGGAGTCCTGATTGAAAATTGTGCAAGAGTCCCAAAAATTTCGGCCAACAACGGTCTTGGTTTTCTGTCTTCATGATTAAACCCCTATCTGCAATTTGACCCAATATCACAACAATTTTCCAGTCTCCGTTATTTTTGATGATGTTAAATTCTTTTGAAAGAACAAAAAACATCTTCACTTTGTTAAATCAATTAAAATCTAGCAAAAATATGCCGGATACATGGCAAAAACACCAATGTGTTTTATACTATTAAAAAGTTAGTCCTTAATCATGGTCACATGGTCTGATAATGGTCTGATGATCTACAGTCATGGCCAAAAGTTCTGAGAATGATACAAATGTTAATTTTTACAAAGTCTCCGGCATCAGGTTTTATAATGGTAATTTGCATATAAAGAGTGATCAGCTTAACAGCAATTAATTGCAAAGTCAGTATTTGCCTACAAAATTAACTTTTTCCCCCAAAACACATTTCAACTTCATTTGTGTCATTCTCAAAACTTATGGCCATGACTGTATGATGGTCAGATGATGGTCAGATGATGGTCTGATGATGGTCTGATGATGGTCAGATGATGGTCTGATGATGGTCTGATGATGGTCTGATGATGGTCTGATGATGGTCTGATGATGGCCTGATGATGGTCTGATGATGGCCTGATGATGGTCTGATGATGGTCTGATGATGGCCTGATGATGGTCTGATGATGGCCTGATGATGGTCTGATGATGGCCTGATGATGGTCTGATGATGGCCTGATGATGGTCTGATGATGGTCTGATGATGGCCTGATGATGGTCTGATGGTGGCCTGATGATGGCCTGATGATGGCCTGATGATGGTCTGATGATGGCCTGATGATGATCTGATGATGGCCTGATGATGGTCTGATGGTGGCCTGATGATGGATGATGATGGTCTGATGATGGCCTGATGATGGTCTGATGATGGCCTGATGATGATCTGATGATGGATGGTGATGGTCTGATGATGGATGGTGATGGTCGGATGATGATCTCATGATGGTCTAACGATAGATGGTGATGGTCTGATGATGGATGGTGATGGTCTGATGATGGATGGTGATGGTCGGATGATGGATGATGATGGTTGGATGATGATGGTCTGATGATGGATGGTGATGGTCTGATGATGGATGGTGATGGTCTGATGATGGTCTGATAATCGTCTGATGATCTGATGATGGTCGGATGATGGATGGTGATGGTCGGATGATGGATGGTGATGGTCGGATGATGATGGTCTGATGATGGATGGTGATAGTCAGATGGTCTGATAATGGTCTGTTGATCTGACCATGATTAAGAACTATTTTTAATAGTTCGAAACGTGTTCGTGTTTTGACATGTCTCCTGCGTATTTTGCTATATTTTAATGGATTTAATAAACGGAAGATGTTTTAACATATTTTTTGTTCTGTACTTTTGGGTGGCAGAATACTAAAGCATCCAACCCTTGCAGAGAACATAACAAGGCGTCTATTTTTATGAATGGAGAACCATAAGATCTACGGAAAAGGCAATTCTACTGGAGTTGGAGCCGCTTTTTCGAATGGCTTTTTTCTCTGATAAAAGGAGTTGGGCCCAGAAACAGGGGCTCGCCCCATGAGGTCCACATGACCCAAAGAGATGTAGATGGAGACTGTCTAACTGGGAGAACCTACCATGAGGAATCTACCACAAGAAGTAGATGTGATGGTAGATTCCTCCTCCTGCCTCTGTCCTAATCTCGAATTTAATAATCCTGGAACCCAACTTGTTACAAACTTTATTTTAGTAAAATGGGGAGTGTACTACCTGGCCGGGCACTGGGAGCTAAGGCTACTCCATGTCCCAGCAGCTCCTTAATTTACATATTACTAAAATAAAGGTTTTTAACAAGTTAGGTTCCAGGACTATTAAATGACAGATTAGTGCAGGTAGTAGAATCCTCATAGTAGATTTCCATTAAGAGTTTTCCATATGTCATTATGCCTTAATGTCTGTCTGTCCTTGTATTTGGCATGTGATGTTGCTTTTTGTTGTGTTTTAGCATATGGTCCCATGCATTTCTATGGGCTCATGCACACAGCCTGTGGTTTCCACGACACTTTGTATGAGCCGACTGCCTGAGCCGAAAAGCTCCCAGGTTCTGTTCCTGCTTGCAGGAACAGGCTGCAAAGCACAATGGCATAACATCTGTGCACATAGGCTTAAATACATAAAAGATAGGGAATAGGTTCAAACAGAATCCACATCTCACCACTAAATATGTGGATTCTTTGGGGAGTTGTAGTTTGGCTACATGAATGTACCAATAGGGTCCATATACTGAACACAACTTGATTCATGTAACCTACAAAGATGGACATGGCGTTCCCATGGAACCATTAAAGCAGAGGCTTCATATTCTTCCCTGAAACCAAAGATTTTGGAAGAAGGTACGTGAGTTACATTGCATGGAATCAACACAATCAATAGTTGATCCAAAGATCTGAAATGAACCTTCATCTAGACTGGGCCACAGCCAGTCCACAATATGTTTCACGTATGTGGCTTCTCCACCATCACCCTCCACCACCAGACTCTCCAAAACCCTTGCAAAGGCCAAGCACCTTCCAATGGAGACTGACATGGCTACTGTACAAAGCCAGCGTGCCCCCTGCAAGGATGTCAGAAAGAGAGGTGGGGGATCAACGACCTTCATGTCGGACGTGTAAACCAAAGACGGAAGCAACGTAGTTGTTGGGTCTCGCTCTGTTAAAGGATATTTAAGTCTTTCACCAAAAGGTGTTGACCAAGTCTGTTCCTTGCACAACTCCCCGCCCCCCAGCAGTATCCTATCGTCTAATCAACCAGGTAAAACGCTGCCCCATAGAGACTTCGACGACGATTGGGAAAATAAAGGACCCGTCTTTCTCTACAGTTTGAAAATATATATATAAAAAATCTATATAACAATGTAAAACATTCCGATAGCGACGCCGACCGAAATAATTCACATCCCCGCTCCCTATCTGCTGTTATTTTTGATTAATTTTGTGCGCGGTTTCGGCCTCAAGTTGTTTACTTTGTAAAATCTAAGTGTACGAAAACAAAAAAGACTAAAAAAAAAACAAAAAACGCCAACAATCTCCGCGATGTAATCAGTGAGAGTGGCAGAGCAGACGGAGCCGACAACAGGCGGAGGAGATGTATTTCTCGGAACGCCGGGCCTCACACTGTTAGGCAACGATGTAACATAAAGATATCCTGCTTTGTCATGTTACATCGCCCCTCGTCAGACACAATGGCAGAACAAAAGAAAAAAAAACCTCAGCCTTTTTGTTATTTTTCATCACTATTTTTCACACTCTGCCCCAAAAAATAACAAAAAAAAATGGGAAATCTTTTTGTAATCGAAAAATAATTCATCCAATTGAGTGATTTCGGGTTTTCGGAGGAGAGCGATGATCCCGTGCATGTAAATGATGAGCGTTTGGAGCCTATTGGCTGCAGATGAAATACATGGAACATTTGCATGCAGAGAGAAATGATTGCTCGTAAGTCATGAGCACGGCAGGTGCGGAAGGCGCGGGCAGGAGCGGCACCACGTAATGGACATGGCCTATAGATACGGGGATCGGCGTTTACATTCCACACATGCCGTCACTTACCAGTCACGTGAATTGGCAGAAACCGAACTCGACTGAGAAGAAAATATTTATACTTAATACATATTCTAGTTCTAGCGATGCAACCGAGGAGGAATAAGGCAGGCGGGCTTAACCCCTGCATGACCAGGAAAACTTTTGGCTTTTTCAATACAGGCAGTCCCCGGGTTATGTACAAGATACGATAGGTTCCGTAGGTTTGTTCTTAAGTTGAATTTGTATGTCGAAACTGTATATTTTAAAGCGCTACGGAATTTGATAGCACTGTATAAATAAAGATTATTATTATTATTTATAATTGTAGATCCAGACAGAATTTTTTTTTTGCCGCCAAAGACAATTGGAGTTTCAAAATTTTTTGCTCTAATGGGACCAAGGATTATCAGTAAAGCTTCATTACAGACTCCTTACAGCTGATCATTACAGTCTGGGACTATAGTAACATCCAGAGACTTCACCAGAGGTCACAGTGGGCAGAGGGGTCCGTCTGTAACTAGGGGTCGTCTGTAAGTCGGGTGTCCTTAAGTAGGGGACCGCCTGTATACGATATTTTAATTCTCATGTATCATATTTATGGTATGTTTGAGTAAAGTATAAATTAATGTTACATTTTTATGGCTATTGTTTGAAAAATTGGGCAGTGCAGAAAATAAACTATAGGATTAGGCATCTTTTTTTAAAAAAAAAAATTATTCTAAAATGATTGGGATGGGAATTTAGTCTCAAGGCTCAGTATCTCGGTGTCACCTGTCTATTCCCAGAGCAAGGGACACCAAAGGTCCAGCTACAGACATTGCTACTAGCAGCTTATGGATGGTGGGCTCTGGTAGACCTAAGGACCTCTAGTCTGACTCTGGATAATATCCTGTAACCATGTACCGGGGCATCACTACTGGGAGCTAATGGATGGTGGGCTCTGGTGGACCTAAGGACCTCTAGTCTGACTCTGGATAATACAATGTAGCCATGTACCAGGGCATCACTGGAGCTCTTACCTCTGGTTCACCGCAGTCGCACTGTTCTCCTTCTTCCACATATCCATTTCCACACTTCTGCTCTCCCAATGACTCGGTTACTTCAGGCATGTTGTAGAGACACATGCCCACTCCCTTTTCCAGGCTGCTGTCCAAGTCCTTCTTGCTGCAGCTGCTGAACACTGTTGGGAATGGGTATCTGCAGGAGAACAGAGGGAAAAGCAATGCTAAATCCGTCAGATCCGTGTTACTGCACACAAATATTTGCTAATAATTCTCTATGTAGAAAGTTCTGGCCTGGTCACGGCCGCCAACACCCAAGTAAAGTCCGCAGAATAGTGATCGCTCCGGGAAACCACCAGCCATGCGCTTGGTTTATCAGTGGAAGAAGTCACATAGAGGAGACTTTGTATAAAAACGTGAAGCCTTCTCCCTCCTGGTGGAGGCCAAAATTCTCTATACCATTTTTCATATTATCGCGCCAAAGCCTAGTGCCTTAGCGTTATATCTGGTTGAGGACCATTCCTTAACGCGTCTGTAAAGTGCAATCATACGTCAGAATTGTGACTGTGCTCAGTGTGTCGTCACCACGGGACCCTAAACATAGAATTTTCTTGGATGAATATGATTATATGATCCGCTACTGGGCCACCAAACAATTAGCAGTAATCTTAGGAGGAACTTAAAGAGGAGCTATCACCCAAAATTTCGGCACCAGGAGCCGCTTACTAAATTAAGCAGCTCCTAGTGCTTGATCAAACGCTGCAGTGTTAGAATAATAAAAATAGAATAATAATTTCAACCTGTCTCTATCAGTCCTAGTGTTTACAATTTTGGTTGCACCGGGACCCAACCCTAAATCTTCTGACTATGGTCATTTTTTCTGATAAATAGCTTCTCCTGTCTGCACACTGATCTCTGCCTCCTGCTCCTCCCACATCAATTACAAGACCAGCGCAGGCACAGGCACTTCCTGCCGGGAAGCAGCAGCGTGCAGAGACTTACTCTACAAACTACAGTGTTTCATTGTGTGTTATATCCATCTCATGTATGTCATCATGTGTCAGATACTAGCGAATGATCACCAGCTAAATAAAAGTGTAGATAAACCCCTGTACCCTGATAATCTAAGCACATTGTCAGCACACAGCATCTCATAGCACAGAGGGATCATGAAGTGTCTGCTCAGAATGTCCCGCTCACACTATGGAATTCTACACTGACCATCACTGACTGATAGGAACTAAAACAGCAATAACACTGAGTAACATTGTAAAGGAAGGGTTTAAAAATGATCTTTATTGTGTAACATCACTAGGGGATTTATTTCATGGGAAAAACCCTTTTAAGAACAGGATGTATCTTGTAAGTAACCCACGGGTACCGCAGTGTTCAGTGCACAGTGTTCTATCCAGCCAAATCATGGTCTACATTGCATGGAGTGAACACCCCAGGCTTAAAGCAGCCTTAGGCTACATTCACACGGCCGTATGTGGGACGTATATATGGCCGAAGTATATACGCTGTATATACGACCCCCACAGAAAGCAATGGGCGCACGGCACCGTAAGGAAGTGGTTTGGTGCTGCACACGTGTGGCACCGTACCATTCCGTAGCCGGGAGAAAGATAGGACATGTCCCATCTCTCTCCGGAATACGGAGCCGTGTACCATACATTGCTATGGAGAGGGGCGGGGGTAAGCAGCGCTACAGTACGGTGGGCCCAATGTCGTGTGAATGTAGCCCTAGGCTAGCCCTCCCCTCTCCATTGCGATGCATAGGACATGTCCTATCTTTTCCCTGTGTATGGAGCAGTATGGTTCCGCATGTGTGCTGCACTGTGTCTCTCCATGCGGCCATTGCCGGCTTATGGGGGACGTACATACGGTCGCAAGCTTGTGGCCCTATATATGTCCCCCAACGGTCGTGTGAATATAGGTTTAGGAATAAAACAAATGATTGGAATTGGTCAGTGAATTACGAACAGAAAACAATGACTAAAACGAGTGCCGTAGAGATATATGATGCAGGGAGTCCCTTCTCCCAAGCAGAACAGGAGCGGGGAATAAGAGACTCCTTGCATCCTATATGTCTATTATGCTGAATGTCCCATCGCTGTCCCATCACAGCGCTGTGTGTGTGGTCCATGAAATCCGGATCGCGCACACGGACCGACCATAGTTGCTAGTTTTATGGAGAAAACCATGTGGCCATCAGCATGTGGCTACACATCCAAAATGATTGTTCAGTTTGCTGGTTATACCTCCAAAACCTACGGCGGCAGATCTGACCCGTGTGCCTGCATGTGCCCTGACCACTCCCCAGCTCCAGCGCTCATCCTCACCCGAATAAATCTACTGTACAGACAAGGGCAGTCAGCACCTCGAAAACAAGGTGAAGTAAATTTAGCAAAATGCAAATCTGCTGCGACTGCAAAAAGATAAAGAGAGAGAATTGTGTAAATGAGGTTCTTACTATATTTACGATATTTGAGGATTTAGCAGAGGTCACAGGAGACTCAGCAGATTCTCCCCGACCCTTTGTCTTGGCAGCAGCAAAGTCCAGAACAACAGGAGAAGCGCTCATACAACACAAATAAGATGAATGTGGTCACATAGAAGGTAAACGAGGGAGGACACAATGTAGCGGTGACCTCATCCTCCGATAGAGGAGAGACATATGGTGGACGCGCTTGGCTCGTGTCCGCAGGAGGCGCAGCACCAGGGTCAGGCTCACACCCTGCTTATTTAGGAAGATAAAGGACGTTCATGAACTCAGTCCCATTTAGGGTTTAGGGTTTGGGTCCCCAAAGGGAGTGAGAACATCTGCATCTGACATCCATCAGCTGAATGAAGCAAGTTACAGCTCTGCCTAAACTCCACTGGATGAGAGAAATCTGCTTAAAGGGATCATTTCTACAAGACAGTAATACATACTGGTCATCCAATGGATAGGAGTGAAAATGTGATGGTTAAAGGTCTAACCCCTTGGGATTATTTTAGGAACCCAATGTGGTTGGTGGCGGCTGCCTGCAGGGTGAGCGGGTGGAGACCCATGTCACCTATACATACCCACTATCAGCATGTATGGCATTTCACCTATCTTACTGGGTCTGTATATACTAGATAGTAAGAGTAGTACTGTACAATGTACATATGTACAGGATAGGAGTAGTAGTACTGTGCTGTACCCATATATACAGGATAGGAGTAGTAGTACTGTGCTGTGCCCATATATACAGGATAGTAGGAGTAGTACTGTGCTGTACCCATATATACAGCATAGGAGTAGTAGTACTGTGCTGCCCCCGGATTTTGGCGCAGCGGTGCTGCTTTCATGCAACACAAATCGGGGGCGTGGCTGTTGGACGATCCGACTGATTTGGACTAAGCGCGGGATTTAATGTTCAAATTGTGTCGCAAGACAAAGCACTTACATGCACCAGGAAGAAGAAGGTGAACTAGGGGACCTGAGCGGGGAAGCGACACATGCAGGATATCGGGCGCACGATCTTAGTGACTCCCCGCACAGCGCATTATACACGGACAATGCACTTACATGCACCAGGAAGAAGAAGGTGAACTCCGGGGACCTGAGCGGGGAAGCGACACATGCAGGATATCGGGGGCAGGATCTTAGTGACTCTCCGCACAGCGCATTATACACGGACAATGCACTTACATGCACCAAGAAGAAGAAGGTGAACTCCAGGGACCTGAGCGGGGAAGCGACACATGCAGGATATCAGACGCATGATCTTAATGACTCCCCGCACAGCGCATTATACACGGACAATGCACTTACATGCACCAGGAAGAGGAAGGTGAACTCCGGGGACCTGAGCGGGGAAGCGACACATGCAGGATATCGGGCGCACAATGTACGAGAATCGCGGCAGCGTTCATCCTCGTCGGACAGTCCGGATCGGGGATTGCGCAGGGACCGGGTAAGTAAATGTGCCCCATTGTAGCGAGTAAAGCAGCGACTGCTCCATCAGATCAGTATAAAGCTGCGCCAGACGTTTCCATCAAGAAACAAATTCTTATTTAGAAAACCAATTCAACGCAACTTCATGCGTTTTTCTTGCCGTAAACTTTTATTTGCTGCAGGTTATATCCCAGATGAATACAAAATAAAAAATCCTCTCCTTCCCACACCTCCATTATGTGCCTTGTGCATGATCACCGCAGAAATGAGCGATGTGTATTGTTCCCAGCTATTTATTTGCTATAACACCCACACGCCGCAGAAACGCCGCTCCTGCCGGAGGCGATGAATCATTCCGCATGTGAGATGTTATCTCGCCCTGTAAAGAGAAATTAAGAACTTCAAAAAACAATAACTTTATACAAGATGTTCCTCTCACCCGCGACACTTCACCAAAACGAAATGTTGTGTTTTTGTGTTTAAGTGTTCTTGTTCTTTTAGATACTTTATCGTTTTTTTTTTAGCTTTTTCCTTTTTGGCGCTTTTTCATTTCTAGATTCTCTCTCGATTTTTCTTGATATTATGATCATTATTTGAGGTGCTGGTAAACTCATCTGTCAAGTTTTAAGGAAATCTCCATCAAAATCCATCCTGATAAACCAGGGACATTACTCCTAGATCCAGGCACCGGGACTGTGGGATCTGCCCTAAGACTTCGCGCTTCAGATACCCCACCGAAGAGCTTACCTCTCATAAAGCCCCTGGCCATAAACTTAGCCTCGACAGAGACCCTTCCCTAAGAGCTTCCCTCGCAACCCCTGCCCTAACTTCACTCTACAACAGAACCCCCCCAAGAGCTGCAGGCTCGAAGCCCCGCATAAGCTTACCCCTACATAAAGAACCCTCCCATAGAGCTTCGCGACAGGAGCAAACTCCCTAATGACGATGACAGATAAGGCCCGCCGAGATTCCAGCGGAGACCCTCCCATAAGCGTACCTACAGAGACCCGCCCATAAGGGACACCCCGGGAGGTCTTCCCATAAGAAGCCTACCCAAAGGTTACCAACAGATGACTTTTGAATGTCGGAGCTTGTAATGGCCTGGGGTATGTTTCCACGAAGGTGCAGCATAGAAGTCCTCAGATAGAAATCAAAAATATAGAGGACTCGAGTGAATGATGAAACCAGTAAGGTAGAATTATACGTGGTGATGATTTGTTTATCACCATATTTGTGATGACATTCCACAGACACTGGGACTGTGTCCTTCTCCTGCCAATGGCCTATAAATTATCAATACCCATAATGAACCACACTTGCAGTGTGCGCGTGGGTGTATCGAGGAGGACACTAGATAAGTTGATAGATCACTCCTGTGCTTCCTCCCGTTGGCTTATTTATGCATCTTCTATTATCAAGCTACTAAAGATGGCAAACTAAATTTTTTTCCAGATTAACGTAGACAAACTATGCCAAAGAGAAATCGGATGGAATTTTTGACCAGACACCCCAGATAGTATTACTCGAGCTTGCCCTTGAGCTGTAATACCCCCACCCTTCTGCATTCTTTTCTACAGAAACCCGAGTGCGGATACGATACGGTCTTTCTGGGTAGAACCTGTGTATTGAAGTTTCCGGCCTGATCACCCACTCCTACCTCCATTCTGCCTCAGCCTCGTCCTGCCACCCCATTAAGCACCTGCACGAACCGTTATCCCACTGTTTGTTCCGATTTATTTCCGCAACTTTGAATTGTACGTTGGATTCCCTTGTGTGTCCCTGGCTATTCCTTAACATCATCCCGGTATACTCCAGCTGTGTCTCCTCCATTCTTAAGCTGTCATCCATGACAGGGATGGGAAGAGTGTCTTTTGCCATGAATTGTCACTGTGCCGCACCCATTTCTGCCTCTACTGTTCCATACCGATAGCTCATGTAATTGTCCATTCTTCCTTAGGCCACGGTGGTCAAATTTCCTTACATAGCGCTTTCCCTTGGCTTTCTGCATGATTACTCCATAGCGCCCCCCTCGGATGACTGCTTCGCTTTGATGTTGAACAATAGACTGGTGGACCAAGGAGACGCAGGGGACTTCTTTCACACACTTTACTTGCTGTTGTTTAACAACCGTTCTAACACAGATGGGATCGCACACTTCAGAAAGTACTGTCCAAGTAACTTCATCTTTGTTCTGGAGTGCCATTTCCTAGTAGCCACTGTCTAATTCTGAAGGACAACCTTGCACAATAATGGGAAACCTGTTTTACCCATTCTGTGGCCCTCAATGTCTTATGTTACTTCAACTTGGTCCATACCCCCGGCACCAATGTGATGGTATCTGATGCTCCCATTTCTTTGGAAGGCTAAGGATCACATCGGCATCATATGCACATTAAAGCCGCCTCTCGGCCTTGAATTTGTCAAACGCTACATGAAGCCCAACTTCACTTCATGATGGACCTCTAATTGTTGTCCTTCTGATTCCCATGTTAAGTGAATCCAATGTATAGAGCCTACCAGGAGTTTGTATCACTATTACCACTCAGTCACGCACACGCGGGATAATGTCTGATCTCTGGTTCCCTCCTGCAACTACAGAACAGGAGATTCACGGACCTCTCGATCAGCCATTCTGTAGCCATCCCTGAAGTCTTGGGGACTTGATTTCCCCTTTTCTGCCAGAATCGGCCATTTATCCTTATTCTTTATATTAAAAAAAAGAACCCTTTATACCCTTCTGTCTTACACAACCCAACCCTTTCTAGCTGTAGAGCGTACAATGGATTTATAGAAATTATATAAGTCTTCAAAGGGCGATGAAGCCCAAGTGTCCCCGGAGATGCTCACAACAATATCCCCAGCCCACACGTGCCACAGTCTCTCCCCTCCTCCAGTTAATTACTCATCTTTCTTTGCATGACATTATAGATAATTAGGTTAACGAAAGACAGGACCTAGGTGATAAAATTTGACCTGTTTATTTAACGAGCAGTCAACACACGAACATCTATTGACCGCCACAATACCCCCGGTCTCCTGTAAGTTCTATGCTGATCACTATTTATGTAGGTTGTCCTCGTCTCCGCAGTCCTTAATTAAATCGTTATTTTTTTCCCCAGTGATTATGATGAAAAAAGTGGTCATTACCGCTCAGTGGTTTTACATGAGGAACACGGTCTCAGCGTCCCGGAAACATGGATTTAGGTGTTTTTCAATTGTCTGAAAGAATGTATAAAGCAGCGCCGCATCGATTTAGGAAAGTCAAATCAACGAGCATTTCTCTGGAAAGCCAATTTCTCCTGAAAGTGAAGTTTTGTCCATTCAGCCGTAGTTTGTTCTTGATTTTTATCAGATGGGTAAAATCATAGTTTACATAAAATAAACAGTTTTTATTATTTTTTGCTCGACCTCTTTATTTTTTACTCTTTTGGTTCATGCAGCCACTTGGTAAAAAGTTTTCCTTTTTTTTGCTCATTAATTTGCCCTCGGCTCTCTCTTGCTAGAAAAACATAATGTTGATATTTTTGGCTAATTTACTAAACCAGAAAAACTGGAATATAATGATAGTAATCAGCCTTTGGAGTCCTTTGTGGTGTTTTCACACTGGTGCGGTTTTCATATGTCTTGCCTAAAGGAGAGCTTTCCAGCTCTGACCTAAAGCCCCGACTGCTGGAGCGCTGCGTGATAGTGACCCCCATCTCCCTGCTGCATCTCTGGATCTTCACAGGGATCTTATCTTCTTCTTTACCTCTCCCAAGCCTTCTCTCATTGCTTATTTGCTGGGACAGCCAGATCGAGAAAGTTTTGGTCTTGCCCGACCTTCTTCTATTTAAAAGTAAACCTAAACACCACAATCTACCTATACATGTAGATTGGGTGGTAGTGCATCAATGGGACTAGGATAGCCCTTTTAAGGGCTATCCTCACTCCCCCCTCCTTTTTTGGTAACTTTTATTCACATTTATTTAACTTACTTATGCGGCTACCGTGGCGTGGAGTAGGCCGCATATGAGATTACATGAGGCGGCTACTCCCACGCCCCGGTACCACTTTACCCCTCCTACTCACCGCAGTCTTCGGCGGCGTCAGCCGCATAGCTCGCGCCCTCGTCCGGCGACCCTGCGTCTGCGCATCTCGTCAGAGAGCAGGCCCGCGCCGTTTCGGAGTTGTGACCGCGCAGGCGCGGGCCCTGATCCTTTCTGCGCATGGCGCAACGGCATGGTCGCCGACCGAAGGGCGCGCAGCTATGCGGAGCTGCGCGCGAAGATGGGTGAGTAGGAGGGGTAAAGTGGGTACCGGGGCGTGGGAGTGCCGCCTCATGTGTCTCATATGCGGCTACTCCACTCCCCGGTAGCCCGCATAAGTACATTTAAATAATGTGGAATAAAATTTCCAAAAAATTGAGGGACGTGAGGATTAGCCCTTAAATGGCTCTGTCCTCATGTTGGTCGCATTGATGCACCTACCACCCAATCTACCTTTATAGGTAGATTTGTGGTGGTAAGGTGCCCTTTAAGGATTATGGAGATGAGAGGCCACTGTGGGCTCTCAGGAACCTTGAGTGCTGCATAAATTCTTTTGTAACCTTTGTGTCAAATCTGTGCTTTGTCACAATTCTTCTCTGAGCATCTTTGGGCAGTTCCCTTAGACCGCATGATTCTCCATTTGCTCTGACATGCGCTGTGATGTCTTATTAGACAGGTGTGTCACCTTTTCCTAATCAAGTCCTAACGTTTAATTAAACCAGCTGGACTCCAATGAGAGAGTAAAACAGTTTCAATGAGGATCAGAAGGAAATGGACCAGCTGTGAGTTAAATATGAATGTCACAGACTGAATACTTATGCCATGTATATTTCAGTTTTCTTCTTATTTAATAAAGTAGTAAAAATATCTCCATTTCGTTTTTTTGGGGGGGCAAGTGCACATGAATGATGCACTAAAACAAGGTGAAAAATGTAAATGCGAAATGCGTCTTTTCAAATAGCAACGTTTGTTTCCTAATTAGCATACCGGCCCCTCGGCCCCGCTTGTCAATATCAGATTATCTCCCCTCCCACCTCCCCCCTCTGGTCATCCTGCTAATAGTAATGTTGGCACACTGCACAGGAAACCTTGCGCATGCACCGGGTCATGCTTACATACCCCCTGTCCTGCACACGATCTGCAACCTTGGCTTCCGAACTGCTCTTGCGCACGTCCGAAGCGCATTTATAAAGTAGGAAGCTCCTTTACGCAAACTACTGAGAGGTGTGAGGCCCAACCCCATAGGCACGAGGTTTCCTGTGCTGTGAACCAACGTCACTATTAGAAGGATGACCAGAGAGAGGAGGAGGACTTGAGCTGGACCTGCTGGCAGGGAGCCAAGGGAAAATTTACAAAAACTGTTCACGAACGGAAGGCAACAGAAGTATCATTTTACATTTATATTATTATGTATCATTATACTTGTATGGAATGTACCTGGCATGCCTATTGGAATCTGGCAACACTGAAATTCACCGTTCTGCTGCCAGGTTCCCCTGAAAGCAGAGTCGCTGGGGACATGGATGCTGGGATATTTCTGATCTGCAGAATAGTGATGCGCTCTCCTTTTGCCTCTCCAATACCATAAATCTCAACTTCGTACTGAGACATTTTTGGAAGGATAGAAGATCTGTCACAAAGTTTTGACGTGAAGATTCACTTAACAATTAAGGTATTCCGAAAACCTTTGAAATAAACAAGAGCTAATATATTTATTAAGTAAACTGATGTCGGCAAAAGCAAGCAAAAAACCCGGAAACGCTTGGACGTCCATTATTCCCGCTGGACATTGGTGGTCATTTACTAAGGACCCCAAATCGCGTTTTTACGCGGGTTACCCGATTTTTTCCATTTTTATTTTGCAACATGGTTTTCCCTGAATTTGCCCCGGGTTTTTGCGCCACGCGATCGTTTGTGGGCGCATGGCGTAGCCGCACGAAACCCGACGTTTCGGAAAAACCGCCGCATTTAAAAAAAAAAAAAGTGTCGCGGACACGCGCTTACCTTCACCCAGAACGGAATCGTGAACTCCGCGGACTACCAGCGCAGGAGCAGCGACACCTGGTGGGGACGTCGGAGGAACTGCCTTAGTTAATCTGCCGTAAGACCTGAATCCACCGCAGAGACGCGCTTGCTGGATCGCGAATCTGCCCCATTGAGTTACTCCGGAGTCCCCATCGCTCATTGCTTGAGGACTTCTCCTAAGAATTTCTTCAATCTGTTTTTTTGACTTTTTCTCAGTTTTTGCTTTGTTTTCCCCGTGTCGTTGTACAGTCATTATGTCGCCGGATCGTCTATCTACACCTAGATTTATAGTCTGGGGCCGTGTGATTGATGGAAGCTTTTTCCTTTCATTTTCATGTCATTCTGGTGATTGACAGCCAGAGTGGCGCCGATAAACATCCGAGTATCACTGCCTCCGGTAGACATAGATCTTGCTCCCACTCAAATCAATAGCTTCGTTTGAAGGAATTATTCCATCTTTTTCTTCTATGAAGCAGCAGTGCAATATACCGGGATAACTATAAAACCTTATTAAGGCTTCCTGGTATATAGGAAGGTCCATAGCTACTAGATTGGTCTAGAAGAGTTGGTGCCTCAAAGGAAATTCAAAATCCATCCTGATAAAAACCAGGGACATTACTGCTAGATCCAGGCACCGGGACTGTGGGATCTTCTGCAATTTCTTATCCAAATCCTCTAAATTTTTCCCTCTAAAATCAACATTTTATAATTTATCATTATGCTAATTAGCCAGATTGGGGTGTAGCCAGAGCCCCTCTGTGTTGTTGATTCCCATGCGTTACATTTGATGCAGGAACACTTCCCCCTTTCCACTGTTTTTACATTACAGCAAGCAGTGGGAGGGATAATGGCCTGATGGAGCAGGGAGGATCCATTTAACAGCATGTGAATCTATAGCAAAAGCACCCCTACAGCCCTTCTGGCTCATTAGTATAATTATAAAGTTGATGTTAGAAGGAAGAGGCCATGATAACACCAATCAGAAGAGCCACAGTCCCTTGCCTGGATCTATGAGTAAATGTCCTGGTTTATCAGGATGGATTTTCAATGGTAGCTTTCATTCAAGGGAATCCTTTAACAATACCTATTTCTTGGACCAGGATTTTGTGGCTAAATAAGCGTCTTGTAGGAGTGTCAGGTGATTCTGCCTACTAAGGGCCCCTGACACAAATGTCACGAAGGCACCCTTGTTTGTCCAGTCACCCTTCCTCCTCCACCAATTTTACCATTTTGTGTGTTTTTTTTTTTTCTAATTTTGCTTTCCTTTTTAATTAAATAGAAACATTTTGAGAAAAGCACTTTTAAAAATATTCTTATCGACCGAAAGGTTATTTTTATATATATATATATATATAAATGGGTAATTTAAACAAAAAGGCCAGAGTTTATATAGAGAAACAAAAGCAGGATTGTAACCACCTGCACTTACCACCAGGGGTAGTTGGCAACCAACAGTCTGCATTAAGCTGAGTCCGCTCCCTCTCTGGTTGCGGATGCGAGAAATTGATCATTCAAATTTAAACTTGTGACAGAGGATTTTGAAGACCTGTAATAGAAAAGCAAGCTCTGAACACTATATCATATATTATATATATATATATAATATATATAATATATATATATATATCTATGTTGTTGTGTGTATAATTATGAATAATCTTTACACTATTAAAATTAAGATTGCCAAATGTTTTTAAAAACTTTCACAACTTTTTTTTTCTAACCTAACATTTTCCTCTTTTTTGTACCCCCATAGAAAAAACTGATTTCGGTTCAATTTACCCGTAAACCAATGAGCACTTGAGGTCACATCTCAATATTTCCCACATACATCGCTCCTGCCCTGTCACTTGGTATAGTGGAGGTACATTGCCAGCTGCGTTATCCTCCGACGGCCTGAGGCTACTACGATATGATGCCCTGTCTTGCTGTTTAAGGCCTGCCACAAAATATTTGTTTGTTTCACAATTGTCATCAATTTAATAGACGACTATTGAGACCAATTTTTTTAAAATTTTTGGAACATATGAAGAGTTAGATGTATCCTGCTCCAGTTCCCTGGACTGGCTGTTGTCAGCCTCCTATGGAGAAGAGCACCGATATTCTCTCTTCATTATTGCCCACTCGGGGTCCTTTGTTCTGCGGCTGTGTCCTCCTGGAGAGTCTCTCCTTCCAGTACATAAGGCTAAGTGTACATTAGTGGCTCCGTGAATGAGTGGAGGGTAAGCGATGGAATCGCTCTCCCCCACCTTTTACACATTACAAAACCACGTTAAATTGATTTTGTTCTGTCGGTCTGCTGTCGGTTACGGGTTATAAGGTCACGCAACACGCTTGAGGCATCATAGGCTTCTGCATATCAAGGTGAAACGTGGACGGGAACACTCACAGGAAGACTCGTACTGGTATTTGTATCCATAAATGTATTGAGAATTATAATTATCCGTCCATCTATCTGGGTTTCTACAACGACTTCTGCGCTTTGGAGGCCCAACGATGACCACTGATACGTTGAACATTTTACTGTTTTAAAGGGAACTTGGTATACTTCTTTTCTCCAGTGTGGCACTTCAGGGAAATAAGCAGCATTGGTTAAATGATAGAGAAATGGTGGCCCGTATTGTTTCGGGTTTGTGGGGAGGGGAGGGTTTAGCTCCTTGTTAGTAGTAAAGGGCGTCCATTTACCGTATTGGCTGTTTGGCCGCCAATCCGGCAATACTAATGGTTGTGTTTGCCGAACCCGGAGTGAACCTTGGAGTGCTGCTCAACTCTAGTGGGGGAATTGATGCCGGTACCAAGTGTCGTCTTATTAAGTCCCGCCGTCCCCGAGGATGTGTCCCATTCACTTGTCATAGTTTTGAATCCCTAGAATTGGTCAATTATCTGAATAAAAGAAGAACAATTATTCTTCTTATTCTTCATATTGGTCGGCGGTTCATATCCTGACCCGAGGCCCACTATGATTGTGCCGTCTACTGCCAATATATCCCCAAGTGAAGACCACGTCGTATATCGGAGGCTCTGGCCAGTAATCTTTGTTATCTGCTTCTCCTCAGGCAGGGGTGCCTGGGTGCAGTAAGCAGTTTGGACTCTGGTTTAGTGCCTAATGGGTCCTCCTACGGTCACTATGTTACATATATGTAGAGATCACTGAAATAAATCACTAATGTAGGTCAGGTCCCCCCCCCCCCCACAAAAAAACCCCAAGTTTGAAATCCTAATGGACTCTCCGCAATGAGACCTTTGTTCCCGTTACATCCGGAATAGTAACAATATTCGAGCTACTTTTGAGTAGTGGGGGGGGGGGGGCTTATATTTCCAAGTGGCTTCTCTGTACTCTTGTCTTTCAGCTTCGGGGTCTCAGTCCTTGGTTCAAATCCATCTAAAAGGCGACAATTGTATGGGGTTTGCTGTACCTCTATGATTACAGGACCTTTTCTAAGGTTCTCTCTCCGGGCAACAAAAGCAGACTCTTTGGTAGAATTCATATGAGGATTTTTTTATGATTGGGTAGTGGTCTCTTCACACAAAGGGGGGGCACAGTCCTGTGTTTTTTTTTTATCATGTGACCCTTGAGGCCACTGATTAGGGAATCACATAACTTACGAACTTTGGTCCAAAAATGACTATAGGTTTCTCACACATGGATCCATAGAAAAGTCAGTATCTTTTTCTCTCACCCCTGCATCCAGGACTTCAGGGTTTCTCAGTAAGACCCCCCCCCCCCCCCCCCCCCTCGTCATTAACGAACATCTACCATAAAAAATATCCTCCTGACAAACCAGGGACGTTCCTCCATAAGATCAATGCACCGGGAATGTGGATCTTCTTATATGTATAAGAGCCATGTCTCCTGCTTTTTAAAATTTATGCTAATGAGCCTCTGGTGCATTACCACAGCCCATCAACGCAGATAACTTCACAGGCTGTTACAACTGTCTCACCCGCTCCACAGCCGCTTCCCCCTCCCACTGTGTGAATACTGCAGGGCAGAGAAAAAATGAAAAAAAAGGGGGGGGGGGAAAGGTCCTATGTATCTCAATGCTCATTAGCATAAAATATAAAAGTTTGATTTAGAAGGAAGGAAGCCATGGATAACTCTATAGAAAGATCTCCTGTAGCCATGTACCGGGGCATCACTACTAGGAGCTTATGGATGGTGGGCTCTGGTAGACCTAAGGACCCCTAGTCTGACTCTGGATAATATCCTGTAGCCATGTACCGGGGCATCACTACTAGGAGCTTATGGATGGGGGGCTCTGGTAGACCTAAGGACCCCTAGTCTGACTCTGGATAATATCCTGTAGCCATGTACCGGGGCATCCCTACTAGGAGCTTATGGATGGTGGGCTCTGGTAGACCTAAGGACCCCTAGTCTGACTCAGTATAATATCCTGTAGCCATGTACCGGGGCACCACTGGAGCTCTTACCTCTGGTTCTCCGCAGTCGCACTGTTCTCCTTCTTCCACATATCCATTTCCACACTTCTGCTCTCCCAATGACTCGGTTACTTCAGGCATGTTGTAGAGACACATGCCCACTCCCTTTTCCAGGCTGCTGTCCAAGTCCTTCTTGCTGCAGCTGCTGAACACTGTTGGGAATGGGTATCTGCAGGAGAAAAGAGGGAAAAGCAATGCTAAATCCGTCAGATCCGTGTTACTGCACACAAATATTTGCTAATAATTCTCTATGTAGAAAGTTCGGGCCTGGTCACGGCCGCCAACACCCAAGCACAGACCGCAGAATAGTGATCGCACCGGGAAACCGCCAGCCATGTGCTTGGTTTATCAGTGGAAGAAGTCACATAGAGGAGACTTTGTATAAAAACTTGAAGCCTTCTCCCTCCTGGTGGAGACATAAGTGGCCAAAATTCTCTATACCATTTTTCATATTATCGCGCCAAAGCCTAGAGCCTTAGCGTTATAGCTGGTTGAGGACCATTCCCAAAGATCGTGAACCACATCCTTAACGCGTCTGTAAAGTGCAATCATACGTCAGAATTGTGACTGTGCTCAGCGTGTCGTCACCACAAATGAAAGGAGATATCACCACAGGACCCTAAACATAGAATTTTCTTGGATGAATATGATTATATGATCCGCTACTGGGCCACCAAACAATTAGCAGTAATCTTAGGAGGAACTTAAAGAGGACCTGTCACCCAAAATTTCGGCACTAGGAGCCGCTTACTAAATTAACGCCGCGGTGTTAGAATAATAATAATAGAATAATAATTTCAACCTGTCTCTATCAGTCCTAGTGTTTACAATTTTGGTTGCACCGTGACCCAACCCTAAATCTTCTGACTATGGTCATTTTTTCTCATAAATAGCTTCTCCTATCTGCACACTGATCTCTGCCTCCTGCTCCTCCCACATCAATTACAAGACCAGCGCAGGCACAGACACTTCCTGCCGGGAAGCAGCAGTGTGCAGAGACTTACTCTACAAGCTACAGTGTTTCATTGTGTGTTATATCCATCTCATGTATGTCATCATGTGTCAGATACTAGCGAATGATCACCAGCTAAATAAAAGTGTAGATAAACCCTGAGCCCTGATAATCTAAGCACATTGTCAGCACACAGCATCTCATAGCACAGAGGGATCATAAAGTGTCTGCTCAGAATGTCCCGCTCACACTATGGAATCCTACACTGACCATCACTGACTGATAGGAACTAAGACAGCAATAACACTGAGTAACAATGTAAAGTAAGGGTTTAAAAATGATCTTTATTGTGTAACATCACTAGGGGATTTCTTTCATGGGAAAAACCCTTTTAAGAACAGGATGTATCTTGTAAGTAAGGGACATTACTCCTAGATCCAGGCACCGGGACTGTGGTATCTTCTTAGTTGTGTTATCCATGACCACCTTCCTTCTAAAATCAACTTTTATATTTATGCTAATGAGCCTGCAGATACATAGGACTTCCCCCTCCTTCTGCCTGAACAACCCCCCCCCCCTTGTTCATTGATAGACATAAGGACCCCTAGCTGACTTGGATAATACAATTGTAGCCGTACCGGCGGCGGCATCACTACTCGGAGCTAATGGATGGGGGCTTGCTAGACCTAAGGACCCTAGCCTGACTTGGGTAACAATGTAGCCAGTAACGGGCACACTACTCGGAGACTAATGGATGGTGGGGCTCTGATGACCTAAGGACCCTAGCTGACTCTGTATAATACAATGTAGCCATGTACCGGGGCATCACTACTCGGAGCTAATGGATGGTGGGCTCTGATAGACCTAAGGACCCCTAGCCTGACTCTGGATAATACAATGTAGCCATGTACCGGGGCATCACTACTAGGAGCTTATGGATGGTGGGCTCTGATAGACCTAAGGACCCCTAGTGACTCTGGATATATCCTGTTAGCCATGTACCGGGCAATCACTACTAGGAGTTATGGATGGTGGTCTTCTGGTAAGACCTAAGGACACCTAGGGCCTGACTCTGGATAATACAAGGTAGCCATGTACCGGGGCACACTACTGGAGATCTTTAATGGGATGGGGGCTCTGGTAGACCTAAGGACCCTAGTCTCGCTCTGGATAATCTCCTGTAAGGCCATGATACCGGGGCTCACTACTGGAGTAATGGATTGGTGGCTCTGGTAGACTAAGGAACCCTAGTCTGAATCTGGATAATATCTGTAGCATGTACGGGGCATCACTACTAGAGCTAATGGATGGTGGGAGTCTGGTGACCTAAGGACCCCTAGTCTGACAATGGATAAATCCTGTAGAATTTGTACCGGGGCATCACTACTAGGAGCTAATGGATGGTGGAGCTCTGGTAGACCTAAGGACCCCTCGCCTGACTTGGTAATATCCTGTAAGCCGGTACCGGGGAATTCACGCCTAGGAGATTATGGATGGTGGCTCGGTGGAACATAAACGACCCCTAGTCTGACACTGGATAATATCCTGTAGACATGTACCAGGGCAGTCCACTCCTAGGAGCTTATGGAGGGTGCGGCCTCTAGTAGACCTAAGGACCCCTGTCTGACTTGGATAATATCATGTAGCCATGTACAAGGGCTCACTACTAGGAGCTTATTTGATGGGGGATCTAGTAGACCTAAGGGACCCCTAGTCGGAATTGGATAAGATCATGATAGCACGGAACGGGCCATCACTACTAGGAGCTTCTGGATGGTGGGGCTCTGGTGGAGAAGGGACCCATAGTCTGACATGGATAATATCCTGAGACATGACCAGGGCAATAAGACTAGGCTTATGGATGGTGGCTCTAGTAGAACTAGGGACCCTGTTGACTCGGGATAATATCTGTAGCCAGTGTACAGGGGCATTCACCTATAGGAGGCTTATGGTGGTGGGCTCTGGTGACCTAAGGACCCCTAGTCTGACTCTGAAATATCCTGTAGCCATGACCAGGGCATCACTACTAGGAGCTTATGGATGGTTGGCTCTGGGTAGACCTAAGGACCCATAGTCTGACCTGGATAATATCTGCGCCATGGTACCGGGGCATCACTACTAGGAGCTTAGGTGGGGGGCTCTGGTAGACCTAAGGACCCCCCCCTCTACCTCCCTAGTCTGACTATGGATAATATCGGTAGCCATGTCTCATGTACGGGCATCCCTACTAGGAGCTTATGGCTGGGGGCTCTGGTAGAATAAGGACCCCTAGTCTGACTCAGGCTAATATCCTGTACATGTAAGGGGCACCAACTGGAGCTCGGACCTCGGTCTCCGCAGAGTCGCACTGTTCCCTTCCAAATCGCCATTTCACCACTTCTGCTTTCTCCCAATGACTCAGTTACTTCGGCTGTGTCTAGGACCAATGCCCAACTCCCTTTTCAGGCTGCTGTACAAAAGTCTATATTGCTGCAGTGCTGAACACTGTTGGGAAGGTATTGCAGGAGAAACAGAGGGAAAAAGCAATGCTAAATCGTCCAGAATCGTGATACTGCACACAAATATTTGCTAATAATTCTCTATTGTAGAAAGTTAGGGCCTGGTCACGGCCGACCACACACCAAGCACAGAACGCAGCAGAATAGTGACGCACCGGGAAACCGCCAGCACATGTGATTGGTTTATCAGTGGAAGCAGTCACATAGAGGAGACTTTGTATTAAAAACTTGAAGCTTTCTCCCTCTGGTGGAGGACCATTGAAGTGGCCAAATTCTCTATACCATTTTTCATATTATCGAGCCAAAGACTAGAGCCTTAGCGTTTAGGGTTGAGGACCATTCCAAGATCGTGAACCACATCCTTAACGCGTCGAAACGGCAATCAGACGTCAGAATTGTGTACTGTGCTCAGCCGCGGTGTCAGTCACCCCAATGAAAGGAGATATCCACACACAGGACCCTCAACATTAGAATTTTCTTGATGATGAATATGATTATATGATCGCTACTGGAGCCACCAAACATTAGCCCAGTAATCTTAGGAGGACATAAAGAGCGACCTGTCACCCAAAATTCGGCACTAGGAGCCGTAATAAATTAACGCCGCGTGGATTGGTGTTGGTAGAATAATAATATGAATAATACATTTCAACCCATGTCCTATCGGTCTAGTGTTACAATTTTGGTGCACGTGACCCAACCTAAATCTTCTGATATGGCTCATTTTCTCAGTAAATGATTCTCCTATCTGCACATGATCTCTGCCTCTGCTCCTCCCACACAAGACAAGCCAGCGCAGGCACAGGAACAACTTACCCGGCCTGGGAGCCAGCGTGTGCAGAGACTACTCTAAAGCTTACAGTGTTTCATGTGGTTGATTCCATTCATGGTCAGTCATGTGTCAGTCATACTAGCGCAAATTCTCACACAGCAAATAAAAGTGTAGATACACCGCTGAGCCCTGAAATCTAAGCGAATGTCAAGCAACAGCATCTCATAGCACAGAGGGATCATAAAGTGTCTTGCTTCAGGAATGTCCCGCTTCACATATGGACTCCTACAACTGACATACTGACTGATAGGAACTAAGACAGCATAACCACTGAAAACAATGTAAAGTAAGGAGTTTAAAAAGATCTTTACTTGTGTAACATCATGGGGATTTCTTTACATGGGAAGAAAACCCTTTAAGAACAGGATTGTTTATCTTGTAAGATAACCCCGGGGGTACCGAGATTAACAGTGCAAGTGTTCTATCCAGCCAATCAGCGTTAACTTGCAGGCTGGCAAACACCAGGCTTAAAGCAGCCTTAGCTACATTCACACGGCCGTATGTGGGACGTATATATGGCGAAGTAATTACGTTGATATCGGACCCCCACAGAAAGCAACGGCGCCGGCACTCGTAAGGAAGTGTTTGTGGTGCTGCACACGGTGTGGCACCGTACCATTCCGGTAGCCGGGCGAAAGATAGGACATTGTCCCCTTCTCTCTCGGAATACGGAGCCGTGTACCATACATTGCTCGAGAGGGGCGGGGAATGAGCAGCTCTACAGTGCGGTGGGACCAATGTCGTGTGAATGTAAGACCTAGGTTAGCCCTCCCATCCATTGAGATGCATAGAGACATGTCCTATCCTTTCCAGTGTATGGAGCGATAGGTCCCATGGTGCTGCACGGGATCTCCATGCGGCCATGCCGCTTATCGGGACGTACTACGGTCGCAAGCTTGCTGGCCATATCTGTCCCCCAACGGTCGGTGAATATAGGTTAGGAATAAAACCAAAATGATTGGAATTGGTCAGTGAATTAGAACAGAAAACATGACGTAAACGAGTGCGTAGAGATATATGTGCGTCCACCCAGGAGAGGCCTTAAAAATCCATGGGTAAGTCAAACGGAGCGGAGGGTCCTAAGGAGGACGGGAATAAGCAGACTCTATGCATCCTAGATGTCTTATGCTGAATGTCCATCGCTTGGTCATCACAAGAGGCTGTTGTGTGGTCCATGAAATCCGGATCGCGCACACGGACCGACCATAGTTGCAGTTTTATGAGAAGGGAAAACTTTGGCATCAGCATGTGGACTAAAATCCAACAATGATGGTCAGTTTGACTGGTTATACCTCCAAACCATACGGCGGACAGATCTGACCCGTGGCCTGCATTGTGCCCTGACCACTCCCCGGCTTCCAGCGCTCATCCTCACCGAAGACTCAAATCTACTGTACGACAAGGGCATCAGCACCTCGAAACAAAGGTGAAGAAAATTTAAGCAAAATGCAAATCTGCGACGACTGCCAAAAAGAAAAGAGAGGAGGAATGTGTACATGAGGTTTACTATATTACGATATTTGAGGATTTCAGAGAGGTCACAGGAGATCAGCAGATCCTCCGCGCACTTTGATTGGCAGCAGCAAAGTCCAGAACAAAACAGGAGACAGCCGCTCATACAACACAAATGAGATGAATGTGGTAATGAAGGCGTAAACGAGGGACGGACACAATTGTAGCGGTGACTATCCTCGATAGAGGAGCAGAGAATTATGGTGGACCGCGCTGGATCTGATGTCCTGAGGAGCGCAGCACAGCGGTCGGCTCACACCTGCTTATATTTTAGAAGATAAAGCACGTCAGAACCCAGTCCCATTTAGGGTTAGGGTTTGGGTCCAAAGAGTGAGAACATCTGCATTCGGACATCCATCAGCTGATGAAGCAAGTTCACGCCTCTGCATAAACTCCACTGGAGGGGAGAAATCTGCGTAAAGGGATCATTTCTATACGAACAGTAATACAGACTGGTCATCCAACTGGTAGGAGTGAAAATGTGATGGGTAAGTTTAACCCCTGAGACTTATTTCAGGAACCCAATGTGGTTGGTGGCGGCTGCTGCCAGGGTGAGCGGGGTGGAGACCCATGTCACCTATACATGACCACTATCGCATCATGGCATTCACTATCTTAGGGTCTGTATAGACTAGATAGTAAGCGTAATACATTTTTGTTTTTACAATGTACATATATACCAGGATAGAGTAGTGTACTGTGCTGATACCCATATATACAGGATAGGAGTAGTAGTACTTGTGCTGTGCCCCAATTACAGGATAGTAGGAGTAGTACGTGCTGTACCCATATAACAGAATAGGAGAGTAGACTGTGCTGCCCCCGGTTTGGCGCAGCGGTGCTGCCTTTCATGCCAACACGAATCTGGGGGGGTGTTGGAGATACCGACTGATTGTGGACAGAAGCGCGGGATTTATGTTAAATGTGTGTCCAAGACAAAGCACTTACATGCACCAGGAAGAAGAAGGTGAATAGTGGGGGAGCTGAGGCGGGGAAGGACAGCGAACATGACAGGATATCAGGGCGCACGTCTTAGTGATCCCGCACAGCGCTTATAACACGGACAATGCACTTACATGCACCAGGAAGAGAAGGTGAACTCCGGGGACTGAGCGGGGAAGCGACACATGCAGGATATCGGGGCAGGGTCTTAGTGACTCCCCCACAGCGCATTATACACGGACAATGACTTACATGGCACCAAGAAGAAGAAGGTGAACTCCAGGGACCTGAGCGGGACGGGGAAGCGACACATGCAGGATATCAGACGCATGATCTTAATGATCCCCGCACAAGCGCATTATACACGGACAATGCACTTACAATGCACCAGGAAGAGAGGAAGGTGAAACTCCGGGGACATGAGCGGGTGGGAGCGACACATGCAGGATATGGGGGCAGCTTTAGGATTTATGGACTCTCGCACGCGCGCATTATAAACGGACAATGCACTTACATGCACCAGAAGAAGAAGTGAAACTCCAGGGACCTGAGCGGGGAAGCGACAATGGCAGATATCAGACATGATCTTAATGACTCCCCGCACAGCGCATTATACACGGACAATGCATACATGCACCAGGAAGAGAAGGTGAAACTCCGGGGACTGAGCGGGGAAGCGCACACATGCCGGATATCGGGAGCACAATGTACAAGAATCGCGGCAGCGTTCATCCTCGTCGGACAGTCCGGATCGGGGATTGGCAGGGACCGGGGTAAGAATGTGGCCCATTGTAGCGAGTAAAGCAGCGACTGCTCCATCAGATCAGATAAAAGCTGCGCCAGACGTTTCCATCAAGAAACAAATTCTTATTAGGAAAACCAATTCACCGCAAATTCATGCGTTTTTTTGCCGTAAACTTTATTTGCTGC
Source organism: Engystomops pustulosus (assembly GCA_019512145.1). Classification (NCBI taxonomy): domain Eukaryota; kingdom Metazoa; phylum Chordata; class Amphibia; order Anura; family Leptodactylidae; genus Engystomops; species Engystomops pustulosus. The sequence goes on from CM033651.1 coordinate 937,960, forward strand.
AAGGTTATATCCCAGATGAATACAAATAAAAAATCTCTCCTTCCCACACCTCCATTATAGTGCCTGTGCATGATCACAGCAGAAAGAGCGATGTGTATTGTTCCCAGCTATTTATTTGCATAACACCCCACGCCGCAGCAGAAACCCCGCTCCTGCCGAGGCGATGAATCATTCCGCATGTGAGATGTATATCGCCTTGTAAAGAGAAATTAAGAACTCAAAAAACAATAACTTTATACAAGATGTTCCTCTCACCGCGACACTTCACCAAAACTAAATGTGTGTTTTGTGTTTAAGTGTTTTGTCTTTTAGATATCTTATCGTTTTTTTAGCTTTTTCCTTTTTGGCGCTTTTCATTTCGAGATTCTCTCTGGATTTTTCTTGATATAAGATATCATTTGAGGTGCTGGTAAAAACCATCTGTCAAGTTTTAAGGAATCTCCATCAAAAATCCATCCTGATAAACCAGGGACATTACTCTAGCCAGGCACCGGGATGGTGGTATCTTTCTTAGTTGTGTTATCCATGACCACCTTCCTTCTAATATCAACTTTTATAATTATGCTAATGAGCCTGCAGATACATAGGACTTCCCCCTCCTTCTGCCTGCAGTAATCTCACACAGTGGGAGGGGGAAGTGCTGTGGGAGCAGGGTGAGACAGTGTAACAGCCTGTGAAGTTATCATGCTGATGGGCTGTGGTAATGCCCCAGAGGCTCATTAGCATAACTTTTAAAAAGCAGGAGGTAATGGATAACACATGTAATAAGATCCCGCAGTCCCGGTGCTTTGATCTATGAGTAACGTCCCTGGTTTGTCAGGATGGATTTTTATGGTAGATGTTCTTTAATGACGAGGGGGGGGGGTCTTACTGTTTATAGAGAAAACCCTGAAGGTCCTGATGCAGGGGCGAGAGAAATAAAAGATACTGACTTTTCTATGGATCCCTGTTGTGAGAACCTATAGTCATGTTTCGACACATTTTGTAAGTTACGTGACTCCCAAAACAGTGGTGTCATGGGTCACATGATAAAAAAAACCACATGACCTGCCCCTTTTTGTGAGGAGACCACTCCCCAATCATAAAAAATCCCCATTCTGATCTACTCGAAGAGTCTGCTTGTGTTGCCCTGGAGAACCTTAAGAAAAGTCCTGTAATCATAGGAGGTACAAGCAAACCCTATACAATTGTCCCTCGAATATTGTTACTATTGAGGCTTCCTTCTGGATGTAATGGGAACAAAGGTCTCATTGCGGAGAGTCCATTAGATTTCAACTTGGGATTTGGAGGGGGGGGGCTGACCTACCATATTACATTTATTTCAGTGATCTTTACATATGTAACATAGTGACCTTAGGGACCCCCTTACTGCTTAATGTACCCCTAGGACACCCCTGCACCTGCCCAAGAGCAGATACAAATATACTTGTGGAGCCTCCGATATACGACGTGGCTTCTACTTTGGGATTATTGGCAGTACCGAAGGCACAAGTCATAGTGGGCCTACGGGTCATGGATATAGAACCTGCCTAACAATATGAAGAATAATAAGATAATTGTCTCTTCCAGTTTTATTCTGATTATTTGACAAATTCTATGGGATTCAACTATTGACAGTGAATTGGGACAAATCCTCGGTGATCGGAAGGGACTTAATAAGCCGATCACTTGGTACCGGCATCAATCATCCTTAACTAGAGTTGAGCCGACTCCTAGGTTTCAGTTCGGGTTCGGCAACACAACCCGTACGTATTGGCGGCCAAATTGACGCCGCCTAACTACTAACCACGGCCAGGAACCCCCCCCAACACTGAAACTAGGGGTCCACTCATCTCTATCATTAACCCATGCTGCTCCATTTCCCTGCAGTGCCACCACTGGAGAAAAGAAGTATTACAAGTCTCCCTTTGAAACAGTAAACTGTCAACGTATCAGTGGTCATGTTGGGTCCTCCAAAGCAGGAGAAGCTCGTTGTAGAAACCATATAGATGACGGATAATAATTCTCAATAATTTATGGATACAAATACCAGTCCGAGTATTCCTGTGAGTGTTCCCTTTCCACATTTCGTCTTGATATGCAGAAGCCTCCGTGCCTCAAGCGTTGTGCGTTACCTTATAACCCAGTAACCCGCAGCAGCCGACAGAACAGAAATCAATTTCACTTGGTGTAATGTGTACAAGGTGGGGGAGCGCTCTCCATCACTACCTCTCCACTCCTTCACGGAGCAACTAATGTACACTTCAGCTTTATGTACTGGAAGGAGCAGACTCTCCAGGAGGACACAGCCGCAGAACAAAGGACCCAGAGTGTGAAATAATGAAGAGAGAATATCCGGCTGCTCTCTCCATAGGAGGCTGACAACAAGCCAGTCCAGGACTGGAGCAGATACATCTAACTATTCATATGTTCCAAAAAATTTTTAAAAAATTGGTCTCAATATTCGTCTATTAAATTGCTGACAATGAAACAACAAATATTTTGTGGCAGCCTGAAACAGCAAGACAGGGAATCATATCTGTCGTAGCCTCAGGCAGGAGGATAACGCGCTGGCAATGCTACCTCCACTATACCAAGTGCATGGCAGGGAGCGATGTATGTGGAATATTGAGATGTGACCTCAAGTGCTCTTTGGTTTTACGGGTAAATTGAACAGAAATAATTTTTTTCTATAGGGTCAAAAGAGGAAAATGTTAGGTTAAAAAAAAAAGTGAAAGATTTTAAAACATATGAAATCTTACATTTTTAATAAGTGTAAATATTATTTCATATATATACACACACACACACACACACACACATATATATAATATATTAGTGTTCAGAGCTTTGTTTTCTGTTACAGGTCTCAAAATCTATTGCACAAGTTTTAAATTGAATGATCAATTTCTCTCCATCCGCCACCAGTAGAGGGAGCTACTCAGCTTAATGCAGACTGTTGGTGCCAACTCCCCCTGGTGGCAAGTGCAGGTGGTTACAATTCCTTGCTTTTGTTTCTCTATATAAACTCTGCCTTTTTTGTTTAAATTACCCATATATATATATATAAAATTAACCTTTCGTCTATATAGAATATTTTTTAAAAGTTCTTTTCTCAAAATGTTCTCTATTTTAATTAAAAGAAAGCAAATTTAGAAAAAAAAACAAAAAAATGGTAAAATTGGTGGAGGAGGAAGGGTGACTGACAACTAAGGTGCCTCTACACTTGTTGTCAGGTGTCCCTTCGTAGGGCAGATTCACCTGACACTCCCTACAAGACGCTTATTAGCACAAAATCCTGGTCCCAAGAAATAAGTATTGTTAAAGATTCCCTTGAATGAAATCTACCATTGAAATCCATCCTGATAATCCAGGGACATTACTCATAGATCCAGGCACCGGGACTGTGGGATCTTCTTATATCTGTTACCATGGTTTCCTTCCTTCGAAAATAAACTTTTATAATTATGCTAATGAGCTAGAAGGGCTGTAGGGGTGCTATAGATTCACATGCTGTTAAAATGGATCCTCCCTGCTCCCTCAGCATTATCCCCCTCCCACTGCTTGCTGTAATGTCAAACAGTGGAAAGGGGGAAGTGCTGCTGCACAATGTAACAGCATGCGAATCAACAACACAGAGGGGCTCTGGTTACACCCCCATCTGGCTCATTAGCATAATGATAAAAGTTGATTTTAGAAGGAATTTAGAAGGATTTGGATAAGAAATTGCAGAAGATCCCACAGCCCCGGTGCCTGGATCTATCAGTAATGTCCCTGGTTTATCAGGATGGATTTTGATTTCCTTTGAGGCACCAACTCTTTCTAGACCAATCTAGTAGCTTTGGACACCTTCCTATATCCCAGGAGCCTTAATAGGGTTATAGTATCCCTGGTAATATTGCCACTGCTGCTTCATAGAAGAAAAAGATGGAATAATTCCTTCAAACGAAGCTATTGATTTCCTGAGCGGAGAGCAAGATCTATGTCTACCGGAGGCAGTGATGCTCTGATGTTTACTCCGGCCACCACTCGGCTGTCAATCACCAGAATTGACATGAAAAATTGAAGAAAAAGCTTCCATCAATCACACGGCCCTCAGACTATAAATCTATGTGTAGATAGACGTATCTGGCGACGTAATGACTGTAAACTACACGGAAAACAAAAGCCAAAAAACAGAGAAAAAGTCACAAAAACATCAGAAATTCTTCAGGAGAAGTCACCTCCAGCAGTGAGCGGAGACTCCGGAGTAACTCAATGTCCATGCAGATAATGGACGTCCAAGCTGTTTCCTGTTTTGTTTTCTTGGCTTTTACGACATCAGTTTCCTTAATAAATATATTAGCTCATGTTTATTATCAAAGGATGGGGAATGACCTTAATTGTTAAGTGAATTCTTCACGGTCAACAACTTTGTGTGCAGATTTCTATCTTCCAAAATGTCTCAGTACGAGTGAGATTATGGTATTGGAGAGGCAAAAGGAGAGCTGCATTCACTATTCTGCAGATCAGAAATCTCCCAGCATTCCATCCCCCCCAGTGACTGCTTTCAGGGGAACTCGTCAGCAGAAAGGCTGAATTTCAGTGGTGACAGATTCCAATAGGCACTGCCAGGTACATTCCATACAAGTTATAATGATACATAATGATATAAATGTATAATGATACTTCTGTTGCCTTCCGTTTGTAAACTATGTTCTTGTGAAGTTTCCCTTGGCTCCCTGCCAGCAGGTCCAGCTCAAGTCCCAGGGGAAGCCTCTTTTCAAATAGCAACTTTCATTTCCTAATTAGCATACTGTCTCCCCTCACCCGCCCCGCCCCCGCTCATCAATATTCAATTATGTCCCCACCCACCTCCTCCGGCTGGTCATCCTTCTAATAGTGACGTTGGTTCACAGCACAGGAAATCTCGCGCTTGTGGGGTTGAGCCTCACACCCCTCTCCGTAGTTTGCGTACCTGAGCTCTGCCTACTATGAATGCGCTTGGACCGTGCGCATGCGCAGTTCGGAGCAAGGTGCAGATCGTTGCGCATGACAGGGGGTGTAAGGCTCACCGCGCATGCGCAAGGTTTCCTGTGCAGTGTGCCAACATCACTATTAGCAGGATGGCCAAAGGGAGGAGGTGGAAGGGGAGATGATCTAATATTGACAAGTGGGGGGCCAAGGGGAGCCGAAATGCTAATTAGGAAACAAACGTTGCTATTTGAAAATACGTATTTACATTTTTCACTCTGTTTCATTGCTGCCAATTGGTAGGAAAAAAAATCTTTTTTGCTCATTAATGTGCGCTCCGTCCCCATCTTAACAGAAAAAAAAACAGAAATGTAGATATTTTTACTACTTTATTAAATAAGAAAAACTGAAATATCACATAGTCATAAGTATTCAGTCTGTGACATTCATATTTAACTCACATGCTGTCCATTTTCTTCTCATCCTCCTTGAAACTGTCCTACTCCTTCACTGGATTCCAGATGTGTTTAATTAAATTGTTTAGACTCGATTAGGAAAGGTGCACATCTGTCTATATAAGACCTCACTGCTCACAGCGCATGTCAGAGCACATGAGAATCATAAGGTCTAAGGGACTGCCAAAGGAGCTCAGAGACAGAATTGTGGCAAGGCACAGATCCGGCCAAGGTTACAAAAGAATTTATGCAGCACTCAAGGTTCCTAGGAGCACAGTGGCCTCCATAATCCATAATAGAAGAAGTTTGGGATGACTATAACTCTTTATGGCAGAGTCTGGAAGCTTCTCCTCCGTGCAAGACATATGAAAACCGCATACAGTGTGCAAAACACACAAAGGACTCCCAAGGCTGATTACTTATCACCATGTGATATTCCAGTTTTTCTTGTTTAGTAAATTAGCAAAAATATCAACATTTATGTTTTTTCTATCAAGATGAGAGCAGAGGGCACATTAATGAGCAAAAAACTTTTTACCAATTGGCTGCAATGTAACAAAGAGTAAAAAATAAAGGGGTCGCAAAAAATAAAACCTGTTATTTCTATTGTTAACTACTGATTTCTTAACCATTTGATAAAAATCAAGAATAAACTACGGCTGAATGGAAAAAACTTCACTTTCAGAAATTGGTATTTCCAGAGAAAATGCTCTTTGATTTTGACTTTCCTAAATCGATGCGGCCGATGCTTTATACATTCATTTCATGACAATTGAAAAACACTAAATTCCATTTTTCCGGGACTGTGACCGTGTTCCTCATGTAAAACCACTGAGGTAATGACCACTTATTATTACATCATTAATCACTGGGGAAAAAAATAACGATTAATTAAGACTGCGGAGACGAGACAACATAAATGATAATATTGATCCGCATAGAAATTACAGGAGACCCGGTATGTGGTCGGTCAATAGATTTCTGTTGTGAATGCTCGTTAAATAAACAGGTCAATTTTATCACCTCGTCTCCTCGTCTTTCGTTACCTAATTATCTAATAATGTCATGCAAAGAAAGATGAGTAATTAACTGGAAACGGGAGGAGACCTGGTGGCACAGTGTGGGCTGAGTGTGAGCATCTCCGGTGACATCTTGGGCTTTCATCGCCCTTTGAAGACTTTATATAATTTCTATAAATCCATTGACGCTCTACAGGACTAGGAAGGGTTTGGGTTGTTGTAATACAGAAGGTATTAAAGGTTTCTTTTTATAAAGGATAAGGGATACATGGCCGATTCCTGGCAGAACGGGGGAACTCAAGTCCCCAAGACTTCAGGGATGGCCTACAGAATGGCTGATCCGAGAGCTCCCAATGGAACAGAGGAGAAACCTACCCTACACATCTAGGAGACTTCTGAGATGGTCGATCATGGAAGTCCGCGTAACTACAGGCCAGCTCAAGGGACGTGCAATCTCCTGTTCTGTAGATTGTAGGAGGGACCAGAGATCAGACATTTATGCCATCATGAGTGGTAATAGTGATACAACTCCTTTGTAGGCTCTTATACATTGGCATTCACTTCTACATGGGAATCATATAAGGACAACCATTAGAGGTCCCAATCCATGAAGTGACGTTGGGCTTCATGTTATCGTTTGACAAATTCAATGCAACGAGAGGCGGCTTCTAATGGTGCATATGATGCCGATGTGATCCTTAGCCTTACAAAGAATATGTGAGCCATCAGTTTCCATCACATGGTGCAGGGGATGGACCAAGTTGGAAGTAACATAAGACCTTGAGGGCCACAGCATGGGGTAAACCAGGGTTCCCATTATTGTGCCAAGTGTTGTCCTTCAGAATTAGACTATGTGGCTACTAGAACTGGCACTCCAGAACAAAGATGAAGTACTTGGACCTTGTACTTTCTGAAGTGTGCGCTCAATTCTGTGTAGAAGGTTGTAAACAATGAGCAAGTAAAGTGTGTGAAAGAAGTCCCCTTGCGTCTCCTTGGTCCACCAGTCATTTTTGTTCAACATCAAAAGCCGAAGCAGTCACTCCGAGGGGGGCGCTATGGAGAAATTCACGGCAGAAAGCCAAGGGAAAGCGTATGTGAGGAAATTTGCCCACCAGTGCCTAACGGAGAATGGACACTTACATGAGCCTATCGGTATCGGAGTGGAGGCCTAACTGGGTGGTCACAGTGACCCTCTCCTGGCAAACGACACTCTTCCGATCCCTGTCATGGCTGACAGGGAAGCTTTAAGAATGGAGGCGACACAGCTGTGAGTATTCCGGGCTGATGTTAATGGGAATAGCCCAGGGACACACAAGGAGACAGTAGAATCCAACTTACAATTCCCAAGTTGCGGAAATACATCGGAATTCAAACAGTGGTATAACGGTAGTGCAGGTTCCCTCATGGGTGGGAGACTAGGCTGAGGCTGAACTGGATGTAGGAGCTGAGTGATCAGGCCTACAACTTCAATACCACAGGGTTTACCCAGAAAGACCGTAGTAGTATCCCCACTCTGGGTCTCTAGAAAATCATGCAGAAGGGTGGGGTTATTACAGCTCTCAAGGCCAGCTGCATAATACTATCTGGGGTTGTTCATGGTCAAAATTTCCATCCGATTTCTCTTTGGATTAGCTTGTTCTAAGTTAATATGGAAAAAAATGACGTTTGCAATCTTTATTGTATCCTTATAATAGAAGATGATAAATAAGCCAACGGGAGCACCAGGAGTGATATCTCAACTTGATCTAGTGTCCCCCTCGATACACCCCACAGCGTCTCACTGCCAAGTGGCTTCATTATGTTATTGATATTTATAGGCATTATGCAGGAGAAGGACACAGTCCTATATCTGTCCATGTGTGTAGTCATCTACAATATGGTGCATTATAAACAAATCATCAACCACCGTATAATTCTATCTCACTGGTTTCATTTCATTCACTCTATGTCTTCTAATACTTCTTTGCATTTCTCTTTTCTGCAGGACTTCTCTTATGCTGCACCCATTCTGTGGAATTCACTACCCCAGGCCATTACAATTGCTCCTGACATCATCACTTTTATCTTGTTAAGTGTAACCTTTCGGGTCAGGATTTCTTAATATTGGTGAAGACCTCCATCCTGTGAGGTGTATTCCCTTATGGGTTGGGTCTTCTCTCCTGTAGAGTGTAAGCTCTTATGTGCAGGGTCCTCTCTCCTGTAGAGTGTAAGCTCTTATTGGCAGGGTCCTCTCTCTATTTTGCTGGAAATAATGAGCCTTTATTAGTGTCTGACACGAGTAATTATAGAGGAATGTTGACTTTATCACAGCTAATCCTCAGTCTCACAACAGGCCCCCAGTACGGGCAGGGGTTGAGGGGTTAAACATGTGCTGGATGATATAAAATCCCGGCTGGCAGCGCACGGAGGAGCCGCTCTCTCCCACATTCACTTTATTGAATTCCCTGTCGCGGTGACATAAAGAATTGTGACAGCCGGGCCAGTATTAAAAAAGAAGAGCTGTATATTTTAAGGCTACGACTCCGTGGTGGTGGCTTCTGCTGATTTGATTTAGCATCTGATTGACACCGACAGGCCGGGGTCTGGTCAAGCCTGCGACACGTTACAGAATATTGAGCGGCGCTATTGTAAATGTAATTTAATACTCGCACAATATAATCCAGTTATCGGAGCAGAAGAACCGTCTTCAGGTGTAGCAGATCATGACTAGTCGTCACCACAACAGCAAGTGCAGTGTATAGGAGGTGCACAGCATGGGCAAAAATACCAGAAATTTAAAGGGATTGTCCACAATTAGAAAAAAAGTGGCCGTTGTCTTTAAAAACAGCGCCACACCTATACACAGCTTGTGCGTGGTACTGCAACTTCAGGATGGCTTCAGCAACAATTCTAAGCAGCGCCCATAGAAAGCCCTTTAAGATTGGGCTTCATAACGTCTTTCTAGTAATAATCTACCTTAGGGTTAATGTTTTACTACCAGTAAAATAAAAGTAATATAGTAAAAAAGAAATGAAATAGTAAAAATGGACAAATATTTAGATTATTTCACCTCTTAATGTTAATCACTTTCAGCAAGGGTAAGTGTGAGATTTGGATAGTACAATTTATGAGATTTATGTGGTTTGGCGGCGCAGGCTCTTTTTCAGTATATTAAACATTTATGTCGTTATGAGACAGAAGGAACTGGTTTCTTTTCTGTATGTTGAGTGTAACTTGCAAAATTGAGTCGTCTTCATGTAAATTTTGTCTCTATCCTTCTGAGTTGGGGTTGAATTTCTTATGTAATGTATCAACCGTGACCAAGAAGCGGTCAGTACACACACCGGGCTAAAAGTTTGGGCTCACGATGTCGGAAAGGTTTGGGCTCACATGCTGGAACAGTTGGGCTCACGATTCTGGAGCAGTTTGGGCTCACGATGCTGGAGAGGTTTGGGCTCACGATGCTGGACTAGTTTGGGCTCACAATGCCAGAGCAGTTTGGGCTCACGATGTTGGAACAGTTTGGGCTCACGATGCTGGAGAGGTTGCTCACGATGTGGAGAGGTTTGGCTCACGATGCTGAGAGTTTTTGGGCTCACGATGCCCGCTACAGTTTGGGCTCACGATGTTGAAGCAGTTTGGGCTCACGATGCTGGATAGGTTTTGGGCTCACGATGCTGGAGAGGTTTGGGCTCACGATGCTGAGAGCGAGTCTGGAGTTGGGTCACGAGGCTGGAGAGGTTTGGGGCTCACGATGCGGAGAGTTTGGGCTCACGATGCTGGAGAGGTTGGGCTCACGTGCTGGAGAGTGGGCTTCGATGCTGGAGCAGTTTGGCTCACACGATAGCTGGGAGCAGTTTGGCCTCACGATGCTGAGCAGTTTGGCCTCACGATGCTGGAGCGGTTTGGCCTCACGATGCTGGAAGGTTGGGCTCACGATGCTGGGAGCAGTTTGGCTAACGATGCTGGAGCAGTTTGGCCCACGATGCTGGAGCAGTTTGGCTCGACTTTCTGGAGCAGTTTGGCCTCACGATGCTGGAGCAGTTTGGGGCTCACAATGCTGGAGCATTTGGGTTTACAATGCTGGAGCAGGTTGGGCTCACGATGCTGGAGCAGTTTGGGCTCACATGGGCTGAGCAGTTTGGGTTTACAATGCCTGGAGCAGGTTGGGCTCATGATGCTGGAGCAGTTTGGCTCACGATGCTGGAGCAGTTTGGGCTCACGATCTGGAGCAGTTTGGGCTCACTATGCTGGATAATGTGGGGTTACAATGCTGGAGCAGGTTGTGGCTCATGATGCTGGAGCTGTTTGGGTAAATTTTGGTAAATTAACTTATAAGTAATTAATTGGGAAATTATAAAGAAAGTAGTTTGGCAATGGTGGAGGTGCAGATGTAGCAACCATTAGGGCCCTGAGGTCTGCCACGTGAGATGACACAAGGATTACACATGGTCCATTCTAGGTGTGTCTAGAATTTACTTCTCCTTCCAGTTGTGATATAACACGTGCTGTAGAATGGACGTTTATCCTCTCATGAATCTCTTAACTCACATTTTAAAGCCTCATATACTATTGTACTGCTCACAACAGTGGAGGGTCGAGATGATCTTCTAGCAGCCACCTCCGTCTTGTCCCTATAGACACTCTCCACTTAATTGCCAGGCCTCTCATAATGCTTTTGTCAGGAATGTTTTATTATTATCATCTCGGGCTCCCGCGCTGGACTTCTCGGCGTGGATAGTGAGTCCTGCAGTGAACTGACACTTTAAAGCCTCGTCAATAGATGTAAATATCGACAGAAGATACGGAGATGTCAGGCGGCTACCATTCTACTGCTCCCCCACCGATCTACAACTGCGTGATGGAGTGTAGTCCTCTGCAGGAAATCTGTTGAATAACCTCGTTTTATTGGATATAAAAGTTGGATGTATTTATGTATACTTATAAATATCACGTAAAATATCTATCTCCATACACGTTACTATAGGCAGACTGCTCCAGTAGTTATGGTGCCGAATGCTGCAGCCTGTGCATGGAATAACAAGCGCTTGTTCAGTAAATGTCAGTTTTCTTAGTCTCCCATCCTTAATCCGATGGTCCAAGGAACCACCAAACGTTTGCCGGTAATCATTCCTGTAGAAAGATTTGGACTTTAACAGATCACATGTCCTATCTGATTTGTGGCGTCTCAGGCCGATAAGGGTTTATTTACTAGGGTCCTTGATCGCATTCGTTGGACTTTCCAACACTTTTGGGATTTGCTGCCGCTGGGTGACAGGATTCATGCAGTGGAATGTTGTTGCACGCATCGGATTTGGGCGTGGCTTTAATTTGTGGCACAATCGGTGGGCGGGACGTGGATTATCCACTATTCGGCCTGAGCCGCAGGTTTAGATTAAAATTGTTTCCGAGCCAGTGCACTTACATGCACCGGAAAGAAGAGTGAGTGACTCCATGGACCTAGTGTGGAAGCGCCACATGCAGTATATCGGCGTCGCCGATGCTTAGTTGAATCGCGTGCACGTGCATTGTTCATCATGACATGCACTTCTGAGACTTCTAGGGATCGGGTAGGTAATGTCCCCAATGTCTGGGCCGGAAATACGGGAAAAAAGGCTGTAATCAATCAATAGAGATTATGGGTTTAGGCCCAGGACATTGTTTAAATGTGGTGGCTCTATCAAGGAGTAAGGGTCGGGTTCACCCTCTATCGATGGTGCGACTGGATTCTAGCCAGCCCACATCATGGGCTAGGACGACACTAGCCAGCTATAGTAGGTTGACAACAAGATAGCAGTTTTCAGTACAGATATTGACCAATCACAGCATGTTAAACCTTGAGACAAAACGTCCATGGGAACTATCTAAACCCTCTTGTAACTTTGCTGCATAGGGAACTGAAATGATATACTCTCTGAACAGCGTGGTACTATTCTCTGTAATAGGAGTCAATACTCCATTTTCACCCTTGTCAATATAAGTTGCCTCCACCCTCCTGTCAATAAAATCCTTGCTTTGGCCGTTGACTCGGCCGCCGTGGGGATTGGCATAATGCCCCCACAGATCTAAGACCGGCTGAACCTTTCACTTCCATCTGCTGGTTGACCCTATGTACTATAACATTAAAGCCGTGATTTATGTTTCGGTGAAAGAGGAAATACGAACTTGAAAAAGATGATTTTGTACAATTTGGTTCTGTGTGAACTGATAAAGGGAGGCAGGTTACTCCCAGGAGCTTATCCAAATACCATTATTCGGGCAAGATGAAGAACTATGGCCAATATGCCTGACCAACAGGAAAAAAAATTCTAGGAAAAACTGTAATTGGTGTGACCGGGGTCAGTTTGTGAAACACAAAATATAAAAGAGATGTTGATGAGATTCTATTGTAAAATACGAATAAGAAACCAAACCGATGTAGTTGGATAAAGAGGACGTTACAAACGTTTATGTTATCCTCTATCTGCAGATAAGGGAGAAACATGTGATACATCAGCTTTGCCGCTTTGGGACCCCCACCGTGCACAGGACAGGGGTCCCATTCTCAACCATTGAAATCAAGCCAGGTGGACGTATTCGTCCTGCAAACTTTTCCAAATGTTCCTACTCACCAGTTTTGAATGCGCCCCGACACCTTTGGCACTTGCCGACCTGACTCCTACCCTCACTTCCGGGATTCCTTAATTGAGAATTCCCAATCCACAGTGTGCACCAAAGATTTCCCTAGGTCTGGTGGACATTACACCCCCTGTGCCAGGCCCCGACTGGTCACGTTGCTCACAGACCAAGGCATCCAAAATGTAGTTGTACAAGAGTTTTTTCCTAACGCCTATATCATGGCCCATGCCTTGTATAACCCTGATGTCATCCGGTGTATGGGGCAAATACACATTACCCATGACATACACACGCACATAAGCACAAATCTCACCTTAACATGTAAGCATATAAAATACAATTGCACATGACCGGAGAAGAACTACCAGTAACCACGCATGAGTAATATCTGTATCATGAGGGACAAGTCGTTTCCCTGGCAAATCCCTCCTCTCATTAAAACATAGCACTTACACCCGAGGTTGGAACCACCCGGGGAGAAGAGAGAAGATAATCCTCCTTCATGTGTGATAGTGCAAGCGCTGCCGTTTCTTTCATATCCGTGACTTCCAGGGCCGCGGATAACTGAGAAACACGGGATGAGATCTCACATTTCCCCTGTAATCATGATGGTGTCTCTTTGAGCAGCAGGAGTCTCACTAGTGATGCGGCCCGCTGGGTTTCACACACATTCTACACGGCACAGAGGTGGAACACAAGAGCCTTCGGATCCGATCCACTTAATAATACACTTGAATAAGGACCCAGAAACTGAGGATCTTTCTGAAGCATTTTTACTGATTTTCAGCAAAATTATTCCAAAATCTGGTTGAAAACGCCAGAAACGTATGGAAATCTAGTGGTTGCGAGGTCGATACTCACGGTGGCTCACGTGGGGATCACTACCATTCTTACAGATCAGCCTTCCTGTTATAACTTAATGTATGATTATGCAAATTACCTTCATAGGCTACTCGGGGCAGTGGAGTGCCTCTTGGAATTCCGGGGGCTCAGGCTAACTCCACACCTCGATTAGCCTCTGCATGCCGACCCTGCGCAGGTCCTCAGACAAGATATCAAGGCAGATGAATTCCACTGCCTGATCCGAACTTAAAACCCCAAGGCCGTAGTCGTATTTGAAGGGCGCCAGAAGGCCCATACACATTAGATGGTGTGAAGATTTTGCCTGCAACCAGACACAGAAATGCAAGTCATAATATTCCTGACAGAAAATGTAACTGTGGCCTCCAACTTACATGAAATGAATGTGGGTCACCACAGGTGAACAATCCATGCCCAACATGGAGCTTGCACCTGTCTACTGCCAATGCTCTTAGGCTGCAGTAAACGGTAAGTACCAGGGACCCAGCAGTACGTAGGACGCAGCGGAATGGGAATGTTTGGTATACTGGTGTGGTGAACTATATGCATTTTAATCATTAAAAAAAAGTTACATTCTATAAATCCATTCAACTTGGGGGTGGGGGGTGATAACATAGTGTTTGTCCGCCACCCAGTCGGCCCAGGCTGAAAAAAAACTCCAATGTTTTCAATTGATTTTAGCTTTGTTCCCACATGCCACTTTGGAGTGGAACTGAATGTTTGGTACCAGGAGAGGGAGGTCCCTTGTCCGTCCGAATTTACTACGTCTCCACCAGAACTCGGTGGCAGACTCTCCTAAATTTAGAGCAGGTTTTGACTTGATGTAAACCAGTAAACCTTGTTAGAATCATGGGCGAGCTGGGGATCACCATTCCACATTTACCAAGAAGCGGAGCTAGAGGACTATTGGTGGGGGGCAGTCTAGTAAATCCCCTCATATGTTACAAAGTAATTGCTCCATTATGGAAAAAAAACTTTTCGGCATCAGAGGCCAAGAGAAAAACTTTTGGAGCCGTGCAGTCGTCTTCATGTAAATTTTGTCTCTATCCTTCTGAGTTGGGGTTGCATTTCTTATGTAATGTATCAACCGTGACCAAGAAGCGGTCAGTACACACACCGGGCTAAAAGTTTGGGCTCACGATGCTGGAGAGGTTTGGGCTCACAATGCTGGAACAGTTTGGGCTCACGATTCTGGAGCAGTTTGGGCTCACGATGCTGGAGAGGTTTGGGCTCACGATGCTGGAGAGGTTTGGGCTCACGATGCTGGAGCAGTTTGGGCTCACGATGCTGGAGCAGTTTGGGCTCACGATGCTGGAGCAGTTTGGGCTCACAATGCTGGAGCAGTTTGGGCTCACGATGCTGGAGCAGTTTGGGCTCACAATGCTGGAGCAGTTTGGGTTTACAATGCTGGAGCAGGTTGGGCTCATGATGCTGGAGCAGTTTGGGCTCACGATGCTGGAGCAGTTTGGGCTCACGATGCTGGAGCAGTTTGGGCTCACGATGCTGGAGCAGTTTGGGCTCACAATGCTGGAGCAGTTTGGGCTCACAATGCTGGAGCAGGTTGGGCTCATGATGCTGGAGCTGTTTGGGGTAAATTTTGGTAAATGTAACTTATAAAAGTAAATTATTGGGAATTATAAAGAAGAGTAGTTTGGGCAATGGTGGAGGTGCAGATGTAGCAATCCAATTAGGGCCCTGAGGGTCTGCCACGTGAGATGACACAAGGATTACACATGGTCCATTCTAGGTGTTGTCTAGAATTTACTTCTCTGCCAGTTGTGATATAACACATGAGTTAGAATGGACTTTATCCTCTCATGAATCTCTTAACATCACATTTGTAAAGCCTCATAATACTATTTACTGCTCACAACAGGTGGATGTCGAGATGATCTTCTAGCAGCCACCTCCGTCTTGTCCCTATAGACTCTCCACTTATTGCCAGGCCTCCATCATAAGCTGTTGTCAGGAATGTTTTAGTATTATCAATCTCGGGCTCCCGCGCTGGGACTTCTCGGCGGTGGATAGTGAGTCCTGGCAGTGAACTGACACTTTAAAAGCCTCGTCAATAGATGTAAATAGCGACAGAAGGATACGGAGAGCAGGCGGCTACCAGTCTACGGCTCCCCCACCGATATACAATGTGGAGGAAGGATGAGCCCTGCAAGGAAATCTGTTAATAACCTCTTTTATTGGATATAAAAAGTATGGATGTATTTTATTATATCTTATAAATTATCACGTAAAAATAATTATCTCCATACAGTTACTATACAGACTGCTCCAAATGTATGTATGGGGCCGAATCTGCAGCATGTGCATGGATATATACAAGCCTTGTTCAGAAAAGTCAGTTTCTTAGCTCCCAGAACCTTTATACCAGATGGGTCCAAGGAACCCAAGTCCAAAACGGTTGTCCTGGTATTTACCCTTTCCTGTAGAAGGATCTGGACTTTACCTAGATCACATCCCAGTCTAGATGTTGTAGTCGTAGTCAGGCAGATAATGGGGTTTATTTACTAAGGGTCCGTGGATCGCATTTCCGTTGGACTTCCAAACATTTCTGGGATTTGCGCCGCTGTGACAGGCATTCAGCAGTGGAATGTGTTGCACGCAATCGGATTTTGGTGCAGTGGCTTTAATGTGACATAAATCGGTGGCCGGGACGTCGGATGATCCAACTATTTCGGACTGAGCGCAGGATTTTAGATTAAAATTGTGTCGCATCCAATGCACTTACATGCACCGGAAAGAAGATGGTGAACTCCAGGGACCTGAGTGGGGAAGCGACACATGCAGGATATCGGGCGCACGATCTTAGTGAATCGCGGCACAGTGCATTGTCATCAGACAATGCACTTTCGGGAACTCCTAGGGATCGGGTAGGTAAATGTGCCCCAATGTCTGGGCAAGGAGAATAAGGAAAAAAGGGCTGGTATCAAATCAATGAGATTAGGGTTTAGGCCCAGGACATTGTTAAAATGTGGTGGCTCTTCAAGGAAGTAAGGGTCAGGGTTCACCCTCTATCGATGGGCGAACTGGATCTAGCCAGCCCACATCAGTAGGGGCTAGGACGACACTAGGCACAGCTATAGTAGGTGACAACAAGATGCAGTTTATCAGTACAGATATTGACCAATCACAGTCAATGTTAAACATTGAGACAAAACGTCAGGATACTATCTAAACCCTCTTGTAACTTTGATCATGATGGGACATGAATGATATACTCTGAACAGCTTGTACTTATTCTTCTGTATATAGGAGCAATACTCCATTTTCACCTTGTCAAATATAAGTTTCCTCCACCGTCTGTAAATAAAATCCTTGCTTTGCCGATTGACTCGGCCGCCGTGGATTGGCATGAATGCTCCGCACAGATTAAGAACCGGCTGAACCTTTCACTTCCATCATGGCTGTGTTTACCCTGATGTACTATACAGTAATAGCCGTGTTTGTTCGGTGAAAGAGGAAATACGAAGCTTAGAAAAAGAGGAGTTTTGATACATTTGGTTCTGTGTGAACTGATAAAGGGAGCAGGTTAACTCCCAGGAGCTTATCCATAAAAATACAATTATTCCAGAAGATGAAGAACGAGAGGCCAATATGACCTGAACAACAAGGAGAAAAAAAATTCTAGGGAAAAAACTGGTAATTGGTGTGACCGGGGTCAGGTTTTGGGAAAACACAAAATATAAAAAGATGTGAATGAGATTCTATTGTAAAAATAGAATAAGAAACAAACCGATGTAGGTTGGATAAAAGGGACTGTCACAAGCGTTATTGTTATCCTCTATCTGCAGGATAAGGGAGAACAATGTGATACATCAGCTTTGCCGCATTGTTGGGACCCCCACCGTGCACGAGGACAGGGGTCCCATTCTCACCAATTGAATCAAGCAGCAGGTTGAGTATTCGTCCTGCAAACTTTTCCAAATGTATCCGACTCACCATTTGAAATGCGCCCCGACACTTGGCCAACTTGCCGACCCTGACTCTACCTACTTCCGGTATTCCCCTAAATTGGAAATTCCCACTCCACAGTGGCCATCCAGGATTTCCCTAGGCATGGTGGAAATCTACACCCGCCTGTGCCAGGCCCCAAGCTGGTCACGTTGCATCACAAAGACAAAGGCATCCAAAAATGTAGTTGTACAAGAGTGTTTTCTAACGCCTATAGCATGGCCCATGCCTTGTATGACCCTGATGTCATTCCGGGGGTATGGGGCAAATACACATTACCCAATGACATTACCAACAGCACATAAGCAACTAAATCGCACAGTAACATGTAACATATAAGATACATTGACATGACTGGAGAACAGAACTACCAAATAACCACGGCAGGAGTAATATCTGTGAGTCAATGAGGGACATCGTATTCCCATGGCAAATCCCTTCCCTCTCTGAAAACAATGTCACTTACACCGAAGGTTGGAAAACCCACCAGGGAGAAGAAGAGAAAGAAACCTCCTTCATGTGTGATAGTGACAGAGCGCTGCCGTTATCTTTCATATCCGTGACTTCCAGGGGCCTCGGATACTAGAAACAGGGATGAGAGTCTCAATTTCCCCTGTAAATGATGGTGGTCTCTTTGGGAGCAGCAGGAGGTCTCACTTAGGATGCGGCCCCGCTGGGTTCACACACATTCTACACGGCAGCAGAGGACTGGAAACACAAGAAGCATTCGGAGCCGATCCACTTAATAATACATTGAGAGGACACAGAACTGAGGCTCTTTCTTAGCATTTCTTAACTTTGATTTTCAAGCAAAATTATCCAAATTCTGGTTGAAACTGCCAAAACGTAATGGAAATCTAGTGCTTGCAGAGGTCGATAACTCACGTGTGGCTCATCGGTGGGGATCGGTACCAACTTCTTACAGATCAGCCTTTCCTGTTATAACGTTTAATGTATGATTATGCAAATTACCTTCAGAGGCTACTCGGGGCGTGGAGTAGCCTCTGTGAATTCCGGGGGCTAAGGCTACTCCACACCTCGAGTAGCCTCTGCAATGCCGACCCTGCGCAGAGGTCCTCATACAAAGAGATCAGGCAGATGAATTCCAGCCTGCCTGATCCGAACTTCCCCCAAGGCCGTAGTCATAGTGAAGGGCGCCAGAAGGCAACATACACATTAGATGGTGGGAAGATTTTGCCTGCAACCAGACACAGAAATGCCAAGTCATAATATTCTGACAAGAAATGTAACTGTGGCTCCAACTTACAATGAAATGAGAATGTGGGTCACCACAGGTGACAATCCAATGGCCCAACATGGAGCTCAACATGACGACTGCAAATGCTCTTTAGGCTGCAGGAAACGGTAAGTACAGGGACCAGCAAGTACTTAGGAAGCAGCGGAATGGGAATGTTGGGATACTGGTGTGGTGATACTACTATGCATTTTTAATCATTAAAAAAAAAGTTACATTCTATAAATTCCATTCACTTGGGGGTGGGGGGTGATAACATAGTGTTGTCCGCCAGCCCAGTCGGGCAGGCTTGAAAAAAAACTCAATGTTTCAATTGATTTTTAGCTTTGTGCCCCACATGCCACTTTGGGAGTGGAACTGAATGGGTTGGGACAGGAGAGGGGAGGTGCCCTTGTCCTCCGAATTTACTAAAGTCTCCACCAGAACTCGGTGCAGACCTCTCCTAAATGTTAGACCAGGTTTGACTTGGTGTAAACCAGTAAACCTGTTAGAAATCAGGGGCGAGCTGGGGATCACCATTCCACATTTACCAAGAAGCTGGAGCAGAGGAATATTGGGGGGGGGGCAGTCTTAGTAAATCCCCCTCAATATGTTACAAAGTTATTGCTCCATTATGGAAAAAAACTTGTCGGCAATCAGAGGCAAAGAGAAACATTTTGGAGCCGTCCTACACAACGATTGGCTTGGACTATGAGATGTTAAAAACAGAATCCATCTAGAAAAGCAACTTGGGTTTATATGCGACAAATCTGTGTCTGCACTTCCGGTAAGTGGATATTGCGCCCTAAAATGGTTCTTAGAAAGATTTCCTTCTCCATGTCCAATCCCGACAGGGAGAGTAAATCATTGCGTTTCCTCGGCATTAGGCGATCATTCCCCTTACCCACAATGCTCTGCTCCCTGTGTCGTAACCTATTCCGGATGCCAGATATGATTTATAGGGAAATGTATTATCGGGTTTCCATCATACGGCAAATAGATGGGAATGCGTCAGAATTACCGCCGGCCTGACAGGTGCCGCATTGCCGAGCTTCTTACCATAATATTATTGATTTTTACTGGAATACGCCCCCCCCCCCTCCCTGGTTTTGTTCAAGGAGAGAGAAAACGTTATCTTAAATGATTCTCGAGATCTTCTCAGATTATTCACCTCTAGGTCCCCGCTAAGCTTTAGTTATTCAATTTCACTATCTACAGGAAGAATTGAAGATTCTGTGTCGGAACATTCGGAACATCTCCGGACACAAATGTAATGTATGTAAAAATATAATCACATGAGCCATAAAACATAAGGAAATACACACCATAGGGGCAACCACTAAGTGGAGGGCCTACACGAGGTTCTACTCATGCTCAGAAAGAGCTACAGAAATAGGAACACAAAGATAGGGGACAACGATGACAGCCAATAAGGAGAGTGAACGGTCATTTTAGTACCTGATGTGACCAAGGCTAATTGGGGTCTTCTACACTCAGAGCCGGTTAGTCCTGCTCCCGTTTTATGCAAGAAAGATGGAGTGGGACAGGACTAAGGCAAGGGTGTGGCCATCAGCCTGATAAGAACATTTTAAGAAGAGCTCCTCCAGAGGCGGAATGATGAATTACATGTTTGATTCCTCCAAAAGGAGACATTTACTTTATTGCTACTTTCTCTTATGCGTATTGAATAGGATCCCTAAATGTGGGATCTATCAACTCAGGATTCTCTAGAAGGATATTCTGGAGATGGGTTTTCTAAACCACGCATCAGTTTAGGAACGACTGATCCATCCTGCCCTGAGCCCAAATATATTTTAAGATGCATTTATAAAGGTTGCACAGCATGAGAATTTTTTTTTTCAGATACAGCACCACCCCTGTCCTCAGGTTGTGTGTGGTATTGCAACTCGGCTTTAATGATGTTGTTGCCAATTGCAATACCAGACGTAACCTGTGGTGCTAAGTGGCATTTTTTCAATAAGGAAGATGCATGTATTTTTCCAATCCCTAGATTTTACCTATAAGCTTTGAAAATGAAATAGAGGCATCTGCCACAAGCAAACCTCATGTCTGAATTACCCCTGGATACATAGCCAGTATATTGCCCCAGTGCATGTCTGTTGTGTGGGCAGGGGGTCAAGCCCATTCCCTCCCTCAAATATTACATTCAGAACGTATCATAGCAACCAGTCTACCACCGATTCCCGTTATTTCACCGCTTTGACAGGAAGAAATATTTAGCGTGGTAATTCAGAGCAGCCGATTTCTTTATATAAAACACTAACACCCCCCTCCCTGTCCTAATGACGATCCTCTACATGATTACATATCGGCCTCCTCTCCCGCTGATGCTCATGGCACTGGCAGTAATGAAAACAAGTGGGTTTCAGCATCGCTAAACCTCGGCGTCAAGAATCTTCCACAGCGTAAGCCGAGGCTGAAGGGAGATCTGCAAGAGGATGTGTAAAAAGTGAATTAACCTGCCAATATGTGCAAATGGGGACGGCAAACAAAGGAGAGAACTAAATGTAACAAGTGGATGTTCTGTTGTATTTATGCATATTAGAATGTTGATTTGAGCTAAAACTGCACAGACCCGATGATACTTCAGAGCTGCATTCTCAATTCTGCTGAAGACGGCCGACAAGCTCGTCCTCAGCGACTTCACTTACAGTGGGAATACAATGGAAAGCATTTGTGCGGTGACGTCACCTTTCCACTAATTGGCTGCAGTGGGTCCAGTGACTAAAAGGGAAGCCATCACCAGATTGTATTTCAATAAAACTACAAGCATCCCCAGGAAGAACGTAAAATTAGCATTTTTAAAATCCCCTCTTTTATGTGAAATCTCACCCATTTACCTATAAAAAAAAAATCTCCTCCAAAGTCGGGTAAAAACTAGCAGAAAAGAGTCAAGTTTAGAGGCTGCAGGTGAAGTGTGACTCCGAACGCCCCTACCTTCCGTTCTGTAGTACTTATAGCAAACGGTGCTGGTGTCGTATAAAAGATAAGAATCTCGTCTTTAAGATTGCATCAGCATTGTGTTTCTGTGAGCTACAGAACCAGGAGATATTTCTATCTGCAGCTCAAATTTCCAATTCTACCTTTCACTGCCGGTAGAGTCCTCCAGTTCCACAGAACCGGATGGGCTCTGAAAGATAAGATTCTGATTGTTCATATGGCACCATACAGTACTACAGAACCAAAAGTGGAGGCCCCTGAAGCCTCTTAAAGTGACTCATCACAGGCAGAATATGAGTTTTCACAGCACTTTGGATGAGAGAGGGAGAATATATAGCAGGTAAATGAGTGAGATGTAACATAAAAGAGGGAAATCTATAAAGGACATTTTATATTCTACCTGAGGGGCTGGAGGTTTAATGGGGTAAAATCTTTTGACCGCTTCCCTTGATCTTATAGTCATGCAAACTATTATAAGGTCTTGGCAGGGCGATTGCCACACATGGCACATGACCCTCCAGCTGATGAGAATTACATATGAAGAAAGCGGAGCCGGACTATTAATGGATGTATATTGGGAAATTCCCACATATCCTGACCCCCCCCACACACATTATAATAACCATAAGGTGAAGTGGCCAAGCCTTTAGGACACAGGTAGCTGCAAGTGTTGGGGTGACAGTTGTGAGGCTGCACCCGGGGTAGGGACACTTATGTCTGTCCTAGACCTTCTCGGAATTCCTTGAAAACCAGGGGCGTAACATGAGGGGGTGCAGAGGTTGCGGTCACACCTGGGCCCAAGAGGCTTTGGGGGCCCTTATGGTGTCACTATCCCATATGAGAAGACTATTACTATAAACCATACATTATAGTCGGGGGCCTGGCACAGACTTTGCACTGGGGCCCATCAGCTTCTAGTTACTCCACATTTGGGGTTCGGCATCTGGAATAACCTCCCATGGATCCAGTGTTTCACATTGCAGAAGGAGCCAGAACATGAAATTACCGAAAATCCGGACAAGTAAATAAGAGCCAGGAGAGAAACAATATAATAGGTGCAGTAATCACTCACGCGGTGGATGGGGTCATGATGCAGCCGCCCTTGTTATATCCTTTGCAGTTGCATCCTCTTTCCAGTGTGTCATGGTTCATCCCAAAATTATGGCCTATCTCATGAGCGAGTGTGACAGCCCCTCCAAGTGGATTGTCCGAGTGGTCCTATAAAAGTAAAGACATTGTCATCAAGGTGGTTCAGATATTTAGGGTGTACTATGTGCAGTGTACAGTATGTGCAGTGTATAGTGCAGTGTGTACTATGTGCAGTGTGTACTATGTGCAGTGTATAGTGCAGGGGTGTACTATGTGCAGGGGTGTACTATGTGCAGTGTATGTACTATGTACAGTGTGTACTATGTGCAGGGTGTACTATGTGCAGTGTGCACTACGTGCAGTGTGTACTATGTGCAGTGTGTGTACTATGTGCAGTGTATAGTGCAGGGGTGTACTATGTGCAGTGTGTACTATGTACAGTGTGTACTATGTGCAGGGTGTACTATGTGAAGTGTATAGTGCAGGGGTGTACTATGTGCAGGGGTGTACTATGTGCAGGGTGTACTATGTGCAGGTTGTACTATGTGCAGTGTGTACTGTGTGTAGTGTGTACTGTGTGTAGTGTGTACTATGTGCAGTGTGTACTATGTGCAGTGTCCTGTGTACTATGTGCAGGGTGTGTACTATGTGAGGTGTGTACTATGTACAACGTCCTGTGTACTATGTGCAGGGGGTGTACTATGTGCAGGTTGTACTATGTGCAGTGTGTACTATGTGTAGTGTGTACTATGTGCAGGCTGTACTATGTGTAGTGTGTACTATGTGCAGTGACCTGTGTACTATGTGTAGTATGTACTATGTGCAGGGTGTACTATGTGCAGGGTGTACTATGTGTAGTGTGTACTATGTACAGTGTGTACTATATGCAGTGTGTACTATGTGCAGTGTCCTGTGTAGTGTGTGCAGGGTGTGTACTATGTGCAGTGTGTACTATGTGCAGTGACCTGTGCAGGGTGTGTACTATGTGCAGGGTGTGTACTATGTGCAGTGTGTATTGTGTGTGGTGTGTACTGTGTGCGGTGTGTACTGTGTGCGGTGTGTACTGTGTGCAGTGTGTACTGTGTGCAGTGTGTACTGTGTGCGGTGTGTACTGTGTGCAGTGTTTACTATGTGCAGGGTGTACTATGTGCAGGGTGTACTATGTGCAGGGTGTACTAGAAGGGAAAGGGTCAATGCAGGACACAGGATGCTGAGGAGACGGGCATGATAGATTAGTAGTGTCGGAATAAACGCTGAGACCAAATGGGTCCATTGACTGGACCCGGGGATTAGCGGTAGGAATCATTATTATATGTTCTTTATCTTCCCTTGTGGCTTTATAATACCAATGAAGAGGATCGTCAGAGAATATATCTGTTGGAGGGAAACCTGATGTTGCTAGAACTAGAGCAAGTTGGTCAATATTCCGAATACCCAGTCTTACCCTTATAAACCGGGTTCAATACATAAGGACACAGAACATACAGTAACAACTCAGACGTAAAATACCGATAGTAATGTGTATAACCTGCACTACACATCAGTGACATATCGACATGAAGCCTCCCCAACGATTGTGGAGGTTGCGGGTGGATGATGACCCCCGCCCTGGGGCGAGCTCCAGACAGCAAGCCCTTAGCGTTGAGTTGGGTTGTTGTGTGAGCGGCTCCCGGCGCTGTATCGGGCCGCTGCTTCGCTGCCTTCAATACCGTCTCTGACAATATGTAAATGAGACGGTGACAAGCGCGGCGCTAATGGGAGCTTGTAGAAAATTGATGTCTTTGGTCCATTCCAATGGAGTTCAGTGTGAATAATGAAACGTTTTCTCTCAGCAGAACTAAAATCTCTTCATATGTGAGATGGAAACCTGAGTGATTGAACACTTACACTCACCCAAGTCTCTCTTTCTTCTCCCTTTATCTCTGTGCAGTCGGGGTGCACAACATCCGAGGGCACCACCATTTGCATGGCACCCATCATGATCATGTTCACGGCAGACTCCGGGAATCGTTATGGTGAGTAGTTTCAGCTCTGCATTATATATATATACGGTTCCTCTGTGCACTAGTGTCCCTGAACAGAAAGATATTTAGATGGACCTTGTATTTAAGTCACAATCAATGCACCATTGCAGTTAGTAACAGGAGGGTCCAGTGTCCCATAATGGGTGGAAGAACAGTCCTATACACAACACCTCAAGGATTGGCCATCGTGTCCCACTGGCTTTAGTTATTCCTATGACCATGGGCGGGTGTTTAAAAGGTTGGTTTTACACAAGTGGGGGTGTCCCAAAATAAACTACTTTTATGAGCAGTCAGTCAGTAATAGGTCTCCCTTTAGTCCTGCCACATAATAACATAGTAGATAGATAGATAGATATAAAGATAATAGATAGATTTATATATGAGATAGATCGATAGATAGATAATAGATATTATTATGAGATAGATAGATAGATAGATGAATATTAGATATGAGATAGCTCGCTCGCTCTTCTCTCCTGCGCTCTCTCGCTCACTCGCTCTTCGCTCTGCGCTCGCTCTGCGCCGCTGCTCTCTCGCTCGCTCTCGCTCGCTCGCTCGCCCGCCTCCCCGCTCTCGCTCCCTCGCTACGGCTCCACACCCAGGGGGAGAACGGACCAATACACTCCTCCTGCCCACCACAGGTCCACGTGCCTGGGTCCCCTTTGCCAGGGGGCCTGGGCACATGCCCAGTTTTTGCCACCCCATAACACTGGCCAATGGGCCCGTGAGGGGCACCAAAGGTTCCTTTGCATCATACTATAAACGTGATATGAACTTTTGTAAGGGTATCCAGGAGCTTTAAGACAATCTACCCTCTAGAATAGCTTTGCGGTAGTAGAGATCCAGCACCAGATTCCCCAGTGCAATGTGATGACAGAAGTTGTGTTTATGTCCCCTGGTATGGCCTCCTTTGTGACCAAAAGATCTTTTTTATTATATGCTAATTTACTGGCATGGCTCCTGGGGCGTCTCCCTAGCCTCTGTCTATTAATACATCCCCCAGTAGCCCTGCAGAGGCGTCTCCTGTGGGCCCACGAAGTCTGAACCGGTGGCAACGGGCATGCACGTCAGTCCCATCCAGTTGTATTCATCACCATCTTCAGGATCCTTCGCCATCGCTGACTCACCGGATGGCCTCTCTGCAGTGCTTACTGGGCATGTTTCGTTTATTTTTACCCGTAATAAATCGATGAGGTCTCAGCGTTGGACCCGATGGATCACAAAAATGGGAGCCAAAATAAATACAACGCCAGTGACAACACTTGTCCTGCTGCTGCGAGCATACTCCCCCGCTGTCCTGCTATAATGCTGTCAGTGCTATTATATTATAATTATTATTATTATTATTATGGTTTTAAATGTGATTTTAGCAAAGTGTCAGACTCCTTCTCAAGTTGCCGGCCTCTGCAACCGGATTCCCTCCACCCTGGACTGATAACCGCCATATGTAATCAAGCTTCCTGTCCTTTATTTTTTATGGCTAAGTTCTTAGACTATTTTGCAGTAAACAATGAGCGCAGTGGACTGTCTGAGCGCGCACCATCAGGATATATTTAGCAGAATAATATCCCATCTATATTAATAGAAGTGTCAAATATCCTGCGTGTGACTTCACTTATTCTGTGATCCGGAGGCCTAATGACAAAGCCGAGCCCCCCGTGACCCCACCACCACCATGTGCATTCACTTACTGGTGCTAATAACAGTCATCACACCTGGTTTAAAAACACCTTCAGTGACCTCGCCATCTGAACCGCCGCAAAAAAAGAAAAGAACAAGAAAGCTTGTTGAGCAATTGTATCAAACGCTGGGAATCAACCCTTGAAGATTATTGGGGCAGAAAGGTGCAAATATGTCACCGGCCCCGGACTGTGTGTGATAATGAAAGCGCTCTTCTGGGAAAGTCATCACAATTCCCATCCACTCACTTAAAGGGGCGAGCGATGATTGCCGTGTGATGTTATAACAATTGGTGCAGAGACGCCACGCTGAATAATCAGGAAGCCGAGCATGACGAGCCAACGTCTCTCAAACATGACACAATTAATGAAAAACACTTGTTTACCCCAATACTGACCATCTGTCCTGATCCAAGATGCATCTTTTTTTTACCACCTTGGAAATAACCATAAGAGGGCTTGTTTGTTGGGGGTTAGACCATAAATGACCACATGAGGGCGTGTTTTTCCATCTCTCATATGTTTTCTTACAATGACCCTATGAGGGCTTGTTTTTTTCCATCTCTTATATTGTCTTACAAGACCCTATGAGGGCTTGTTTTTTTTCCATCTCGCAGTATGGGTTTTTTCTTACATGCCTATGAGGGCCTGTTTTTTCAATCTCTTCGATTTTCTTAAATGCCCGATGAGGGCTTGTTTTTTTTTTTCCATCTCTTCTCTTCATTAATGTTTCTCTTACAATGACCCCTATAGGCGTGGTTTTTTTTTCCATCTCTTCATATGTTTCTCCAATGACCTATGATGGCTTGTTTTTTTTTCCATCTCTTCATATGTTTCTTACAATGCCCTATGAGGGTTTGTTTTCAATCTCTCAGTATGTTTTCTTACAATGACCCTATGAGGGCTTGTTTTCTCCATCTCTTCAGTATGTTTCTTCTTACAATGACCCTATGAGGGCTTTGTTTTTTTTTTTTCCATCCTCTTCAGTATGTTTCTTACAAGTGACCCTAGGGCTTGTTTTTTTTTCCATCTCTTCAGTATGTTTCTTACAATGAACCCTATAGGGCTTGTTTTTTCAATCTCGTCAGTAGGTTTTTTCTTACAATGACCCTAATGAGGGCTTGTTTTTCCATCTCTTTCAGTTGTTTTCTTACAATGCCCCTTGAGGCTTGTTTTTTCCATCTCTTCAAGTATTTTTCTTACAATGGCCCCTATGAGTCTTGTTTTTTTCAAATCTCTTCAGTATGTTTCTACAATGACCCTATGAGGGCTTGTTTTTCCATCTCTTCATTATGTTTCTTACAATGAACCATGAGGCTTGTTTTTTCATCTCTTCAGTATGGTTCTTACAATGACCCTTGAGGCTTGTTTTTTTTTCAATCTCTTCAGTATGTTTCTTACAATGACCCTATGAGGGCTTGTTTTTGCAGCGTGAGTTATAATATTTCTTCATATACTATCTGGCGGCAGCATCCGATCCTAGCCCCTTCCATGCTACAAGTCTACACACACATCCAACCCAACCCCCGGCATGGGCAAATCAATTTTAAGAAGAGTGGTGTGGAGAAAACAAATTAGTTTTGTTTGGTTCTTCCTGAAAGCCGCCATGTTGGGGAGTGTATTTTAATATTTTTTGGGCTTGGCCTTCCTTTATTCTATGTATTCCACTAGCACTAGATACATCGAGTCTACCCCAAGGCTAGTAGGAGCCATTTTTTCCATTTGGGAATTCCATCAACCATTATAAAAATACCCAGACATTGGTGGCACATTGTGCATTTTCTAGATGGACTTTGAACGCTCCCAGATGTAACTGCAAAGTCGACAGAAGTGTGTTGCCAACCCCCATGTTAAAGGTGCACCAAAAAAAAACTGTGCACTCTGTCGGGGCAAGTGGAGGGGGCGCCAGATTCATGAAGAACGTGTTGCCAGAAATCCTGAATCTCTGGCGCCCCCCTGCTCCACTACACATGGAACTGCACATAGTAGACCCCCTTGCCATACGTACACAACCCTGCACTATAGACTGCACATTACACATGCATACTACAACTGCACAAGTACACACTGCACATAGTACACCTCCTGCACATAGTACCCACACTGCACATAGTACACCACTGCACATATTACATTCCCTGCACATAGTACACACTGCACATGTACCAACACTCTCATACACAACTGCACATAACTACACACTGCCACATTGTACAACCCTGCACTATACACTGCACACAGTACAACACCTGACACAAGTCACACCCTGCACACAGTACACCGACCCTGCACATAGTACACCCTGCAACATAGTACACACCCTGCACACAGTCACAAACCCTGCTACATCGTACACACACACCCTGCACATAGGACACCCTTCACAATAGTAGCACAGGAACCCTGCCATAGTACAACACTGCACATAGTACCGCCAGGACACTGCACATAGTACCCAGGACCACTGTCAACTTATACACTTCACATAGTACACCCTGCACTATACACGGACACTGTCACATATTACCACCGGCAGATAGTACGCACTGCACATATATACAACCGCACCTAGCCGCACTGCCCCCCACATAGTCACACACAGGACACTGCACATAGTACACACTGGCACGAGTACACAGGACACTGCACAATAACACGCCTGCAATATTACACGGACACGCACATATTACACACCCTGCCCATAGTAACACAGTGACACTGCACATATACCCAAGCCTGCACATGTTACACAGGATACTGCACATAGTACACCTGCACATAGTACACACCCTCACATAGTACACATCAACACTTGCACTAGTACCCACCTGCAACATAGTCACACAGGATACTGCACATGTACATACACACATGCACATAGTACACACCCTGCCACATAGTACAACCACTGCCATAGTACACAGGACACTGCACCTAGTACACCCGCAGTAGTAACCCACTGCAAACATAGTATAAACACTGCACATAGTCAAACACAACTGCAACATAGTAAGCACAGACCTGGCCATAGTCTACACACTGCACTTATTACACACACTGGCCTTATAAACACACTGCCTAGTACACACCTGCACAATAGTACAATACCTGCACATGTACACACACTGCACCTAGTCCCCTGCACATAAGTACACACACTGCCATAGTACCACTCACATATTACACAACTGCATACTACCACTGCACATACTACACACTAATGCCCATTGTCCACGTGCACTATACCCCTGCACATATTTACACACAACTGCACCTAGTACACACACTGCACATAGTACACAACTGCACATAGTACACACTGCACATAGAACACACACTGCACATAGTACACACACTGCACATAGTACACACACTGCACATAGTACACACACTGGCAGCCTTTATGTTTACTGCCAGTGTGTAGAAATGTCCGTGGTCATGTGGTGCACGGCTCGTTATAACAGACCCCCCTGATTAACGAGCTGCACCTGTGTGACATCACATGACCATGGTCAGATTTCTATGCAGTGGATGTAGACGTAGAAGCTTCCTATAAAAGGACAGCAAGCAGAGATCTAGAAAACTGTGAGGAAATAATACCGAAAATATATTGGAAAATTGTAGAACTTTTCCTTCCACAAACCAAATCAGTTATTTGTTGAAAGTGGACGACCCCTTTAATGTGGATCATAGACTTCCGTTAATATCTGAACCACCTTGATGAAAAATGTTTTACTTTTAAGGACCACTCACTCGACAGCCACTTGGAGGGTCCTGTCACACTCGCTCATGAGATAGGCATACTTTGGGATGAAACCATGACACACGGAAGAGATGCAACTGCAAATGATATGACAAGGGCGGCTGCATCATACCCCATCCACCACCGCGTGAGTGATTACTGGCACTATTATTTGTTTTCTTCGGATTTTCGGTAATTTCATGTTTCTGGCTTCCTTCCTTTCTGCAACGGGAACCACGGGACATGGGAGGTATTCCAGATGCCGACCCCCAAATGTGGAGTCCTAGGAAGCTGATGGGCCCCAGTTGCAAATTCTGGTGCCATGCCCCCAACTATAATGGTAGGGTTTATAGTAATACTCTTCTCATATGGGAAAGTGTCACCATAAGGGCCCCCTAAACCTCTTGGGCCCCGGTGCGACCACAACCTCTGCACCCCCTCAAGTTATGCCCCTGGTTTTCAAGGAATTCCGAATTCCGAGAAGGTCCCCAAGGGCAAGGACAGACGTAAGTGTCTCTACACCGGGTGCAGCCTCACATCTGTCACCCCAACACTTGCAGCTACCTGTGTCCTAAAGGCTTGGCCACTTCACTTATGGTATATAATGTGGTGTGGGGGGGGTCATGATATGTGGGAATTTTCCCAATATACATCCCATTAATAGTTCCCGCTCCGCTTGCTCTCATATGTAATTCCTCATCAGCTGGAGATTTCTGAACATAAATGGCCACATACGGAGGGTCCTGTGATCTCTAACTGTCCCATGAGCAATCGCCATCGCCCTGCCAAGACCTTAAAAAAATAGTGTGCATGACTATAAGATCAAGGGAAGCGGATCAAAGATTTTCCAACCTTATACCCACCACACCCCTTTAACCTCCAGCCCGCAGGTAGAATATAAAATGTCCTTTTATAGATTTCCCTCTTTTTATTTTTACATCTCACTCATTTACCTGCTATATATTCTCCCTCGCTCTCATCCAAAGTGCTGTGAAAATACAGAGTCTTGTAATACCTACTTTGTCATTTAACAATCGAATCGTATCTTTCAGACCCCATCCGGTTTCTGTGAACTGGAGGAATCTACCGGCATGAAGTAGAATTGGCAAATTTGAGCTGCAGATAGAAATACAATCCTCGCCGTAACTGCCATATCCCTTGTTTCTGTAGCTCGCAGAAACACAATGCTGATGCAATCTTAAGACAGATTCTTTATCTTTTATACGACACCAGCACCGTTTGCTATAAGTTACTACCGACGGAAGGTAGGGGCGTCCGAAGTCACAACTTCACCTCACTCTAACTTGGACTCTTTTCTGCTAGTTTTTTTTACCCCGACTTTGGAGGAATTTTTTTTTTATAGGTAAATGGGTGAGATTTCACAAAAGAGGGATTTTAAAAATGCTATTTGACGTTCTTCCTGGGGATGCTGTAGTTTATTGAAATCAATCTCTTTATGGGCTTTCCCTTTAGTCACTGACCCATGCAGCCAATTAGTGGAAGGTGACGTCACCGCACAAATCTTTTCCATTTTATTCCCACTGTAATTGAAGTCGCTGAGGACGAGCTTGTCTGGCCGTCCTCCGCTGAATTAATATGCAGCTCGAAGTAGCATCGGGTCTGTGCAGTTTTAGCTTCAATTCACATTCTAATATGTATACATACAACGAACAACTCCACTTGTTATCATTTAGTTTCTCTTGCCTTTGTTTGCCGCCCCATTGGCACATATTTGGCAGGTTATTCACTTTTTACCATCCTCGTGCCGATCTCCCTTCCAGCCTCGGCTTAACTCTGTGAAGATTCTTGACGCGAGGTTTATCGATGCTGAAACCCAGCTTTGTTTTCAGTACTTGCCAGTGCCATGAGCATCAGCGGGAGAGGAGGCCGATATGTATCAATGTGAGGATCGTCATAGGTCGGGATGGGGGGGTGTTTAGTGTTTTATATAAAAAATCCGGCTGCTCTGAAATTAACCCACGCTAAATATTTCTTCCTGTCAAGCGGTGAATAACTGGAATCTGTGGGTAGACTGGTTGCTATGATACGTTCTGATGTAATATTTGAGGGAGGGAATGGGCTTGACCCCCTGCCCCACATCAACAGAACATGCACTGGGGCAATATACGGCTATGTTCCAGGGTAATTCAGACATGAGGTTTGCTTGGTGGCAGATACCTCTATTTCATTTTCAAGCTTATAGGTAAAATCTAGGGATTGGAAAAATACATGCATCTCCTTATTGGAAAAAATGCCACTTAGCACCACAGGTTACGTCTGGTATTGCATTGGCAAACAACATCATTAAAGTCCGAGTTGCAATACCACACACAACCTAGGACAGGGGTGGTGCTTTCGCTGAAACAAAAAATTCTCATGCTGTGCAACCTTTATAATGCATCTAAAATATAGTTGGCCTCAGGGCAGGAGGATCAGTCCATTCCTAAACGTGATGCGTGGTTTTAGAAAACCCATCTCCAGAATAATCCTCCTAGAGAATCCTGATTGGTAGATCCGACTTTAGGGTCCTCTTCAATACACTATACGCATAATTAAAGTAGCAATAAGGATGTCTCCTTTTGAGGAATCAACATGTAATTCATCATCTGCTCGCCCTCTGGAGGAGCCTCTTTTAAAATGTTCTTATCAGGCTGATGGCCACAATCACCCTTGCCTAGTCCTGTCCCGCTCCATCTTTCTTGCAAAAACGGGAGCGACTACCGGCTCTGAGTGTAGAAGACCCCATTACCTGGTCGGTCAGTCTAAATTGAAACCGTCACTCTCCTTATTGGCCGCATCGTTGTCCCCTATCTTGGTGTCCTATTTCGGTAGTCTTTCCTGAGCATGAGTAAAACCCCATCGTGTAGCCTCCACTTAGTGGATGCCCCTATGGTGTGGTATTTCCTTATGTTTTATGGCTCATGTGTTATATTTTTACATACAGTACAGTTGTGTCCGGAGATGTTCCAATGTTCCCGACCAGAATCTTTCATTCTCCTGTAATAGTGAAATTGAATAACTAAAGCTTAGCGGGGACCTAGAGGTGAATACTCTGAGACAATCCGAGAAGCATTTACGATAACCTTTTCTCTCTCCTTGAACAAACCAGGAAAGGGTGGGGGGGGACCGTCTTCCGTAAAAATCAAATATTATGGTAAGAAGCTCGGCATTATGCGGCAACTGTCAGGCCGGCGGTAATTCCTGACGCAGTCCCATCTATTTGCCGTATGTGGAATCCCGATAATACATTTCCCGATAAATCATATCTGGCATCCGGAATAGGTTACGACAACAGGAGTCAGGCATTGTGGGAAGGGGAATGATCGCCTAATACCGAGGAAACGCAATGATTTAACTCCCCTGTCTGATTGGATGACAGTAGAAGGAAATCTTTATAAGAACCATTTAGGTGCGCGATTCCCATTACCGGAAGTGCAGACACAGATTTTGTCGATATACACCCAAGTTGCTTTCTAGATGATTTCTGATTGGTTTGCGGTAATGACTTATCACTTACATCTGTTTTTAAATCTTCATAGTCCAAGCCAATCTTTGTGTAGGACGGCTTCCACAATGTTTTCTCTTGCCTCTATTGCCACCAAGTTTTTTTGTTTCCATCATGGACAATTACTTTGTAACATATTGAGGGGATTTACTAAACTGCCCCCCCCCCCCAATATTATTCCTCTGCTCCAAGCTTCTTGGTAAATGTGGAATGGTGATCCCCAGCTCCCCCTGATTTCTAACAGGTTTTACTGGTTTACAACGCAAGTCAAACCTGGGCTAACATTTATGAGAGGTCTGCACCGAGTTCCCTGGTGGAGACTTTAGTAAATTTCGGAGGACAAGGGCACCTCCCCTCTCCCTGTCCCAACCATTCAGTTTCAATCCCAAGTGCATGTGGGGCACAAAGCTAAAATCACTTGAACCTTGAGTTTTTTTCAAGCTGCCCGACTGGCTGGCGGACACACGATGTTACCACCAACCAACCCCCCCATGTAGTAATCACCACCCATACACCCCCCAACATTCCTAAGCCCATTCCGCTGCTTCCTAAGTACTTGCTGGTCCCTGTACTTACCGTTTCCTGCAGCCTAAAGAGCCTTTGCAGTCGTCATGTTAGCCCATGTTGGGGCATGGATTGTCACTGTGTAACCACAATTCTCATTTCATTGTAAGTT
Source organism: Engystomops pustulosus (assembly GCA_019512145.1). Taxonomy (NCBI): domain Eukaryota; kingdom Metazoa; phylum Chordata; class Amphibia; order Anura; family Leptodactylidae; genus Engystomops; species Engystomops pustulosus. Next base: position 972,697 of record CM033651.1, read on the forward strand.
GGAGCCACCGTTCTTTTTTTCAGAACTTATGACTTGGCATTCTGTGTCGTTTTTTGTTGTGTGTGTTTTTGTTTTGTGTGTTTTTTTTTTTTTTTTTTTTTTTTTTTTTTTTTCTTTTCGGTTTTTTTTTGTGTGGTTTGGTTTTATCTTTGTTTTTGGGTTTTTTTTGTGGGTTTCTTTCTTTTTTGTTGTTCTTGGTTTGTTTTTTTTTGTGGTTTTGTGAGGGCGTTGGGTTTTGGCTGTTGGGTGCGTTGTTGGTGTTTGGGTTTGGGTTTTTTTTCCGTTTTTTGCTTTTGGTGTTGTGTGGTGGTTGTGTGGTGTTTTTTTTTCTTTTTTTTTTCTTTTACTTTTTTTTTTTTGTTTTGTTTATATTTTTGGATTTTTTTTTTTTTTTTTTTTTATTTTTTATTTATTTTTTTGCTTTGTTGTTTTTTATTTTTTTAATTGTTTCTTTCTTGTTTTGGTTTTTTGTTTGTTTTTTTGCTTCTGTGTTTTTTTGGGATTTGTATTTTGTTTTGTTTGTGTTTTTGCTTTTATTTTGTTGTACAATTTTTTTTTTAATGGAATAGGTGGGTTTGTTGTTTTTTTTTGTTTGGATTTAAGGTTGTCTTTTGTTTGGTTTCTTGGGTTTGTGGGGGGCAGGCAAAATCTCCCACCATCTATGTGTAGTTGCTTCTGGCGCCCTTCACTATGACTACGGGCCTTGGGAGGAGTCGGATCAGGCAAGCTGGAATTCATCTGCCTGATCTCTTTGTCTTTGTATGAGGACCTCTGCGCTTTCATGCCACCACGTCCACAGTCAGCATGGACATGCAGGGGTCGGCATTGCAGAGGCTACTCGAGGTTTGGAGTGTCCCTTAGCCCCCGGAATTCACAGAGGCTACTCCACGCCCCCTGGTAGCCTCTGAAGGTAATTTTGCATACTCATACATTAAACGTTTAAACAGAAAGGCTGATCTGTAAGAAGTTGGTACCGATCCCCACCGATGAGCCACAGCCTTGAGTTTTATGCGACCTCTGCAAGCACCTAGATTTCCATTACGTTTTGACCCAGTTCAACCAGATTTGGATACTTTTGCTTGAAAATCAAAGTTAAGAAAGCTAATAAAGAGCCTCATTTCTGTGTCCTCTCAATGTTTATTATAAGTGATCGGCTCCGAAGCTTCTTGTGTTTCGTCCTCTCTGCCGGTAGAATGTTTGTGAACCCCCAGCGGGGCCGCAATCCTAAGTGAGACCTCTGCTGCTCCCAAAGAACCACCATCATTACAGGCGGAATTGAGAAACTCTCATCCCTGTTTCTAGTATCCGAGTCCCCTGGGAAGTCACTGATCTGAAAGGATAACGGCAGCGCTCCTGTCACTATCACACCTGAAGGAGTTTTCTTTTCTCTTCTTCTCCCTGATTGGTTTTCCAACCTCGGTGTAGTGTCATTGTTTTCAGAGAGGAAGGGATTTGCCATGGGCATACGATGTCCCTCATTGACTCACAGATTTACTCTGGCGTGGTTATTTTGGTAGTTTCTGTTCTCCAGCATGTCAATTTAAAATCTTATAGTTACATGTGACTGTGCGATTTAGTTGCTTTGTGCTGTTGGTAATGTCATTGGGTACTGTGTATTTGCCCCATACCCCCGGATCACATCAAGGGTCATACAGGCATGGGCCACTTCCGATAGTCGTTAGAAAACACTTGGATGTCTTTGTCTTGTGACGCAACGTGACCAGCTGGGCCTGGCACAGGCGGGTGTAGTTTCCCACATCCTAGGGAAATCCTGGATGGCCACTGTGGAGTGGGAATTTCCCAATTTAGGGGAATACCGGAAGTAGGTAGCAGTCAGGGTCACATTTGGCCAAGCGTCGGGGTGGAAGGGATACTTTGGAAGTTTGCAGGACGAATACTCAACCTGCTCTTGATTCAATTGTGAGAATGATACCCCTGCCTCTTGCACGGGGGGGTCCCAACAATGCGGCAAAGCTGATGTATCACATTGTTCTCCCTTATCCTGCCATAGAGGATAACAATCACGCTTGTGACAGTCCCTTTTTATCAACGCTACATCGGTTTGTTTCTTTTCTTTTCTATTTTTACAATGAGAAATCTCATTCACATCTTTTAGTGTGCTTTTTAATATTTTGTGTTTTCCCCAAAACCTGACTCCCGGTCACACCAATTCCAGTTTTTTTCCTAGAATTTTTTTTTCTCCTTGTTGTTTCGGTCATATTGGCCTCTCTTCTTCATCTCTGGAATAATTGATTTTTATGGGATAAGCTCCTGGAGTTACCTGCTCCCCCCTTTATCAGTTCACACAGAACCAAAGTATCAAAACCTCCTCCTTCCTTTAGCTTCGTATTCCTTTTTTCAACCAAACAAACACGCTATTACTGTGTACATCAGGGTAAACACAGCCCTGATGAAGTGAAAGGTCCGCCGGTTTCTTAATCTGTGCGGAGCATCATGGCCAAGACACGCGGCTGAAGTCAATCGGCAAGCAAGGATTTTATTTACAGACGGCGGAGGAAACTTATATTTGACAAGGGAAATGGAGTATTGCTCCTATATATACAGAAAATAATACAAGCTGTTAGAGTATATAATTCATGTCCATCATTGGTCCTCGCAATCGCTGATCAAAGTTACAGGAGGGTTGAGATAATTGAGACTAGTATCCTGCCGTTTTGTCCTCATGTTTAACATTGACTGTGATTGGTCAATATCTGTACTGATAAACTGCATCTTGTTGTACCTACTAAGCTGTGCCTAGTTCGTCCCCTAGCCCGCCTACTGATGTGGGCTTGGCTAGATCCCGTGCCGCCCATCGATAGAGGGTAACCCTGACACCTTACTTCCATTCCTTAAGAGCACCACATTTTTTAACAATTGTCCTAGGCCTAAACCCTAATCTCATTGATTTTGATACCAGCCACTTTTTCGCTTATCTCCTTGCCCAGACTTGGGCACATTTACCTACCCGAGTCCCCCGGAGTTCCCGAAAGTGCATTGCCCACGACAATGCCCTTTTCCTTTCCTCGTTCACTAGATCGTGCGCCTGATATCCTGCATGTGTCGCTTTCCCACTAGGTCCCCGGAGTTTCAATAGTTTATACGGTTGAAAAAGACACTTGTCCATCACAGTTTCCAAAAAAAAAAAAACCAAAAAAGGAAGGGAAAGGGATTGGAGGAGGACGGGATTTAGGGGAACAGTTCTATAGACCATAACCATCAATGTTATTTAGGTGTAAAAAACCATCTAGACGCTTCTTGAGCTTTCTGCTGGTCCGGCTGTGACCCAGCGCCTTAGCTCTCTCTGCTGTCCCTGCCCCCCCCTTGTGACCAGCTCCTGAGCTCCTCTGCTGTCCCTGCTGTGACCAGCGCCTGAGTCCTCTGCTGTCCTGCTGTGACCATCGCCTGGCGTTCTCTGCTGTCCTGCTGTGACCACGCCTGTGCTCTCTGCTTTCCCTGGCTGTTACCAGCGCCCGAGCTCTCTGCTGTCCCTTGCGTGCCACTCCTGAGCTCTCTACTGTCCCTGCTGTGAACCAGCGCCTGAGCTCTCTGCTGTCCCTGCTGTGACCAGCGCCTGAGCTCTCGCTGTCCCCCTGCTGTGACCAGCCCTGAGCTCTCTGCTGTCCCTGCTGTTACAGCGCCTGAGCTCTCCGCTGCCCCTGCTGTGACCTGCACCTGAGCGCTCTGCTGTCCTGCTGTGAACCGCGCCTGAGCTCTCTCGGTCCTGCTGTGACCATCGCCTGATCTCTCTGCTGTCCCTGCCTGTGACCAGCACCTGAGCCTCTCTGCTGTCTCTGCTGTGACCAGCGCCTGAGCCTCTCTGCTGTCCTGCTGTGACCAGTGCCTGAGCTCTCTTTGTCCCTGCTGTTACCAGCGCCTGGCTCTCTGGGCTGTTCCCTGCTTGACCACGCCATGAGCTCTCTACTGTCCCTGCTGTGACCAGCCCCCTGAGCTCTCTGCTGGTCCCTGCTGTGACCAGCGCTGAGCTCTCTGCTGTCCCTGCGTGACCAGAGCGCCTGAGCCTCCCTCTGCTGTCCCTGCTGTGACCAGCGCCGAGCTCGGCTATTCCCACAGATTGACGTTCTCTAGTAAAAAACCCTGTCCGTCCCCTTGATTAAACCTGATTTCTCCACACGGAGACAGTGCCCCCCTCGTCTTTTGATTTGATTTAATCTGAAACAACTTACCACCATCGTTTTGTATGGACCATTCATATGATTTTAAATAAATTAATCTAGTTTGTTTTAATCTTTCCTCATACTCAGACCCTCCATACCTTATAATTTTTGTGGCTCTTTGTTGTCCCCTCTCCATCTCCAGGGCTTCCTTTTTATGGACCGGTGCCCCAAACTGGACGGCAATTCCCGGTGAGGTAGAATATTAAGTGTATATTACATCCTATCACAAGAGTCCAGACCACTTTTGATACATGACATGAATTCTACAACTTTAAGAGGCAGCTTCTTGCATTGCATGCTGTGTTACTCAATTTATTATCTTACTAGTACCCCAGTTCCCTTCTCACAGGACTCTCCCAAATTTACTCCCGCAAGTACATATTTTGCATTTGGATTATGGGCCCCTCAGGTGCATACCCTTACATTTATCCACAGTAAACCTCATTTGCCAGATGGCTTTTTTATCACAAATAACCTCATTTATCTTATTTATAAGATATAATAAAATACATCCATACTTTTTATCTCCAATAAAAGAGGTTGTTAACAAGATTTCCTTGGCAGGGCTCATCCTTCCTCACAATTGTATATCGTGGGGAGCCGTAGATTGGTAGCCCCTGCTCCTCCGGATCCTTCTGTCGCCTATTTACATCTATTGACGATGCTTTAAAGTGTCGTTCACTGCCAGGACTCACTATCCCCACCACCGAGGAAGTCCCATCGCGGGAGCCTGAGATTTATAATACTAAAACAGTCCTTACAACAGCTTATATGGAAGGCCTGGCAATAAGTGGAGAGTCTATGGGACAAGACGGAGGTGCTGCTAGAAGATCATCTCGAATCCACCTGTTGTGAGCATAAATAGTGATTATGAGGCTTTTACAAATGTGATGTTAAGAGATTCATGAGAGAATAAAGTCCATCTAACTCATGTTTATTCACCACTGGCAGAGAATAATTCTAGACAACACAACCTAGGAATTGACCATTGTATCCTTGGTCATCTCACGTGGCAGACCCTAAGGGCCCCCTAATTTGGTGGCATTGCTACATCGGGCACCTCCACCAGTGCCAAACTACTCTTCTTTTATACGTAATTCCAATACTTTACTTTTATAAGATTACATTTACCAAAATTTACCCAAAACAGCTCCAGCACATGAGCCCAACTGCTCCAGCATTGTACACCCCAAACTGCTCCAGCAGCAATCGTGAGCCAAACGCTCCAGCATTGGAGCCCAAACTGCTCCAGCATTGTGACCCAACTGCTCCACATTGTAGCCCAAACTGCTCCAGCATTGTGAGCCAAACGCTCCAGCATTGTGAGCCCAAACTGCTACTCCAGCATTTAGCCCAACTGCTCCAGCATTGTAGCCCAAACTGCTCCACATTGTGAGCCAAATCTCTCCATCTCGTGACAGACCGCTCAACATCGGGACCCAGAGACCGCTCCAAGCATCGTGAGCCCAAACCCCGCTCCAGCATTGTGAGCCCAACCCGCTCCACATGTGAGCCAAACTGTTCCAGCATTGTGAGCCCAACCTCTCCCGCATCGTGAGCCAACCTCTCCAGCATCGTGAGCCCAAACCTCTCCAAGCATCGTGAGCCCAACCTTTCCAGCATCATGAGCCAAACTTTTCCAGCATCGTGAGCCCAAACCTTTCCAGCATCGGAGCCAAACCTCTCCAGCATTGTGAGCCCCAACTCCTCCACAGCATCTTGAGCCGCAACCTCTCCAGCTCGTGAGCCCAAACTTTTCCAAGCATCTTGAGCCCAAACCTTCCAGCATCGTTACCCCCAAAACTCTCCATCATCAGGACCCCCATAACCTTTCCAGCCCATTGTAGCCCAAACTGCTCCACATCGTGAGCCAAGCTGCTCCAACATTCGTGAGCCAACTCTTTGTGCATTGTGAGCCAACTGCTCGGGCATCGTGAGCCCAAACTGCTTCTTCTGGCATGTGAGCCCACACTGCTCTGGCATGCGTGAAGCCCAAACTGCTCTGTCATTGTGAGCCCAAACCTCTCCAGCATCGTGACAACCTGCTTCCAGCGTCGTGAGTCCAACTGCTCAGCATCGTGAGCCCAACGCTCCACATTCGTGAGCCCAAACTACTCCATCTCGTGAGCCCAAACTGCTCCAGCATCGTGAGCCCAAACTGCGCCAGCAATGTTGATCCCAAACTGCTCCAGCATCGTGAGCCTCAACTGATCCGCGTTGTGAGCCCAAACTGATCCAGCAGTTGTGAGCCCAAACTGATCCGCATTGTACCCAACACACTGATCCAGCAATCGTGAGCCCAAACTGATCCAGCATCGTGACCCCCAAACCTCTCCAGCATCATGACCCAAAACCATCTCTATAGCTGTGAGCCCCACACTGGCTCCAGAATCATTAGCCCAACTGTGCCCAGCATTGTGAGCCCAAGCTGTTCTCCATCGTGAGCCCAAACCTCTCACATCATGATCCAAACCTCTCAGCATCGTGAGCCAAACTGCTCCAGCATCGTGAGCCCACACGCTCCAGCATCGTGACCCAAACTGCTCCAGCATCGTAGCCCAAACTGGCCCAGCATCGTAGCCCAAACTGCTCCACATCGTGAGCCCAACCTTTCATCATGTGAGCCCAAACTTTTAGCCCAGGTGTGTACTGACCGCTTCTTGTCACGGTTGATACATTAACATAAGAAATGCAAACCCCAATCAGAAGATAGAGACAAATTTACAGGAAACGGCTCAATTTTGCAAGTTAACACTCACATACAGAAAAGAAACTAGTTCCGTCCTTCTGGTCTATAACGACATAAATGTTTTTAATATAATGAAAAAGAGCCACACGCCGCCAAAACGCACATAATCTCATAATTGTAGCTATCCCAAATCTCACACACTTTGCCCTTGCTGAAAGTGATTAAACATTAATAGTGAAACTAATCTCAATATTGTCCATTTTTACTATTTCATTTCTTTTTTACTATATTAATTACTTTTATTTTAACTGGTATAAACATTAACCCTAAGGTAGATTATTACTAAGAACGACGTTATGAAGCCCAATCTTAAGGGCTTTCTAATGGGCCTGCCTAGAATTGTTGCTGAAGCCGTCCTGAAGTTGCAGGACCACCACAAGTGTGCATAGGTGTGCGCTGTTGTTTAAAGCCAGTGGCCACGTTTTTCTAATTTGGACATATCCTTAAATTTCTGGTATTTTTGCCCCATGGTGCACCTCCTATACACTGCACAATGCTGTTGTGGGACGACTAGTCATGATCCACTACACTGAAGACGGGTCTTCTGCCTCCGATAACTGATTATATTGGTGGCGAGTATAAATTACATTTACATAGCGCCACTCAATAGTCTGTAACGTGTCGCAGGCATTACCAGGACCCGGCCTTTGGTTCAATCAATGCTAAATTCAAATCACAGAACCACCACCACGGAGTCGTAGCCTTAAAATATCCAGCTCTTCTTTTTAATACTATACTGGCCGCCCGGCTGTCACAATTCTTTAAATGTCACCGCGACAGGATTCATAAAGTGAATGTGGGGAGAGAGCGTCTTCCTCCGTCCGCTGCCAGCCGGGATTTTATTCATCCAGCACATGTTTACTCTTTCAACCCCTGCCCGTACTGGGTGCCTGTTGTGAGAACCTGAGGATTAGCTGTGAAAAGTCAACATTCGCTATCATTACTCAAGTCAGAACACAATAAAGGGCTCATTATTTGCAGCCAAATAGAGAGCAGGACCCTGCCCATAGAGCTAACACTCTACAAGGAGAGAGGACCCTGCAGATAAAGCTTACACTCTACGGAGAGAGACCCTGCCCATAAGAGCTTACACTCTCCTCCGTCCGCTGCCACCCGGGATTTTATATCATCCAGCACATGTTTTAAAAAACCCTTCAACCCTGCCTGTACTGGGGCCTGTTGTGAACTGAGATTAGCTGTGAATAAAAGTCAACATTCCTCTATAATTACTCAAGTCAGACACTAATAAAGCTCAATTATTTGGCAGGCAAAAAGAGAGAGGGACACTGCCCATAAGAGCTTACACTCTACAGAGAAAGGACCTTGCCCATAAGAGCTCACTGTACAGGCGGGAGGCCTGCCCATAAGAGCTTACACTCACATGAGAGAGGACCCTGCCATAATACTTACATTCTACATGAGAGAGGACCCGGCCCATAAGAGCTTACACTCGACATAAGAAAGTACCTTGCCCATATAAGCTTACACTGTACAGGAGAGATGACCCTGCCATCGAGGCTTACCCTCTACAGAAGAAATGAACCTTGCCCCTATGAGCTTACACTCTACAGGAGAGATGACCCTGCCATAAGAGCTTACATTCAACAGGAGGAAGGACCCTGCACATAAGAGCTTACACTTTTACAGGAGAGAGGACTGCCCATAGAGCTTACATTTCTCCAGGAAGAGGACCCTGCTGCCCATAAGAGCTTCACTCCTACGGAGAGAGGACCCTGCCCTAAGAGCTTACATCTACAGGAGAGAGGACCCTGCCCATAAGAGCTTTACACTCTACAGGAGAGAGGTCCCTGCCCATAAGAGCTTACACTCTACAGGAGAGAGGTCCCTTCCCATAAAGCTTACACTCACAGGAGAGATGACCCCTGCCCTAGAGCTTACATTCTACAGAGAGATGACCTGCCCATAAGAACTCACACTCTACAGAAGAAGGAACCCTGCCCATAAGAGCTTCACCTCTACACATAGAGGACCCTGACCATAAGAGCTTACACTCTTCCGTAGAGAGGCCCCGGCCATAATAGCTTAACATCTACAGGAGAGAAGGACCCTGCCCTAAGAGCTTACATTCTACAGGAAGAGACCCTGCCATAAGAGCTTACACTCTAAGGAGAGAGGACCTGCAATAAGAGCTTACACTCTACATGAGAGAGGACCCAGCCCATAAAGCTTACAATCTACAGGAGAGCGGACCCTTGCACATAGAGCTTACACTCTACAGTAGAGAGTCCCCTGCCCATAAGAGCTTACACTCTACATGAGAGAGGACCCGCCCATAAGAGCTTACATTCTACAGGAGAGAGACCTGCCCCATAAGAGGTCCCTTATATATGTAACCTGCTTTCTTTCCATAGATGCCTTCACATTGTCATGCCCTTTTCTCCCTCCCCTCCTCTCTTCTGGCTTTGCCCCATTCTCCCCCTTTGCCGCAGCCCCCCCCCCCCCAATCTTCTGGCTTTGCCCCTGTCATTTACCTTTACCCAACTCCTCCCCCCATCTTTTGGCTTTGCCCCATTGCCCCCCATCTTCTGCCTTTGCCCCACTTTTCTCCCCCATCTTCTGGCTTTGCCCCACCTTTCCCCCACTTATCTTCTGGCTTTGCCCCACCTTTCCCCCACTTATCTTCTGGCTTTGCCCCACCTTTCCCCCACTTATCTTCTGGCTTTGCCCCACCTTTCCCCCCAGTTATCTTCTGGCTTTGCCCCACCTTTCTACCCACTCATCTTTTGGTTTTACTCAACTTGTCCTGGTCTCCTGCCTTTGCCCCACTTCTTCTCCTGTCTCCTGCCTTTGCCCCACTTCTCCTCTTATCTCATGTCTACACCTTCTCCTTCTGTGTCCATGGCCGTACACAGCTCCTCCATAAAGCCATCCTACTCCTGATTTCTCATTCCCATGCATAGAAACAATTGCAAAAGTAAATAATGGAACATTAAAGAAATAAAATTGCTGTTTTGTAACTTTGTGTTGACCATGTCCAGAGATTCGGAATCTCTCCATGCGGAATAACCTTTATTACTGTCACAGCAGCATTGTTTTATTGCTTGGGATTTCTTATGTTGTTTTGCTTTTTATCTTCGGAGCTTTGCTAATACAGAACCCTAAGAATCTAAATGATCCTGACCATCTAGGCAGGGGTGGCGAACCTATGGCACGGGTGCAAGAGGTGGCACTCAGAGCCCTCTTTAGGGCACCCGCTCCAACAACCAAGCACAGAGCTCGCCAGACAGGACTCAAGGGACTCTTGCAGTCCAGGGACCCGAGAGGGAAGCTTACAAATGATAATCAGCAAATTCTTCTCTTCTTTTTTACTGTATTGGTTGAATACAATTTAATCATGTGGACAGAGCAGAGTCATAAGTTTAGACTTACATTTTCGAATTGGCACTTTGTGAAAACAATGGGGTTTTTGTTGTAGTTTGGGGGGGCACTCGTTTAAAAGGTGTGCCATTCACTGTCCTAGAGGATGAGCTGCCGATAAGGTCCCGAGCTACATGTATTCGGTGGCTGACTACAGTAAAGGGAATTACTCATTATAATGGCAGCTGATTCTCTAATTTATAGAGGCATTAATCACTAACTACGAATATTGTAAAACTCCCAATCAATGCAATGAAAGCCAAAAATAAAAAAATGCAGTTGTAATATCACCGAATTATAAAGTAGCGATTCGCAGGGAAAGATTGATCCTGTAGTTCTGGCAGCGTCCATTGTACGTCATATGCATCTATATTCACTATATAATGGCTCTTTGGCTGGCAATGACATTTCAGCAGGTTTCTGTGACCGTCCATTCCCCTTAATTAGGGAGGATTGCAGACATCACGGAAACTCATATACCCGACTGCTATATATGCTGCATTGTGAATATAGCCTTACACTTGATGATATCTCGCTATTATCCCTGGATATTCAAATGGGTCTCAGTATTCTGGTGGTAAGTGTTGAGAAAGAGCATCCAGTGTGCTTCTGTGGTATGGGGTAGTGAAAGAGTTCTCTATTTATGCCTGGTGGTCTGGGTGAGGAAATAGCTTTATACTCATTCCAGAGATCCTGGTGGTCTGGGGTAGTGAAAGAGCTTATATATTATGTCCTGGTGGTCTGGGGTAGTGAAGAGCTTACTATTATACCCTGGTGGTCTGGGAGTAGTGAAAGAGCTTAACTATATTCCTGTGTGGTCTGGGGTTAGTGAAGAGCTTCTATACTATTATCCTGTAGGTTGGGGTAGTGAAAAGAGCTTATACTATTATCCCTGGTGGTTGGGGTAGTGAAAGAGATCTTCTTATAACTATATCCTGGTGGTCTGGGGTAGTGAAAGAGCTTCATACTATTTCCTGGTTCTGGTGTAGTTGAAAGCTTATACTATATTCCCTGGTGTCTGGGTAGTGAAAGAGCTTATACTATATTCTGGTGGTCTGGGGTTGGTGTGAAAAGAGTTATACTATTATTCCTGGTGTCTGGGGTAAGAAAGAGCTTATACTATTAATTCCTGGTGGTCTGGGGTTAGTGAAAGAGCTTATATACTATTATCCCTGGTGGTCCTGGGGGTAGTGGAAGAGCTAGACTATTATCCTGGTGTTCTGGGGTAGTGCAGAAGAGCTTATACTATTATCCCTGGTTTGGTCTGGGGGTCTTAGTGAAAGACTATATATTATCCTGGTGGTTGGGGGTTAGTGGAAGAGCTTATACTATTATTCCTGGTGGTCTGGGGTAGGAAATGAGCTTATACTATTATTCCTGGTGGTCTGGGGTAGTGAAAGAGCTTATAATTATTATCCTGGTGGTCTGGGTGTAGTGAAAGAGCTTATGAGCTATATCCTGTGTCTGGGGTAGGAAAGAGCTTATACTATTATCCTGGGGTTGGGGTAGTGAAAGAGCCTATACTATATTCTGGTGGTGGGGGTAGTGAAAGAGATTATACTATAATCCTGGTGGTCTGGGGTAGTGAAAGAGCGATACTTATCCTGGTGGTCTGGGGTAGTGAAAGATTATATACTTTATCCCTGGTGGGGCTGGGGTAGTGAAAGAGCTTATACTATAGTCCTGGTGGTCTGGGGTTTAGTGAAAAGAGCTTATATATTATCCTGGGTGGTCTGGGGTAGTGAAAGACCTATTACTTTTATCCCTGGTGGTCTGGGGGTAGTGTGAAAGGCTTATATATAATTCCTGAGTGGTCTGGGGTAGTGAAGATGAAAGAGCTGATACTATAAATTCCTGGTGGTCGGGGTAGTGAAAGAGCTTATACTATTATCCTGGTCGGTCTGGGGTAGGTGAAAAGCTATTACATATCCCTGGTGGTCTGGGGTAGCTGGAAAGAGCTTATACTATTAATTCCTGGTGGTCTGGGGTAGTTGTGAAGAAGCTTATACTAATTATCCCTGGTGGTCTGGGGTAGGTGAAAGAGCTGTATACTATAATCCTGGTGGTATGGGGTAGTAAAGAGGCTTATACTATTATCCACTGGTGGTCGGTTGTGTGATGAGTGAAGAGCTTATACTGTTATCCCGGTGGTCTGGGTAGTGAAAGAGATTATACTATAATCCTGGGTGGTCTGGGGTAGTGAAAGAGCTTATACTATATTCCTGGTGGTCTGGGGTATGAAAGAGCTTATACTATTATCCCTGGTGGTTCTGGGGTAGGAAAGAGCTTATACTAATTCCTGGTGGTATGGGGGTAGTGAAGAGGCTTAACTATATCACATGGTGGTCTGGGGTAGTGAAAGAGCTTATACTATAATTCCTGGTGGTTCTGGGGTTAGTGAGTGAAAGAGCTTATACTATATTCCGTGGTCTGGGGTAGTAAAGAGCTTATACCTATTATCCACTGGTGGTCTGGGGTAGTGAAAGAGCTTATACGTATTCCCTGGTGGTTTGGGGGTAGTAAGAGATTATATTATCTGGTAGGGTCTGTGGTAGTGAAAAAGTTATATATAATTTCTGTGGTGTCTGGGGTAGTAAGAAGCATATGGTGGTCGCGGGGTAGGACGAGCTGTCTAACTGGGGGCTCTTCTGGCGGCGGAGTGAAGAGCTAGATCATTATCTCGCCGGTGGTCTGGGGGTATGAAAGTATTGGGTATATCAGACTGGTGGATGGTACCCTGAGGCAGTACAATCAGCGTGGACTGGGGGGGAGGAAGAAGCTACCATATCCCGGTGTCGTGGGGAGTGAACGGCTGAGTTAGGTATAGATTGGTGGTTCGGGGGAGTTTGAATGACGGGTATGAAATCCATGATCGGTGGGTGGGGCGTAGGTGAACGAGAGACGGAAATCCGGTGGGTGTGGGGGATCGTAGTGAGGAAAAGCTGTACGTTGGAGTATTCCTGGTTGGTCGGGGGTGGGGAGTACGGTATATCTGGGTCTGGTAGGAAAGGTTTAGATATAATTCTGGTGTTGGGGTATAACGAGCTGTTATACTATTACGGTGTTGGGGAGTAGGATTATACGTTATCCCTGGTGGTCTGGGAGTGAAAGAGCTTATACTATATCCTGGTGGGTCTGGGGAGTGAAAGAGCTTTTACTATAATTCGGTGGTCTGGGGTAGTGAAAGAGCTTATACTATTCATCCCTGGTGGGTCATGGGGTAGTGAAAGAGCTATACTATTATCCCATGGTGTGGTCTGGGGGTAGTGAAAGAGCGTATACTATAATCTGGTGGTCTGGGGTAGTAAGGCTATAAGGTGGAGTGAAAGTTACTATTTATCCCTGGTGGTATGGGGTAGATGAAAGAAGTTATTACTATTATCCTGGTGGTCGGGGTAGTGAAGAGAGCTTATACTATTATTCTGTGGTTCGGGTAGTGAAAGAGCTTATCTATGATTATCTGGTGGCCTGGGGTAGATGAAAAGAGCTTATACTATTATCCCTGGGGTCATGGGGTGGTAGTGAAAGAGCTTATACTATTATTCCTGGTGGTCAAGGGGTAGTGAAAAGGAAGCTTATACTTATTAATCCTGGGTGGTATGGGTAGTGTGAAAGAGCTTATACTTTATCCTGGGTGGTCTGGGGTAGGAGTGAAAGAGGCTTTACGTTATCCCTGGTGGTCTGGGGTAGCGAAGAAAGAGCTTTTATAATATTATCCTGTGGTGGGGGTTGGTAGTGAAAAGAGCTTATATATTATCTGGGGGTCTGGGGTAGTGAAAGAGCTTATACTATTATTCCTGGTGGTCTGGGGTAGAGAAAGAGCTTATACTATTATCCCTGGTGGTCTGGGGTAGTGAAAGAGCTTATACTATTATTCCTGGTGGTCTGGGGTAGTGAAAGAGCTTATACTATTATCCCTGGTGGTCTGGGGTAGTGAAAGAGCTTATACTATTATTCCTGGTTGTCTGGGGTAGAGAAAGAGCTTATACTATTATCCCTGGTGGTCTGGGGTTGTGGTATTTCTGGTGCTGTAGGGTAGTGAAGCGTTTCTACTAGTAATATTGCTGGTCTAGTGTATTGTATCTAAAAGGGATAATTAGAATATTCCACATTCTGTACTAGTGATACATTTATTATCTGTGACTCCTGGATGACCTGGGGTGCAGCCAGTGTTCAGGTTGGTGAAGGGCAGTGCAATGGTTGTAACCAGATATCCTGAATCTAGGGTATCCATTGGGTCAGTATTACCCCTGGTGGCCAGGTATAAGTTAGAGAAGTGCGCGGAGGAGCAGACCTTACTAGCTGCGCGTTGTCATGCGGCTTCTGAGGTAGAAGTGTCAGTTTTCTCCAGTCCAGAAACTCGTGGAGGGTGGTGAAAGGATCTTGCGTTATCGAGCATTTATCGGCATCGCTCCAAATTTCAACACCGACCAGCGCTACCCGGATCTTCAGGGGCCTGAAAAACTTCATGACAAATCATAAAACATGCAGGTTATTATCACGGATTATAGAATATTATCATATAAAACAGAAGGGGATCATTCACCACCTCCACCAGGTCTAACGGCACCACTCCACCGATTCCAGAGCCGCTTCTGTTCCTGAACTATCGTTAAGTTTATTCACTGGATATGCTAATTAGACTCTGTACAGGGGGGCGGACCTGGGCTGGAGCAGGCCTTCTGACACCGCCCACCTGACAGCAGAACCCTAATCGGGTGCCAAAAACTAACAATGATGATTGCTCAAGAATAGTAGAGGCCAGGTAAATAATTCTAACTGCTCCGGAATCAGTGGAGCGACACCTATAAAACAATGAAACAATATTTGCGTCATATTCTCTCTTACCCCATCAGTAAATCTCTATTAATGGATTAATCCATTTCATTCATTCATTTCAAAACATAATAATAGAGTAATAAAAATCTATAAGATATCTACCGTACATAATAAAATATTATCTATATAATAAAAATACATAATATTATAGTACAAAAACCTCCTTTCAACAAGACCAGAATGTATTCATCTTTAATAAATTTACTGCAATTCCACCCCCCCCCCCCCCTCTTTAATAAAAACATCTTCCAATCATTTCACAATTCTGGAGCTGACAGCATTAACACTTGCAGAATGTTACAGATGAATAATTTAGCGGGGAATATGGCGTGCCACTCATCAGGTCGGGATGAAATTCTTTTTGGTCTGATAATTATAGACAGTCTTAAATGTTATCAGTTCTCACCGTTATTGCACTGACTTTGCTACAAAAAAAAAAAAAATTGTAATGTCGCTTTGTGATAATGTTGCGAAAGAAAAAAGGTAACATTATTTTCCCGGCTTTGAGGACTGAATTAATGAAGGGCGTCACCCACAGGATATTGAGCTTCCGGATAGGACGCTCTCATTTGATGAAGTTTCTAGGTATTGGTGCGAGAGCTGCATCAAATGACCCCGGAAAATCTTAAAGGGAAAAAAAAAAATCAAATACGTTTCCCCATAGACAGAAAAAATGAATTTAATAAAGATAAAACACGGCTCGAATCCTGATTTATGGGAGTATTCAGGTCATTTAATGCTCTAACTGTGGTGGTCTCACCCTTGGGTCCCCCAATGAGGCTGCATTCAGCCCAAGTCTAAAATATTTTGTATTCATTTTTTTCTGCAGTTTTTTGTGAGCCAAAGAATTTTTTTTATAAGCCTTCAAAAGTACCAACATGTTTGGAAAATGTAACAAAAAAAAAAATTCTGTAAAATCTATGTTTTTTTGGGAAAAAGGTTACAAAATAAAATAAATATTGAAAAAAATTCCTAAGGAATGGCGGAAATAAAAAGACCTGGATTTACGGTAACTCTATAGGCTTTAAGCACTAAACTAGGTCTCAATTCACATAGCAATGAATTTGAAAACTACAAAGTGTGTAGAAAAGTTGCTGATGTTTTCATGTTCAATGATTATGTTAAAACTCTTAAATTGATACTCAAAAAACAATGAGAGACCGAAATGCAACAGAAAAATTGCAAAAATGTACCATTAGATTAGGTCACACTGGTTGATTTTACAAATTCTAGAAGTTTTGAAACTTCTGCCTAAATTTAAACCACTGTTTCCTGCTGCGCCTAAGTAAGTATGGCTGAAAAATCTGCACCCAAAACCTTCCCCCCAAGGATCCCCTAGAACTGCCCCAGACCGAGGGCGAGTGTTTTGGCAAATCCCACTGCGTAAACCTGTCGGATTTTTTTGAATATCTTATCTCATTTGTGCTGGTTTTTTAGCATTTTCAATTCTCTTCAGGCAGTCTTTGGGCACAGCACATCCCACTTGGGCTGATGCCTGGGCACAGCATGTGCACCTTGGGCTGGTTCTTGGGCACAGCACTTCCCACTTGGGCTGATGCCTGGGCACAGCATGTGCACCTTGGGCTGGCTCTTGGGCACAGCTCATCCACCTTGGGTTGATGCTTCGGCACAGCATGCCCATCTTGGGCTGTTTCTTGGGCACAGCACATCCACCTTGGGTGGATGCCTCAGCACGGCATGTGCACCTTGGGCTGGTTCTTGGGCACAGCACATCCCCTTTGGGCTAATGCCTGGGTACAGAATGCCCACCTTAGACTGTTTCTTGGGCACAGCGTACCCCCCTGGGCTGGTGCTTGTGTACACCACGCCCCCTTGGGCTGGTGCTGGGGCACATTAAATCCCCCTTACAGACCAGTCCAGGACATTTCAAAATGATAAAGATATTTATACTAGTCCAGGATATTTCTGGCAAAGTTTGGACTTGTTTGGAATGTGCAAGTTGTGTTGTTTTAGAGATGAAAGAGCACTTACCTTATCCACATAATTTGCCATTTCCAGCAGCCTGTGCTTCACCCTGTCCATGTCCTTCCCCTGCCACTGGAACTGAAGAGACGTCACATGTATAACTATACTGTAAAGCGAACACTTATACAATATTTCGGAGCTAACAATGGCGCCTGTTCCATTAGACCTGTGTACATTAGACGAGAGCTGTACAAATCCTGAATTACTCTTGTGCTTTTATAGAACTGCATTCACGGCTAACAAAGACTTTCCACTATGTAGCTGCAGTCGTAACCATTACTTTATACAATAGAAACCTCCTCCATATCACAAAAACATGGCTGACTCATAGCGGGAATTTTGTGAAGGTGCAGAAATACATGTAAATAGTCATTATCCAAAAATATATGTGATTTACAGCTCACAAATCTGTCAAAACCCCATTGGTTATTGCTGCCACGTCTCAGCCGGGCTTAGTTGCCTTGGTACATAACAATTTAATGAGATGCTTTTACACTGGTTTCGGAAGGAAAAATTTCGGTAATAGCGGCACTGGTATATGCATATGACATAGAGAGGACAAGGCGTCTAGGTGGAGGTACAAATGGGTGGAGAGGAGGATTGGACTGACACCCCAGGGTCATCCTCTTGTGGTCCAGGCTCCAACACAACAATTGACCCAAAGAGGTGCAGCTGGGGGAAATCCAATATGGAGGCTATTTAGCCAATAAAGGGGACATCCCACAGCTGTACCAAAAGATCTCTGAAAATACAGTTATGTTCTGGGAGTCATGATGAAGCTGTCATAGTAGTCTGGGTCGGTTGGAGAAGAAAAAGTACAAGAGAGTCTAAAATAAGAGAAGATATCAATATAATTACTTGTCACTTCTTCTGACTAAATCGTTATATTAATGGTTACTCAGGAGAGCTCAGTGGTGGGAGTGCTGGAATTTCGATATCCACCAATCTGATTATAAAGACCTACCTCAGGGTGAACTGGTCACCAGGAATGTCATAGCTGATGACGGGTTCCAATAGCCTATGCCTTTGTCAGCATTACGAATCATTACAGCACATTGTTTATTTTTACATTACCTGGGACCTTGATTAGGAAGGAGAGGGGCGACTGCAGCGTGTGTGTGCCTGTGTCTCAGTCTCCTCCATAACATCCCCCTCCTCCCCTGACTACTCAATGCACATGATAGGAAGTGGGGAGGGAGTTGGATGCGTGTGGAGGAGGGGAGACTGACACAGGCTGCAACTGCCCTTCATCAGGGACTCAGCACACGCTGCTGGCAGGGAGCCAGGCAATGTAAAATAAACTATTATAAAGTACTGAAATGATTCAGAATGCCGACAAAGGCATTGCGTAGTCTATTGGAGCCTGTTCTCAGCTTAAAATGACATTCCTTGTGACAGGTTCACTTTAAGGATAGATAAACCTTTTTTGAAGGCTGTTAACTCCTTTACTTAGACACCAATGGAAAAAGTACAAAAGAAAACCCAAACACCTTGTTGCTGGACTTGTGATAAAATTTCTGAAAAACATAGGGGCCATAGGTTTGTTCTTAAGTTGAATTTGTATGTACGGTAAGTCAAATCTGTATATTTTATAATTGTAGATCCAGACAAAAAATTTTTTTGCCCCAGTGACAATCGGAGTTTGAAATTTTTTTGCTGTAATTAGACCAAGAATTATCAATAAAGCTTCATTACAGACACCTTACAGCTGATCCCTGCAGCCTGGGACTATAGTAACATCCAGGTCACAGGAGGCAGAGGAGTCCGTCTGTAACTAGGGGTCGTCTGTAAGTCGGGTGTCCTTCAGTAGGGGACCGCCTGTAATTGTCTATTTTTTTTGGTCTGATAGCAAAGGGGTGGAGCTTAATTAAAGGGGAGTCTTGTAAGTTTTGCTTATTCTCTATTGAAGTCAGCTTTTTATCCGTACTCTGCATGTTCTGAGTAAAGGGAGAAGGAGGTTGATACAATGATCCTCACAGGGAATATGGAATGTTAAGGATGGTCAGAAGATGTTTGTATATAGAGTTAACCCATTATCTTATCCTGTGGGGTAACCTTATACAGGCAGTCCCCTACTTAAGGACACCCGACTTACAGACTGTGACCTCTGGTGACCTCTCTGGATACATTACTATAGTCTCAGCTGTAATGTGTCTGTAATGAAGATTTATTGATAATCATTGGTCCCATTACAGCAAAAAATTTTGAAACCCCAATCGTCACCGGGGAAAAAACAAAAAAGTGGTCTGGATCTACAGTTATAATATATACAGTTTCGACTTAGATATAAATTCAACTTAAGAACAAACCTATGGAACCTATCCTGCCTGTAATACATTTTCATGGAGCCGCACCTCCTCCCGTACGTTAGATTCGGCACTTCTTGTTAGAACACAAGAACCTCCAACAATTGTAATTTGACTTTATATTCATAAGATGTACATCACACAGAAAATGCAATTACATTGTTGTTATACTTTTATACATTATTGATTTTTCTCTCCTGTGTGGAGAAGACAAATATGACAGGTTGATTATGTTCACTGTCTAAGTTGCCATTCATTGTAAGTCTAATGAGGTACGGTGTATCTAAATTTATCCTATTACACACACAGGGCCATATATCAGGGCTTCCTGTAGCCAAAAACCATGCAAACCCCCCGTCATGGGATTTAGGAAAAGCTATGAACTACAATCTCTGCTGTACAAGTGTTACCCAATATTCATGTATTTTTGTGTGTGTATTTTTTGGCGTTCTGCACTCCTTAGCAGCAGAGGGCTGAGTGATACTGACCTGTCTGCCGTGGCATCTATGGTTCCAGTTCTGGCTGGAGTGGAAGCGGTGAGTGGCCGGTGATGGACCCGTGTGTACACGGTTATGGGACCTTACAACAGGAACGGAAGTAGAGGGGATGGGGGCCAAGCCATTGGAGGGGATGGGGGCCAAGCCATTGGAATCGAGCATCCCACAATCACCCAATTAATAAGAAGTTTTCACTAAGGGTTGACTCCAGCCACCGAGAAGAACCACTTACCTCAACCCCCATTCATTATTTTCATGCAGTATCTTGTGAATGTAACTATTTTACATCATTTGAACATCATGTATACATTGTGTTACAATGTGGCAACATTAGAGGGGTTTTCCGGCTATAGATAGACCTTCTTTTACTTTTTCTTCTCCAACCCGCCCAGACTGCTATGACAGCTTGATAATGAATTTACATATTCGGCCTCTTATTACAGATCTTTGTTACAGCTTTAGGTGTCATTGTGCTACTATGGTGGCCATATTAAAGAGTTTTTCCAGCTATAGTTAAACTTTCTTGTAGTGTTTGTTCCCCAGCCGGTGCACACTACTACGACAGCTTCATAATGACCGCACAAGTTACTGTCATGACATATTTGGTACATTGGGGCTTATTTACTAAGGGTCCGTCGGACGCATTTTCGCCAGGTTTCCCGACGATTTCCATTTTGCGACGAATTGCCCCAGGATTTTGTCGTACGCAATCGGATTTTGGCGCATCAGTGCCGGCTTGCAAGCGACAGAAATGGGGGGGCGGGCTGTCGAACAACGCGCAAGATTTAACATTTAGAATTGTGTTGCAAGACACGCGCTTACAAGCACCGGGAAGAAGCAGGTGAACTCCGGAGGGCCTCAGTGCAGAAGCGACGGATGCAGGAACTCGGGTGCCCGACCTTAGTGAATTGCGGCAGACTCGAATCCTCGTCGGACAACGCACCGCGGGATTGCGATAGGACCGGGTAAGTAAATGTGCCCCATTGTGTACAGCTGTCATGTAGGAGTTGTATTAGTTGGCCACATGAAGGAGGTTTTCCAACTAAAAATAAATAGTTAAAAGTAAATTTATGGACGACCAGAGCCAAGAAGGAAAAAAAATATTAATGGCACTTATTTCGCACTGGCTGCCCGTCCCTATGGCACTTACCTGCTATCATAGTTCATAGTCCTAGGATAAGGGCACAGCCCTTGGCCCCAATGCAATTTTTTTTAGAAACTGTCCTTCACCATGGCCAGCCCTGGTATATTGATGATGGAATTTTAGGAAAGAGACTGGGTACGACCATTACCCCTGCACCCCTGTTAGCCAAGACATCAACTCTCGATACCCAACCTTCGGAATTTCCGATATCTGAACCCTGGGACATCCATTTCCTATTCTGTATCCATGTCCTTTACATTAACAATACAACAAAAGAAGCAGTAGTTCCCATTTCTTACCTCGCGATTATCAGCCACGAGAACCAGCTCCACGTACTTGGTGATCTTCGAGGTGTCTCTCTTGTGCTGCCGAAAGAGATTACATAGAAGTTTAGTAGGATTGTAAGAAGCCACCGGACTCCACTTCCAAGCCAGTCCTGGGCTTTCCGAGTCTCACTATTCAGTAAATGGATTTTCTCACATCTACAGTTTTGGGGAGAGGAGTCTTTAGATAATAGGGGGAAAAGAAGAAATGGGAGAGAAAAATACCAAAGTCTTTATAGTGAGAATTGACACAATTTATCACATTTTGCTCAGGGTTTATGGGGTCCCCGAGGTCCAGTCCCTGAATGTGAAGTGATGGTTTATCTCACTTAGGTTTACATGATATGTACATAGAAGTATTCCCTCCCCCACATTTTACCAAAATCATATCTGATAAAATAGTCTCACACCTCGAATCCCAGAAGCAGCTGCCGATTATGTAGGGGGATAAAACATGGCCTCTTAAGACGGTGTCCGGTTATCCATGTCCTCACTGACTGTTCCATAACCACCAAGCTAGTTCCTTTATGACCATTTACAACCATTAAAGGGGCTTTGTCCATGAAAAAGTTCTCAAATTACAATCCCCTCTTGATGTTTATACAATATAGTAAATTTTAACCCCTTTACTATTTTAATCAGTTTTATTGCTGTTTTAGCTCCTATCACTCAGTGATGGTGAGTGTAAGAGTCCAAAGTGTGAGCGGGGACTCTCTTAGCAGACACTTTATTACCCATCTAGTGCTATGAGATGCTGTGAGCTGACAATGTGCTTAGATTATCAGGGTCCAGGGTTTATCTACACTTTTATTTAGCTTCTGAACATTCACTGTCTAAGCTGCTCTTGTAATGGAGGGGGGAGGGGCAGGAGGCAGAGTGCACTGCAGTGTGCAGACAGGAGAAGCTATTCATGAGAAGCTTTGCCCCACTAGTCCTAAGATTTACGGTTGTATCCAGAGACAACTGAAAGTGTATACAATAGGACTGATAGAGACAGGTTGGACTTATATCTGTGAACTGCTGTATTATTGTTAATAACAGTGAATTAGAGAATGTGATATTTAAGTATTTGAGGATTATTTGAATATATTTTTAAAAAATTTCTTCGTGGGAATACCCCCTAAGTCAGGTGCCTCTTGTTAGCCTTTGTAACCATTTAGTACATGACCTCCTGTTATTCTCCATAATGACCTTGTTGGCCTCGGTAATCAATATGTGAACCATTTCTTGTTAGTCTATGTAACTATTACGTCAATTGCCCCTCGTGCACTTCTAGAATCTTAGAAACGTTGGCCATAGAGATGGAGATTCCTCAGGAGACGTCATCAACAGTTAAACTTGTGGGGAGAAGACATCCGGCCCCTGCACTGATCATCTTTTTATTTGACAGATTACAGGACTTAAGGCTATAGGATCCGTGGCCCTAAAGCGTCCCCCCACCCCGAGCACAGGATCAGGGATTACTGAATGCAACATAACGATATGTGGAGAAATCTTCCAGAGTTTCAGGGCGAGTTTGGCTGCTAGAGATGGTTTCACCCATAATCTCTGGTGACTTCATAGCTCAGTGATAATCCTACTAATAGTCTCCCTTTGGAGTAGGATCAAAATATATGTGTAACGAGCGACAACAGCTTTAACACTTCCAATGCAGCCGGATCCCCATGTCATGTGATCAGTTGGTCTTAGTTCGGTTCACCGTTCGGTTCACCCCTCCGGTGACCATATAAAAGGTATAATACAAGTCATAGGATTTACAATCTCATCTTCAGTGCATAATAATCCTACATAGATCTCTACAGGTTTTATTAGAATTTAGTCAATTTAAGGAAACATAATATTGTTATCTTCATTGTCACATTGAATCAGAAATAACTTATTTTTACAGTCAATGAAACTGAATAAGGGTTTTGCAGGATGAGCTGTATTTTTCAAAGGATTATAATGGGATGACTATAACTCATTGACTACATTTCTAGTAACAGTTTTGAAGGGGAGGACTGGACAAAACAGGTCAAGCTCTTAAATTTTTTCAATATTGAGTTATTCACACTTATTTGAAATAGTTTAGAGTTTGTTTTTTTACATAATATGATATTTTTTATAATAAAACTTTAATTCTAGAGATTACAAATTTTTGTCTTTGCTTCATCTTTCAAAATATATAACTTTCTAATATGTCCAGTAATGAAGCTAGTTTAGAGTTTGTTTTTTGTGAGACAAGCTGTACTTTGTTTCATACCTCTTGTCAGGATCATACCTCTGGACTTCCGTGGGAGGTGGTACTTCACCAGGTACCACCAGGTCATTCCACAGCCCGCGGTGGCAGCCGAGGTTGAGGTACCTTAGCAGGAGACAGTCTCAGGGTCAGGGCTGTCTCAGGGTCAGTCTCAGGGTCAGCAACGGAAGGTCACGGCAGATGGGAACAGGAACAAAGGGAAAAGGAACACAGGAATGCAGGAACACGGGAACACAGGAGCAGGAACACGGAATATGGCTGGGAAGCTTTCTCTAAGGCGTGGGCACAAAGATCCGGCAGGGTGTGCAGGGAGGGGCAGATTTAAATAGAATCCTGGGAAATGGCCAGCGCCAATTAATGGTGCGCTGGCCCTTTAAATTTTCTGAAGCTGGCGCACGCACGTCCCCGACTCCTAGGGAGCGCATGCGCCGGCTTCAGAAAATTTAAAGGGCCGCACACGTACCGCAGACGGGGATCCGGAACGGGGACAGGTGAGTCCGGAGCCAGAGCAGGGAGGGACATGGGTGCGCCCGCGATCCGAGATAGGGATCGCGGGCGCACCAGTGACATGTCTCTAGGTCCTATAGCTTTTGTCAAGTCCCTACATTTAGAGGGAGTTACTCTACTGGATGACCCCTCTATTCTAGATGAAAAAATGTTTTAGGTCTGTCTCCAGGGGAAGGGACAGCCCTCGCACAGACCTCTTTTTAGAAAAGCAATGATGACAAAAAAAAAAACACCTAGTGGTGATTCCCAATTGGTTTAATGATTTTTTATGTTTCCAGTTTGGGAACTTTCCGCACACTTAGTTTTTCATACAACTGTTAGTTCTAGTATAAGGGGAGTGCAGCTCCAGGAAACGCACAGAACCGCAGTTTTTCCTTCAACTATAAATGTGCCTTCAATTAAGATGAAGCCGAAGAGGTTTGTGTAATGAAACATGGGAGGACGGATAATGAAATTCTGCCTTTACCATCTTCAAAAGCTGGAACAGATGATAATAAATCTTCCCAATGTTATTTTTTGCCTTCTGCAAATATCCATGGTCGATGATCTTCTTGTTTTTTTTTCTTTTTTTTTAAAGGTTTTCAGAATTTGCAGCCATCTACGTGATTGATACGATAACTGCTCTGCTATTTATTTTCAGTGTCTCCTTCTAAAAATGACTCGCTTTATTGTTTCAGACTGGCATCAATATTTTTACAGATCCGCCCGGCCCACCCGGACTCTGAAAAACATTTCATGGTGCACAAAGGGGTAAATGTGTCCTGAATAATGTGGTGTTGAATGTAAGCAAAAAAGTTAATTTATGCATTTGAGACCACGTCCAATTTATTATAGATTATGGGAAATATGAAATTGAATACTAAGAATTCTTATTCAAGGACAACATATTGTGGCTCATTTACTAAGGGTCCGTCGGACGCACTCGGATCGGATTTTGCCGCAACGGCTCTGGTTTGCACGTTACAGAAATTGGGGGGTGTGCTGCCGGACAACCCGACGGATTCGGACAAACCGCGGAATTTAAAAACGCGATTGTGTTGCAAGATCAAGCACTCACATGCACCAGGAAGAATCAGGTGAAATCGAAACTCGAGCGCACGATCTTCATAAATTGCGCCGGACCCAAATCCTCGTCGGACAACGCGCCGCGTGATTGTGACAGTACCGGGTAAGTAAATCTGCCCCATTATGTTACATTATTTATTGTAATGTGCTACATTGTGACAGTAAAGCCTTCAGTTCCCATTATGTAGACATGATATACAAAATAACTTCTACTTTATGGATTCTAGCCAACTGTCCTAAAATTCTAGGACAGTTCCTCATTATTCAGGGACAATCCTGGAAAGTATAAAACATGTCGCAGTCTGAAAAGAGTTGTCCATAATAATCCCCACCCCAAAAAGAGAGAGAGGTCCTTCCTAGTTTACAGGTGGGGGTCGAACAGGCGTATTCCCACATGTATCAGCATTTTACTAATCGGAAGGTTGTTCATCTTCTTGGCTTCCATTATCTTATATTATCTGTGATAATATACTTTATGTCCCAGGCCATTCTTTAGGATTCCTTACAAGGAACCTTTCCTCCAAGTGGAAGGTGCTTGAGCAATGGTTTCTTTCCACCATGCTGGTTCCTGCAGAGGTTCTGCCTTCTGTTTCCCAACAAAAGTTCACGAGGGCAGGGAACAAACCAGTTTCTTGTCCAGAACCCAATGTTCTCTTGTCCTTGATCCCGTCTTGCCAAGATAAGATATTTACAAGTCTCCCTAATCTATGGCAGGAGTTTTAACATTGCAAGGGCTGAATCTGCCAAAGACCTTGTACGTATGTGATGCCTCTCAGCCCTGGGCTGCTGTCCCCCTGGGACCACTTCAAGAGTTGCTGATCCCCCTGCAACAAACTCATGGTCTGTGTGTAGGGATAATGGTTAAAATGAGGAAGGTTTGACTTTGTATGTATATAAGATGCGGCTCATCCTTATTACATATCCTAGTGTCATCAGCAGAAATGAAATCTTACTTACCCAGCATCCACCAGTAACCCCTTCCCAGGACATAAATACCGCTCTCTACGCTCACCCAGTGCGGAAGATTCTAAAGCTTTTATTTTACTTAAAACCCTCAGCGGACACATCTATAGTGTTTTCCTTTGTGTCTATCGGCCTGCGATACCATCTTCCTGCCCATCTGTCTGCCTTTCTATATTCCCTCCCATCTGTCCGCCTTTCTATATGCCCACCCATCTGTCCGCCTTTCTATATGCCCTCCCATCTGTCCGCCTTTCTATATGCCCTACAGGATGCCCAGCATACGGCAGCAATCATTAGAATGCCCAGCATACAGTGCAGCGATCATTAGAATGCCCAGCATACAGTGCGCATCTTAGAATGCCCAGCTACAGTGCAGCGATCAGTAAATGTCCCAGCACATGCAGTGATCATTAGAATGCATGCAGATATGCCCAGCATACAGTGCAGCAATCAGTTAGTATGCCCAGCATACAGTGCAGCAATCAGTTAGTATGCCCAGCATACAGTGCAGTGGATCATTAAATACCCAGCATATCAGTGCAGCATCATTAGAATACCCGCATACGTCAGTCGATCATTAGATACCCAGCATACAGTACAGCGATCATTAGAATGTCCACATACAGTACAGCGATCAGTAGAATGTCCAGCATACAGTGCAGCGATCATTAGAATGCCCAGCATACAGTGCAGCAATCATTAGAATGTCCAGCAAATACAGTACAGCGATCATTAAATGTCCAGCATACAGTACAAGTATCATTAGAATGTCCAGCATACAGCAGCGATCATTAGAATGCCCGCATACAGTCACGATCAGTAGAATGCCCAGCATACAGTGCAGCGATCAGTAGAATGTCCAGCATACAGTGCAGCGATCAGTAGAATGTCCAGCATACAGTGCAGCGATCATTAGAATGCCCAGCATACAGTGCAGCGATCAGTAGAATGCCCAGCATACATGCAGCGATCATAGAATGTCCAGCATACAGTGCAGCGATCATAGAAGGCCCAGCATACAGTGCAGCGATCATTAGAACTGTCCAGCATACGTGCAGCGTCAGTAGAAGCCCAGCATAGTGCACGACATAGAATGTCCAGCATACAGTGCAGCGATCATTAGAATGCCCAGCATACAGTGGTCACGATCAGTAAATGTACAGCAACAGTGAGCGATCATAGAATGTCCAGCACACAGTGCAGCGTCATTAGAATGTCCCACATACAGTGCAGCGATCATAAATGCCCAGCATACAGTGCAGCGATCATTAGAATGTCCAGCATACAGTGCAGCGATCATTAGAATGCCCAGCATACAGTGCAGCGATCATTAGAATGCCAGCATACAGTGCAGCGATCATTAGAATGCCCAGCATACAGTGCAGCGATCAGTAGAATGTCCAGCATACAGTGCAGCGATCATTAGAATGCCCAGCATACAGTGCAGCATCATTAGAATGCCCAGCATACAGTGCAGCGATCAGTAGAATGTCCAGCATACAGTGCAGCGATCATTAGAATGCCCAGCATACAGTGCAGCGATCATTAGAATGTCCAGCATACAGTGCAGCGATCATTAGAATGCCCAGCATACAGTGCCAAGGCGATCATTAGGAATGTCCAGCATACGTGCGGAAGCATTAGAATGCCCCAGCAATACATGGCAGTGATCATGAATGCCCAGCATACCGTGCAGCGATCAGTAAGAATGTCCATCATACAGTGCAGTGATCATTAGAATGCCCAGCATACAGTGCAGCGATCAGTAGAATGCCCAGCATACAGTGCAGCGATCAGTAGAATGCCCAGCATACAGTGCAGCGATCATTAGAATCCTCAACATACAGTGCAGCGATCATTAGAATGCCCAGCATACAGTGCAGCGATCATTAGAATCCCAGCATACATCAGCGATCATAGAATGCCCACATACATGCAGCTATCATTAAATGCCCAGCATACAGTGCAGCGATCAGTAGAATGTCCAGCATACAGTGCAGCGATCATTAGAATGCCCAGCATACAGTGCAGCGATCATTAGAATGCCCAGCATACAGTGCAGCGATCAGTAGAATGTCCAGCATACAGTGCAGCGATCATTAGAATGTCCAGCATACAGTGCAGCGATCAGTAGAATGTCCAGCATACAGTGCAGCGATCAGTAGAATGCCCAGCATACGTGCACGATCAGTAATGTCCAGCATACAGTGCAGCGATCATAGAATGGCCCAGCATACAGTGCAGCGATCATAGAATCCAGCATACGTGCAGCGATCAGTAGAATGCCAGCAACAGTGGCAGCGATCAGTAAATGCCAAGCAAACAGTGCAGCGATCAGTAGAAGCCCAACATGCACGATCTGTATCCACATACTGAGATCAGTAATGCCAGCATACAGTGGCAACGATCAGTAGAATGTCCCACATCACATGCAGCGATCATTAGAATCCCAGCATACAGTGCAGGCGATCATTAGAATGCCCAGCATACAGTGGCAGCGATCAGTAGAATGTTCCAGCATACATTGCAGGCGATCAGTAGAATTCCGCATACAGTGCAGCGATCAGTGAACAGCCAGTACAGTGCAGCGATAGTAAATGCCCAGCATACAGTGCAGCGATAGTGAATTCCAGCATAGTGCAGCGATCAGATGAAGTCCACATCCAGTGCAGCGTCATTAGATCCCAGCATACAGTGCAGCGATCATTAGAATGCCCAGCATCAGTGGCAGCGATCATTAAATGGCCCACATACGTTGCAGCGATCAGAGTGCCAGCATACAGTGCAGCGATCCATTCGAATGCCCCATACAGTGCACGATCAGTAGAAGTCAGCATACAGTGCAGGATCATTAGAATGCCCCATACATCCGCATCATAGAATGCCCAGCATACAAGTGCAGCGATCATAGATGTCCAGCATACATTGTCAGCGGTCATTAGAATGCCCCAGCATACAGGTGCCGATCAGTGAAGATCCCAGCATACAGTGCAGCGATCATTAGAATGACCCAGCATACAGTGCAGCGATCATATAGATGATCCAGCATACAGTGCAGCGATCAATTAGAATGCCCAGCATACAGTGCAGGATAGTAAATGCCCAGCATACTGCAGCGACAGTAGATTCCACATACAGTGCAGGATCATTAGAAGCCCAGCATACAGTGCATGCGATCCATAAATGCCCAGCATACAGTGCAGCGATCATAGAATGCCCAGCAACAGTGCAGCGATCATTAGAATGCCCAGCATACAGTGCCGATCATTAGAATGCCACATACAGTGCAGCGTCATTAGAATGCCCAGCTATGCAGCGATCATGAATGTCCAGCATACAGTGCAGCGATCATTAGAATCCCAGATACACAGTGATCAGCGATCAGCGTCAGTAGAATGCTTCCAGCATACAGTGCAGCGATCATTAGAATGCCTCACATACAGTGCACGATCATAGAATGCCCAGCATACAGTGCAGCGATCATTAGAATGCCCAGCATACGTGCACGATCATTAGAATGTCCAGCATACAGTGCAGCGCATCATTAATCCCCAGCATACAGTGCAGCGATCATATAGAATTGCCCCAGCATACAGTCAGGTGGTCAGTAGAATGTCCAGCATACAGTCAGCGATCATTAGAATGCCCAGCATACAGTGCAGGCGATCATTAGAATGCCCATCATACAGTGCAGAGCGATCAGTAGAATGTCCAGCATACAGTGCAGCATCATTAGAATGCCCCAACAGACAGTGCAATCATCATTAGAATGCTCCCAGCATACAGTGCAGCGATCAGTAGAATGTCCAGCATACAGTGCAGCATCAGTAGATCCACATACAGTGCAGCGATCAGTAGAATGCCCAGCATACTTTCAGCGATCAAGAATGCCAGCATACCAGTTCAGCAATCAGTAGAATGCCCCCCCCGACATAGACCACTACAGTGCAGCGATCATTAGAATGAGCTCATACAGTGCAGCGTATCAGTTAGAATGCCAGCATACAGTGCGTAGATCATAGTAGATGCCCAGCCTCCAGTGCAGCGATCAGTAGAATGTCCCATACAGTGCAGCGATCATAGAATGCCACATACAGTGCACGATCATAGAAATGTCCAGCATAACAGTGCAGCATCATTAGAACCCTCACATACAGTGCAGCTCATTAGAATGTCCAGCATACAGTGCGCGATGCAGTAGAATGCAGCAACAGTCAGCGATCAGTAAATGTCCACAGTACAGTGGCAGCGATCGTAGAAGCCCAGCATACCGTGCAGGCGATTCAGTATAATGTCCAACTACAGTGCAGCGATCCATTTAGAATCCTCAACCTACGTGAGCGTCAGTATAATGCCAGCAATCAGTGCAGCGATCATTAAAGAATCCTCACACCAGTGCTCGAGCATTAGAACAGCTCTACATGCAGACAAATCAATTATAATGTCAGATACAGTGCAGCGATCAGTAGAATGCCCAGCTACAGTGTCAAGCGTCAGTAGAATATGTCCAGCATACCAGTGCATCGATCATAGAATGCCCAGCTACAGTGTATAGAACATCAGAATGCTCTGTCTGGTAAACTGATGAGCAATGGGATCTATAGTCCGAGGCCCCTCTCTAAATGAGAATAACTCCATTTTATAAATGCTGTGTGGGCCGTTACCATGTATGTTCTGTATACTAATCAATACACTTTCTATGTAAGGTTTACATAGACGCTCTTAGTTTAGAGTGATCACGGATCTCCGGTATAGGTATTAAGTGTCATGATAATAACTTGTGTATGGTGGGCAGATGACTAGAACGGGGTCTTTAAGGGCCAGTGATTACTAGAATGATGTCCTTCAGGCCCAGTGATGACTGGAAGTCACTTAGTGATGTAGATATAATAGAGTGCTCTCAGTAGAGTGCTCTCCGCATGACATGCAGTCACCTGGGGGCTTTCTTTGGGATGTCTGTCATTACACACATCAGTGCCAATTCCCTTTGGTTGTCTAAACATTTTTTTTTCCTCGACAGCCTTTTTATCTTAAGTCTTGCATTCTACAATCTGGCGTTTTTTAATAGAATATGACAGTACAATTTCCCGCATAATCCACTTTTCTAAAACAGCCCCCGCCCCTGCAAAGTGTAAACAACTAAACAGACCTTAAAAATTGTCTCTCCTCCAACAGGGCCGGCTCCATTAAGTGAGGCCTGAGCTAAGCAATGCAATTAAACCAATTTTATCTCCGAGCTCGCTAAATGGTTGTTTTTTTTCCCTCTAAAACTTCATTATACAATTATTTCAACACGTGACCTCAATATGCAATAATTAACACCGCGTTTGCCCACGGTGACGGTTTAATCACTGTAATTATCCAAAATTGGCATTAAAGCGCTACCTTAGAAAATGGCTCCAAGTATAATGTTTTTTTGTAACCTTTTTTAATCCCTTCTTTACATTTTATAAAACATTCTCCGTTTTCAAATGTTCAGTGCGCTGCATCCACACTCCGTAATTAAGGAATATCACCCACCTGCAGAGTAGATTACGACCTTATTCTCTTGTACAGTCAGTGGACAGGTCCCAACGGCTCCTCCATGATTTTTAGGAATGAGCCATGTGTGTGGTTAATTTGCA
This sequence comes from Engystomops pustulosus, assembly GCA_019512145.1. NCBI lineage: Eukaryota > Metazoa > Chordata > Amphibia > Anura > Leptodactylidae > Engystomops > Engystomops pustulosus. The sequence continues at coordinate 1,004,495 of CM033651.1, forward strand.
GAATTGGAGACACTGGGAGGAACAGAAAACAGAGAACAGCAATTACGTAAATTTTAAAACACATTCCCCATTGTGTCCTGTGAACGCACCAAGGATGCTTAAAGAGCAGTGCTTAAAGAAGCTAACTCCTTCATGTGACCCCAACTCTGTTTGGGCAGAGTACTAGTCGCGCGGGTCCTGTCGCGATCAGCGGCGCGTTTCTAGTGCGGAGGACTTTGCACGGTAAGGTTGTGCGCGGCTGTGGTACCACTAGGGGGTGGTCCTGGCCTATCGGTGGTAAGAAATCGCTGAGTTCCGTGGAGTTCACTGAGGAAGTTCTCGGTGTCTTGCTGGGTGTCAAGGTTAAGCGCATGTCGCGACACTTTTAAAAAAATGCGGGTTTGCTTTCCGAAGTCCGTTGGATTTTCCTTGCGGACACCCCCGCCCATTTCCGTTGACGTGGCGGCGATCGCGCAGCTGCCGATGCGCCACAACCTGACCGCGTTGGGGGGCCCAAATACCTAGGACAATTCAGGGAAAATCGGTAAAAGCCGGAATATTTCGTGTAAGCACGGCACGGAAAAATGTGATTCGGTGGTACCCTTAGTAAATACCCCTCTTTGTGTACTTTAATGGGCATTGTTTCACACCATTCTGGTGAGGAAGGTGATTGCCTCTTTCCTTCCCGAGTTCAGTTATTTTAAGCTCTGTCACTCAACGTGAGAGTCCACGACCCCAGTAGCAAAACATAGATGGAAAGTATAGACAACGTTCCATACTATCAGGGGACCGGGTTTTCTATCCATATGCTATCTCTGCTGTCATCTGGTTGGTCTGAGACGTTGTACAATACACAGGTCCGGGCACCAATCGGGAGCTGGACTGACAACGGGGCTGCTTCGTGATTGTGGGCACTAGATTGGAAATGTCAACTTCCGTCACTTGAAAGACCTTTTAATGGTAAGGGAGTTGAAAGTACTTGGGGTTGAATGGAGTTGGTAAGATTTTTGATGAAGCGAAGAAAATGTGATAGATAAGTAAAGGCATCAAGGAGATGACCCCCAAATTATGTCAAACTAGGACTCTTCCAACCCCATAAACCCCATGATCTAAAAGAAGCATTCTCACCTAACCACCATTTACAATATAATTATAGAGATTATTTTAGAGTTCGAGTAGTCAAACTAAGAAAACCTGACCTAATAAGTGGTAAACAGAAACTATGGTAGGATGTCAAAAAACGGCAAAGGGGCACTAACAAATCCTACATCGGTCATTGCCAAATATCCTTCCCACAATATAAACAAAAAGTATTTTTCAGATTTGGCGGCAGTCCCCGGGTGGGTCCATAGGTTTGTTTCTTAAGTTGAATTTGTATGTAAGTTGAAACTGTATATGTATATTGTAAATCCACAAAGAATTTTTTTGCCCCAGTGACAATTGGGAGTTTAATACCTTTTTTGCTGTAATTGGACCAAGGATTATCAATAAAGCTTCATTACAGAACACCTTACAGCTGATCATTGCAGCCTGGGACTATAGTAACATCCAGAGGTCACCAGAGTTCCAGGGGGCAGAGAGGGTCTGTCCTGTAACTGGGTCATCTGTAAGTCGGGTGTCCTTAAGTAGGGGACTGCCTGTTCATATTGAGCACAGCCCGGAAGGATTTGGGTTCTTCTTGTAGTTTCAGACAAGAATAGTACATAGAGCAGTTAAAAGAACTTCTAATATTTTACTTTACTCTTTTTGTGTTGTTTGCCCGTTTTCATTTGTCCAGTTCAGTTGACAGTCAGCTTTTTTGTTGGGGGGCTGCATATAAAATTATAAATAAAGAATTATGTAATTAGTTGTGTTCCTGACATAAACAAAGAGGAAATCCACTCGGGTCAATATCCTTCTAGGCCTGTAAACGTTTGAATTGTAGCTCCTTTTTACATTACCGGGCTTGTATCCATGCAGATCCTGAACGTCCTCATATAATTTCCCTCCATTCTGCGGGTAACCACATGTTTTGTGTATTTCCAGGGAGTTAATTACACTTGAAACCAAGCATATGTCCTGGAGCCACAGGCATTCTACAAGCCACCACCTCTCTCTACAAGAGCCGAACATCTCAAGCTGGCTCCTGGATCCTGCCCAACATTCTTCAACCTCTCAGGCTCAGGCGGTTTCTCTAATGACACTTTGCGATACTCTGAAGATTATTTACAACTGGTAAGCATGCTCAGTGGGTATGTCACTCATAAATGTCTTATGGATACAATTATTAAGTGTGCACACGGCTGGAGGACAGTCCTGTCCTCCTGGGTCAGTGAAGGATGGGAAGTAAAGAGCATTTAGGAAGGAGGAGGCAACGGGGCACATTAACTGACCCGTCCGAGTCGCGATCCCCGATCCACGTAGATCGCGTGCCCGATATCCTGCACGTGTCGCTTCCCCGCTCAGGTCCCCGAGTTTCACCTTCTTCTTCCTGGTGCATGTAAGTGCATTGTCTGTGTTAATGCGCTGTCAGGGGAGTCACTAAGATCCTAGGCCCGATATCTCTGCATGTGCTTCTTCCCCGCTCAGGTTCCCCGTGATTTCCCTTGCTTCTTCCTGGTGCATGTAAGTGCATTGTCCGTGTATAATGCCTGTCGGGAGTCGCGGGGTAAGATCGTGCGACCTGTAGGTCGCTCAGTGTGTCCTGTCCCGGCTCGATCTAGTTCCCCGGAGTTCACCTTCTTCTTCCTGGTGCATGTAAGTGCATTTGTCCGTGTATAATGCGCTGGTGTCGGAGTCCACTAAGATCCTGCGCACCGATATCCTGCCATGTGCTTCTTCCCCTCTCGAGCTCAGTCCCCGGAGTTCACTTCTTCTCCTGGTGCATGAAGTGGCATTGTCCGTGTATAATGCACTGTGCGGGGAGTCACTAAGATCCTGCGCCCAATATCCTGCATGTGTTCCCCGCTCAGGTCCCCGAGTTCACCTTCTTCCTGTGCATGTAAGTGCATTGTCCGTGGTATATGCCTGTGGCGGGGATGTCCACTAATATCCTGGGCGCCCCGATAGTCTGCATGTGTTGCTTTCCGCCGCGCAGTCACCCCGAGCTCACCTTTTTCTTTTCTTCCTGGTGCAATGTAATGATTGGTGCTTTGTGTTCTCGCGTGCGGGGAGTCACTAAGATTAGTTCGGAGGGCGCCCATAATCCTGCATGTGTCACTGTATTCCGGGCGCTCAGGGTCCCCGGAGTCACCTTCTTCTTCCTGGTGTCATGTAAGTGCTTGTCCGTCGTATGGAATGCGCTGTGCAAGGCGAGTCACTAAGATCGGTGCTGCGCCAATATCCTGCATGTGTCGCTTCCCCCGCTCAGGTCCCTGGGTTCACCTTCTCTTCCCGGTACATTAGTGCATATGTCCGTGTATAATGCTGCTTGGCCGGGAGTCACTAAGATCGTGCGTCATATCCTTGCATGTGTGTCAACTATCACCCACTCAGGTCCCCGCGAAGTTCACCTTCTTCTTCTCCTGTGGCATTGAGTGCATTGTCCTGTATAATGCGCTGTGCGGGGGATCACTAAGATTGTGTGCCCGAATATCCTGCATGTGTCACTTCCCCCGCTCAGGTCCCCGAGTTCACCTTCCTTCTTCCTGGTGCATGTAAGTGCATTGTCCGTGATAATGCGCTGTGCGGGAGTCCTAAGATATGTGTCCATATCTCTGCATGTGTCACTATCCCCCGCTCGGTCACCCGAGTTCACATTCTTCTTCCTGTGCATGTAAGTGCATTGTCCTGTATACTCGCTGTGTGGGGAGTCACTAAGATCCTGCGCCCGATATCCTGCATGTGTGCCTTCCCGCCACTCAGGCCCCCGAGTTCACCTTCTGCTTCCTGGTGCATGTAAGTGCATTGTCCGTGTATAATGCGCTGTGCGGGGAGTCACTAAGATCTTGTGCGCCCAATATCCCGCATGTGTCGCTTCCACCGTCCTCAGGTCCCTGGAGTTCACCTTCTTCTGCTGTGCATGTAGTGCATTGTCCATGTTACATGCGCTGTGCGGGGAGTCACTAAGATCGTGCGCCCGATATCCTGCATGTGTCGCTTCCCCGCTCAGGTCTGATGGCATGTCCCCCCGATTTGTGTTGCAGGAAAGCCGATCGCGTGCGACACAAACCCTTTTTAAATGCAGCGTAATTCGGAAATCGTCGGAGTACCCGACGAAAGTGCGGTCCGTGGACCCTTAGTAAATGAGCCCCAATATATGATGTTTTTGGTGCAGAAAATCCTGATGAAGAGCATAACAACGTGTTGGACACGTGGCTAATTGACGGACAAAATCTGTGTCCTGGAGTTCATAGCGAGTGTCAGGCCGACTTGAATATGCTGAATAATTTGCTGATCTATTATTGTAGCACTTGGAGATCTGTTTTATTGTATATCTTCTGGAAAATAAATGAGATGGCAAGAGTTTCCACATATGATGACCTCTCATGGTCCTCAGATTAAGATGCCTCTTGGTACCAGCGCCATTATTTTGTGTTCAATATGTTCAAGAACTCTGCTTGCTGTTCCAAGCTGAGCTAGTGCCTGTGGAGCTCATGCAGCTGTGCACCGGTTATCATCCTCTGTGTATAAGATCCTTCCCATTCAGTGACCGTGAGACAACATCTTACAGAGTTTCTCTCTTTATATCTTGGCTTCATACAGCAGATGGGCAGAGGGGGTCTGTCACTGCACCCCACTAGTGATGTTAGGTCCATAGCCCATCAGGCCCAGTCCTGTTCAAGTGAATGGAGCTGAGCTGCAATACCGAGATGAGCCACAATTAAATGTATGGCACTGTGCTAGGTGTAAAGCGAGGTGGTCCCAACACTCCTGGACGACCCCTTTAAAAAAAGAAATAATCCTTCTTAAACTGGAATAATCAGTGTAATTGTTTCCTTTCAAGTCTCTTCAATAAACAAGTCCCCTGGTTTACAGATGTAAAGGAACTACAACTCCCAGCGCGCTCAGCCTGCCCCTGCACCAGTCCCACAACATCTGGCTCCTTGCATCCCTGCGGTGCCGGAGCCTTTCATGGATCCTTTAAGCAGTTTGTTTTGCTGATCGCCCGGACGCTGAGAGCGGGTTTGATCCTGGCAGTTTTACTGATCGGATGTGACATTTTATTGTGCGGGAGAACAATACTTAATGCATCTAACAAATAAAATGAGCGGCGTCATAAATCCTCTATTGTCTGCCGCAGCGCGGTACGGGAAAGTGTGCGCTCACAGCCGAGGCGTCTCGCTCCTAATGATCCCTTATTGCAGCTTTATTCTGGCTGGAGGAGAGCTGCACTCAAGTCCTATAACTTTTATTATATCTCCCGCTGATAAGGAGAAGTCGTCTTCCCACATTACGGACGTGTATTCTGTATACAGTCAGGGACATAAATATTTGGACACTGACACAAATCTCAATTTTTTTACCTCTTTATTGAAACATATTCAAGTTATTGTTACATAATGGATATAACGTCCTGAGTCTCAGGATTCTCAGGATTCATTTGAGGTGATCCATATTAAAGCTGGATGAAGGTTTTGGGATTTTCAGCTCCTTAAAGGGACGTGTCATGGTGATGCCAGGAGCCCCGGCTCTGACCATACAGACTATGTATTTAATATAAGCAAAGGGACATGCTGCGTTTACCAAGGGGCACAATTGAAGGCTACATAGAAAAACATGTGTCTACATCCATATATTACTCCTATTCCCCATGTGCTAAAACACATCTATGAAAGACTAGAAAAGACAAAGAAGATAGATGGATTGCGATGGATAGAAGATAGATAGACAGAGACAAAGATAGATAGATAGATAGATAGAGCAGATAAGTGGGAAAAAAGCCGGGCAGATGGGTGGGCAGACAGAAAGCCGGGCAGATGGGTCGGCATATAGAAAGGTGGACAGATGGGTGGGCATATAGAAAGGCGGACAGATGGGTGGGCATATAGAAGGCGACAGGGTGGGCATATAAGGCGTAGCATGGTGGGCATAAGCGAAAGGGGACAGATGGTGGCATTAGAAAGGCGGACAGATGGGTGGCATACATAGAAGGCGACAGATGGGATGGCATATAGAAGGCGGACAGATGGGTGGGGCATATAGAAAGGCGGACAGATGGTTGGCATTAAAGGAGGACATTGGGTGTGGCAATGAAAGCACAATGGGTGGGCATATAGAAAGGCGGACAGATGGGTGGGCATATAGGCGGACAGATGGGTGGGCATATAGAAAGGCGGACCATGGGGGGCATAAGAAAGTGGACATATGGAGGGCATATAGAAAGGCTACGATGGGAGGGCATATATAAAGGCAAGATGGGGCAAAGGCTGACAGAGGGTGGCAATCAGAAGGCGGAATGGGCTGATTAAAGGCGGAAGATGGGGAGCATATAGAAAGGCGACAGATGGGTGGGCATATAGAAAGGCGGACAGATGGGTGGGCATATAGAAAGGCGGACAGATGGGAGGGGCATATATAAAAGTCGACGATAGGGCATATGAGCGACAGATGGGAGGGCATATAGAAAGGCGGACAGAATGGAGGCATATAGAAATGCGGACAGTATGGGGAGGGCATATAGAAAGCGGACAGATGGGTGGGGGCATATAAAAGGCGGACAGATGGTGCCATATAGAAAGGCGGACATATGGAGGGAATATGAAAGGCAACATGGGCAGAGAAGATGGTATCGCAGGCCTATAACACAAAGGAAAACCTAATAGATGTGTCCGCTGAGGGTTTTAAGTAAAATAACAGCTTTAGAATCTTCCGCACTGGGGAGCGTAGAGAGCGGTATTTATGTCCTGGAAGGGGTTTACTGGTGGATGCTGGTAAGTAGATTCATTTCTGCTGATGACACTAGATATGTAATAGGATGACCGCATCTTATATACAACAAAGTCAAACCTCCTCCCATTTACCATTATCCTCCACACAGACCGAGTGTGTTTCAGGGGATCAGCAAACTCTTGATGGTGTCCCAGGGGGACAGCGCCCAGGGCTGAGAGGCATACATACGTACAAGGTCTTTGCAGATTCAGCCCTTGCAATGTTAAAACTCCTGCCATAGATTAGGAGACTTGTAAATATCTTATCTTGGCAAACGGGATCAAGGCCAAGAGAACATTGGTTGCTGGACAAGAAACTGGTTTGTTCCCTGCCCGCGTGAACTTTTGTTGGAACAGAAGGCAGAACCTCTGCAGGAAACCAGCATGGTGGAAAGAACCATTGCTCAAGCACCTTCCACTTGAGGAAAAGGTTCCTTGTACAGGAATCCGTAAGAATTGTGCCTGGGACGATAAAGTATATTATCACAGATATTAAGATAATGGAAGCCAAGACATTGAACAACCTTTCGCTTATAAAATGCTGATACATGTGGGAAACGCCTGTTCATTACCCCCCCTGTAAACTAGGAAGACCTCTCTCTCTTTTTGGGGTGGGGAATTATATGGACAACTCTTTTCAGACTGCGACATGTTTTTTATCTTTCGGAGATGTCCCTGAATATGAGGACACTGTCCTAGAATTTTAGGACAGTTGGCTTAGAACCTAAAGTAGAAGTTATTTTGGTATTCATGTCGCTAACATAATGGGAACTGAAGGCTGTACTGTCACAACAATGTAGCATCATTACAATAGAATAATTTAACAGTAATGGGGCAGATTTCCTGTACCCCGTTACTGTCACACACTCGCGGCGCGTTGTCTCCACAGGATGTGGTCCCGGCGCAATTCGTGATAGATCGTGGCGCCGAGTGTTCCGATTGCACCCACCTGGATTCTTCTTCTGGTGCAGCATGTGAGTGCTTATATCTTGCAACACATCGCGTTTTTAAATTCCGCGGTTTTGTCCGAATCCTCTGGTGTCCGGCAGCACAACCCACCAATTATCTGTAACGTGCAAACCAGAGCCGTTGCGGCAAAATCCCGATCCTAGTGCGTCCGACGGGACCTAGCAAGAGCCCAATATGTTGGCCTTGAATAAGAATTCTTAGTATCAATTTCATATTCCCATAATCTATAATAATTGGACGTTGTCCAATGCATAATTAACTTTTTGGGCTTTCACATTCACACCACATTATTCAGGACACGCATTTACCCCTTTGTGCACCATGAATGTTTTCAGAGTCCGGGTGGGCCGGCGATCTGTAACAATATTGATGCCAGTCTGAGAACAATAACGCAGTCATTTTAGAAGGAGACACTGAAATAAATAGCAGAGGCAGTTATCGATCAATCACGTAGATGCGCAAATTCTGAACACCTTGAAAAAAAAAGAAAAAAACAAAAGAATCAGCGCCCTGATATTTGCATGAAGGACAAAATAACATTGTGACGCATTTTATTATCATCTGTTCCGAGCTTTTGAAGTGGTAAAGGCCGAATTTCATTATCCGTCCCTCCCATTTTTCATTACACAACACCTCTTCTCGGCTTTCATCTTAATTGAAAGGCACATTTCTAGTTGAAAGGAAAAACTAAACTGCGGTTCTGTGCGTTTCCCCTGGAGCTGCACTCCCTTATACTATAACTAACAGTGTGTATGAGAAAACTAAGTGTGGCTGAAGTTCCCAAACGAGAACATAAAAACATTAAACCCACTTGGGAATCACCACTAGGTGTTTTTTTTTTGGTCAGCATTGCTTTTCTAAAAGAGGTCTGTGCGAGGGCTGTCCCTTCCCTGGAACAGACCTAAAACATTTTTTCAATCTAGAAATAAGGGGTTCATCCAGTAGAGTGAACTCCCTCTATATGTAGGGACTTGACAAAGCCTAGAGGACCTAGAGACGCTGTCACTGGTGCGCCCGCTCCCTATCATCTCGGATCGCGGGCGCACCCATGCCCTCCCTGCTCTGGCTCCGGACTCCCAAGGGGTGATTGCGGCACTGTATGTCGGGCATTATACTGATCACTGACATACGCTTATGCTGGCATTCTTAATATTCGGCGTTGCATAAACCTGTATGCTGGGCATTCTAATGATCGCTGCACTGTATGCTGGGCATTCTAATGATCGCTGCACTGTATGCTGGGCATTCTAATGATCGCTGCACTGTATGCTGGGCATTCTACTGATCGCTGCACTGTATGCTGGGCTTCTAATGATTGCTGCACTTATCTGGCATTCTAATGATCGCTGCACTGTATGCTGGGCATTCTAATGATTGCTGCACTGTATGCTGGGCATACTGTCATACAAGGAACACAAAACATTTTAACAAATGAAAACCTACAGAAGACAATAAGAAAACACATAACGCTTTACCTGAGGCCAGAGCATGTGCTTAAAGTGACAGAGGAACCAGGATACCCCTCTACCTCTCCATGATAGTAGCAGCGATCCTTAAAGGGAAAACAAAGGAAATGTTACGACTGTTCACAGGAAGTTACAACTTAAAGGCTAAAACCAAATGCTGATAAAAAATAGTTTTGAGCCATTTTCTACATTGTGTACATTGTGTATATACATTTGTCATGTCTGAGTTTCATGGATGTAAATAGGGCTCTAAGACCAAACACAAGCTGTGGATGGGCATGGAGCGGTTTTTGGATGAATGCACCCATGTCTCCTTTTAGCTTGGACCACTCCTTTACCATCCAGTCGGAAGGAGAACAACTGTTGCATTGGCCATGTCTGGTCCTGCAACATTCAAGTGCCTGAGGCTAAATGTTGCAATTTCTAGGGTGTAAAAAAATTGTGTTTTTCCAACGGGTGATCCGAAAATTACCATTTGTGCTAATTGTTCCTGAATTGCCAATGGGATTTTGGCACACCGGCACTGGCATGCATGCGACGGAAATCGCTGGCGTGGCCGTATGCAAACCCGACGGATTCGGAAAAACTGCCGCATTTTAAAAAAAAAAGTGTCGCTTGACACGCGCTTACCTGCACCTAGGGTAGAACGGTGAACTTCAGTGCATTCCGATGAACTTTAGCGCAGCACCGACATCTGGTGGAAGTCGGAGGAACTACCTTAGTGAATCCCGGACGGACCTGAATCCTCCGCAGAGAACGCGCCGCTGGATCGCGAATGGACCAAAGTGGAGGGTGCTATGATCCAACATCTAAGGGCCCCTGTCCAAGGATCCATATATTACATTCAGTGCATAGGGGATGTGTCTGCACGCAAAACGATGAAAAATACCTAAATAGCTAAAGATTGTTCTGGTCTTGTGCAGGACATCTCAGATACTAGTGATTATGAAGAACTTTGGGTCCTTGCTGCAGCCATGACCTCCTGATATATTGTAGTCTTTATGTTGGATGACAATGGATGAAAGCAGTTTTTTCATGGAGGATTATGGTGTCCGGTACATGGATACAATCCTGCACCCCTACAGATGTTCCATCTCCATTCATAAGTCCCATAGTAGACACTGCACTGCATCCCCCTCCAAACAACTTCTCCTTGAGATTCCACTTCAAAGACAAATCTTCTTCTCCCACCCCCTAAAAAATGTGATAAGAGATATCTCTCATTCCATGACATGACCTCAACTTATTATATGATGACTGCTCTGGAGAGTCTGGAACATATAAAGTGCTGCCAAACCCCCAGCCTCATTTCCTGGTGGAGAACATAATGCCGTAAGAGGAATCTATTACACATCGTCCCAAAGACGTCTCATCTGCAAATACTCGACTTAAAGCTGTTATAACAAAGGCTGTAACTCTATACATTTGTGCACATAGCGTTCTACGAGAGAAGCCAACGGGGGGCGAAGCAGATCTAAAGTGGCCATTCATCAAAAAAGTTATGTCTGGGATATGGCAGATACTAGGAGTCCCATGTACTGTAGTCATCCTTTATTTAGTATAATTATATATATTCATAGGTTATACAGTTAAATAAAGACACTTGTCCATCAAGTTCAACCAAGGAAGGGAAGGGATTGGATGAGGAAGGGATTTAGGGGAAACAATTCTATATGACATAACTATCAATGTTATTTAGATATAACAAGGCATCTAGACTAGAGATGAGCGAACATGCTCGTCCGAGCTTGATGCTCGTTCGAGCATTAGCGTACTCGAAACTGCTCGTTGCTCGGACGAATACTTCGCCCGCTCGAGAAAATGGCAGCTCCCGCCGTTTTGCTTTTTGGCGGCCAGAAACAGAGCCAATCACAAGCCAGGAGACTCTGCACTCCACCCAGCATGACGTGGTACCCTTACACGTCGATAGCAGTGGTTGGCTGGCCAGATCAGGTGACCCTGGGATAGACTAGCCGCTGCCCGCGCTGCTCGGATCATTCTGTGTCTGGATGCCGCTAGGGAGAGAGCTGCTGCTGGTCAGGGAAAGCGTTAGGGTGTTCTATTAGCTTACTGTTAGGCAGGAGTGATTCTCAAAGAACCCAACAGCCCTTCTTAGGGCTACAATAACGTTCTACTTTTTTTATTTTAATTTGCATCTTTTACCATTTTGTGAGGAATTAGCAGGGGGACTTGCTACCGTTGTGTTTAGCTCTTAGTGGCACACATATCCATAGCAAAGAACGATAGTGGGAAATTAGTAGGGGTTGGAGTTCAATTAGGCAGATAACTCAGGTCATCTTACTCTGATATAGTGTTGCTTTGATACTTGGCTAGAAAATAGGCCATAGGATAATCAAGAGCTTATTTACGCCTACAGTAGGGTTGATACATTGATTTCTGGTTGATCTGACGGTGGCGACTTCTGCAGTGATGTACTAAGCCAATTACTGAGCAATTTTGGTAGTGAGACTCGGACCGCTGTGTCTGCGCCTGTTGAAAGGACCACATATCAACTAGCAAGACCCCGAAGTGGAAAATTATCGTAAGGGGTTGATTTCAATTAGGCACACACTCAGTGGTCCATCTCACTCTGCTCAATAGTAGTCGTGCCTTTGATACTTGGCTGAAAATACCACTAGAAGAGAAACAAAACCAGCACCTACGCTATCAGTAGCGTTCTATATTTGATTTCTGGTTTGATCTGCTGGGGCTGTTACTTGTCTGGCAGAGTACTAGCCAATTCTGACAATTGTAGTGATGAATTGCGGACCGCTGTGTCAATGCAACCTAGGTGACCAACATCCTCAGATCAAGACCGAAGTGGGAATTTAGTCAGGTGTTGTGATTTTCATATAGGCACTAAACTCATGTCATTCTCATCTGGCATAGTTAGTGTGCTTGATACTTGGCTAGAAAATAGCATAGGAGAATACTAAACAGCTTACTGACGCTACATAGCGTTCTAATCTATTTGATTCGGTTGATTCTGTGTGGCTGTACTTTTGCAGTCCGCATGTTACTAGCCAATTCTTGAGGCAATTTGTCTAGGAGATTGCGCACTGCTGTGTTTTGACGCTTAGTGACGTCACAGATACCATAGCAACACCAAAGTGGAAATTTTAGTGGGTTGGATTCAATACGGCACAGTCGGCGCATTTTCTTCTTTATTTATACGTTTATTTGTTTAATAACTGCAGTCGTCATATCATCTGGCAATCGTGTGTGCTTTCATACTGGCTAGAAATAGCCATAGGAGAATCCAAGAACGCTACGCCTACAGTAGCTTATATTCTTTGATTTCTGGTTGATCTGCTGGGGCTATTGGCTGCAGGCATGTACTTGCCAATTGTGAGCAATTTGTAGTGAGACTTGCGACCGCTGTGTTTTCGGCTTGAAGGTGGACGCAATATCTCATTGCAAAGGACCGAAGTGGAAAAATTTAGACAGGGGTTGGATTTCAATAGGCAATAACTCGTGTCATCTCATCTGGCCCTAGTAGGGTGCTTTCCATACTTGGCTAGACATAGCCATAGCAATAGAGATAGCATTGTTGGTTTTTGTTTTAAAACCAAAAACACAAAAAAAAAAAAAACACAAACAAAGTTAAAAAAAATTAAGCCTATAAACTCTCATTTAAAATGTTTACCGAGGGCTAGGGTAGAGGCGAGGGTGGGGACTGGGGCGTCCAACTACTGCAGGGGTCGAGGCCGGTGGCTGGGCGGGGATGAGACACCACCGCTTATGAGGGGCAGCAGGTAACCCGCGGATCTTACACTTCCCTAGGTTGCATGTCTGAAGGTAACTGGGACTCGTGGTATAGGCACTTGTGAGCGCAGAGAACAGGCGAAAGGTGATGTCGTGGATTGCTGACATGCTTCGACAATTTTCCACCAGTCATGTTCTCCACGCATTCCCCCATGTCCACCGAAATCGCCACTCCTCCGAGCATCCTCAGCCTACTCACCCCCCCCAGTTCTGCCCCCTCCAGGAAAATTTGGAATGAAAACGGCCTAATCTGAGGAAAACTGGTTTTCTGGACCTTCCCACAGTCAAACAAACACTTGTCCGTTGTGTGCTGAGCAATTGTCCGAATGCCCAGTTTTCACACAGTCAGTCTGTGGGTTATGATGACTTCTTGAACGTAGGGACAGTGTGGTAAAGAGTGTCGACGATGAGGAGACACGGTGTCACGACAGTGCGGGAAGTGTGTTGTCAGGGCAGAAGTCGAGGGGGGAGCAAGACGAGGGATGGAGGAATGAGGGTTACAGACCCAGTGGGTTGAGAGGCCGGGTGAACACAGTTGCTTCTGAGAACGTGAGGAGAGTCCTCGACAGAACAGGGTTGGAAAGAGGGCAGTGGTGGGGGCACAGACGGAGTAGGAGAGGCGGCCAGAGCTGGTGCATCACAGGCCAAATTTTCAACTAGTTTGCAAAGCCCTTCCCTGGAGTGGCTCTTGGCGGAGGGTCTAGTCTTTCATCAGAAGTCTGGAGGTTCTTTAAGGAAACCCACCGGATGACCGACTGACTGTTGTGTGCAACTTTGCCACCACCAGGCTCAGCCAGGGGTTTCCACCAACTCAGCTTAAACACATACACCAGCCAGAGGCGCAGGACCTATGAATGCTAAAACCCCACGTCAGTGCAACAAGCCCGTTCAACCTCGGCGGCGTCCACCATGCTCCCCCCTGTGTTCGCTGATAGTCAGCCCCTGCCCAGGACCCGCCACAAAAACCCATCGTCGCCTACCACGATCCTCCACAGCATCCAACCAGCGTCAGCTCTCCATAGCCTACCCCAGACGACTGGAGCGGAAACGCAATTAGTGACAACCCACCCGCAAGCCAGAGCCCTTAATGGTTCACATCTCAGATTGCTTAGCTGGAGATGCTGCCCCTATAGGGCTAGTAGAGACAGACGGCGCTTCGAAAACCTCATGGCGGCGGCCGCCCCTCGGTATCGGGTCCCCAGCGCCAACTTTCCCGATGTGGCCGTCCCAGCCCTGCACCACTGTTCAGACACTCACACCCGTGCCCTGAAACCAGACGCCGTTTCTGACAAGGTCCACCTGACCACGGACACGTGAACGAGTTGCTGCCCGGGCCAGGGCCAACTATATATCGACTGACGGACACATGGGTACTTGGTGGAGGCTGGGACCGATTGACCTGGGGCTGGTATATACTGCCGACCCGAGTGATTGGCGGGGCCTAACCTCGGTTCCAGGTGTTTCAGGCCTACTATGCCCTCTCCTCCTCACACACTCTCATCCCTCCTCTCGAATAACCATCCGTGGGCACGGCGCACATCAGGTCGTGCTCTAGGCACCAGCAGTGCCGTCGCTAAGCAGCAGCAGGCGGTGCTCAAAACTGCTGAGCCTAGGGGCACAAAAGGCACACACCCAAGAAGCTATTACAGGGCCAATTAACGGCGCAGCTGATCTGTGGCTGGCACCGCTGAACCTGAGCAGGGCATGTGTTGTTGACACGGCCGTAAACTGGTGGCGGCTCTGCACTCGGCAGACTGACACATGTGCCATGCCTGGCCATGTTCAAATCTGATAGTTCCAGCGTTCCTACAAGACATGAAACCCAATCTGTCTGCTTGCTCAACGAAGTGCGCCGCATCTGTGCGCATTTCAGGAAGTTCCAGCACACGATGCTGCACACGCTTCAGGCGCGCACGCCGCCTCCATCCACTGGCCCGCTCACCGAACTGGTTTGTGCGCGTGCCCACGAGTGGAATTCAACACTGCCATGTTTATCATAGTTTTACCAGCAGCGAGAGCGATTGTAAGTCCAGATGTCAACTTCCACCAGAAGTGGTAGTCAGGTCGTCGCTTCCTCAAGTCTACAATGAGGAGTGGAGTGAGGTGTCTGATATCGTGTCAGGTTGCTGAGTAATTGAGGAGTTCAACACCGATGGTTCAGTGGGATGCGCCATCAAACACCTACCATCCCGCTGCTTGGCCTTTGAAAAACTCTTCTGATCAGCATGAGAGTCGAAGCTGTTGCGCCGTCACAAGAGACGGGGAAGAATATCCCTTGTTGATAGCAACAGCACCCCTCAGTTCGTTTCTCCCGCCATATCGGAGGGAGGGGAGGTGGAGGAGATGAGGAGAAGAGAGGAGAATGTTGGCGAGACGACAAGGGGACCATTGCTGAGTCTTCACTGTTCAGCGGATGGGTCAGAAGAAGAGGGAGTGGAGGTAGGTTGGAGAGAGAAATGGACGTCAGGCCAGTGAGGGAGTGAATTCTACCGTTGGTTCGGCGCATATGGCAGAAATTTCATGTAGGCGGCCTATCCGTGACCCTCGCGGTTCAAGAATGTTATTCCAGCACCGACTTATGGGTGTGTTTTCACTCTCCTGGACCACGGTACAAAAGCAAAATCTTCCACTCTCATCCCTGCAGAGGAGGAGTGTGAGAATGCATGAATACCAGCAGGACGCCTGGGTGCACAGACTGAAACACGTATTCCCTTCCTTCTGACGCGCTAGCGCAGAGTGCGTAGTTCGCGGGCACAGGAAGCGGGAGGAGGAGAGTAGCGAGCAGGCAGTTGTCCAGCACGGAAAGGTACACTTTACAGGCTTTGCCAGCTTATGTCCCCCCGCAAGACACTGTCACCGCCTTCCCCAGTCCTCGGCAGAGTCAGGGCTGATCTTACAGAAAGTGTGTGAGGAGTTGTAGCTGACATACTCATCGTCCCTAAATGAATTACACAGCTCCTACAACTACTGGGTTCAAAGCTGGATGTGTGCACAAACTGGCGCTGTACGCTGGTAGGTTCTGGCCTTGCCTGCCGCTAGCGGTCTGTGTCGAGGGGGTTTTCAGTGCAGCTTGGGTGGGCCTCATCACCGAGAAGCGTACCCTGGTCACTGACAAGCGCTGACAAGCTGCCGCTTATTAAGATGAATAAGGGCTGGATTCTCAGAATTTCCAATGCTCCACCAGTGGAAGGAGCTCAACCTGAATAAGTTGAGCCATCCTCCTCCTCCTCCTCTTTTCTCTCCTTATTCCTTCCTCCTTTGTACAGTCAAAGCAGAGGGAATGGCTATTTGTGACAGGGGCCCACTGGCTCTTGGCTATAGTTACTATATGAATCAGTTTAATTTTTCTGGGGGCCACCTCCCGTCCTTGTTTGAACAATTTTGTGGTGCCACATACAGGACTGCAATACTTCCATTTTTGGAGGGCCACTACCCGCCGTCCTCTGTTTATAAAAATTTTGGGACGGCACTACCGGCTCTCAATCTATTCCCTTTTAGCGGGGCACGCACCTGCTCCTCTGTTTTGAACATTTTGGACTGCAATACAGCATCCAATCTATTCCATTTTTTCGGATGGAACACCTACTGCTCCTCTGGTTTGTGAAAAACTTTTGGGATTGCCACATAACAGCACTCATATCATTCCATTTTACTGGAGGGCACCTACCTCTCCTCTGGTTTGAAACGTTTTTGGGACTGCCACATACAGGCACTCATCTATCCATTTTGGCGGGAAACCCTACCTGCTCCTCTGGTTTGAAAACCTTTTTCGGGGAACTGCCACATGACAGGAACTCAAATCTATTCCATTTTTCCTGGAGGGCCACCTAACCTGCTCTCTGGTTTGAAAAATTTGGGCTGCCAATACCATGCACTCAATCTATTCCACTTTTTCTGGAGGAACACCTTACCCTGCTCCTCTGGTTTGAAAACTTTGGGGGAACTGCCACATACAGCCGTATCCAAATTAATTGTCTCCATAGCAACACCCACCGTTGTCTCATTGTACCTCCAAAATTCGTCCATATAGCTTGCCTCCTAACATCACTCCCCTTATCAAGACGGGTGTTGTCAGGGCAGAAATTGGGTTTTGCTTCGGATTCACATCAAAAGTTTGTTCTACTTTGTCGCCACCCGGCTGTATCACAAAATATCTGCAGCAAATTTACTGATTAACCGTATTATTTCAGCGCTTCTGCGCAGCTGTTTACTTCCCCCTCCCCCGCACAGATCCCAAACTTAAGAACGCTACTCACACTTGATCTATCAAAAGGTTTAGAGTGCTGTTTGGGAGTTTAGCCCTAGAACAGGGGCTTGGAGCGAAAGCTCGCCTGGCTGCAGAGCGCCAGTCATCCAAGATCCAACTAACAAGTTGTACTGAGCGAACACCTAATAATCTACTTCTAGTTCACTGCCCCATGACATGTCCCCTTATCAAACGAGCTGTGTCAGGCAGAATTTGGGTTGTTTTCATGGCTTCATGTTAAAAAACCTTTTTGTGTTCGCCACCCTGCTGTGTAATCCCACAAACATAACTGGCAAAACTTTATTTTATCATGTCACCGGAATAGTTGAGCGCTTCTTGCTACACCCTCCTTTTGTTCCTCTCGCACCCATTGGTTGAAGCCTGAGTCCATTAGGGTATGTCGCCATGACACTCTCTAGCCTGCTGCCGTCTGCCTCTGCATGCCGTCCCCTATAGGGTCAGGGTCATATTGGGTTGTTTTAGATGCTATCTAGCTTCATCTGTCCTCTGTCATGGCCATGCTGTTGCCCATAATTTTGCATAATGTTGCGATATGATAGCCTCAGAGGATCCATGCATGCTGCCCCTGCTGGTTCCTGTCCATTTCCGTGTGTTCCATCCTTTTCTGAGGTTCCAGGTGTTTCGCCAAGCTTCCCTGGCAGAGCCTTGGGTCGCCATGAAAAATGCTCGAGTCTCCATTGACTTCAATGGGGTTCGAGTCGAGACGAGCACTCGAGCATCGGGAAAAGTTCGCTTCGAATAAACGAGTACCCGAGCTTTTAGTTGCGCTCACTCTAATCTAGACCATTGGTGAAGCTCTCTGTTCCTGATGGGCTTCTGCTCCTGAGCTCTCTGTGTCCTGCGTGGACCAGAGCCTGAGCTCTTGTCTGTCTTCGTGCCCTGTTGGACCACGCGCCTGAAGCTCATCTGTTCGCTGCCTGATGCTGACCAGATGACTGAGCTCTCTGGGTCCCTGCTGTGACCAGCGCCTGAGCTCTTAGAGGTCCCGCTGTGACTCGAGGCCTGAGCCTCTCGCTTGTCAAGCTGGACAGGAATGATCCGCCTGCCCTGTGGACCATCGCTAGCTACTATGCGTCCCTGCTTGGGACCAGGCCTGAGCTCTCTGCTGTCCCTGCTGTGACCAGCGCCTGAGCTGTCTGCTGTCCCTGCTGTGACCAGCGCCTGAGCTCTCTGCTGTCCCTGCTGTGACCAGCGCCTGAGCTCTCTGCTGTCCCTGCTGTGACCAGCGCCTGAGCTCTCTGCTGTCCCTGCTGTGCTCTGCTCCTGAGCTCTCTGCTGTCCCTGCTGTGACCAGCGCCTGAGGCAGGCTATTCCACAGATTGACAGTTCTCATAGTAAAGAAGCCCTGTCACCTCTGGTGATTAAACCTTGTTTCCTCCGGATCGAGACAGTGCCCTCTCGTCTTTTGATTTAATTTAATCTGAAACAACTTACCACCATATTTTTTGTATGGACCAGTCAAATATTTATATAAATTAATCATGTCCCCTCGTAGTCGTCTCTTTTCCAGACTAAATAAATCAAGTTGTTTTAATCTTTCCTCATCACTGGGACCCTCCATACCCCTTATCATTTTTGTGGCTCTCTGTTGTCCCCTCTCCAGCTCCAAGGCTTCCTTTTTATGGAGTGGGAACCAGAACTGGACGGCATATTCCAGGTGAGGCTGAACCAATGCCTTGTACAGTGTAATATTACATCCCTATCACGAGAGTCCAGACCTCTGATACATGAAAAGATCCTGCAGCTTTAGAGGCAGCTGATTGACATTGCATGCTGTTATTTAATTTATGATCTAAACACATCAGACACATTTTTCCAATGTTACCCAAGTGATATTTTATTGGCCTAGTGGTAAAAGTTGGAGGGTTCCTCTACCAGAGCAATCTATGCAATTCTGTGAGCTGCCCATTTTAGCAACGCTCATAGATGTGGACCCGCTGGGTTTCAACTGGATTTCTCTTAGATCTAAACCAAAGATTGGAGTGTAACAGACTGGACATTATTCGCTGCTAAACCCTGCGGGTTTATGTTTGCAACACAGAAGACACCAAGTTGTAGTCCCATGGCAGCAAGGCACGATTAGTAGTCAGTGCTTGGGTAGATATGGGCCTGGTACTGGGTGGATTGGTCGACACAGGTCAAAATGGCCAGAAAAGGCAAAAAAGTTCCTTGAACACTTTTCACCTTTGATGCAATTTTTGGACTGGATCCAGATTGTTCCAGGACTGTTACTTGCACTGACATGTATCTAACTACTTACACAAGAGGTAGGTAAAAGCCATTGCAGTCAGCAGTCCAAGAACAAAACAAATTTAAGCCAAATATTAGGTATTCTTAAAACAGGTTGCCCAATCAAAGTGCAGTCAAGGACCAAATTAAGTTTAAGGGTGTTACATCTGCAGCAGGTTGGAGCCAGCACCATGTCCACCACTCCCGGGCAGCTGCAGGTATTCTTTCTCCTTGTGGCCTCCACATCCTAATGTCACTGCTGCTCTTATGGTGTATACACAGGACATCCTGCAGAAACTCTGCCTGACCTGGCATATCCACTGAACATCCTACACAAACTCCGTCTGCCCTGACATCAGCTTTTACATTGACCGTCCTACACCAACTGTACATGCTCTGACCTTGATCTGTCCACAGACCATTCTGCACAAACTCCACTTGTCCACAGAACATCCCAAACAAGTCCTATCTGTCCTGACATCAGCTTGTACATGTGATCATCCTACACAATCTCTGCCTGTCCTGACCTAGACTTGTACATAGACCATCCTGCATAATCTCTGCGTGCTCTGACCTTGGCTTGTCCACAGACCATTCTGCACAAACTCCACTTGTCCACAGAACATCCTAAACAAGTCCTATCTGTCCTGGCATCAGCTTGTACCTTTGATCATCCTACACAAACTCTGCCTGTCCTGACCTCGACTTGTCCACAGACCATCCTGCATAATCTCTACATGCTCTGACCTTGGCTTGTCCTCAGACCATTCTGCATAAACTCCACTTGTCCACAGAGCATCCTAAAGAAGTCCTATCTGTCCTGGCATCAGCTTGTACCTTTGATCATCCTACACAAACTCTGCCTGTCCTGACCTCGACTTGTCCACAGACCATCCTGCATAATCTCTACATGCTCTGACCTCGACTTGTCCACAGACCATCCTGCATAATCTCTGCATGCTCTGACCTTGGCTTGTCCTCAGACCATTCTGCATAAACTCCACTTGTCCACAGAACATCCTAAACAAGTCCTATCTGTCCTGGCATCAGCTCGTACATATGATCATCCTACACAAACTCTGCCTGTCCTGACCTCGACTTGTACATAGACCATCCTGCATAATCTCTGCGTGCTCTGACCTTGGCTTGTCCACAGACCATACTGTGCAACCTCTGCTTGTCTACAGAACATCTTACACAAGCCCCATCTGTCCTGGCATCAGCCAGCTTGTACATTTGACACAAACTCTGCCTGTCCTGACCTTGGCTTGTCCACACACCATATTGCACAAACTCTGCTTGTCTACAGACCATCCTACACCAGCCCTATCTGTCCTGGAATCAGCTTGTACCTTTGATCCTCCTACACAAACTCTGCCTGTCCAGACCAACCCGCATAATCTCTACGTGCCCTGACCTCGGCTTGTCCACAGACCATTCTACACAAGCCCCGTCTTCCCTGACACCAGCTTCTCTACCTAGTCTTATGGTGCTGCACAGTGGGCGCCTGCTTAAGTTATCTGCAATTAAACTAATCTAAGTGTCATAGATCTCCGTATGGGAGCCAAGCTTGGTAGGTAGAACTGATATTCCCAGGTCACAACCGATCAATGTCGCATGGGTTCTAATCCTACTGCAACACAAAGTCTGGCTCATTAAACTACATTATTATCACACCAGTTCACCATGGGTTAAATCTGCTGTGAGAATTAGCGGCACACATAGACGTGCTGGGGATCTATAATCTGCAATGATGGTTGTGATACCCACAAGAAAAAAAGCAGCTTTGCACCAATTTACTCCACTTTACCTGTTGGTGGCGTTTGAAGACTGAATTTTAAAGCAATATCCCCCCTTCCCCCCTACCCCCATACCCCCCCCCTCCGAGGTGAAATTCTTCTACCTGGCCACATCCAAATTCATTCATTTCTTTGGAAAAGATCAAACATTTCCAGCAAGGATGAGGAGCAGAAGAAATTTCTTGCAATCACAAAAATTACATTTAATTTTAAATAAAGTATGACAGATCAAATTTCGCGAGCCATCCGCGCCATGGCCGAGTAACGCAGACCTGTCTCAGGTCCTAAGCCGAACTGTCATCCGCTTGGTAACTTCATCTGCAATGGAAACGTGAGAATCTACAAGAGACGCTCAGGGCTTTACTAAAAAATGGGCTGGAAATGAGAAAATGATATAATGGCCGCGTGTAGTAACAGGACGGAGTGTAAGCTCTGGGGACAAGACGCTATTCACATAATGGAAAGCAGACTAGAAGATTTCCTGCCGCACAGGTCTGGATTGTATCTTATATTCTACATCTATGGTATATTGTATACAAATTGTTTCATATCAAACCACACCCCCTTTTCATCAAGTCCCGCCCCCTAGGTGAAAAAAGACTCTTAAATGGGGGGTTCAACCTGCAGCCACAATGGTGGCCATTTCACTTATGCTCCGTATTCTGCAGGATTTAGTGGACTGAACCGAGAGCTGTTTAAATGGACTCAGCAGGTCCGTTTCAGCTTTGTCGCTGGTAAATTCTTCATGGTGCAAGATTTTTTGGAACAAAGCCATTGGTGGGAAACCCTCTCGTGCTGTAGCTTCACAGGCTGTTACACTGTGTGAGTTTACAGCAAACAGAGGGAAAGGGCTGAGGGATCAGAGGGGAGGTTGAGACAGTGTAACAGCCTGAGAAGCTACACCACAGAGAGGCTCTGGTAACCTGCCACAGAGTCCTTCTGGCTTATTACCATAATTCTAAAAGTCGATTTTAGAAGGAAGGAGGCCATGGATAACACATATAAGAAGATCCCACAGTCCCGGTGCCCGGATCAATGAGTAATGTCCTTGGTTTATCAGGATGGATTGTGATGGCAGATTTCTTTTAAGTCTGTTATTTTCTAGATACAGTTGCACTTTTTTTCTGGTATTGCTACTAACAAATCCTCTGGAGCTTCTGTGATGCCCCCACTAAATAAACAGCGCCCCCTCTGACCATGGGCCATGCCTGGTACTGAAGCTTTGCATCTATTTTTATTTAAAATGTTAAAATGCCCAACACATTCAATATATTATCAATTATTACACCAGATTTTGAAGCTTTGCAGCTTTTGTCAGACCCAAAAAATTAAAAAAATTTCCTATTCTTCTGCAAAAAAAAATGTCTATTTTCTTTTCTTTATTTAAACTCGTCTTCTGGGTTATTTTCCTCTGACAAATAGCATGAATGATTGGAAATGATGATAAATCCCTTTAGTCAAGGATTAGTTCATCCAACCTGTTTCAATCCCATTTATGGTAGATCGAGCGGTGCCAGGAAAGATCCGGGAAATGTTATTGTTAGCCGCGTATCACAATCAGATTGTTTTTGGGTTTAATCATCTCACTCTGATTTATCACTAGTATATGGGGCAAAATAACATGTCATTACAGGAAATCTACCATTTGCTTTTATGCATCATGTACCAAACATACCTGTAGCTTCACAGATGCAGAAACATATCTTGTTTAATCTCTGAGTGGTTTTGCAGAAAACACAATTATAAAATTGTAATAATGAGGCTCTTTTGCTCCTGTGGCTGCCCCAGCGCTTCTCCTCACCCTAATTTTGCTCCAGCCTTGTCCTGCCCAGCATAAGCCGAGAATATAAAATCACTGTTGTCCCAGACAGGAAGAAGTAATCAATCACTGCACCATCCACCAGGTGCTATGTATGAGTCATCCTGCTCAGATTGATTAATCCTGTCTGGACAGTTCAGGAAGCTCGATGTAATGTGTTTATGTAGACAACCAGCTTTAATAAGGTTTTAGTAAACTGGGCTCAAGGATTAAACAAGATATGTTTCTGCCTCAGTGTCTCTACAGCAGTCTCAAGGTATGTTTGGCTCACACTGCATAAAAACAAATGGTAGGTTTCCTTTAAGTATTGCCATTTGTAATAGTACAGGGCAGGACAGAGATGTATATTCATCCCTTATTCTAAAGGGGTTTTGAAACATTCCAATTCCCGCACTTATCATATAGATATAGAACTCTAAATGTCATAATGTTCCACACATGAACTCCAAGGTGGTGGTACCGTATCTAGGCAAGGTTGAAATACTTTTTGGTTGGGGTTGACAAGATTACAACTGAACTCTGCCCCACCCAATAGCAATGGATCAGGTTATTTATTTTGCAAGTGGGTTCTCCATGCAGTGTCTGAGATTATTTTTATGTGAAAGGTCCTGCTGTAATACTGTGTGTATTTTCCCTGTACTGTGACATCACTGTGTGTATTATCCCTGTACTGTGACATCACTGTCTGTATTATCCCTGTACTGTGACATCACTGTGTGTAGTATCTCTGTACTGTGACATCACTGTGTGTATTTTCCCTGTACTGTGACATCACTGTGTGTATTATCCCTGTACTGTGACATCACTGTGTGTATTATCCTGTACTGTGACATCACTGTGTGTATTATCCCTGTACTGTGACATCACTGTGTGTATTATCCCTATACTGTGACATCACTGTGTGTATTATCCCTGTACTGTGACATCACTGTGTGTATTATCCCTGTACTGTGACATCACTGTGT
The DNA here is from genome assembly GCA_019512145.1 of Engystomops pustulosus. NCBI lineage: Eukaryota > Metazoa > Chordata > Amphibia > Anura > Leptodactylidae > Engystomops > Engystomops pustulosus. The sequence continues at coordinate 1,028,601 of CM033651.1, forward strand.
GTATTATCCCCTGTCTGTGAACATCACTGTGTGTATTAATCCCCTGTACTCTGTGCATCACTGTGTGGATTATCTCTGTATGGTGACATCAACTGTGGTATTATCGCCTGTACTGTGCTATCACGTGTGTGTATTATCTCCTGTGCTTTTGACCATCACTGTGTGGTATTATCTGTACTGTGACATCACTGTGTGTATATCCCTCGCCCTTGACTGACGTGACATCACTGTGTGTATATCTCTTGTACTGTACATCACTGGTGTAGTATTATCCCTGTACGTATCTCATCGGGTGTATTAATCGTCTGTGCTGTACTCACTGTGTGTATTATCTCGGTTCCGTGACATCACGTGTGTATTAAATCCCCTGTAACTGGTGACCATCACTGTGTGTATTTCCTCGTACTGGACATCACTGTGTGTAATTATCCCCTGTACTGTGACATCACTGGTGTATTATCCCTGTCTTGACTCACTGTGTGATTTCCGTACTGTGACATCACTGTGTATATACCTGTACTGTGACATCACTGTGTGTATATCCTGTACTGTGAACATCACTGTGTGTATATCCCTGTCTGTGACATCACGTGTGTATTATCCCTGTAACTGTGACATCACTGTGTGTATATTACTGTACTGTGACACGCACGGTGTGTATTATCTGTACGTGAAATCGCGCGTGTATTATCTCTGTACTGTGACATCACTGTGTGTATTAGCCCTGTATGTGTACAGCACTGTGTGTATTTCCGTGTACTGTGACATCACGTTTGATTATCCTGTACTGTGACATCACTGTGTGTATTATCCCCGCCACTGTGACATCACTGTGTGCCTTATCCCCTGCACTGTGACATAGCGCTGTGTGTATAATACCTGTACTGTGACATACACGTGTGTATTACCCTGTACTTGACATCACTGTGTGTATTATCAACCTGTACGTGACTCACTGTGTGTATTATCTCCGTACTGTGAACATCGCTTGGTGTATTATCCCTGTACTGTTGACAAAATCCTGTGGTGTATTTCCCTGTATGTGACTCACGTGTGGATATCCCCCGTACTTAAACATCACTTATGTGATTATCTCTGTATGTGAACATCACTGTGTAAAGGTATATCCTGTTACTGTGACTCACTGTTTCTTCTATATCAACTGTCTCCTGTACTGTTGACGCACTGTTGTTGATATCCTGTACTGTGACACACGTGTGGTATATCCTCAGTACTGTTGACATCACTGTGTATTATTCTGTACTGTGACATACCTGTGTGTATTCCTGTACTGTGACATCACGTGGTGTATTTCCCTGTACTGTTACATCACTGTGTATTATCCCTGTCTGTGACATCACTGTGTGTATTTCCCTGTACTGTGACATCACTGTGTGATATCCCGGTACTGTGACATCGCTATGTGTATTATCCTCTGTACTGGTTGACAAATCGCTGTGGTATTATCCCCTGTACGGTGACATCACTGTGTGTATTATCTCTGTACTTGACATCACTGTGTTATTATCCTGTACTGTGTACATCACTTGTGTATTATCCCTGTACTGTGACATCACTGTGTGTATTATCCCTGTACTGTGACATCACTGTGTGAATCAGGGACATCACTGTATTATCCTGTACTGTGACATTGCTGCTTGTATTAACCCTGTACTGTGACATTGCTGTGTGTATTATCCTGTACTGTGACATCACTGTGTGTATAATCCCCTGTACTGTGACATCACTGTTTGTATAATCCCTGTTCTGTGACAATCACTGTGTGTATTATCCTCTGTACGTGACATAACTGTGTGTAATCCCTGTACTGTGACATCACTGTGTGGTATTATCCCTGTACTGTGACATCACGTGTGTGTATCATGTACGTACTGTGACTCACGGTGTATTAATCCCTGTCTGTGACACCGCTGTGTGTTTATCCTGTACTGTGACATCGCTGTGTTTAATCTCTGTACTTTGACTCAATGTGGTGTATTATCCTTACTGTGGACATCACTGGTGTGTATTATCCCTGTACTGTGACATCACTGTGTGTATTAAATCCCGTACTGTGAAATCACTGTGTAATTATCCTCTGTACTGTGACATCACTGTGTGTTTATAATCTTTAGTGACATCCTGCGTGTATTACCCGTACTGTGACATCCCTGGTGTGTTTCGTCCTGTACTGTGACATCACTGTGTGTATTATCCCTGTACTGTGACAATCACTGTGTGTTATTATCCCTGTACTGTGACATCACTGTGGTATGTAATATCCCTGTACTGTGACATCACTGTTGTTATTACTCCCCTGTAACTGTGAATCCCCACTGTGTGTATTGTTCCTGGTACGTGTGACAATCACGTGTCTATTATCCGTACGTGACATCGCTGTGTGTAATTATCCCTGTACTGTGACATATTGTCGTGGTGTATTATCCTGTCTGTGACATCACGGTGTGTAATTATCCTGTACTTGACATCACTGTGTTATTAATCGCTGTACTGTAATCACTGTGTATTGGCGAAAAAACCCTCACGAAAAGACAAGTAAATTTTTTTCTAAACAACAACTGAAAACCTCAAGTAACTGCCACGCCGAGGTGGGGGGGGGGGTGTCACCCGCAGTGCACAGGGGCATCGGGGACTGGATTTGGGTTGCATGAATCTTGATACAAGGGGGGGGGGGGGGGGGGGGGGGGGGGGATCATCATTTGTATTCATACACTGTGTGAACGCTGCCTGAAACAGCGAAGAAATTGCAGAGGTGTACATATAATGATCTGTAGAGAATCATCCATCATGAGGCCCCCCCCCCACCCCCCACCTACTGCCCCAGCAACCCGTCCATGGGTGCCTATCCATAAATACACCCCGCTTATCTAGGTCATGGATAACCCCCAACCTCTTAAACACCCACAAGAAGTGCTCCACAACAAAGGATTAGTTATTCCTAGCAAATTTGCTTGCTCCAATGTGGGCTAGTGGTTATTGAGGATACACGATAATTATGGCCATGGACCATCGCACGCGAGAATGATATGGTTTGGTAAATTTTAAAGGGAATCCGCCACCACAATTGACCTACTCTAACTCACTACATGGGGTCTATGCCTACAGGTGCCACAACCCACCTGCTCCTTTTCTGCAACAAAATTCCCGCTGAATTTACTTGTAAGTGCTTTGCAGCACCTCATGGGCTCCCGTCCTACCATTTCTGGACCTCAGGAGAGGACGAGCTGAAGGATGAGCTAGAGAAAGAACGCTGGCTGTGGAAGTTAAGGAACTGAGGGACGTTGGATCCTGATGCTCTCCGATATACATCAAGGACCAATTATTGTATATTTGGTAAAGTTAACTTTTGCAACGCAGGAGTCAGCCGGAGATTATGTATCGGTGCCATAATGCTTTGGGTTGTTGCATATGGAGCGAGTCAGTCACATGGTTAGACTCGCTGTTTGACATCTGACCTCCCTTCCTTCCAGGAGACAAGTGTAATGACCTCATTGACTCGCATTTCTCGTCTCCAGGCTGCACAAACGTTCCGCCAATCCTCCCTATGCCCACAAGTTATATTGATCTGTTAGTTCCACTTAATGATTATTATGGTTGAAGGATCCCGACAAGGATCTTCTCATGGGACCAAACCGGAAGTTCCCTTCACTACTTAGCACTTCAAATGTTTTATCCTTTTTTCCATGACTGTTGCAGACCTGTCCGCATGAGCTATATGTTCTTCGAGAAAAACCGTATATATAGGATTCCTGCAAGCCCAATAATGATTCCTGGCAAGCAAGCTCTTCCTGAGAGAACATATATAGATTATCCTATAGGAAGCCCCGAGTGGTTACATGAAGGGCGATTTTCCAGCTGTACTGGCCCCGTAACTCGGCAAAAAAACAAGTGGGCTTATTATCCCATTTAACACATGGGGCAGATTTACTTACCACGCGCCCATTCGCGAGTCCAACGGCGGCGTTCTCCTTGGTGGATGTCGGGGTCTTTCCGGAGATCACTAAGGTATTTCCTCCGACGTCCACCTGGTGCGCGCTGCATGCGTCTAAGTTCCCCGAGAAAGTCTCCGAATGACCTCTGAAGTTTCCACGGCCTATTCCTGGTGAAGGTAAGCGCGAGTTCCCACAACATTTTTTTTTTTTTAAATGCAGCGTTTTTCTCGAACCGGTCGGGTTTTCTGGTCGAACGCTCCCCCCCCCCCCGGCCCCCCATTTTCCGTCGCAATGCATGCCAGCGGCCGATGCCCGACAATCCAATCGTCGATGCGGCAAAATCCCGGGCAATATTCGGTAACACGTCGGGAAAACGCGAATTCGGCACCTTAGTAAAATGACCCCCATTATAATATCAATTTAGAAAAGAAAATAAAAGATGATATAATAAACATATCGTCAAAAAAAAATATGGACCCCAGAGTTTTTACAACATTACAGAGTTGACTATAAGAACAAATCATATCTAAAAATCTTATCCAACAGTGACTTGTTCAAATACAAAAATGAATCAGAGACCGGCCAAAAAACAGTGAAAGTCCAGCACAGGGACCACAAGGTTGACCACTTGATGATGGTCCACCACTTCCGTGATGCTTTAATAAAGCATATTGTTAACATTTTTGTACGGAGATTTCTTTTCCCTTTGGTCTTTTTTTCTAAACGAAATATATTTTCCTAAACAATTTCTGTTAATTATACGACACAAATTTGGATAATAAGACCATATCTCCAGAAGAACAATGCCCACGTATGTCCTTGGTTTTGTATTGGTTGAAATCCTTGTATGTGCTTCCAATGTTATAGCAATACTAGACTTCATTTCATTTTTGTTGTGTTTTTTGTTGAGCAAGAAGTGATTCCCATTTTAATCCATATGCTAATTGAGACAGTTGCGTGCAACCAGTACTGTATCTTTAGGCCCCCAGAGCACTGACCACTTACTCTCTCCTCAGAGAAGCAGTGAGCTTGTCCTGTGTAGAAGCGATAGGGACAGCTACAAGAGGGTTAGGTTTTAGTTTGAATATGCAGTATTCCCTGGGTGCTAGGAGATCAACTGGGTTGCACCAACCGCCTCATTGAGCATGTATTAAATATGGGAATCTCTGTGGAACAAAATAAGATAAATACTAAGGTGTGTTGGAAGTTAGGTGCATGTCGTCCAGCATATCACTAAGTGCTTTGGTTGGTAGTAGTAGACACAATAAGCTGTCCGCTAATGTATTGCCTCTGAATCTTAAAATACATTAATTCTTTATATTTGTGCGGTGGTTATGCAGTATACCAACTTCTATTGTTTTCCGCACTGTAGAAACATTTTAATTAATAGTTAAAAACAAAAAAATCAACCCCACCCTCTCTGTGTGGCTTGTGGAAACTCGGGACTATGATCTCTCCAATGTCCTAATCCTACCACCCTAATCTTCCGCTACTCAAAATAGCGCAGACCTGCCAATCCGCTTTCACAGCATCGGTTGGTAAATTTCTTTCTTTGTAACCTACACAGTTACAGTTTTAACGCAACATGATCATAGAACGCCACCAGGAAAAAAAAAAAAAAGAGCCAGAAATCGGTCTTCGTTAACACAGAAAGTAATAGAACACAATTTACACATTATCAATGTGTTGCCGTTGTCAGGATAATTATAATCTGTTCCCCTGGCAGAAACTGTGGATCTCAGTAATTGTTCCATATTTTGTAAGATTTATTTTTCACAAGGTCTGCCGTCATTAGCAGACGTTCGCGAGCGTACAGAAGTTGCGCTCGTCCTGTGTTTTCCCATCTATTGATGCCCATATTTCATTTGTAGAATGCGCTCTTTCCGTTTGCAGAACTAACAGGTTGGCCTGTGACAATCCTCAGAATGAGAAATACTACATGTGAAAAATGTACAAAGCTGCCGGCCGAAAGAAATGAGTGTTAGCCGCATTAATCATACACGTGAACATAGGAGGTTATTATTAAAAAGGTGAAAGCATTCCCAAAAATTCCATCATGTAAAATAAGAGTCAATTTCCACAATCACTAGACAGAAAATTTTGGTATCCCATCTCTCGTCTCTTATTGTCCAATAGTCAAATCCCTTGTGAGGGCTGGGTTACCAGGACTCTCACCGTCTCTCTCCAGAGTCCTGTCACTCACCCTTGCGGCCGGCGGGTTATTAGGACCTAGTCTCACCGTCTCTCTTCGAGATCCTGTCAATCCCCTTTTGAAGGGCGGGTTACAGACCTCTCACATCTCTCTTCCAGAGTCCTGTCAATCACCTAGCTTGGGCGGGGTTACAGACTCTCACTCACCCGTCTTTTCGATAGATCCTGTCAATCACCTTGCGAGGGTCGGGGTTATCAGGACTCATCACCGAAAAAATACTCTCTTCAAGTCCTGTCACTCACCTTGTGTGGCGGGGTTGATCAGACTCTCAACCGTCTCCTCTTCAAGTCCTGTTCAATCAACCTTGCGTGGGCGGGGTATTAGGACTCTCCCGTCTCCTCTTCAGAGTCCTGTCAATCACCTTGCTGTGGCGGAGTTATCAGATCAATCACCATCTCTCCTCAATCCTAGGAAGAAGAGAAGGGAAGGAGAGATATAGTGATACACCTTGTGTGGGCGGGTTTTATTAGGACTCTCAGAGTCTCTCTTCAGAGTCCTGTCAACCACCTGTGTGTGGCGGGGTTATCAGTGACTCTCACCATCCTCGCTTCAGAGTCCTGGTCAATCACTTGCTGGGCGGTGGTTATTAGGACTTTCATCCGTCTCGCTTCATAGAGCCTGTCCACCACCTTGTGTGAGGCGATGGAAGGTTATTAGGACTCTCAAAAATCACCGTCTCTCTTCAGAGTACCTGTCAATCACCTTGTTGGGCGGGGGTTTTGCAAGAGAACTCCTCAGCGTCTCTCTCTATTCAGAGTCCTGTCAATAACACCTTGTGGTAAGGGCGGGTAAAATATGAGGACGTCTTCAGACTCTCCCACTGACCTTCTCTCTCTCCGAGTCCTGTCCACCACTTCTGTGTGCGGGGTTATGAGGACTCTCACCGCGTCTCTCTTAGACTGCACACCTAAGGGAAAGACGAACATCAATCGCCCGTAACTCATCCAATCCGAGCCAATCAATCCTGGTGTGGCAGAGTAAAAAAATATCCCGCATCTCAGCTCAACTCATTGATCTTCAATAAGGAAAAGTCAGACAAAGTGGGAACAAGGTATAACAAAAGGCAAATCTTCAAAACCGATTAAAAAGGTCAGTCTCAGGATCACGTATTGTGCTACACCTGCACAGGATCAGAAGGCTGCAGATTTACCAAACGGTGTAAATTGTTGCAGCAAGAATTGGCCTGATCTTTGTTGCTGTTGCTTTATAATCCACAGAGAATTCATTTCCACAGCGAATTTGTGTATGGATCTGGCTGTTGGGGGAAAATCCTGCGAATATGCGGCGAGTGGCCGACGGCCTTAGACCACATCCATGAAAAAAATAGACACGTTTCATAATTTTTTCCACGACAACAGACAGTGAAATACAAGTCAATGTGAAAACCCCCATAGATCAAAGGCTTTTTGATGCATCCGTGGAAATCACTGAACCACGGACGTGAAAAACACGCGCCAATGTGACAAGCCTTAGACAATAGTAACGAGAGGGTGGGATTCCCTTTATTTTGATCATTGCAAGCGGGAGGACTAAAACACTCTGTTTAAAAAAAAAATTAGCAAATCAGAAAACAGTATAATCCTGCCCCATACACACAGCTCTCCTATCGGAGCCCATCGCTCAGGCTCCACCCTCAACCCCAAGGGGTTAAAAAATACTTTATATATTGGATATATTTTTTTGTTCACATAGAACATCCAATAATCAATATATTCTCAACTTTTTTCCTAAACCTCCCGAAAAAAACTTTTCCACCAACCAAACATTATCCCAGAGTACGAGACGCTTTAACCTGCAGCTCCGCCGCCACCTACCAATCATACAGACATAGACCCCATGGACCATCACCCAAAAAAAAAAATGATACAGGGATATTAATATCTAAAAGACAGTCTAAAAAACCACATGACGAGAATCCCGGGACGCGTTCGGCGTTCGCCTGCCTGGGCTAGATAAGAACGCGGATCCTTGCAAGCGAGCCTGATTTCCCATTCCAGACAAATATTGGGAGTCATAACATTTGTTGCTGTGATTTGTAGAAACACAGATTATTTTCGGCAGTCATTCTAGACCCGTTGCTTTTCCAGCTGTTCCTTGCCTGAGCTCCGCTAGACTATCCGTCCTGGGGACATCAGTAACATGAAATATAGATCTGCTCCGGTAGGGACATCCGGGGATGTAATTCTCTCCCTCAATGCAGGATTCTGGGAGACGAGTCCTTTCACCGAATTCATTTGCACCTGAAACACATCACGCTGAGGCATAACAACCCACAAACACTGGTATGAGCTCTGAGGCTTCAATTACATTATTAATGGGGGAGGGGGGGGGGGCGGAAACGGCTCATTGCGAACATCTCAAAATTGGTTACTTTTGGTTGATTTCAGTAGATATTCGTTGTAAGGGTTAACTAGCGGACCGTATCACTCTTCCCCAATTTCCATTCTTCCTGGCCATGGTGTTCATTTTAACCTCTTGGTGACTAGAAATTTGGCTTGCAGCAGCTTCAGGTCTTGCGTTTTGCAGAGGGGATGTAGTATGTCTCAAGCTAATACTGCTGTCGTTGTCTTGCACTGAGCACATCAGTAATGTCATAATTTATTATACGGGTGGATTTTTCCTATTTTTTAACTTAAAAAAAGTTGCGTTTGATGTTACAAGACTTCAAAAGGGAATGCAGCAAATTTTTGGATGCAATGAAGCTGCTGTATATCCTAACCTGCCGTCTCACCTACAGAGGCTACCAACATTGACAAATGTGCTATAAAATGATGCAAGTAGTCCCTGATCCAACAAGATCAGTTAGAATTATGGCAAGGAGTCCCGATTCCCCACAATTATAGTTCATAAATGATGCAAGGAGTCCCCGATTCCCCACAATTATAGTTATAATGAAACAGAGTGACTCCCTGATTCCCACAATTAGTAGTGAAAGAGGCAAGGAGTCCCTGATTCCCCGACAATATAGTTATAAAAATGAGGCAGGGTCCCTGATTCCCCCACAATTATAGTTATAAATGAGGCAAGAGTCCCCGATTCCCCACAATTATAGTTTATAAATGATGCCAAGGGGTCCCGTGATTCCCCACAATTATAGTGATAAGTGATGCAGGAGTCCGATTCCCCACAATTATAGTTTTAAAGTGATGCAAGGAGTCCCTGATTTCCCCACAGTCCCCTTTCATGATCATATTTGCATTAGTGATAATTCTGCACAGAAGGATTTTGGGGGTCAGGGCAGCAATCAACGTTATGTGTTTGGGCCCCTGTAATGGAATAGGACAGGGTCTTACGTCCTGCTTCTACAATAGATTTACATTTTGTCGGTGTCCTAAGGGTATTGATGTCTCCCCCTGAGTACTTTAGCAATTGTTTGGGTTCCTTTAAGGTTAATTATCCTCAATGCTCAGGAGAAGGATGGGCATATTATCTGCGGCTATGGCCCATTTCATCTGCTCATTACTGCTCCGGTACTGGAACATGTCGATAAAGCCTTACGCTGGATTGGCGCGGTGATCACAGCGCTCCGTCTTCCATGTAGGTGGTTGGAGTGAAGTTCCCAGCGAACAATCCCCTGGAAATAATTAGCAGCCATAATTATAGCTCCGGCAGGAAGAGGAAGAGCGCACCATTTCCCATTCACCATCTTATTCCATTACCAGACATGGAAAGCAGGCTCATTGAAAATATAAAAGAATCAAAACCACCATCATCATCATCTCGGTGTTTCCTCACAAGAAAATCTCCGCTTCCAGTATAAATGGAGGAAAATGCTAATGAATATCTTCATACAATGGAGCAAAAGAAATGGTTTACCGGAATAGATCTAATCTCATGACCGGCATTACGACATATGGAGCTACACAGGAAATATTTGTACATTTTTGTATATTACCCATGGATTCCGTTACATAAATTTGCCCATAGCCCAGAAAGGTGAGAAAGTGATAGCAAGTCGGTGCCCTTGGTGTCAAGTGTCTTATTAGCAATTTATCAAAACTGTCCAGAGAAAAAGGACGAAATGCTCTGTGAAGTCCAGGGGTTGGGCTTTGTTTTGGAGCATTTCAAAAACAACATTGACTCTGTCTGGGCTGCAGATCCTCAGCTCTCAGCCCCCACCTGTGTGCTCCTGTACAGCTCCTCCCTCCTGCTCCTTTACGAGGACTCACAGGCGTGAGATGACACCAGTGGGGGAGGGAGGACTGTACAGGAGCACACAAGGTGGGGACTGAGAGCTGAGGTAGTGAGCAGAGAAGACCACTGTTGTTTTTTTTGAAATGCATCAACAAAGCTCAAACCCCTAGGACTACACAGGATTCTGTCAGGTGCAATGTAAGTTGTAACACACAACGATTATATGGTAATGCAATGCTTAGAAAGGCAAGAAGACAAATGTTCACGCAGGTGTGATGGGCTGCTGTAACCTGTCTTGAGGCGGCAGATGATAAGTTCGATCCAAAAACTCACAATGTCATTTTGTGGGATTGACATAGACTTGGACTTCAAATCACTGGACTCGATTGGTGATTCGGGGTTCGGTAGCGGGAAGATCAAAGTGCACCGAGGGATTTCTTGGACCACATTGACCATGTGCATCCAGCCCAAATATTATTAAGAGTTTCATGGTCATGACTTAAGAGCACAGCTAAGATCTAAAAAGTAAGGTAGATGCTAGTGGTTTTGGCTGGGCCTACACCCTACACAAACACCATAAAACCCTCTTGGATCCATTCGGGCGAACTGGATTCAGATTCTGTCTCACTGTCGCAGACATTTTCTTTTCTGCAGGATTTTGCTACAGACAAACCTGTGGCTTGTAACATTTTAACATAATTGCCCGATTATGGCAACTCCAAACCCATTGGTGTTGGCCAAGGTCCAGGAGACATAGCAAGTTAGTCTACTTGGTAAGTGCCCCAATGACCCCGGCCATGGCCCATAAACGGATAGGGATGTGTGATGGCTTTGGAAACAATAACTTGGAACTCATCCAAATTCACGCGTGTAGTTATGCGGCTTTTGTGCACGTGTGGGCCGCAGAGCTTGGCACCCCAGGATTCGGTACATACCCTAATGCATTGTCTTATTAATGGTGGTCCTAACACCAGGACCCCCATTGAATAGCACATAAGGTCTGAGGCCCTGTAATGCAGCAGGCATACTATCAGTACAACCCATGATCATGTCTCTCACTTCTGAATTTGACATAATTGTTATTTAAACGGTATAATGGATAAATCTGGTCATAAACACTGTTATGGGGCCACTGTCTCTAACAAATAACATTTACATTCCCATCAGCCGCGTTCCGCGTCAGGCACAGGTGCAGGCTTAGAGTAGTGTCAGGGGCTCATTCTTATCTGTAATCTAATTCATTTCTCCAGACCCGTTCTGATGTGCCATCTAATTTATTGGTAATGCACAAGTAGGTCATTGACCTTGAGGCCCCTCGTCTCCGTGATAATATTATCTGGTGCTCGGTCAGTAGAAACTGACAAAATAACACTCCACCGAGTAATAATGAAATCTCCTCCTATGGAAACGACTCATCAAAACATCTCAATCCTCGGCCTTAAAGACTATTAGCCTTCTTAGGGAGCACCCTACTACACATCTTTCTCCATCTCCCCTCTTATCTATTCCACCCAACCACTCCGTCACATCAGATCAGCCATCATCAATTTGTAATTTCAGAACAAATCCATTTTTCTGCCCCAAATCAAACACAATATTTTCAGATTTGCTTTGGATGAATCTTAAACGACAATAATAACGGAAAACGGCCAAATATGTTAAAACGTACGTAGAGTTCAAGGACTTTTGACGGTTTCCACGCTGTCCGTTTGCACCGATCTCCATTGTGTTATTATCTATTATATATCCTTTTTTTTTTTTTTTTTAACAAATAACTTGTGTTTTACAGGAGTAGAAATGGTTAAATACAAATTTCCAGGACAACTTCGTTTGGACCACATAGATTCGAACCAGAATCTCATGAAAAATACACTTTCGTCGGGTTTCCCGATTATTCCCGTTTTGCGCTGAATTGCCCCAGGATTTTGGCGCCGCGATTCGGATTGTGCGGCATCGGCACCGGCTTTCACGCGAAAGAAATCGGGATGCGTGGCTGTCGGACAACCCGACGATTCAGCAAAAATCAGCTGAATTAAAAAACTATTTGTGCCACAAGATCAAGCACTCACATGCACCAGGAGAAGAGGTGAAATACTCGGCGGACACGTACCCGGCACAGCAGCGAACACCTGCTGGATATCGGGCGCATGACCTTAGTGAATCCCGGCAGACCCGAAGTCCTTGTCGGGCCAGGATCGCTACTGGACCGGTACGTAACGTGCCCCAATGTATCGAATTGTGAATGATTGGCTCTTCTTCTTCGTCTGTACCACCTATCAATAAACTATTTTATCTTCAACGTCACACCACCTTAAAAACATGTCATATCCCAGTCCAGCCCCACATGAGTACACTCTCACACACCGATCTCTTCTCTATTTATCCACATATCTATCCAGCCAGATATATACCCATCATACAGCTATTTCCCATCCACGCCTCTTACCTCCCTCCCTTATATCCATCTATCCCATTATCACTTGATATCCGACCACCTTCCATCCACCCTCTAAGTACTAGATTCTGACACTTGAAAAAATCAAACTTACTAGAACAAGGGTGTTAATAACTCTTAATTGTAATCTCCTCATTTGATCTCATCGCACGTATTGCTCAGGATTACTAATGCAAGAAAAAAAAAAAAACCTCATTGATTTCCTTCTGCGTCCGTCCAGTACGTGAAGGATTGACAGCAATTCAGACGGCTATAATTCTGACTAACGAGACCAAACCATTAGAACTCCCAGAAAGGTCCACTAGAAAAGGTCTTAAACACCAGTTCAATTCAAATAGTAATACACAGGCGGTCCCCTACTTAAGAACACCCCTACTTACAGACAGTCCCAGTTACAGACAGTCTCTGGATGGTGTAATATACGTAACTTTAGTCCTAGGCTACATAATCAGCTTATAACAGTTATCACAGGTGTCTGTAATGAAGATTTAGTGTTAATTTGTTCTTATGACAATCCAACATTTTTAAATCCAATTGTCACAGAGAACCAAAAAGTTTTGTCTGGGGTTCAATGATAAAAATGATACATTCTGACTACATACAAATTCAACTTAAGAACAAACCTCCAGAACGTAATCTTGTTACGTAACCCGGGGACCTGCCTTAAAGGTAATCATAGATTATGAGACAGAGATACAAACCCTCATAGTAATGAGTTTTGTATTCTGTGTAAAGGTTTGTTCTATCTATGGTCTCCCCCTTTTAGCAGTAGATAACGTAGTAAGGGTGTTGACAGCGCTCCATCCCATAGGAGTTTACACCCCAGTCTCCAATATCTCCTCTATGGCAGACATGATGCTGGTACACAGATAACTTTTTTACTGTATTTTAATTACAGTATTTTTTCGGACTATAAGGCGCACCATCAATAAAGTGCCTGCTAAAAACGTCTAGGTTCATATATAAGGCGCACCATCAAACATGTCTGCTAAAACATCTAGGTTCATAAATATGGCGCACCTTATGTATAAGGATGAATGACCAGCAGGTGGCAGACCTGTGCACAGTACAAGGCAGCTATTGTCTGTATACGGTTCATATATAAGGAAGTGCACGGACTATAAGCGCAGCTTTAATTTCTGAGAAAATCAAAAGGTTTTTTGTGCGCCTATAGTCCCGAAAAAATACGGTATATAGAAAAACCACAACCATAACAAGATCACAGAGTGGATTGTTAGGGTTATTTTGGTTTATTTCCTTCTTTATAGGGGGAAAAAGACAATGCACTTCCCTATCAATGATTCTTTTATAACCAAATATCCAACTTCCTGGCACATGAAGAGCACAAAATTCGCTTTACAACATAGTGAACTATGACCACAACACCCCATAGGATTTCCTATTCAGTTGCAGGAGTTCTTCCTGAGGATAAAACTAAATGAGTGGCTTGGTTACACTCTGTATGGGAAGAAGACTCATTATGGCATAACCCTCTTCATACGGGCAGGGATTAGTAACGACAATCGCTCGCCAATGATTGCAGTTTGTGAGTGCTTTAAGGGTCTCTGTTTTTTCCGTTCTTAAATGGCTGCCAAATTTTCCCTCCTGTCCCTTCCCCCCCATGACATCATTAAGGGGGCAGCAGTTGTTGCTAGGTCTCTCTGCAGAGCCTTCTAAGGTTCGTGTGGCTGTCATTTAATACACACACTATTACAAACCCTGCTGAGGCAGGATATAATATTTAAAAAGACATTGTGGCAGAAAATATGCATACACACGCTTGTTACCTAAAAAACACTAATGTTTAATTTAACTTCGCTGAATTTTTTTTTTCACCTCCTAGGATACAGATAACAACTATATTTTCCACATCTGTGTTGTATTGGTTGAAAATCTAACAATATAAACAGCTTAAGGGGGGTCATTTACTTAAGGCCCAAATCGCTATTTTCGTCGGGTTTCCCGAATATTACTGATTTGTGCTGAATTGCCCTGGGTTTTTTGGGAGCCCGCGTTCTCGATTGTGGGCATCGGCCACTGGCATGTATGCAAACGAAATTCGTGGGCGCTGGCCGACGGATTAGAAAAAAACGCGGAATAAAAAAATAAAACCGTGTCGCTTGACATGGCTGCTACCTGTCACCAGGAATAGGATAGTGACAACTCTGGCGAACTTCGTTGGCTTCAGCGCAGCAGAGACAACCTGGTGGGCCATCGTGTGCACTACCCCACGGAAAGATGATCCAAATCCCGCCCGCTAGAATGATGCCGCTGGATTGCGGACGAACCATGTAGTAATGTGCCCCAAAATGTTGAATTGAGACATAAGGCCATAAAAGGTGAAAGAAAAGTGATCAGAGACTCCCAGGCCTGTATTTGATATCTGAATCCAATTTTGAATGTAAAAGGGCCTACAATTAAAGAAAATTCTAAAAATTAAAAAACACAGATAAAAAAAAGTATTTCCTCCTTCCTAGATCAGAAATAAAATAAAGATCCATCTTAGAATCTTGCTTGCTTTTTGGAAGTGGCAAACTATAAAATTAAATAGCAAGTGGATGATTCCTCGAAACTGCGGTACCCTAAACAGAAATGACGTACGTAAATAGGTATCAAAAAACGTTTGTACAGTGAAATCACAACCAAAATGAGTTAGCACATGAAAAAGTCACTCATCCCACAAAATGACACCGCCCTTAAAAGCCATAATCAAACGTATGAAGTTTTTCCATCACTGCAAACAAGACATGTTTTTGTTTTATTTTTTTGTGACAAAAAATATTTCCCGTAAATTCTGTGCATTAAAACAACCGGCGCGGGAACTAAAAGCTCACGTGACTTTAAAAAGGAAGAAAATACAAGTTTGTCAGACAACAAACACAAAACCCTCATAAAGCTCACTGGACTGAGGGAGGGGAGCCAACAACTTGAAAATACCCCTTGGCCAAAACAATGGGTCCATTTCTGTGTTTGCAAAGATTATACTATGGAATCAGGTTGTTGATAAATAAGTTAGGAATTAATCCAAATAATATTGGTGTAAAAATTAAATTGCAGGATGGAAAACTCACCCTAAACCAACGCCAAAGTAAAAAACAGGGTGCCGGACAAAACAAAACTGCAGGAAGCTGCTGGATGCAATAGAGACCCGAGAAATCCGCTAGATAAAATGAACACAGGAAAATAAATGGAAAGAAGACCAATGTAGCGGGGCGAGCGTTGATGGATCTTGACGATAGTCTCTAATTCTGTTAGCCGAATTTCATTTATTTAGTCCAAGATAACTCTGACAATTAATAATAGAAATCTAATATATAAAGAAGAGCGCAGGTTACAAAGGATAATGCAGGTCACCAGTGTCATTAATGGATTAATAATAGAATCATAAGGCAAGGGAGAAAGGGAGAATGATGATCAGATAGATATTAGATAGTAGATAGATCATCTATACTCTGCTAGATCTGAGATATCGTAGAATAGACGTATCGAAGGAGCTAGTAGCTGAAGCGGCTAATAGATAGATAGCTTATAGATGCAGGGAGATCGTCGCTAGATCGCTCTGCTCTTCGCTCGCTTCGCTAGCTCGCTGCGCTAGCTCGCTCGCCTCTGCTCGCGTCTCTCCCTCCTCGCCTCGCTCGCTTCCGCTCGGCTCGCCTACGCTCGCTCCATCGCTCGCTCTCGCTCGCTCTCGCTCGCTCGCGTAGTTATCTCGCTCGCTCGACTCGGCGCTCGCTCGCATCGGCTCGCTTCTCTCGCTCGGCCTCGCTCGGCGCTCGCCTCGCTCGCTTCGCTCGCTCGCCTCGCTCTCTGTTTGGTCTCGCTCGCCGCTCGCTGCTCGCGCCTCGCTCGCTCGCTCTGCGCTCGCTCCTCGCTCGGCGCTCGTGCTCGCTCGCTCGGCGCTCGCTACGCTCGCTCTCTCGCTCGCTCGCTTTCGTCTCGGCCTCGCTCGCTCGGCGCTCGCCTCGCCGGCGCTCTGCTCGCTCGCTCGCTCGCTCGCTCGCTCGCTCGCTCGCTCGCTCGCTGCTCGCGCTCTCTCTCGCTCGGCGCTCGCTCGTCGCTGCTCGCTCGCTCGCTCGGCGCTCGCCTCGCTCGCTCGCTCGGCTCCTCGCTCTCCTCCTACTTCGCTCGGACGCTCGTCCCGCTCGCTCGCTCGGCCTCGCTCGTCGCCGCTCGCTCGGCCTCGCTCGCTCGCTCGCTCGCTCGCTTGCTCAGCTCCGCTACTCCCTGGCATCGCTCGCTCCTCCGCTGGCGATCGCTCGGGCTCTGTCCTCGCTCGCCTGCCTCGCTCTCTCGCTCGGCGCTCGCTCGCCTCTCTCTTGCTCGGCGCTCGCTCGGCTCTCGCTGCTCTCTCGCTCGCTCGCTCGGCGCTCGCTCGCTCGCTCGCTTCGGCTCTCGCTCCTCGCTCGCTCGCGCTCGCTCGCTCTCTCGCTCGCTCGCTCGCTCGCTCCTCGCTAGCTCCTCTCTCTCTCGCTCGCTCGGCGCCGCTCGCATCGCCTCCGCTCCGCTCGCTCGCTCCTCTCGCTTCGCTCTCTCGCTCGCTCGCCTCGCCTCTCGCTCCCTCTCTCGCCTCGCTCCCTCTCGCTCGGCGCTCGCTCGCTCGCTCGCTCGCTCGGCTCGCTCGCATCGGCGCTCGCTCGCTCGCTCGCCCTCTCGCTCGCTCGCTCGCTCGCCGCTCGCATCTCGCTCGCTCTCTCGCTCGCTCGACTCCCTCGCTCGCTCGCTCGCTCGCTCGCCCGCGCTCGCTCGCTCGACTCGCCTCGCTCCGCTCGCTCGCTCGCGTCCGGCCCGGCCCGCCCTCCCCCCGTCGTTTCCCGCTCTTGCGCGCCTTTGTTCCCGCTGGTGCGCCGTGGCCCGCCCTCCCCCTCTCCGGCCCCCCTCCCTTTCCTTGCCCCCGGCCGCGTGTCTCCATTCCCGGTCCTGCATCCTCCCCCCGTGTTCGGCTCCCCTTCTCTCATCCCCGTGTTCTCCCCCCCCCCGCCTCATCTGTTCGTCCTGTCCCCGGTTCTCCTCTGGTCCTTCCGGTCTTTTTTCTTCCTTTTTCTGCGCTCCACCTCTCCTTTCTGGCACCCGGCGGCCCCCGTGCCCTGCGGTGCCGTCCTGCTGCTTTCGCCCCCTTCCGCGCCTGTGCGTCCTTGCTTGGCGCCTTTCGTTGTTGCTTTCCCTCCTTAGGTCATCCCCTTCTCCCCTTGTACCCACCGCTCGGCTTTCCGCTGTCTAACCCTCTGTTTGCCGTGGGAACCACGGCTCTCTTGCCGTCCTGAATACATTCCAGGGTCATCGAATTGGTCCTATATCCCTTACCCTACCCAATATGGCCGCCGACTCACAGAAGTCAAGCGCGCATTTGCGCCATCTTCGCCTAACAACGCATTTAACAGCACACACCAGTCTTTTTCCGCTCATTTCCGTAGGATTCAAGTCCAGAACACCAATGTTTCCGGCAATGGGGCGACAGACTTCGCGCCCAGACACGCAGGAGACACAAATCATCTGGAATTTATGAATGAACGTGCCGATACGGGGACGATCCGGAAGCCGATTGGTGGATATTTGTTCATGTGTAAAATCCTCACCGTATTTTCTCACCTTCCACTATGTATGTCAATTTCATCAACATCTAAATGCGATATGTATTTGATGATAACACTTGTAGATATACTATATAATATATTACGTCTCCCTGGCCTGGGGACTTACGGACTGTTACCCATATCGGAGTTTGCGTGGCTTTCTAAAACTTTCCTTCCTCTAGA
>CM033651.1:1052107-1058907 GCA_019512145.1 Engystomops pustulosus
GTATTGCCCCGATCCACCAGGTGTCTCTGCTGCGGCTGAAGTCCAACTAAGCCGCCAGAGTTCCCTATCCTATTCCTGGTCAGGTAAGCGCATGTCAACGACACGTTTTTTTATTTTTTTAATTCCGCGTTGTTTTTCTAATCCGTCGGCCACGCCCCCCGATTTCCGTTTGCATACATGGCCATGCGGAGCAACCACAATCGGAACGCGTGCGCCAAAACCAGGCATTCCAGCACAAATCAGGTAATATTCAGGGAAACCCGACGAAAAATAGCGATTTGGGCCCTTAATAACTGAACCCCCTTTGGTTTATTATTGTTAGTTTTAATACATCAGATTTGAAAATATATGTTATCTGTATCCTAGGAGGAAAAAAAAATTCCGATACGTAAAATTAACATTAGTGTTTTTTTAGCTAACTAGCTTGTTTGTATTGCATTATATTTCTGCACAATGCTTAAATATTATATCCTGCCTCCACAGGGTGTAATAGTGTTTATTAAAGACAGCCACAAGCAACCTTAGAAAGCTCGCAGGAGACCTAGCAACAACTGCTGCCCCTAATGATGTCATGTGGGAAGGAGGTAAACATTTGGCAGCCATTTAAGAGTGAAGAACAAACATAGACCCTTAAAGACTGCACAACTGCAATCATTGGCAGCGATTTGTCGTTACTTACTCCCTGCCCTGTATGAAGAGGGTTCATCCTAGGGGAGTCTTCTCCATACAGAGTTACAGTCAATTTTAGTTTTTTCAGGAAAGAACATCTTCAAACCTGAATAGGACTCCCATATGTGTTTGTTGTGTCATAGTTACATATTGTAAGCGATGTGCAATCAGTGCCAGGAGTTGGAATTTTTTTTGGGGGGGGGGGGGGGGGGATCAAAAAGAGTGCTAGGGAATTTCATGTTACTTTTTCCCCCTAACGAAGGAACTTACACCCAAACACCTACAAATCCACTCTGGAGATCCTGTATGGTTGGTTTCTTCTATATACCACCGTATTTTTTTCGGACTATAGGGCGCACAAAAACCTTTGATTTTCTCAGAAAATTAAAGGTCGCCTTATAGTCCAGTGCACCTTAGATATGACCGTACTTACAGAACAATAGCTGGCCTTTACTGTGCACTGTCTTCCACCTGCTGGCCGTCATCCTTATATCATGGCGCCTTATATATGACCTAGATGTTTTAGCAGACATTTATTAGATGGTGCGCCTTATATATGGGGAAAAAAAAAAACCCCCCTAAAAAAAGACGTTTTAGCAGCATTTATTGATGGTGCGCCTTATAGTCCGAAAAATCGTAATTAAAATTAGCAGTACAGTTATCTGTGGTACAGCACATGTCTGCCATAGTAGCGATATTGGAGACTGGGTGTAACTCCTATGGGATGGAGATCTTCAATCACCCTTACTACTTGTTCTACTGCTAACAGGGGGAGACCATAGATAGAACAACCTTTACACAGAATACAAAACTCATTACTATGAAGTGTTAATGTATCTCTGATCTCATATTCTATGATTACCTTTACAGGCTTCCCCGGGTTACGTACAAGATACTTCTGGAGGTTTGTTTCTTAAGTTTGATTTGTTATGTAAGTCAGAAACTGTACATTTTTCATTGTAACCCCATACAAAACGTTTTGGTCTCTGTGACCATTGGATTTAAAAATGTTTGGATGTCGATAAGAAACCAGGATTACACTAACTTCATTACAGACACCTGTGATCACGGTTTAGCTGATTATGTAGCCTAGGACGAAATACGTATATTACCAACATCCAGAGACTGTCTTGACTAGGGATTGTCCTGTAAGTCGGGTGTTCTTAATTAGGGGACCGCCTGTATTACATATTGAATTGACCTGGTGTAGAGACCTTTTCTAGTGGACTTTTCTGTGAGTTCTTAATGGTGTTGGTCTCGTTAGTCAAATTATCAGCCGTCTGAATTGCTGTCACTTCCTTCACGTATGTGACTGCCGCCAGAAGGAAATCATGAGGTTTTTTTTTTTTTTCTTGCATTAGTAAGCCTGAGCCATACGTGCGATGAGATCAATGGGAGATTCAATTAAAGAATTTATTAACACCCTTGTTTCTAGTAAGTTTTGATTTTCTCTCCAAAGTGTTCCAGATCTTAGTTCGTATAGGGTGGATGAGGTGGTCGGATATACAGTATAATTGGATAGAGGATAAGGAGGGAGTGTAAGAGGCGTGGATGGAGAAATCTGTATGATGGTATATAATTGCCTGGATGATAGTGGATAAATAGAGAAGAGATCGGTGAGGTACTCCCTGGTCTGAGATGGGATATACAGTTTTTTAAGGTGGGTGGGTTGATAGATAAATATTTTTATTGATAGGTAGGTACAGACGAGAGAGAGCCATCAATTCACAATTCGATACATTGGGGCACGTTTACTTACCCGGTCCATTAGCGATCCTTGGCCGATCAAAGAAAGGGTCGTGTCGGCCGGGTTCACTAAGGTCATGCCGCCCCGATATCCACAGGTGTCCCGCGCTGTGCCTGGTCCCGCCTGATTCACCTTCTTCTGCCGGTGCATTGAGTGCTTTATCTTGGGCACATATTTTTTTTAAATTCAGCGTTTTTCTGAATCCGTTTCGGGTTGTCCGACCGCCACGACATCCCGATTTCTTTCGCGTGAAAGCCGTGCCGATGCGGCCACAATCCGATCGCGTGCGCCAAAATCCTGGCAATTCACGCAAACGGAAATAATCGGGAAACCCACGCAGTGTCTTTTCATGAGATTCTGGTTCGAATCTATTTGGTTCCAAACGAAGTTGTCCCTGGAACTTTGTATTTAACGCGTTTCTACTCCTGTAAAACCAAGTTTATTTGTTAAAAAAAAAAAGATATAATAATATAAAACAAACAATGTGAGATGGTGCAAACGGACAGCGATGGAAACCTGTCAAAATCCATTGAACTCTCCGTACGTTTTAACATATTTGTCCGTTTTCCGTTATTATTGTCTGTTTAAGATTCATCCAAGCAAATCTGAAAATATTTTTTTTTTTTGATTTGGGGGGCAGAAATTGGATTTGTCTGATCTACAATGATGATTGCTGATCTGATGTAGCGCAGTGGTTGTGTGGAATAGATACGAGATGAGGAGATGATGAATAGATGTGTAGGGTGCTCGCCTTTAGAAGCGAAAGTCCTTAAGCCAGATTTACTGTTTCTGAATGATCGTCTCCATAGTGAGAGATTTCAGTATTATCTCGGTGGAGTTGTTTTTTGTCAGTCCTTCTACGACCGAGCACCAAGAGTAATATAATCACGGACGAGGGGCTCAAGGTCAATGACCTACTTGTGCATTACCAATAAATTAGATGCACCTCAGAACGGTCTGAGAATGAATTAGATTAACAGAAAGAAGAGCCTGACACTATCTCTAAGCCTCACCTGCTGGGGCCTGACGCGGACGCGCTGATGGGAATGTAAATGTTATGTTAGAGACAGATGGCCCCATAACAATGTTGTTTTTTGACCAGATTTATTCTACATTATTCCGTACAATAACATTATGTTCAAATTCAAATGTGAGCTACATGATCATGGTTGTACTGATAGTTATGCCTGCTGCATTCCAAGGGCCTCAGCCCCTTATAGTGCTATTCAATGGGGTCCTGGTTTTAGGACCACCATTAATAAGACACTGGCATTAGGGTATGTACCGAATTCCTGGGTGCCAAGCTCTTCCGGCCCACAGTGCACAAAAGCCGCCTAACTTACACAGACGTGGACTTTTGATGAAGTCCATTTATTGTTTTCCAAATCCATCCATCATCCGATCCTCTATCTTATGGGCGCATGGCCGGTATCATGGTCACCTAACCAGTAGACCTTAACTTGCATGTCTCCTGACCTTGGCCCACACAAATGTTTTTTGGGTTTGCCCCATAATCAGGCCATCGTATGTGTAAAATGTACAATCCACAGTTGTTGTCTGTATCAAAATCCTGCCGAAACGAATGTCTGCGACAGTGAGACAGAAATCTGAATCCCGTTCTGCCCGCTGGATCCAATGGTTTTAATGGTGTTTGGGGAGGTGTAGGCCCATGGCACAAAACCCTAGCATCTACTTACGTTGTAGATCTTAGCTTGTGGCCTTAAGTCGGTGACCATGAATTCTTAATAATATTTGGGGCTGGTGCACATGGTCAAGTTTGGTCCCAAGAAACTCCCTCGGTGCAATTCGGGATTTCCCGTACCGAACCCCGTCACAATCGAGGTCAGTGATTTGAAGTCCAGTCTATTTAATGCCCACAATGGCAATTGTGAGTTTCGTGGACCGACCTATTCATCTGCCGCGAAAGACAGGTTACAGCATCCGCCCTCACACATCAGTGACGATTTGTCTTTTCTGCCTTTTCTAAGCATTTGCATACCATATAACGTGTGTTACACACATTGCACCCTGACAGAATCCCCTCTGTTGTAGCCCTAGGGGTTGAGCTTGGTTTGGATGCATTTCAAAAAAACAACACGGGCTTCTCCGCTCACTCCTCACTCTCAGTCCCCACTTTGTGCTCCTGTACAGCTCCTTCCCTCCCCCACGGTGTCATCTCACTATCCTGTGAGCTCTGTAAGGACAGGAGGGATGAGCTGTACAGAGCACCCAGGTGGGGGCTGAAGCTGAGGAATTCCTGCAGCCCAGACAAGTACATTGGTTTTTTTGAAATGCATCCAAACCACAAGCCAACCCCCTGGACTTCACAGAGCATTCTGTCCTTTTCTCTGGACAGTTTGCTAAATCTGCATAATAAGACATTGACACCAACGGGCACGACTCCTATCACTTTCTTCACCTTTTCTGACTATGGGCAACATTTCTGTAAGGATTTCCATGGGTAATATACAAAAATGTACACAATATTTCCTGTGTAGCTCCATGCTGTCAGTATGACCGGTCCCATGGAGATCTATTCCGGTAAACCATTTTCTTTTGCTCCCATTTGTATAGATATTCATTAGCATTTCCTCATTTATAACTGGAGCGGAGATTTTTCTTGAGAAACATCAGATGATGATGAGTGATGGTGTTTTGATTCTTTTCATATTTTCAATAGCGCTTCATGTCTGGTAATGGAAAAATAAGATGGTGAAATGTGTTTGCTCTCCTTTTCCTGCCGGGTAATAATTAGGATGTCTTAATTATTTTCCAGGGGTATTTTCGCTGGGAACTTCACTACACCTACCTACTGGAAGACTGGATGCGTGTGCTGCACCGCGCACAATCACACGGTACGCTCTTATCGACATGTGTCCCATGTAACCTCCATAGTATAGGCAGATAAATGGGCATAGCCGCGTAAACTCCATCCTTCTCCTGAGCACTTGAGATAGATTAACCCTTACAGGACCCAACATTGCAAAGATATCAGGGGGAGACAATCAATACCCTTAGGACACCGACAAAATGTAATCTATTGTAGAGGCAGGACGCTATAGCCCTGTGCCCTTCCATACGGTCCCAAACACATAACGTTGAGTTGCTGCCCTGACCCCAAAATCCTTTCTGTGCAGAATTTAATCCACTAATGCAAATATGATCATGAAATGGTACTGTGGGGATAAGGGACCTCCTTGCATCAGTTAAAACTATAATTGTGTGGAATCGGGACTCCTTGCATCAACGTATCACATCTTGTGGGGAATCAGGACCCCTTGCCCTCATTTATACTTATAATTGTGGGGATCGGGGACTCCGTGCCTCATTTTATAACTATAATTGTGGGGAATCAGGGACTCCCTTGCCCATTTTATAAACTATATGTGGGGGAATCAGGACTCCTTGCCTCTTTATTCACTATACTTGTGGGATCAGGGGGAAAACAAACTCCTGTTCCTTATAACTAAATTGTGGGGAATCGGGGGGGGGGACTCCTTGTCATTAAACTATAATGGTGGGGACTCAGGACTTCCTTTCATAATTTATAACTATATTGTTGGAATTAGGGGGACTCTTGCATCGTTTTATAGCACATTTTTCATTTGGTAGCCTCTGTAGGCTGAGACGGTCAGGTTTAGGATATACAGCAGCTTCATGCATCCAAAAAAGGCTGCATTTTCCCCGTTTTGAAGTCTGTCAGACATCACACGCAACTTTTTTTAAAGTTAAAAAATAGGTAAAATCCACCCGTATAATAAATTTATGACATTACTGATGTGCTCAGTGCAAGACAAACTACAGCAGATTAGCTTGAAGATCACTACCTCCCATCCTGCACAAACCAACCCCCCCCCCCGCAAGAAATGAACTCTGCAGCCAAATTATCGAAGTCACCAAGAGGTTAAAATGAACACCCATGGCCCATAAGAATGTAAATTGGGTGGAAGTGATTACGGTCCGCTAGTTTAACCCTTACAAATGATATCCTACTTCTAGTGGCAATGTCATAAATGACCAATTTAAGTTTTACAATATTTTTTTTACTCATTTTGTTGAACTTTACGAGACAAAGTAACTATTATACCCAGTCCAATAAGCTTGTCAGACCTGGTAGGTTTTTTAAAATTTTATTTTAATCACATGACTTCATCCAGCTGTGTTACGTTTAAATCCTGTTAGCATAATAATAATAATAACTCTGTACTGTGACATCACTGTGTGTATTATCCTGTCCTGTGACATCACTGTGTGTATTATCCCTGTACTGTGACATCGCTGTGTGTATTATCCTGTACTGTGACATCACTGTGTGTATTATCCCCTGTACTGTGACATCCCTGTGTGTATTATCTCTGTACTGTGACATCACTGTGTGTATTAT
>CM033651.1:1059077-1543978 GCA_019512145.1 Engystomops pustulosus
TGTGTGTATTATCTCTGTACTGTGACATCACTGTGTGTATTATCCCCTGTACTGTGACATCACTGTGTGTATTATCCCTGTACTGTGACATCACTGTGTGTATTATCCCTGTACTGTGACATCACTGTGTGTATTATCCCTGTACTGTGACATCACTGTGTGTATTATTCCTGTACTGTGACATCACTGTGTCTATTATCCTGTACTGTGACATCGCTGTGTGTATTATCCCTGTACTGTGACATCATTGTGTGTATTATCCCTGTACTGTGACATCACTGTGTCTATTATCCTGTACTGTGACATCACTGTGTGTATTATCTCTGTACTGTGACATCACTGTGTATTGGCCGCCCCTCACGAAAAGACAAGTAAATTTTTTCTAAACAACAACTGAAAACCTCTCTGGCCCCCGAGGGGGGGGGGGGGGTGTCACCCGCAGTGCACAGGGGCATCGGGGATCTTGGATTTGGGTTGCATATAGATATTGATTACAATGATCATCATTTGGTATTCAATACACGTGTGTGAACGCTGCCTGAAACAGCGGATACATTGCAGTAGGTGTATCATATTAATGATCTGAGGAGAAGTCATCCATATCATGGGCCCCCCCCCCACCCCCACCTGACTGCCCCAGGCACCGCGTCCATGGTGCCTATCCATAAATACACCCCTGCTTATCTAGGTCATGGATGAAACCCCCAACCTCTTAAACGACCCACAAAGTAAGTGCTCCACAACAAAGGATTAGTTATTCTCTACAAATTTGCTCCCAAATTGTGGCTAGTGGGTGATGTGAGGTTACACTAAGTATGTCCTGGACCATCCAGCAGCGAGAATGATAGGTTTGGTAAATTTTAAAGGGAATCCGCCACCACAATTGACCTACCTCTACTCACTACATGGGGCTATGCCTACAGGTGCCAACAACCCACCTGCTCCTTCTATGCAACAAATTCCGCTTGAATTTACTTGAAGTGCTTTGGCAGAGCACCTCAGGGCTCCGCGTCTACCATTTGCTGGACTCAGGAGAGACGTAGCTGAAGGAGGGAAGCTAGAGAGAAGACGCTGGGCTGTGGAAGTGTAGCTGGGGACGTTGGATCCCTGAGCTCCGAGTATAACATCAGCCAAATTTGTATATTGGTAAAGTTAACTTTTGGCACGGAAGGAGCAGCCGGAGATTATGTATCGGTGGCCATTGCTTTGGTTGTTGCATATGGACGGCTTCATCACATGGTAGACTCTGCTGTTGACATCTGACCCCTTCCTTCCAGGAGACAATGTAATGGACCTCATTGACTCGCATGTTCTCTCCAGGCTGCACAACGTTCCGCCAATCCTCCCTTAGGCCCACAAGTTATTTGATCTGTTAGTTCCACTTAATGATGATATATGGTTGAAGGATCCCGTCATGGATCTTCTCCATGGACCAAGACCGGAGAGTCCTTCACTAATTAGCACTTCAATGATTTTATCTCTTATTTTCCATGACTGTTGCAGCCTTCGCATGAGCTATAATGGTTCTTCGGAGATAAAACCGTATATAGATTGTATTCCTCAAGACTCCAATAATTGAATTCCTGGCAAGCAAAGCTCTTCCTGAGAGAACATATATAGATATCCTTATAGGAAGCCCCGGAGTGTGTACATGAAGGAGCTGATTTTCCAGCTTACTGGCCACGTAACTCCCAGCAGTGGCTTATATCCCATTTAACACATTGGGGCAGATTTACTTACCCGGCCCATTCGCGATCCAGCGGCGCGTTCTCTGCGGTGGATTCGGGTCTTCCGGCGATTCACTAAGGTAGTTCCTCCGACGTCCACCTGGTGGCGCTGCTGCGCTGAAGTTCCCCGAGGTCTGCCGGAATGCCCTGAAGTTCACCGGCCTATTCCTGGTGAAGGTAAGCGCGAGTCCCACAACATTTTTTTTTTTTTAAATGCAGCGGTTTTTCCGAATCCGTCGGGTTTTCGGTCGGATACGCTCCCCCCCCCCCGATTTCCGTCGCATGCATGCCAGCGCCGATGCACCACAATCCAATCGCGTGCGGCAAAATCCCGGGCAAATATTCGGGTAACACGTCGGGAAAACGCGAATCGGGCCCTTAGTAAATGACCCCCATTATATATCATTATGAATATTATGAACATCAGTCTGGTCACAAAATATGGCCACAGAGTTTACACATTACAGATTGACTATAAGAAACAATCATATCTAAAAATCTTAATCCAACGAGTGACGTTGTATCAAATACAAAAATGAACAGAGATCCGAGGCCACGTGAAGTCCTAGCACAGGGACACACAGGGTTGACCACTTGGATGATGGTCACCACTTCCGTGATGCTTTTAAATAAAGAAATATTTGTTAACATTTTTGTAGAATTTCTTTCCCATTTTGGTCTTTTTTTCTAAACAAATATATTTTCCTAAATAATTTCTTTAATTATTACACACAAATTGGGAATAAGATGACCATTCTCCATGAAGAAAATGCCCACTGTGTCCTTGGGTTTGTATTTGAATCCTTGTATGTGGCTTCCAATGTTCATAGCAATACTAGACTTCATTTCATTTTTGTGTGTTTTTGTTGAGCAAGAAGTGATTCCCATTTTAATCCATATGCTAATGAGACAGTTGGTGCACCAGGTATGTATCTTTAGCCCCCAGAGCACTGGACCACTACTCTCTCCTTCAGAGAAGCAGGAGCTTTGTCTTGTGAGAAGCATGGGACAGCTACAAGAGGTTAGTGTTTTAGTTTGGAATAGCAGTATTCCGGGTGCTGAGGAGACAACCTGGGTGCACCAACTGCCTCATTAGCATATGGATTAAAATGGGAATCTCTTGGGAACAAAATAGAGAGAAATACTAAAGGTGTGTTGGAAGTTATGGTGCAGGTCTCCAGCATATCATAAGGCTTGGTATTGGTAGTAGACAAAATAACTGCTCCATATGTATTCCCTCTGATCATTATAAAATGCATTAATTGCTTTATATGTGTTGCGGTGGTTATGAGGATACCAACTTTCTAATTTGTTTCGCACTGTAAAAATTTTAATTAATAGTTAAAAAAACAAAAAAATAAACCCCACCCTCTTGTGTGGCTTGTGGAACTCGGGACTATGATCTCTCCAATGTCCTAGTCCTACCCCTAATCTTCCGCTACATAGGCGTCAGACCTGCACAATCGCTTTCAGCATCGGTTTGGTAATTTCTTTGTAACCTTCACAGTTAAAGTTTTAACGCAACATGATCAATAGACGCCACCTCCTTCGTTAACACAGAAAGTAGAGAGAACACAATTACACAATTATACAATGTTGTGCCGTTGTAGGATAATGTATAATCTGGTCCCTGGCAGAACGGGTGGATTCTCAGTAATTGTTGCCATTATTTTGTAAGATTTATTTCCAAGGTCTGCCGTCAATTAGCAGACGTCTCGCAGCGGCAGAAGTTAGCGCTCGTCTGTGTTTTCATATATTGATGCCCATATTTCATTTGTAGAATCGCTCTTCCGTTTGGCAGAACTAACAGGTTGGCTGTGACAATCCTCGGAATGAAGAATACTACAATGTTATAAAATGTTACAAAGCTGCCGGCGAAGAACAATGATGTGGAGCCGCCATTAATCATTCACGTAACGGAGAGGTTATTATTAAAAAAGGGGAAAGCATTCCCAAAAATTCACACATGTAAAATAAGAGTCAATTTCACATCAATAGACATAAATTTTGTGATCACCATCTCTCTTCATAGTCCTGTCAATCACCTTGTGAGGGCGGGGTTACCAGGACTCTCACCGTCTCTCTTCAGAGTCCTGTCAATCACCTTGCGAGGGCGGGGTTATCAGGACTCTCACCGTCTCTCTTCAGAGTCCTGTCAATCACCTTGTGTGGGCGGGGTTATCAGGACTCTCACACCGTCTCTCTTCAATAATCTGTCAATCACCTTGCGAGGTCCGGGGGTTATCAAGGACTGCATCACCAAAAAAAAATACTCTCGTCAAGTCCTGTCAATCACCTTGCGTGGGCGGAGTTATCAGGACTCTCACCATCTCTCTTCAAAGTCCTGTTAATCACCTTGTGTGGGCGGGGTTATTAGGACTCTCAGCGTCTCTCTTCAGAGTCCTGTCAACCACCTTGTGTGGGCGGGGTTATAGGAACTCACCATCTCTCTCAAGTCCTGTCAATCATGAGAGGGGGGGAAGGAGAGAAAGTATGTGATTATATCACCTTGTGTGGGCGGGGTTATAGGACTCTCAGGTTCTCTCTTCAGAGTCCTGTCACCACCTGTGTGGGCGGGGTTATCAGGACTCTCACCATCCGCTCCTTCAGAGTCCTGTCAATCACTTGCTGGGCGGGGTTATTAGGACTTCACCGTCTCCTTCAAGAGTCCTGTAACCACCTTGTGTGGGCGGGGTTATCAGACTCTCACCGTCTCTCTTCAGAGTCCTGTCAATCACCTGTGTGGGGCGGGTTATTAGAACTCTCACGTCTCTCTTCTTTTCCGAGTCCTGTCAATCACCTTGTGTGGGCGGGGTTATGAGGACTCTCAGCGTCTCTCTTCCGAGTCCTGTCAACCACCTTCTGTGGGCGGGGTTATGAGGACTCTCACCGTCTCTCTTCAGAGTCCTGTCAATCACCCTGTGAGGGCGGGATTATCAGGACTCTCACCATCTCTCTTCCGAGTCCTGTCAATCACCTTGTGTGGGCGGAGTTACCCGCACTCTCACCGTCAATCATTGTTTGTAGAGTCATCAGGGCTCTCAGTGATTGGCTACCTGCACAGGATGCAGAATGGCTGCAGATTTACCACGGTGTAAATTTTGCAGCAAGAATTGCCTGATCTTTGTTGCTGTTGCTTATAAATCCACATGAGAAATCCATTTCCACAGCGAATTTGTGTATGGAATCTGGATGTGGGGGAAAATCCATGCGGAATATGCGGCGAGTGGCCGACGGCCTTAGATCCACATCCATGAAAAAAATAGGACACGTTTCATAATTTTTTCCACAGACAACAGATCAGTGAAAATACAAGTCAATGTGAAAACCCCCATAGAAATCAAAGGCTTTGTGAGGCATCCGTGGAAATCACTGAACCACGGACGTGAAAAACAGCGCCAATGTGACAGAGCCCTTAGACAATAGGTAAACGAGAGGGTGGGATTCCCTTTATTTTGATCATTGCAGCGGGAGGACTAAAACACTTCTGTTTAAAAAAAATTAGGATTAGCAAATCAGGAAAAACGAGTATAATCCTGCTCCCATACACACAGCATCTCCATGATCGGGAGCCCATCGCTCATGCTCCACCCTCAACCCCAAGGGGTTAAAAAATACTTTATATATTGGATATATTTTTTGTTCACATAGAACATCCAATAATCAATATATTCTCAACTTTTTTCCTAAACTCCGAAAAAAACTTTTCCACCAACGCAAACATTATCCCAAGTACGAGAGCGTTAACCCCTGCAGCTCCGCCGCCACCTACCAATCATACAGACATAGACCCCATGACCATCACCCAAAAAAAAAAATGATACAAGGGATATTAAATATCTAAAAGACAGTCTAAAAAACCACATGACAGAGGATCCCGGGACGCGGTCGGCGTTCGCCTGCTGGACGCTAGATAAGAATGCCGGATCCTGCAAGCGAAGCTGATTTCCCATTCCAGACAAATATTGGGAGTCATAACATTTGCTTGTGATTTGTAGAAGAGCACAGATTATTTTCGGCAGTCATTCTAGACCCTTGTCTTTTCCAGCTGTTCCTTGCCTGGAGGCTCCGGCTAGACTGTTCGCAGTCCTGGGACATCAGTAACATGAAATATAGATCTGCTCCGGAGGGGACATCCCGGGATGTAATTCTCTCCCTACAATGCAGGATTCTGGGAGACGAGTCCTTTCAGCCGAATTCATTTGCACCCTGAACACATCAACATGAGGCAGAACAGCCACAAACACTGGGTATGGAGCTCTGAGGCTTCAATTACATTATTAATGGGGGGGGGGGGGGGGCGGAAACGGCTCATTGCGAAACATCTCAAAAATTGTTACTTTTTGGTTGATTTCAGTAGGATATTCATTGTAAGGGTTAACTAGCGGACCGTAATCACTTCCACCCAATTTCCATTCTTCTGGCCATGGTGTTCATTTTAACCTCTTGGTGACTAGATAATTTTGGCTTGCAGCAGCTTCAGGTCTTGCGTTTTGCAGGATGGGATGTAGTTGATCTTCAAGCTAATCTGCTGTCGTTTGTCTTGCACTGAGCAACATCAGTAATGTCATAAATTTATTATACGGGTGGATTTTTCCTATTTTTTAACTTTAAAAAAGTTGCGTTTGATGTTACAGACTTCAAAAGGGAAATGCAGCAATTTTTTGGATGCAATGAAGCTGCTGTATATCCTAAACCTGCCGTCTCAGCCTACAGAGGCTACCAAATGACAAATGATGCTATAAAATGATGCAAGGAGTCCCTGATTTCCAACAATTATAGTTATAAATTATGCAAGGAGTCCCTGATTCCCCACAATTATAGTTATAAATGATGCAAGGAGTCCCCGATTCCCCACAATTATAGTTATAAATGAAACAAGGAGTCCCTGATTCCCCACAATTATAGTGATAAAGGAGGCAAGGAGTCCCTGATTCCCCACAATTATAGTTATAAATGAGGCAAGGGGTCCCTGATTCCCCACAATTATAGTTATAAATGAGGCAAGGAGTCCCCGATTCCCCACAATTATAGTTATAAATGAGGCAAGGGGTCCCTGATTCCCCACAATTATAGTGATAAGTGATGCAAGGAGTCCCCGATTCCCCACAATTATAGTTTTAAATGATGCAAGGAGTCCCTGATTCCCCACAGTCCATTTCATGATCATATTTGCATTAGTGGATAAATTCTGCACAGAAAGGATTTTGGGGGTCAGGGGCAGCAATCAACGTTATGTGTTTGGGACCCTGTATGGAAGGGCACAGGGTCTATAGCGTCCTGCTCTACAATAGATTTACATTTTGTCGGTGTCCTAAGGGTATTGATGTCTCCCCCCTGATATCTTTAGCAATTGTTTGGGTTCCTTTAAGGGTTAATTATCCTCAAGTGCTCAGGAGAAGGATGGGAGTATTACTGCGGCTATGGCCCATTTCATCTGCTCATTACTATGCGCGGTACATGGACACATGTCGATAAGAGCCGTACCGTGTGATTGTGCGCGGTGATCACAGCGCTCCCGTCTTCCATGTAGTGGGTTGTAGTGAAGTTCCCAGCGAACAATCCCCTGGAAAATAATTAAGCATCATAATTATTAGCTCCGGCAGGAAAAGGAGAGCCACACATTTCACCATCTTATTTCCATTACCAGACATGAAAGCGCTCATTGAAAATATGAAAAGAATCAAAACCACCATCATCATCATCATCTGTGTTTCTCAAGAAAATCTCCGCTTCCAGTTATAAATGGAGGAAATGCTAATGAATATCTATACAAATGGGAGAAAAAGAAATGGTTTACCGGAATAGATCTCCATGACCGGTCATTACTGACAGCATGGAGCTACACAGGAAATATTTGTACATTTTTGTATATTACCCATGGAAATCCTTACATAAATGTTGCCCATAGCCAGAAAAGGTGAAGAAAGTGATAGAAGTCGGTGCCCTTGGTGTCAATGTCTTATTATGCAGATTTATCAAAACTGTCCAAGAGAAAAAGGACAGAATGCTCTGTGAAGTCCAGGGGGTTGGGCTTTGGTTTGGATGCATTTCAAAAAACAACATGTGACTTGTCTGTGCTGCAGACTCCTCAGCTCTCAGCCCCCACCTGTGTGCTCCTGTACAGCTCCTCCCTCCTGCTCCTTTACAGAGCTCACAGGCTAGTGAGATGACACCAGTGGGGGAGGGAGGAGCTGTACAGGAGCACAAAGGTGGGGACTGAGAGCTGAGGAGTGAGCAGAGAAGCCACGCGTTGTTTTTTTGAAATGCATCCAAACCAAAGCTCAACCCCTAGGACTACACAGAGGATTCTGTCAGGGTGCAATGTAAGTTGTAACACACGATTATATGGTAATGCAAATGCTTAGAAAAGGCAGAAAGACAAATGTGCACTGCAGGTGTGATGGGCTGCTGTAACCTGTCTTTAGCGGCAGATGAATAAGTTCGGTCCAAGAAACTCACAATGTGCATTTGTGGGATTAAATAGACTGGACTTCAAATCACTGGACTCGATTGTGATTCGGGGTTCGGTACGGGAAATCCAAGAAGTGCACCGAGGGAGTTTCTTGGACCAAACTTGACCATGTGCATCCAGCCCAAATATTATTAAGAGTTCATGGTCACTGACTTAAGAGCACAGCTAAGATCTAAAAAGTAAGGTAGATGCTAGGGTTTTGTGCCATGGGCCTACACCCTACACAAACACCATAAAACCCATCTTGGATCCAGTCGGGCAGAACTGGAATTCAGATTTCTGTCTCACTGTCGCAGACATTTCTTTTCTGCAGGATTTTGCTACAGACAAAACTGTGGACTGTAAACATTTTAACATAATTGCCTGATTATGGGCAACTCCAAAACCCATTTGTGTTGGCCAAGGTCCAGGAGACATTGCAAGTTAAGTCTACTTGGTAAGGTGCCCCAATGATCCCCGGCCATGAGCCCATAGAAGCGGATAGGGATGTGTGATGGCTTTGGAAACAATAACTTGGACTCATCCAAAATTCACGTCTGTGTAAGTTATGCGGCTTTTGTGCACTGTGGGCCGGCAGAGCTTGGCACCCCAGGATTCGGTACATACCCTAATGCCATTGTCTTATTAATGGTGGTCCTAACACCAGGACCCCCATTGAATAGCACTATAAGGGGCTGAGGCCCTTGTAATGCAGCAGCATAACTATCAGTACAACCCATGATCATGTAGCTCACATTCTGAATTTGAACATAATTGTTATTTTACGGATATAATGGAATAAATCTGGTCATAAACAACATGTTATGGGGCCATCTGTCTCTAACATAACATTTACATTCCCATCAGCCGCGTTCCGCGTCAGGCAGCAGGTGCAGGCTTAGAGTAGTGTCAGGCTCATTCTTATCTGTAATCTAATTCATTCTCCAGACCCGTTCTGATGTGCCATCTAATTTATTGGTAATGGCACAAGGTAGGTCATTGACCTTGAGGCCCCTCGTCTCCGTGATTATATTACTCTTGGTGCTCGGTCAGTAGAAGACTGACAAAATAACACTCCACCGAGATAATAATGAAATCTCCTCACTATGGAAGACGACTCATCAGAAACAGCTCAATCCTCGGCTTAAAGACTATGCGCTTCTTAAAGGGGAAGCACCCTACACATCTATTCATCCATCTCCCATCTCTTATCTATTCCACCCAACCACTGCCTCTACATCAGATCAGCCAATCATCAATTTGTAGATTCAGAACAAATCCAATTTTCTGGCCCCAAATCAAAAACAAATATTTTCAGATTTGCTTTGGATGAATCTTAAACAGACAATAATAACGGAAAACGGACAAATATGTTAAAACGTACGTAGAGTTCAATGGACTTTTGACGGTTTCCATCGCTGTCCGTTTGCACCATCTCCATTGTTTGTTATTATATTATTATATCCTTTTTTTTTTAACAAATAACTTGTGTTTTACAGGAGTAGAAATGGTTAAATACAAATTTCCAGGACAACTTCGTTTGGAACCAAATAGATTCGAACCAGAATCTCATGAAAAATACACTTTCGTCGGGTTTCCCGATTATTTCCGTTTTGCGCTGAATTGCCCCAGGATTTTGGCGCACGCGATCGGATTGTGGCGCATCGGCACCGGCTTTCACGCGACAGAAATCGGGATGGCGTGGCCGTCGGACAACCCGACGGATTCAGAAAAACCGCTGAATTTAAAAAACTATTTGTGCCACAAGATCAAGCACTCACATGCACCAGGAAGAAGAAGGTGAACTCCGGCGGACCTCGGCACAGCAGCGACACCTGCTGGATATCGGGCGCATGACCTTAGTGAATCCCGGCAGACCCGAATCCTTGTCGGCCAAGGATCGCTACTGGACCGGGTAAGTAAACGTGCCCCAATGTATCGAATTGTGAATGATTGGCTCTTCTCTCGTCTGTACCTACCTATCAATAAAACTATTTATCTATCAACCCACCCACCTTAAAAAAATGTATATTCCCATCTCAGTCCCACATGAGTAACTCTCACCGATCTCTTCTCTATTTATCCACATATCTATCCAGCAATATATACCCATCATACAGCTATTTCTCCCATCCACGCCTCTTACCTCCCTCCCTTATCCATCTATCCAATTATCACTTGTATATCCGACCACCTTCATCCACCCTCTAAGAACTAGATCTGACACTTTGGAGAAAATCAAAACTTACTAGAAACAAGGGTGTTAATAAATCTTTAATTGTAATCTCCTCATTGATCTCATCGCACGTATTGCTCAGGATTACTAATGCAAGAAAAAAAAAAAAACCTCATTGATTTCCTTCTGGCGTCCGTCCCAGTACGTGAAGGAAGTGACAGCAATTCAGACGGCTGATAATTCTGACTAACGAGACCAACACCATTAAGAACTCACAGAAAAGTCCACTAGAAAAGGTCTTCTACACCAGTTCAATTCAATATGTAATACAGGCGGTCCCCTACTTAAGAACACCCGACTTACAGACAATCCCTAGTTACAGACAGTCCTCTGGATGTTGGTAATATACTGTACTTTAGTCCTAGGCTACAATAATCAGCTATAACAGTTATCACAGGTGTCTGTAATGAAGATTTAGTGTTAATCCTGGTTCTTATGACAATCCAACATTTTTAAATCCAATTGTCACAGAGACCAAAAAATTTTGTCTGGGGTTACAATGATAAAATGTACAGTTCTGACTTACATACAAATTCAACTTAAGAACAAACCTCCAGAACGTATCTTGTACGTAACCCGGGGACTGCCTGTAAAGGTAATCATAGAATTATGAGATCAGAGATACATAAACCACTTCATAGTAATGAGTTTTGTATTCTGTGTAAAGGTTGTTCTATCTATGGTCTCCCCCTTTTAGCAGTAGATACAGTAGTAAGGGTGTTGACAGATCTCCATCCCATAGGAGTTTACACCCCAGTCTCCAATATCTCCTCTATGGCAGACATGATGCTGGTACACAGATAACTTTACTGTAATTTTAATTACAGTATTTTTCGGACTATAAGGCGCACCATCAATAAATGCCTGCTAAAACGTCTAGGTTCATATATAAGGCGCACCATCAATAAATGTCTGCTAAAACATCTAGGTTCATATATAAGGCGCACCTGATTATAAGGATGAATGACCAGCAGGTGGCAGACCTGTGCACAGTACAAGGCAGCTATTGTCTGTAAGTACGGTTCATATATAAGGTGCACTGGACTATAAGGCGCACCTTTAATTTCTGAGAAAATCAAAAGGTTTTTTGTGCGCCCTATAGTCCGAAAAATACGGTATATAGAAGAAACCAACCATACAGGATCATACAGAGTGGATTTGTTAGGGTTATTTGGGTTTAATTTCCTTCTTTAGGGGGAAAAAGTAACATGAACTTCCATATCACTTCTTTTTATCCAAATTCCAACTCCTGGCACTGATAGGCACATCGCTTTACACCTATGTAACTATGACACATACAAACACCTATGGGATTCCTATTCAGGTTTGAAGGATGTTCTTTCCCGAAAAAACTAAAATTGGCTGTTAACTCTGTATGGAGAAGACTCATAGGCTGAACCCTCTTCATACAGGGCAGGGATTAGTAACGACAATCGCTGCCAATGATTGCAGTTGTTAGTCTTTAAGGGTCTCTGTTTGTTATTCACTCTTAAATGGCTGCCAAATGTTTCCCTCCCTTCCCCCCATGACATCATTAAGGGGCAGCAGTTGTTGCTAGGTCTCCTGCGAGCCTTTCTAAGGTTCTTGTGGCTGTCATTTAATAAACACTATTACACCCTGCTGGAGGCAGGATATAATATTTAAGCATTGTGGCAGAAATATAATGCAATACAACAACGCTAGTTAGCTAAAAAACACTAATGTTAATTTTACGTATCTGAATTTTTTTTTTCCTCCTAGGATACAGATAACATATATTTTCACATCTGATGTATTAAAATCTAACAATAATAAACCTAAAGGGGGTCATTTACTAAGGGCCCAAATCGCTATTTTTCGTCGGGTTTCCCGAATATTACTGATTTGTGCTGGAATTGCCTGGGTTTTTGGCGCACGCGTTCCGATTGTGGTGCATCGGCACTGGCATGTATGCAACGGAAATCGGGGGGCGTGGCCGACGGATTAGGAAAAAACGCGGAATTAAAAAAATAAAAAAACGTGTCGCTTGACATGCGCTTACCTGCACCAGGAATAGGATAGTGAACTCTGGCGAACTTCGTTGGACTTCAGCGCAGCAGAGACACCTGGTGGGCATCGGGTGCACTACCGCCGGAAGATCCAAATCCCCCGCTGAGAATGTGCCGCTGGATTGCGACAGGACCAGGTAAGTAAATGTGCCCCAAAATGTTGGAATTGAGACACCCATAAAAATGTGAAAGAAAAGTGATCAGAGACTCCCAGGCCTGTTATTGTGATATCTGAATCCTAATTTGAATGTAAAAGGGCCTACAATTAAAGAAAAATTCTAAAAATTAAAACAAATAAAAAAAAATATTTTCCTTTTCCTAGATCAGAAATAAAAATAAAGAATCCATCTTAGATCTTGCTTTTTTGGGAAGTGGCAATAACTATAAAATTATACAAGTGATTATTCTCGGCTGCGTACCCCATAACAGAAAATGACGTACGTAAAGTTATCAAACGTTTGTACAGTCCCCAAAATGTTAGCAATGAAAAAGTCAGCTCATCCCACAAAAATGACACCCCTTATCCATAAATCAAACTATGAAAAGTTATTTCAATACTGCAAAACAATGACATGTTTTTGTTTTTTTTTTGTACAAAATATTTACCGTAAATTCTGTGCATTAAACACGGCGCGGGAAACTAAACACTGACTTTAGGAAGTACAATTTGTCATACACAAAACAAGCCCTCATAAAGCTCCATATGACGTAGGGAGGGAAGCCAAAACTTTAACCCCTTGCCACCAATGTCATTTCTGTGTTTCAAAGATTATACTATGGAACAATGGGTTTTAATAATGAGGATTTCCAAAAATATGATTGATGTAAAAATTAAATGTCCAGGATGGAGAAATACATCCCCTCCGCCAAGTATCCGGACAACAAGAACTGCAGCCGATAAACTCCATAGAATAAATGACACAGGAGATAAATGAGAGACCAATTAGCGGGCGACGTTGATGGATGATTGAACGATGTCCTAATTCTGTGAAGCCGAATTCATTTATTTAGTCATAAGATAATTCTGGATACATTATAATAAATCTAATTATATAAAGAATAGGCGCAGGGTTACAGAAGGAATATGCAGTGTCACACAGGTGTCATTAATGGATGTATAGAATTAGATATAAGGGAGGGAGAAAGGAGATAGATAGATAGATAGATAGATAGATAGATAGATAGATAGATAGATAGATAGATATGAGATAGATAGATAGATAGGAGATAGATAGGAGATAGATAGATAGATAGGAGATAGATAGAAGATAGATAGATAGATAGATAGATAGATAGATAGGAGATAGATAGATAGATAGATATGAGATAGATAGATAGATAGATAGGAGATAGGAGATAGATAGATAGATAGATAGGAGATAGATAGATAGATAGATAGATAGATAGATAGGAGATAGATAGGAGATAGATAGATAGATAGATAGATAGATAGATAGATAGATGATAGATAGATAGATAGATAGATAGATAGATAGATAGGAGATAGATAGATAGATAGATAGATAGATAGATAGGAGATAGATAGGAGATAGATAGATAGATAGATAGATAGATAGATAGATAGATAGATAGATACAAGATAGTCAGATATGATGTAGATGATAGGTGAATGATACATTAGATATGGAAGCATCCAGCCGCTGTAATATCACTGATTATGTAGATACAATATATAAACCTCTCATTACTGTGACTCCGCCATCGATCAGTCTTTCACCACTTCCATTATAAATGTTTGTTACATTTTATAAATATTTCTTCCAATTATCACATGTTAATCTACTGCCTCCTTTCCAGACACAACTAATCAATCCTTGATCTCCTCTGCCAGTAATTATACCACGCAGCATCGGTCAACAGAATAATTTTTGATATGTTTATGGCCTTGGAATAATCTCAGCCCCCCCCATCCATACTGTATTACTGTATGTTTTATCCTTATAGGCCTCAGGACTTGGTGCTGAAAAAGATAAGGCAGAAGTTGGTAGGTATAAAATGCGTTTTAACAAGTTTGCATATCCCCCCCTATCCACAGGAAAGAGGATAACAAGCTGATTGGTGAAGGTTTGACTTCTGAGACCCCCTTGATCACTAGACCCCGGGGGCTACTATACAGGTGGAGCGACAGGTTGAGCAGGTGTCCTAGTGCTCCATTCCATAGTATCAGACAATCAGACCCTCACTAATCACCTTGTTAGGGTTCGGGCTGCTCTGTGTATAGAGGATAACATGTAACCCCCTTAATATGTGCCCCATGTAATGGAAGTCCAATGGAAATGAAGGAGCTGCAGCAGAGGACGTCACATCAGGTCGGAACACTTTAGGGGACTCCACCTTTACCCTGCATGCTTATGGTCCCCTTGATCAGATCTCCAGTAGGAATGAGAGGACTTAAATGTCCGCGATTGATGCGATCGCTACTGGTCGTTACCGGCGGGAGGTTTGAGCCGGACCTGAACTCAGAATTTAAATCCAGTCCAGTCCTAACCCAAACTTTGCCGTTTGGGTCCGCTCATTCCTAATCTCCAGCAATCAGAAAATGATGATGTCTGTGGATGGACAATCCCTTTACAATAAATATTAACGATAGTATAAAAAAATATATACAGGCGGTCCCCTACTTAAGAACACCCGACTTACAGATGACCCCTAGTTACAAACTGATCTCTGGATGTTGGTAATTTCCTGTACTTTAGTCCTAGGCTACAATGATCAGCTATAACAGTTACCACAGGCGTCTGTAATAAAGATTTATTGTTAATCCTGGTTATGACAATCCAATATTTTTTAAATCCAACTGTCACAGAGACCAAAGAAATTTGGCTGGGGCAACAATTATAAAGTATACAGTTCCGACTTACATACAAATTCAACTTAAGAACATACCTCCAGAAACTATCTTGTACGTAACCCAGGGACTGCCTGTACATAGAATATTAATCCCTTGTAAAATAAACTGCCAATCCAAAGGTCAGTGCTCCAAACTATGTGCCAGAGTGGTCAGTGCTCCAAACCATGTGCCAGAGCGGTCAGTGCTCCAATTGCTCAAACCAAAGTAGCTACAATAATCTTCTTCGAGCCAAGGCGTCCGAGCCATCTCCCCACAGGAAAGTGCATGCAGACCCCGTGTCCCCGCGGCTGGGGCCACCCCACCGGCCCTCTTCCTGCTATTCTCAGCCCCGATCCTCTCGGTTCAGTATTAACATTCTTAAATCTCGGAATATTTGGTTACTCATTTCCATGGGGGAGAAAGAAACGGCCGCATAGCGAGAACGTGTCCCCCAGGTAGAGTACAGCGCCGATTACTACACAAACAATCGGAACGCACCGGCAAACGCAAATAAATATCGTCCTTCGGTGGTACACATAGGACGCAATATCCTGCCATGTTCAAGGAAGTACTGTCAGCACACCGGATAACATTGTGTCACACGGGTAAGAGATTCCAGGGCTGACCTTAACATCTCTTTAAAACCATTTCACATCACTCATGTTTGTGCCCGTGGCCCCCCATTCCTAAAGGGCCCCTGCAGTGGACTGATGGTGTGCAGAGTATGTTTTTTTGCTCCTTTATACCACATGGCTGATGTTCCGGGTGCAATGTTTTATCCATCCTCCTGTCTATCTACATCAACCGCCACACTTTAAAATGAGGTCCAACCATGCTAGTAACGGTTGGAACCCCCTTTTTTGCCTTAAGTACTGCCCTCAATTCTTTCGTGGCAATAGTAACAAAACAAGGTGGCTGGAAGCTCCTCAAGGATTGTTGCTCCATAGTGACATTGAGGCATCAACACGTTGGCCCGAGATTTGTCGGCTGCATCATCCATGATGCAATCCCCGTTCCACCACATCCCAAAGATGCTCTATTGGGATAATCTGGTGACTGTGGAGCCATTTTGTTTCCAGTTAACCTCATTGTCCATGGGTTCAAGAAAACAGTCTGAGATGAAAATTCCAGCTTTATGACTGGCGCAATTTAATCCTGCGGAAGTAGCCATCAGATGTTAAACAGTGTACATGTGGCTCATAAATGGATGGACATGTCAGCAACAACCCTGAACCACCACCACCACCAGCCTGACCCGCTTATACAACAGGATGGATCCAATGACCCACCACAACCAGCCTGAAGCCGCTGATACAGTCCAGGATGGATCCATGCCACCAGCAAAACCCCAGCCCCGGATCCGCTGGTACAAGGCGATGGATCATGACACCACCACCACCACCTGAGCCGCTGATACAAGGGCAGGCTAGAAATCCATGACACCACCACACCAGCCTGATCCGCTTGATCAAGGCAGGATGGAATCCCATGAACAACCATCACCACCAGCCTGCACCCTCTGATACAAGGCAGGATGGATCCATGAACACCCACCCCACCACCTGACCCGCTGATCAAGCAGGATGGATCCATGACACCAGCACCCCAGCCTGAGCCGCTGATTCCAAGGCAAGATGGATCCATGACCCAGCATCACCCACCCCCCCAACAGCCTGAAACCCCCGCTGATACAAGGCAGGATGGAAGTCCAATGACACCACCCCCACACCTGAGCCGCTGATACAAGGCAGGATGGATCCCTGACAAAACCACCACCACCAGCCTAAAACCGCTGATACAAGCAGGATGGCCCATGACACCACCACCACCACCTACCGCTGATACAAGGCAGGAATGGCCATTACACCACCAGCACCAGCCTAGCCGCTGTACAGTCAGGAATTGATCCATAACCCACCACCACCATCCTGAGCCGCTTGCTAACAGGCAGGATGTGACCATGACACCAACCACCACCAGCCTGAGCCGCTGTATAACAAGGGCAGGATGGATCCAATGACCCACCCCACCCAGCCTGACCCGCTGAACAATGCAGGATGATCCATGACCCAGCACCAGCCCTACCCCTTATCAAGGCAGATGGATCACTGACAACCAACAACCACCAGCCTGAACCGCTGATACAAGTCAGGGAATGGACTTCCATGAACAACCACCACCAGCCTGAGCCGCTGATACAAGGCAGGATGGAATCCATGACAACCCCACCAACCAGCCTGACCGCTGATAACATGCGAATGGATCCATGACACCAGCACCATCCTAAAACCGCTGATACAAGGGCCCGGATGGAATTCCATGAACAAACCACCACCAACCAGCCTTTATCCGTCTGATACAAGCAGATGGATCCATGACACCAGCACACCAGCCTGATCCGCTGATACAAGGCAATGAATTCCATGACCACCACCACCCCATCCTGAGCCGCTGATACAAGGCAGGATGGAATCCATGAACACCACCACCCCACCCCGGATCCATGCTCCAAGGCAGGATGGAGCCACCTTTCATGTTGTTGTACTAAATTCGCACCCTACCATCCCGAATGTCGCATCAGAAATCTAGACTCATCCGACCAGGCACGTTTTTCCATCGTCGACTGTCCATTTCAAGTGAGCTTGTGCAAAATTGTAGCCTCAGTTTCCTGTTCTTAGCTGAAAGGAGTGGCG
The DNA here is from genome assembly GCA_019512145.1 of Engystomops pustulosus. Lineage (NCBI taxonomy): Eukaryota > Metazoa > Chordata > Amphibia > Anura > Leptodactylidae > Engystomops > Engystomops pustulosus. The sequence continues at coordinate 1,077,066 of CM033651.1, forward strand.
ACCGGTGTGGTCTTCTGCTGCTGTAGCCCATCTGCCTCAAAGTTGGACGTACTGTTGGGCGTTCAAGAGGCTCTTTCTGGCCTCCTTGGTTGTAACGGGTGGCGATTTGAGTCACTGTTGCTTTTCTATCAGCTCAAAGACATCACTGTGTGCACCATCCCTATACTGGGACATCACTGTGTATTATCACTATACTGTGACATCACTGTGTGCACCATCCCTATACTGGGACATCACTGTGTATTATCACTATACTGGGACATCACTGTGTGCACCATCCCTATACTGGGACATCACTGTGGGCACCATCTCTATACTGGGACATCACTGTGGGCACCATCCCTATACTGGGACATCACTGTGTGCACCATCCCTATACTGGGACATCACTGTGGGCACCATTGATTGCAGCCGTTCTGTGGCCCAATGCTATATTCAAAGTCTAAAATCTAACTCCATTTCAAATCATGTATTACCAACTGACCTAGTAAAATTGTTTGCATCCGCAGGTATCTCCATCACCAGGGCCCTGTACGGTGACCTCATTGCTTGCACCACCCCTGCAAAAGCACCACACCAGACACTGCCACCTGTACTGTGACCTCTCCGTGGGCACTGACTCTGCACAGCAACCTCACCGCGGGCACTGCCCCTGCACGGCCACCACACCATGGGCACTGACTCTGCACAGCCACCTCACCACGGACACTCTGTACGACCACCTCACTGAGGGAACGGACCACAGCACCATGTGCTCCACCCTTCACGACCACCTGACCCTGTGCACTGCTCCCTGAGCAGCCACCACACCGTGGGCACTGACTCTGCACAGCAACCTCACCTCGGGTATGGCCTCTGCGCGGCCACCTAACCATGTGCACCGCCCCCTGCCGGCACTGCCCCTGCACAGCCACCTCACCACGGGCACCGTTCCCGTGCGCACCATTTAATGCAACCTGTTGCAAATGCTAAATTCAGTCTCAAATCTAAGTCCATTTCAGATTTGTTTTCAACTACTGATCTAGAAAAATCAGTTGTAATCCCCCCTTATTGTTTGGACCCCCCCATCCCCAGGGACCCATGTAGTTGTGTTGGATCCAATATGAGCAAAACCCAAACCAGTCTGCCCATTCTCCTCTGACCTCTGGCATCAACAAGGCATTTCCGCCCACAGAACTGCCGCTCACTGGATGTTTTTTCTTTTTCGGACCATTCTCTGTAAACCCTAGAGATGGTTGTGCGTGAAAATCCCAGTAGATCAGCAGTTTCTGAAATACTCAGACCAGCCCTTCTGGCACCAACAACCATGCCACGTTCACAGGCCACAAATCACCTTTCTTCCCCATACTGATGCTCGGGAGAACTGCAGGAGATTGTCTGGACCATGTCTACATGCCTAAATGCACTGCTGCCATGTGATTGGCTGATTAGAAATTAAGTGTTAACGCTCAGTTGGACAGGTGTACCTAATAAAGTGGCCGGTGAGTGTATATCCTCCATCTCCTGTCTATACACATCCTCCATCTCCCGACCATATCTCCTACAGTCCCATATTACAGATAATTTCCTATTACTGTGTGTAACCTACAAAGTGTTATTATTGTGCAGGACTAAAGGAGCCTCTTTCTCACTGTGACCCACTTTTAGTTTTGCCCATGGTCCCACTTTTTCTAAAACCAGTCCTCTTTGTGCTAGAGAGGTAATTATACTCCAGAGCTGCATTTAGAATTCTGCAGACATCAGGGCCAAATCTTGCATAACCACGAGCAGAATAGTGAGTGCAGCTCTGGAGTATAATACAGGATGTAACTCAGGATCAGTACAGGATAAGTAATGTCATGTATGTACACAGTGACTGCACCAGCAGCAGAATAGTGAGTGCAGCTCTGGAGTATAATACAGGATGTAACTCAGGATCAGTACAGGATAAGTAATGTCCAGTGCAATGATGACTGCACGTGTTTCTTTAGAGATAACCATGGTTAACAGAAGAGAAACAATGATGCCAAGCACCAGCCTCCCTGTAAAGTGTCCAGGGGTGTGATTGTTACTTAATCCTGACAGATTGATCTCCAGCCCTGTCCTCATCAGCCCCCGCACCTGTGTTACTGGAGACATCACTGACACCATGGAAGCTGCTCCGCCTGAGGCGCCTGCAATGAAGGGGAAATGTGTTTTGGGGGAAAAAGTTAATTTTCTAGGCAAATACTGACTTTGCAATTAATTGCTGTTAAGCTGATCTCTTTATAACATTCTGGTGTATATGCAAATTGCCATTATATAACCTGATGCAGGAGACTTTGTAACAATTAACATTTGTATCATTCTCAGAACTTTTGGCCATGACTGTTTGTAGCTTTAAGAGGCGTCGCATGGTGCAACCTTTACACAAGGGCAATGCATGTGGTTGGTATTTCAGTTATTCAGATGGAAATTGGTGGCCGCTTTATTCTTCTGTCTCTTTTGAATGACATTTATAATCCAGCAGAAGCCTATAGGTGTGCGGCTCTTAGCATGCGGCAGGTGGTGCAGGCGCCGCTAGTAATAGATGCAGCTGGACCTGCGCCAGGTCTCCGTGATGATACAATCTATGGCGCTTACATCTAATATGTATTAACCAAAGCCGCAGACCTTCTGCATTGGGCCGTTTGTTACTGTCAAATAACAACTGTCTAATGAGCCGGGAATAAACATTTAGCATTCAAGCCAAATTCAGGGGGAAGAAAACTTCCTCTTTATCGTTTATCAAATTTTAATTTGTAGAGAAATGACAGACAGGACCCGAAATGTAACAAAAGAAGCTCTAAAGGCTGTAGAATGCTGCCCCAGTATACCACAGGCACACACAGTGATGTCACAGTACAGGGGATAATACACACAGTGATGTCACAGTACAGAGATAATACACCCAGTGATGTCACAGTACAGGGGATAATACACACAGTGATGTCACAGTACAGGATAATACACACAGTGATGTCACAGTACAGGATAATACACACAGTGATGGTGTACACCATCCCTATACTGCAACATCACTTTGTGCACCATCCCTCACCACGGGCACCGTTCCCGTGCGCACCATTTAATGCAACCTGTTGCAAATGCTAAATTCAGTCTCAAATCTAAGTCCATTTCAGATTTGTTTTCAACTACTGATCTAGAAAAATCAGTTGTAATCCCCCCTTATTGTTTGGACCCCCCCATTCCCAGGGACCCATGTAGTTGTGTTGGATCCAATATGAGCAAAAACCGCTTGAGAATCCCTCTCCCAAAAAAAAAAGAAAAAATAGTTAAAAAAAAAAAATTAAAAAAAAAAAAACAAAAAAAACCCCCCCCCCCAAAAAACAAATACCACACAAAAACCAAAAATAACCAATACCAAAAAAAAAAACCCCCCCCCCCCAAATAAAACCAAACCCCCCACCCCCCCCCCAAAAAAAAAAAAAAAAAAACAACCAATACCTCTAGTCATTACTCCTACATTACTGCTACATACTATTTTACAAAGGACGGACATATGGAAGGCAAATTTAGATCTGTTTCTGCCGGCGTTGGCTGCATACAAGACTTTTCCAGAACCAATCCGCACCTGCATGTAGCGAGAGCGAGCAAATTTCCCGTATTATCTGTAATTAGATGTAGGACAACAAAAACAATGGATGTCCGTCTCCAACTCTATCCCAATGCAGTCAATAGAAGCAGAACAACTGCAGAAAGCTGGACCCAGGCATGAAGGTCCCGCACCTAAGCCAGACCTGGCGGCTGATGAGGTCCAAGTATCGGCCACTTAGCCAACCCCTCCCCCACCCGTCAGATATTCTTATACAGTGTCAAATCTGATTGTTTTCTCAGAGACAAAATCAATGCGTGTAATATGCTGATGCGGCTGCTCTCGGCTTCAGGCTGTATTAGCGCGGACACTGAAAGCTGGAGACGTACGACGTATTGGCAGTAACAAGCTTTATTACTTTGCTACAGAGGTTATAAATTGCTCCAGTGTCTTTGTAATATAGAGAAGATGGCACCCGGCGCCTCATCCGTCTGCCAGCCCCGGATAATTGTGCCTTGACCCTCCTTAAAATTCAGCAAACGCAATCATATTTGCCTAAACCGAAAGACAGACACTTGTTTAGACGCTGGCGTGAAATCACCTGGATATCAGCATTCCCGCGCACCGCTCCCGCTTAATTAATTCTGATTGGCGCTCAATCAATACTGCATTTTAATTAAGCTGCATCCGAGAATGGCAACAATGGAGGAAATCATTGTAGAAAATGCTCATTTACATAAAGATTCACATGGATGTTAAATAGATGATCACTTACGGATATCCAGGTGGGATCCCGGGCAGCCACCATGATTAAACATGTCATCTGGCACGCTGGGGGTTGTAGTCTCATAGCAGCTGATGAGCCACACATTGAAAACCATTGATGTGAAATGGATATGTCAGAATTTTCTTCTACTCTAGGGTAGGGTCTCGCACCCGCGCTATTCTGCTATTAGAAGAGACTGCGTAATTGGAACGAATGCTGCGGCTTCTTCATGGTCTATCATGTGCCGCACCTCGGATAGTGGATGTGCTCTTGGATTGCCCATCATTTATGCACAAATTTAGAACCTATAACAAAATTGTTGTGTTTTAATAGGGGCAGATACCTAATGGCAGGTTTCATGGACCCAAACTCGGCGAGGATCCCCTCCTGTAACTGGCAGGAGATGGACCTGGCGGCTGCCGAGTCCTAGTCAAGTGCAATGATTGATGGACTCCATAAGAAGCAGAATCTTTGGGGAGATTTATCATAAGATTCAACCCCAACCCTCCCGTCATTCTGGATCTATCTGGGGTACAATTGATCTATATGTACGGGTGGGGTGTATTTAGTGTATGGCCTCAGCCCCATTCATAAACCTGCCCCTGGGTCTATGGCTATTCCTTTGGTGCCATACTTGACAACTGGGTCAAATTAACAAAATGGAATGCACCTGTTCACAGTTCACATTTGCTTACAAAGATTTATCCATAAAAACCATAGCGTCATCTGCATATCACCCTTAGGAGTAGTTAAATCCATTTAATGGGGGACATTTGTCTTTTGCCGGTGCTTGTGTCAGCGTATGATGAAGGATGGATTCCCTGTGGATTTCTTATGTGGGCCACCACTCCCAGCTGCCCTGGGCCCTGACAAATGCCCTGGCTGGTGCCGGCCTCACTCCTGGGCAAAGGAGCCTCAATGGGCCCCTTTGCAGGGAACTCACAAGACGGCATTAAAATTTCTGAAACTAAAACAAACAGTCTCCTGTTCCCTAAAATACTCCCTAGTTTATTATACCAAACAGCCTCCTCACCCCAATTGATTCATTAGAAACAGCCCCTCTCACCCCCATCGAGTCCTTATATTCAGCTTTATGTGGGCCCCCCAGCAGCTGTGGGCCCCGCCACTTGCCGAGTTATGCCCAGAGCTTGTGCCGGCCCTGATCAGGAGGTTCCTGCCCCGCGCTGACCCACTCCACCACCAGTCGTGCCCACTTCATGCCCTCAAAACTTGGTGGAGAGCGGATATAAAGGGGATGGTAATCACCATGGCCGTCAGTTCTTGTACACCAGAAATCTGTCGAGGAAGTCACTCCGTCCCCGTCCCCCCCGCATGTACATTTGCATACACAGGCCAAAATGTTGTTGTAAAATGTGCACATAATTTTGCACATAAGCCACAGTCATACTGGTGCAATGGCCCTTTTCAGGTAGCGGAAAAAAGTCCAAAATTAAAAGCGCACCAAAAATTCTTGACATTGTATCAGATCTTTGGACAATTTAGGGCAGGATTACATTACAACCTCAGTAGCAAATCTGCCCCTCAGTTCCTCAAGATCTACATGTACACGGGATACATTTCAGAGGTTATTATTCCAGTCTGCAGAATGTCAGAATTTGAGATTTGAGAACAGAATATTTTTGTTTTAAAAAATTAAGAATAAATATTTTCTCTAGATTTACCGCATCAGCAATCTAGAGCGAACATTCTGCATTACGAGCCAAATCCTGATCATATACCTCAGTGAACATGGAACAAAAAAGCTTTCACTGTTAAATAAACTGTATGTGAGGAGGCGGTACACGATCCGGGGGTTTATTACAGCTCTTTCTTTGCTTCATTACTTTACTTCCTTACAGCAAATCAAAAACTTTGGTAGATTTCCAAAAAAACTGAAGAATTCTGGAGAAACAACAAGCAACAAAAAACATTACCTGTGTGTCTAGGTTGGGTCTAATTACTGAATATAGAATAAATAAAAAAGACGGCATAGATTCAGTAGTGGATTATAATATGGGCCGTTTGGGCAGTAGCCCGGGGCCCAAGCCTTCTAGAGGGCCCATGGCCACACAAACCACCCACCAACTTTTATACTGAGAAGGACCTTCACCCAAGAAATCCTCGCACATCTGTTCCTGCTCTTAATACCCTATTACACAAATACACTTGTAATTTCAGGACCTTCGAAAGTCCACCAAAGGTCCTGAAACTGCAGATTGAAAGAAGCACAAGGGACGCATCCTCCAATCCCCAAGATGCTGATTTTTAGACAGCGGAGCTGTAAAACCAGCACAGACCATGGTCAGGTGTGCCACAGTTTTTGGAAGAAAGTAGCAATTGCTTTTCAATGAATGAAAATCCCTTTAAAAGATATGAAATAAGAAAACCTTAAGAAATCCTTAGGCACATAGAAGAGTTTACTTTCCAAAGGATTTATAGGCTAATTTATAGGATTCAGACCCAAGTACCATAGAAGTATCATAGAATGGGGGTGCAACCCATTTTCAATTAAGCTCTGTATCATCCATCCCCTAGTTTTGGTTCTGTGTCATTCATCCCCTAGTTCTGGTTCTGCGTCATCCATCCAATTAAGCCCCTCTCTCACGTATGTATATGACTGATAGATGTGGGGTGCAACCCATTTTCATTCAAGCTCTGTATCATCCATCCCCTAGTTCTGGTTCTGCGTCATCCATCCCCTAGTTCTGGTTCTGCGTCATCCATCCCCTAGTTCTGGTTCTGCGTCATCCATCCCCTAGTTCTGGTTCTGAGTCATCCATCCCCTAGTTCTGGTTCTGCATCATCCATCCCCTAGTTTTGGTTCTGTGTCATCTATCCCCTAGTTCTGGTTCTGCGTCATCCATCCCCTAGTTCTGGTTCTGCGTCATCCATCCCCTAGTTTTGGTTCTGCGTCATCCATCGCCTAGTTCTGGTTCTGTGTCATCCATCCCCTTGTTCTGGTTCTGCGTCATCCATCCCCTAGTTCTGGTTCTGCGTCATCCATCCCCTAGTTCTGGTTCTGCCTTGGATAGAACATGCCTTAAAACATACCACTCCAATGAAATAATGGGATTTTCTAAAATCTCATTTAGTAAAATACACATACAAGAGGATTTTCTAAAATCTAATTAGCAAACACAACATTGGCCAAGACACACAGAGCCGCTAAGTGCAAACAAGCCCAAAACGTGGTGCCAGGAGCCGGCAAACATCAGTCCATGAGGCGGTGGTAAAGAACGGCTTAATATGCGGAATACACAATGTAAGACAACAAGGTCAAGGGATTAACTTTAGCACAATGTATATATAAAGAGTCCTTGAATTTACATTATGTGGAGCAAACCTCTGGTCCGGATTTGGTCGGTTCTGATAGTGTGGATTTGCTGTAGGACTTTGAGATGTTTTACTGCTGAGGCGATGAGATTCATTTGACCCGATCAATAGCTCAACTACACGAGCGAGAAACCATCGACTACATCCAGCATCTGGCAGATATATAGAGGGAGCCCAGTGCGAGACGCTCAGGTCATCGGGGACGCACGGGCGCTTTACGTGTGACGGCAAACGGTTTTCATCATGTAGAAGAGCCGGCGAGAATTTATGTCCCATATACATTTCCTGCATAGAGTCTTGTACAGATCACGACACTCGCAGGAATTTACTTCATGGCTTTAGGTCTTAGAGAACAGATTCTCCTGATGTCATCAGTCAAAATATTTTAAAAAAGGTCAAAAGACAAAACTCGACTTTGAGACGCTAAAAACATATGTTCCAGAAGTAAATCCATGCATAGATCCAAGACCTTACAAGACAATGATGACGCGTCTCCTCCCATTTACATTATACGGAGGCTCCAGACAGACCGACCTGTGGTGCCAATGGCTGCGCAACTTTCCTGGGAAGACCAAGTGTGACCAAACTGTAACGGCACTGCCAGGGGCGTAACTACAGAGGTAGCAGCCATAGCAGCTACTATGGGGCCCACAGTGTCAGGGGGCCCCATAGCATCTAGGTTATTGGGTGTGAATATTAAAGGGGCTGTCCCAATTTGAAAGCCGCACCGTATTCACATGGTAGATAATAATCTTTTTGGTGGGGTCTGAAAACTGGGACCACTGGGATAGGAATATGAAATCGTTTCATATGTCTGTTATTACTCTTTAAGGTCTTATTTTCTTTGTATATGTTCCCCAGAATCCGTAAAAGCGCTACGGAATCGGATGACGCTATGAATCGGATGATTACCGTACTCATGTTAGGGGTCTGTGCGCCCCCCCCCCCCTCACTAATCACATTGTGCAGCACTAACAATAATGTAACCCTTTGTCAGCCATTAATAACATTGGGAAGATATGAGATTAGACCCCTATAGATTACAGAAACTGTTGCATTGACGCTGGAGCCCCTGATGATAACACATTCCCATTGCTGAAGAGCCAACACTTCATCCATGAAGATATTGGAAGGTTATCACATCAGCCCATAACCGGACCGCCCCTTTAATATCCTCTGTACATCTAGAGATTTGTGCACCTTATTACACAGGATCACACTATATTTCCATATACAGCTTGAAGTCACTGCAACCTAACATGGAAATTCGGATAAGTTACAAAGCGTCTTTCCCTCCGTTCTGGCAGAGTCACACACCTGTTACAGCGTCGCTGGGGCTTGGAGTTACTTAGGAAACATAAAGGAGAAAACATCATATTTATTCTGGAAATGTAACAATGTATCTCTCCTGCACAGCTGCTGCGTCTGCGCCTGCGGAATACTAATGTCCTATTGCACATACCGCACTGTGCCCCCAATATAACCCATGACAGATTCATTGCGGGGGACGGCCGCTGGTGCATGTACATTTATGTACGGGACGGTTAATGATTTAGTACATATAGATAGACATGGCGAAGGTATCACTGTGCCAGGTGCTGGGGGTGCGACTGAAACCCTTTATCAAATTCTGCAGGGATCAGCACAACTGGGGAGGCTTGTCACAGCTTGTAGACCATTTTTATGGCCTACAAGCCTTGAAATAATCATAATTCTTGGCGCATGGTCAGGAATTGCAATTATCCCCCCCCCCCCACACGTCTCTTCTATGGCAAGTGGGCATGGAGGGTACAGGCCCACTAGAGCACCGAGTGAGCCGGTGCAGGGCAACTATAGCCCATGCCTTTCAGGTACAGGTTATAGCACTATTCTATGGGCCTGGAATCGCCTGCCAGCGCACCCGTCAACCAGAATCTTCAGAAGGCCAGAGAGCAGTGGGAGGGGTGAGGTTCAGGGGCAGATTAAGACTGCCCTGTGCCCTATAAATATTATAGTCTGGAAGTCACTTCCTACATATGGCACTAGAATCAAGCTAATGGAGGAGGTGTTCTTTTAGCCTGCTTTCATTATACAGTTTCAGGACCTTTGTAGGACCTTCAAAGGTCCTAAAATGGCACTTGTTTACATGAGTTTTATTGATATCCCCGGCAATCTCTGAGGATCACGAGAATGGAGTAAAAATCCAAATGCTGCCCTGCAATTTCCGATGCTCCCAGAGTATTGGATCAAACGTCAACAAGAATGCTGGACCTATTGCTCCATGAACCCATGAGTGAATATTGGAGCCTTCTTCCCGGGATCGTTAGGGGTCCAAACAATTGGATCTAATCCATTGTATATTTTTCCTCTATCCTGTGGATATGGGATAGCGACAAAACTTTGTTCCGCCCCTTAAACAAGTCTAACAAGTTTCCAATTTATACGTCTCCGACATTGGATGCAGATTATTCATAAGCAGATGCAAAACTCAACACTTGTCCACACAATCTCATTTGCCAAACAATTGGTCTGTCCAAGTCTGTTCCAACTTCCATAGACGGCCCCTTATTCTACAGAACATTCCCGGACTCCAACCTGCTGAGAGTTACTGCATCGCTCGCAAAATTTGCCCGTAGAAAAAAAAAGTAAAAACCTGCAAACAGCGATTTATTTTCCGGCAGGCGTAATAAAACTTGTTCTTATTTGGCAAATATGAAATGCAATTATAGGGCAGTTATAAAAGTAAATCTACGGGGGCGACGCCATCAGAATAAACATTTTGGTTTCTCAACCGTCTCAAATAACCCGGCAATTATCCTGCAAATTCCAGGGTAAGGAATCGGCAGAATTCATAAATTGTGCGTTTAATGGAGCCTTTCCTGCGAATACCTGCCGATAAAACACAATGTCCCCAGATGGATTACGCGAAGAGCCGGATTCCCGAGCTTATTATTGCTCCACATTTACCAACATCTCACACAATAAAGGGAGCATCCAAATGTCAGCGACCAACCTGCCCGCTGCCGGCTTCCCCCCAAATCACAGGTCTAAGTAATGATAGCCGCTCCCGCCGCCTGGCCGATGGCCATTCCTCCTGCAGACTTCAAATATGAGGCATAAAAATAAAAAACAGATGTTGCTCTTGGAAATCGCAGTGTCATATATGTGGCACGTGGCCAGTTACAGCAAGACAAAGATAAATATATAGAGCCGGGGAGGAAGACTCTTAGTCGCTAAAGAAACTTGTTAACAAAAGGCAACATTGTAACTGCGGTTGTTGGGCGTCTGAATAATAAAAGTATAATAAAAAAATATACAAACCACAATGGGTTTGTACAATGGGATTTCCAGAAACAGCACCACTTCTGGATATATTTGGTATTGCAGCTAAATCGCATTACCAAACCTGATTACATGTGAATGATGCAATTTTTTTTCATCACATGCAACCAATTTGTTGCATCACTTATATGGCACCAACATAATCTGCAGCAATGTACAAGGATTGCAGTCAGTCGTTCAAGCTACCATTTTTAAAATAGCAATGGAATCTACATGCACCAAAAAATTTGAAAGGCAATGGGGCACATTTACGTACACGGTCCCTGCGCGATCCCCGATCCGGACTGTCCGACGAGGATGATATGACGTGTGACCAATATCCTGCATGTGTCGCTTCCCCGCTCAGGTCCCTGGAGTTCACCTTCTTCTTCCTGGTGCATGTAAGTGCATTGTCCGTATATAATGCGCTGTGCGGGGAGTCACTAAGATCCTGCGCCCGATATCCTGCATGTGTCACTTCCCCGCTCAGGTCCCTGGAGTTCACCTTCTTCTTTCTGGTGCATGTAAGTGCATTGTCCGTGTATAATGCGCTGTGCAGGGAGTCACTAAGATCCTGCACCCGATATCCTGCATGTGTCACTTCCCCGCTCAGGTCCCCGGAGTTCACCTTCTTCTTCCTGGTGCATGTAAGTGCATTGTCCGTGTATAATGCGCTGTGCGGGGAGTCACTAAGATCCTGCGCCCGATATCCTGCATGTGTCGCTTCCCCGCTCAGGTCCCTGGAGTTCACCTTCTTCTTTCTGGTGCATGTAAGTGCATTGTCCATGTATAATGTGCTGTGCGGGGAGTCACTAAGATCGTGCGCCCGTTAAATCCCGTGGTTTGTCCGAATCCGTCGGTTCATCCGACAGCCCGCCCCCCCAATTTGTGTCGCATGCAAGCCGACGCGATTGCGTCAAAATCCGATCGTGTGAGCCAAAAACTCCTTTTAAATCCCTGTCCCAGTGGCGCAAAATGGAAATCGGTTGGGATGTCCGACAAAAGTGCGGTCCACGGGGCCCTTAGTATATGAGCCCCAATGTCTTTGAAAGAAGTTGGAAGTGATACAATACATATCAGTCACTGGAGCGTTAGAGTGAACTTAACCCTTCAGGTGAAAGCTTATCCACCATCTACAGAATAAGACATCCATTGGGTGTGCGATTGTAGATGTATTTTTGGAAGGAGGGCTCACAGTCTATATCAGAGGGCAGATGTAGACATAGCAGTTGTAGGGTTTTCAGCTTATGTTTGATGATTTGGCAGGTTGGGTCTGAGTGTAAGAGGGATGAACACGAGGAGCCCTGAAGATGGTCGGGAGAAGAAAGGATGGTAGGAAAATGAAGAAGGTGGTCTTCTATGGGTGAGAGTTCAGACTCGGGGCAATATTGGGAGATTAGGTCAGATGTATGGAGGGGCTAGGCTGTGGACAGGTTTGTCATGGTTTGAAACAGAATTTGTTGTACAATTGGTAACCACTGGCCGAGAGGGGAGGCAGATGAGAAGCAAGGAATATTACCACTCCAAAGAGGTTGTTGGAAATAACTTTAGCTAGGTGAGTAGTAGTATCCATTCCAACAGGTCTCTATTATTCCTGGTGTTTTGGTTTTATCCGGACGCGACCATAAATTCCTGACTATGGTCGGTCAGTTGCATTGTGTCTTATATCCATGTCATAACTCTGATCTGTCTCATCTCTCTTTTTCTATGTGTCAGATATTAGTAGAATGTTCATTAGTGTATATAAACCCTGTACCCCGATAATCTAAGCACAGAGTCAGCACACAGCATCTCATAGCACAGAGGGATCATAAAGTGTCTGCTGAATTTTACACAGACCATCACTGAATGATAGGACCAAAAACAGCTATAAAACTATATTCAAATTAAAAATTAAGGGGGTTAAAAATTATCTTTATTGCATAAACATCACTTGGGGATTAAAACTTGAGAATTTTCTTTCATGGGCAACCCCCTTTAAGTCCCCCTTTAACCTTGTCCCTCCTCCAACACCTGACCCTATCCTATTCCATAAAGCCTTTATCGCCTACCACACAGAGATGGAGCAGATCAGGAGAAAATAAGCCCCCGTTTCTCAGGAGTTTCTGCCACAGACTGTTTGTTACAGGGACATGAACGGATCCTGAGCAATTACTAGAACAAAGAAAAAATGAAAATCCAAACTGGGGAGGGAGAAAATGTTCTCAAGCCAATAATAACATAAAACAAAGATGTGCGCGGCGTCTCCGCATTACACTGATGGACACATACGCTGTGAATACTGTAATCCTCGTGTTTGCTGGAGGATTTCCTAGGGTCTTGTGTTATATCAGATTAAATTTCCTGCTGGAATACAAATGGTCGAGGAGTCCGGCGCGATCCAGAAAATGGAGAGCGATTCCTGTCCCTCGTGAGGAACTTTCTATCATCTAATCAAAAAGCACATGGTGGCATCTGAGAACATTATTATTTTCTGCTACAGAATATAGAGTAATAGATTTTTCTTCCGGGACGGATACAAGATATTTGTGGGTGTAGCTTAGGGGAGAGCAGGGGTAGTGATAGTACCAGGGCCCTGGGTGTTAGGGGGAACATGTTAGAGATATGGGGGTTATGGATCATTAGGCGGCTCCTTGGGACAGTTTTATGTATATTTCTGCAGCTCCTCTGCCCATCAGATTCATTAAAGTGGCTTTGGCCCATGTTCTTATGTTCTACGTTCTGACTGGGATTTTTTTTCTTCAAAAAGTCCTAAAAAAGTCCCAAAATGCATAAAAAGTCCCAACACATTGGGGCACATTTACTAAGGGTTCACGGACCGCAATTCCGTCGGGTTTCCCAAATATTTTCATTTTGCTCCGAATTGCCCCGGGTATCTGGCGCACGCGATCGGATTGTGGCGCATTGGCGTGGGCTTGCATGCGACAGAAATCAGGGGGCGTGGGTGTGGGACAACCTGACGGATTCCGAAAAAACGCGGGATTTAAAAAAACAAAATGTGTCGCAAGATCACGCACTCACATGCACCAGGAAAAAGAAGGGGAACTCCGGCGGACCTCAGCGCGGTAGCGACACCTGCAGGATATCGGACGCACGACCTTAGTGAATCGCGGCAGAGCTGAATCCTCATTGGACAACGCACCGCGGTATCGCAACAGGATTGTGTAAGTAAATCTTCCCCATAGACTAGCAGGGGACTGTTGCAAAAAGTCCCAAGTCAGGACTCCGGCTTTGCTCGGTGTTGCACTCGCAGTAGTTCTGTGTTTACACCCGATTAATGAAGAGAGAGTCCTGTGAGACTTTTAAGCAGTGAAAAGTAAAAAAAACCTCAAAGTGACTTTTTTTTTTATAGATCTGATCAAAATACCGTAAATCGAACAGTAATAATTCAATACTTTATAAAATATATTTACATTTCCTTAACCAGTACAGCACATATAAATATAATTCTCTTTTTGGTTCCATAACATTAAAACACAAACCGCGCCACTCTTGGGCTTTGTTGGGTTCTCCAGTAGTCTAATAAAATAAAAAAACCTCTGATTTCAGACAACTTCTTAGAATCCTGTAATCAGGTCATAGGGGCTCAATTACTTACCCGGTCCTGTCGCGATCCAGTGGCGGGTTCTCCGACAAGGATTCGGGTCTTCCGGCGATTCACTAACGTAGTGCGCCCAATGTCCACCAGGTGTCGCTGCTGTGCCGAGGTCCGCTGAGGTCCTCCGGAGTTCACCATCCTATTCCTGGTGCATGTAAGTGCGTATCAAGCGACACATTTTTTTTTAAAATACTGTGGTTTTTCCAAATCATTCTGGTATTCCGACGGCCACCCCCCCCCCTTTTCCGGTCATATGCAACCCGGCGCCGATGCGCCACAATCCAATTGCGTCAATTCGTGAATTCGGCACAAAACGGTTATTTTCGGGAAACCCAACGAAAAAGAGCGATTCGGGCCCTTAGTAAATGTGCCCCATTGTGTAGAACCCGCAGTCTCTCCGTTACTGTATCTCACCCTCCTCCCCTGTATAAGCAGATTATTCGCAGTATGATCCTCCAGGCTCTGCCGTGCAGCAAGTGATGGTCCTGCAGACGTTGATCAATCTTTCTCATGTCATAAGTCGTGTTTTCCACTTTTAAGCCATTTTACAGATTGATCAACAAGTCAAAAGCGTTTTTTTAATTCTGCTACAAGATAAGAATTATGTGTCAAGCCGGGGAAGGAGTGAGAAAATAGCTAAATACAAGAAAAACCATCAATGGGAAACATAACAGATATGTACCAGAGATAGAGGCCAGCGTGAGGGGGAGTGCTGAGGGAGCCTGTGAAGCTGCAACACAGAGGGGCTCTGGTAACACCACAGAGCCCTTATAACTCATTAGCATACTGTTAAAGTTGATATTAGAAGGCAGGAGGCCACGGATAACACATATAAGAAGATCCCACAGTGCCGGTGCCTGGAGCTAGGAGTAATGTCCCTGGTTTATCATGTGGGATTTTGATGGTAGATTAACTTTCAGTATTTCGTCTGTCTTCTGCTCCAGGCAGACACTTTCAATCCTATCCAGTGAAATGCATTGGGGCTGACATGGGGGACAAGGTATTTTAAAATTGGGTCCAGAGTAGAACATGCCTAGAGATGGAAAAAGAATTGTGCAGCTCTATATATTCCACCATAACACATTGTTACATATATATATATGCCATATTCTGAGGATACTTCCAGCATCCCGACCTACCACCACGATTGCCAACAAGCCGGATGTGAAGCCGATCATTTCTATGAGAAGAACAGATGAAACATTTGTAGCAATGAGTGAAGAGCGCCAAGCATGAGCAGCCACCTCATCATTGGCAATGGCTTCCCCACCGTGCAGGATTTAGGAAGTGGGTAAGACTCTGTCCTATCAGATGTTTATGGTTTATACTGTGGATATACTGTACATTAAAGGTCCAAGATGATGGATCTTATCCAAAGGATATGCGCTAGGTACCTGACCACAAGCGGTCAGATGGCTGGACCTCCAACGATAACAAAAGTGGGTCCTCAATGGCTTCAATGGAGTATGGGGACGTCAGAGATAATAGTGTCAGAAGTCCCATAGAAGAAGAATTGGTTATACGGAGCCCCTTGTCCTGTAGTTACTTTCCCCCCTCAGTAAACACGCACTCACCTCTCCTCCTGATAGCAGAGATCACTTTTTAGTGCAAAACCTGCTGAAAAACAGCCTAGGAATCTGCTGAACCAAGCAGCTCTTGGTCCCTGGTGCTCTGATCCCATAGGACCAGAAGACATCAGGTTCTTTGTGCAGGTGATTACTGATCCGATGGAAACAAAGCAACAGACACTGGAAGCTGCTGCTCAATTTTATTTATCGAAATCTGCCAAACTTCACTTCCATCCCAGGAGTCAAGGTCAACATAATTGTCAAAGTCTTGTCTGAGCCCCTGGAGTGCGGTCTCCAACCCTGTGGCCTAACCATCAAACACTGGATAAAACAGATGACTGGGGCACTCGAGTCCCTCTGATCCGGATATTTTGCACTATGTAGCAATAAGACATCTCTTTCCCCCCATCTCCAGCGTAAGCGCAGGACTTCACATGGCTTCATTATTCCCAACTACAACAAAGACTTTAATCTTAAAGACAAAAAGCGCGGAGTGATTGCGCCTCTGGTGAAGGTGCATCGTACGATGAGAGCGAATCTGGATAAGTATTTGATGTAAAGTGCCCGTAGTAATGTAATATATCATCGCTTACATGAAAGACTGGAAATGTAGCGGGAGAGAGCGTGCGGCTTGTTTAGTATTAAAAAACTGGCGTATTGTGCGAAAGCTGAAATAAAACAAACTGGAAGCTAAATATCCCCAGGTTTAATTGGTTTCTTGACTCGTTCAGACAGGTTGTATACATATATATTAGATTTCATTAGCATACTCCAGCAGATTTTCTTCATGCTCGCTGAAGCGCGCCATTGATTAGGAGAGAGCGCAACGAGCGGCCACCCACCAGGAGAACGTCATACATAAAGCCAGTCCACATAGCATTGCCACGGATTCAAGGACTGCCGAGATGCCGGAATCTGAGGTGTAGTACACTGTAGTCACCCACTGACACTGACCCTAATGGGTTATTGCAGATTTCCTTGAAAAACCCTTTAAACAGATCCATTAACCAAAAAAATCCCAAACATGCAGAAAATACTAATGGTGGTGACTTCCACTTAATCAGTCGGGTAATAAGCCGTGTGATGGAAGGTCAGAGCGAGGGGAGATCATGTTAGAGGCGGTGAAGTAGACCTAATCCCACAGGCTATAAAATGCAAATAACCAAGAAACCATAAGGCTTAGGATTTAGACAAAAGTCTTGAGACGAGCGTCGCCCAAGCATCCACACAGCGATGTCATAGCAATTAAGGGAAGGAGAACAGATACAGAAAAAAACATAATAAACCGCTCATAATAAACACAAAGCAAATTAAAGTGTCCTTCCCATAAATTAATGGTAGCAACGCTTTTATTCGCAGCCACTTAATAGATTATATTTTAGCTGTACCAAGCAGAGAGAATTGGCTATGAGAAGACCACATCATGGGGGCCATTAGTTGGGAGAAGACTTGATTATCTGTGTGATTAGTGATCGAGGAGGATCATGGAGGGAGGTGTCAGCGCTCACTTTCCCTGTAGCACCACGACAGGCGAAACAAGGAACTTCACGGTTCTCATTGAAATCATTGAAGCTCATTTACTAGGGGTCCGAACGCCGCACTTTCGTCAGGTTTCCCGAATATTTCCGTTTTGCACCAAATTGCCCCAAGTATTTGGCGCACGCGATCGGATTGTGGTGCATCGGCATGCACGTGACAGAAATCGGGGGCATGGCCGTCGGACAACCCAACGGGTTCAGGAAGAAGAAGGTAAACTCCAGTGGACCTCAGGGCAGCAGCGACACCTACAGGATATCGGGCGCACGACCTTAGTGAATCCCGGAAGACCCGAATCCTCATCGGACTACACGGTGTGTGATCACGACTGGACCGGGTAAGTAAATGTGCCCCATTGGGTGGTCTGTACGATATTCGGGCAGGCCATGCTCTCCAGAGAGGGAATAGGTAGCGAATTAGCGAATGAGGTGTGAAGTCTCTGGGTCCTCCAGGCTCAGGGATGGATATGCATTTTTGTACAGCGCTGTGCAATTGGTTGGTGCTATATAAGCAATAGGAAACCTTCACTAAAATAAACTTTTTGAGCATCTGAGTTCAAGAAGGTTCAAGACGTTCCACCAGACATTTGGATGAAAGCTGACAAAGTAGCGAGTCTTTATTATAGGGAAATGATCCGTCCACATCCTGTGCAGCGCGTTTCAGGCTTGTGCTCCCTGCAGCCCTGAAATTATTCTAAGTACTGTCCTCAACCACATGTAACACAAGCGTCTGCAATAACAGAACTGGTTACATAACGCAGAACCCAAATGCTACACGAAAAGAAAAGGAAGAGGTGAAGCTGCCAAACCCGGGGATGGAAGCCAAACGAAAAGAAGGCTCTACAAGAATCATAAGCCGTCATTAACTTCCTTCTGAATCACAAGATGAATCCTTTAAATGTCCAGACGCTTTCTTCCTACTGATCCCTCTCCCCTCTCACAGCAGACAGGAGGTAGATACTGCAGCTACATCCCCCTCCTCCAAACCTTTGACTTATGTAGCAATACTTTGAATCATTCCTTTATTCCGAGAGCATTACACATGGTGTGTGATGTATAGTTAAGTAGAGGTATAGGGATTCCATTGGCTTGAATTAAAGCATCTGCTTATGACGCCTTTGTGTCCTCTTATGTTTTACATGGGCCTTCAGACCACAGATTTCTCCTATGGGTACAGAACCCTATTCATAGGTGGATTACAAAGTGTCCCTCTGGACCCCAAATGTGACCACAACGAGGATTCACAACGCCCGTTCTCTTCACATTTGCCAAACTATGAACAAAAGAAAGTCTCTACAAGAAAGACTAATTACCATAAGCCGTCATTTACATACAATGCAAAATCATAACCAATCCCCTCTCCCATCAATGACTATGTTATAGCAATGCCATATAACAAGAGGAAGAAAAAATGGGACAAGCGCTAAATGGGCACCGATAGTTTCCAAATTCCGAATAAATTGGTGGGGAAGTGTTCTCCTCTGTGCCGACTCTCACCTTGTAGTGTTATATACAAGTGCATAATGATTTATGGGGCTTGTTACTAAAGGCTCCCTGTTAGCTCCTGAGTCCGGACACCTCCTTGGGCCAACCTATCCGATTTTTCCTATTGCAAGCACAGTATATGTTACAGTAATGGCCTCTTTGTATTGGGAACATATAACATACGGAAAACTTATGACTCCTAGATTGCGCTGTACCCCATGAAGTGACACACAGGGGGCATAGCTGCAGACCACACAAGCAATGGTCAATGGTGGATGCCTGTTGCGAAGAAAACAGCCATATTTTTTAGATTACGGCACAGTCCCTTTAGAGGGAATCTGTCACCAGGAATGTCATTTTAGCTGGTGACAGTTTTCAATGGCCTCTGCAATGTGGAGCTTAAAAATACCTTTCTGAATCGTTTCAGTGCTATAGAAAAGTATATTACACATTACTTGGCTCCCTGCCAGCACTGTCCAGTGCGTCATTAGCACCAGTCCCTGCCTCCAGCTGATATAGGCAGGAGGAGTGAGCAGAGGGAGGGGTGAGTGAGGAGGAGGGGAGAATGAATTGAGGAGATGGATACTCAGGCCATTGGAGAAACCCCTGCCTCCTTCCCCATGACTTGCTGGATGGTACTGGCAGGGAGCCAGGTAATATGTAATATACTTTTATAAAGTGATGAAACAATTCAGAATGCTGACAAAGGCATTTGTAAACTCATCATTACAGAGGCAATTTGAACCAGCCACCAACCTAAAATGACATTCCTGGTGACAGGTTCCCTTTAAATGATAAAGGAAACATTTCGGGAAAACACAATAACAACAATACCATAAAAACAGGACGAGTCATAAAGATGTAGCCTGACAATAAGCCATGGCGATAGCTCATGATGTACTTGTACGGAGAAGGACACTCAATCACGGCATGGAAGGAGTAATCACTCCTCAGTGTTTTATTGCCTATATGACACATTCACGGCCATATGAATATGTAGTAAGTACATTAGCAGACAGGTTATCCATTTTCATGAGCTGCAGGTCCTGTAACAGAAGAGCTGATTAATATGGAGATTGCATAATTGTCTCCGGATTTTATTTAGATTTATTTAAACGGGAATTCAGAAATGAAACGACGTCTTCTGAGATGAAGCAGGAAACTGAAAAAATAGGCAAATCGAAGGGAGGAGGGTTGGGCCAGGTCCAGGAGAAGAGACCACCTTCAGTTTCCCGGTTGCTCCAATGACTCCAGTGAGGTTGGATTTTTGTTCTAGCTCCCACCATTATGAACAATACTGTTATTTTGGGTTCCTTGTATGCTCATTTGTTTCCCTGCCCCCAGGAGCGAGGTCTGAAGCTAAAGCAGACAGCCTGGTACTGTCTACCTCCCCGTGCCAAGCCTAGCTAGCCTATTGGGGGATGCCTGGTTAGCCAATCACTGGCCACAAAGGCGATTCTCTGCTCAGTGATTGGCAGAGTGGTTATTACTTTCCTGGTGAGAGGACACAGGAAGCATTGGGATAAGAGTTGCTGGGACAGGTCCAGGGGAGCATTTTAACGGGTGCCCCATGACATGGATCGCGGGGACACCCATGCCCCTCTCCATGGCACGGTCCCCGCTGCCCCGTCCCAAAGCCCAGACTTACCTCTCCATGCTCCTGCTCCCGTCCGGCCTAGTACCCACTCCATAGGGCACGTGCGCGGCGGTACTCTGAGATTTAAAGGGCCAGCGTCCTGGTGATTGGCGCTGGTCATATCTGGCTATATAATCCGGCGGCTCCCATCATTCCCCGCCGGATCTTCAGCCTCATTCCTGTGAAGTGTAAGCCCTCCTGTGTTTTCTGTGTTCCCATCATCCATTCTTGCATTCCTTTTCCCTGGGCCAGTCTGTTCCTGTTCCGTGTGCCAGCTTCTGTGCTCCTGGCGTGAGTTCCAGTGTTCCTTCCAGCGCCGTTCTCCTGCTGTCACCCAAGGCTTGGACTGTATCCTGCATTACTACCTTGGCTGCCCCCACGGGCTAGTCGCACTCAGGTGGCACCCCTCCGCAGCAAGACCATCCCGCTTTGCGGCAGGCTCTGTTGAAGACCAGGTGCCACTTAGATTCCGGCCCACAGTACCATCTTCCGCGGTGGTCCAGAGGGTCCACAGACCCCGAACCCTGACAAGCATTACAATTTACATTATTCTAAACTTTCATAAAAACATTTTGGTTAGACAAACCCATTATGTAGTTTTTTTTTCTGCCTACAGTCACCACTAGGGGGAGTTTGTCAGCTTAATGCATACAGTTTCATTAAGGATTACAGTTGGGGATTATTTCTTTGAGCCACAAAAAAAAATGTTTAAAGGTCCCATGATGTCAGAAATGGAGATAAGATCATTCCAAGATGATAAAATAACCCTCCTAGATATTTTGGAACACAAATCTGCTGCTATCAGCCGTCTCACCGGAGTTACAAAACATATTTTTTTGGCTTTAAGTATAAGCTAAGCCCTTTTGTGGTATTTTTGGATTTTCCCCAGCATGAAGTAATATCTGCAGAGAGACATATGAAAAGTCACCTCAACAGCAACAAGTCCCATTACTTCGTAAATAAAACATAGTCCCCGTCCCATTTCCATAATGACCTTTGGAACTTTTGTTCTCGGTGAAATCATCTTATTTAATCTTGCAGAGATTGCCTTTCCTTTGCAGTCATCAGGAATGAATAGAAGAATTAAAATCCTCTTGTTGAAAGCTTGCGGGGCCGGCACAACCAACAGATCTGTAGAAACTCGGAGACTGCAAAGTGAAGGACATCTTCATGATCCCTGGAAGACGGATCGAGGCGGCGGCGTGTAATGTGCCGCGCATTAATGATCACTTTCATGGGTGAAGCATCAAATTAATTCTAGTTAAGATAAATCTAATTACAAGGCAGATGTTTGCATGAGACCAGTGTATGGCCGGAGCGTTCCCTCTGCCCATCACAGTCTTGTATTGTATGTGGTTCATGGGGAGCATTCAGATAGTGACCCCTTCACTATTACTGCAACCATTATGCATTTGGATCAAATAGTCTAAATTAGTGTTGTCACTAGCTCATATACCCCAGATTTGGGCCAGAATATTGGATCTCTAGACAAGTACACATTCTAACTGTATCAATATCCTGTGGATTTGGATACAATTGAAATCTATGATGCGACAGAAGAAATCAATGGCTCCCTGTACTCACAGGCGGCTTATAGACAGAAAGACATCCCGGGTTGCATATAGTTTTTGGCTATTCTTTTTTAGTCTCCTGATACATATAAAAACATATTACACCTGTGTGGGGAGCACATCAATAGTCAATGGGGAACATTTATTAAGGCCCTTGCGACAGTTTTCTCTCGGACTTTGCACATACTTTCTAGTGTAAACTGCTTGTACATGTATATAAGAAGTGTCCGCACCACATTTGTGACGCAGGAGACCGTGTTGTGTTGAACATTTCTGCACATAAAGGGCGTCCGGTGCTTAGTCGGACCGTGCTCCAGATTTATCAAGCGAAGACCGACAGAAATGTGTTGCATGTTCCATGTGAAAGGTGCACTGGAAAAAAGTTGGTGCACTCTGTCGGGGCAGTACGGGGGGCGCCAGATACATGAAGAACGAGCACGAGAAATCCTGAATCCTGAACCTAGTACACACTGCAGTGTTTTTAGTAAATGTGCCCCAATGTGAAAGGGTACAATGGGAAACTGGACAAAAAAGAAAAAAGAATGAAAGGAGCCAAAGATGCCCGTGGTGCAAATTCTACAAGCTGTGACACGGAAGATGTGCTGGAAGAAGTCGTCATGGTGGTCTGGGCCACTATCAAGAAAGATTATGGTTTTAGAATTTTTAGAAACCCACAAATGATATAAATAAATGTATACATGTCTTATTGGATTCATTTATTCTATCTTTTTTATTTTTTTTTGTTAAAGAAAAACAAACAGATATTACAATGGATGTAAATGTTAGCTTATAATATCGAGTTACAGATATATATCAAGCAATACATGTCATAGCAGAACGATTAACACATGTAAAATAAAACATAAACATTAAACAATGTCCATGTAAATTCCTCCCATTATTAGAATGATTTAAGGAGTGTCGCTACTTGTTTATTCTCTCTTTAAAATCAAAGTTCCAGGAGAACAGATCCATTTCACCAGGGCGTCAGGTATCCAGCCCTACAGACCTGCCATCCGGGCCCCCAATAGCTCAGGTATTACAGAACATCTTTAGCGAGTTAGGAGTCACTTGGAGACAAGTTCAGTGCTGTATATGAGCACATGGGACATTATGTCATCTTTGGTCTTCTTTACAAAAATAACTTGCCAGCTCCCCAGCAATTCCCCGGGAGAGGATCACAAGTTTTCTGGTGATATGAATACATATTTATGATTATGTTATAAGCGAGACAATGATAAATGAGTCTCCTAGGTGCGTGCCCGCTGCACTCGCTCCCTGTAACTCTACCACTCATTTAGCTTCTCCCCATTGTCCTGCACAGACGCCTCCGAGGCCCATTCCTGCCTTCAGCAGCTGAATGTATAAGTAGAGGATTATTGATTTGCTTCTTTACAAGTTGGGCACAAGTCAGAATATTGTTACCTGCTATTATTATACATTGTGCAGGAGAATCTGCGCTTTACATAAGTCATGTGCATTCATAGGAGCAGAGGATGACATCTGCAGAGCAGTGCACATAGTGGCTGAATCTAAAGGAAATCAACCATCAACATAAAGAATGATAAACCAGGGACATTACTCCTAGATCCAGGCACCGGGACTGTGGGATCTTCTTATATTTGTTATCCCTGGCCTGCGACCTTCTAAAATCAACTTTGTCAATTATGGTAAAGAGCCCGAGGGGTTACTAGATCCCCTCTGTGATTTGGCTTTACAGACTGTTACACTGTCTCTCCCTCCTCCCTGCTCCCTTAGCACTTGCAGTAAGTACATCCTGCTGTATTCAGTGCTGACAGAGCAAGGGGGAGGGCGAGACAATGTAACAGTCTGTAAAGCCAGAGGGGCTAGGGTTGATCCCTCGGGCTCTTTACCATAATTGTTAAAGTTGGAGACTAAGGATAACAAATATAAGATCACCACAGCCACGTGACAGGATCTAGGAGTGTACCCTGTTTATCATGATGCATTTTGAGGGTAGATTTCCTTTAAAGGGGTTATGCATTCTTGCCCCAATAAAGTTTGAAAAAATTTACTAGAGGTTCTGTCCCTGGAGAGTCATTTATGCATCAGTCTAATGCAAGTATGCTTTCTAAGTGATTTATATTCCAGAATTGTAGCTGGACTTACTGGGGTAATGTACTTGCACCACTCTGCCCTTGGCTTACTACAATGAACAGTAGCAGACTTCTGGGTGAATAGTACAGCAGTCACTCAGAGCAGATGGGAGTAGCTGTTCAGAGTAGGAATGTATAGCACTGGGAGGACACTACCATTATGTATTCATTTTGTCATGTAAACTGCAGGACTGTGAACAGGAGCAGTGGGGTAGAGTGAATAATCCCTAAATCTCACAGAATGTTTGAAACAATGGGGCAGATTTACTTACCCGGTCCATTCGCGATCCAGCGGCGCGTTCTCGGCGCTGGATTCAGGTGCGGCCGGGATTCATTAAGGTAGTTCC
This sequence comes from Engystomops pustulosus, assembly GCA_019512145.1. Taxonomy (NCBI): domain Eukaryota; kingdom Metazoa; phylum Chordata; class Amphibia; order Anura; family Leptodactylidae; genus Engystomops; species Engystomops pustulosus. Next base: position 1,101,875 of record CM033651.1, read on the forward strand.
TCCGCCGCCCAACAGGTGGCGTTGCTGCGCTGAAAAGCATCGGAACGCGCTGGAGTTCACCGAGTTGGGCTGAGTGAAGGTAAGTGCAAGCTCCGCAACAGATTTTTTTTATAAATGCGGCGGTTTTTGCGAATCCGTCGGGTTTTCGTTTGGCCACACCCCCCGATTTCCATCGTGTGCATGCCAGCGCCGATGCGCCACAATCCGATCGCATGCGGCAAAACCCCGGGGCAATACAGGGAAAATCGGCGCAAATCGAAAATATTTGGATAACACGTCGGGAAAACGCGATTCGGGCCCTTAGTAAATGACCCCCAATGTTTCAGTTACTTGTAATCCTTGTAGCTCACAGAGTATTGCATGACGCGGATGCATTGGTGTTGTGGTTTGCAATAAAACGCCAGTTAAATAGTTAAAGGGATGTTCCCATTTCAGCAAATAAATGTTATTGTTTGTATAATGAAAAGTGATACAATTTTCCAATACACTTTCTGTATCAATTCCTTCTGGTTTTCTAGATTTCTGCTTGCTGTCATTCTATAGGAAACCTGACCATGGTCAGTATATTGGAAAATTGTACCACTTTTCATTACACAAACAATAACATTTATTTGCTGAAATGGGACAACCCCTTTAAGTCTATATGGATCTGCAGACCGTCCAATGTATATTGTGAACCCCTAGGGATCCGCTTATGGATTTCCTATAAGGACATAACTTATAGAAATGTTCTTTTCGCTCCCAGTTCAGTTCATGTGTCCTTATTGACCAAGGTGGACGTGCACGTGTGCCGCTCGTCTGTTATTCCTCATGAATATTTATAAATAGACAACTGGGCGTTACCATTCTCTTTGTAAAAAGGGGTGTGTCCCTAGGGGTGTGTCCCTTCTTCTACGATCACCCATTGGACAATGTCAGACTGCGCAGGGACATATATTTCTGATAGTAACGACACAATGGCGATCTAAGAAGTCCCTTTAAGAAGTCGTCATTTTTTTCCGAGCTCTGAAATCTGGTGGATTCTTGGGAAAAGCCACGAGACATGTTGGAAAAGGTTTCTCTGCAGATGCTCATTACGGCAGAGGCGACACATGTAAATGGACGTCGGCCAAGTCATTACTATGCCGCGAGATAATTAGTTGCCATTGCAGCGCTGGACGTCTTTATGTGACTGACGTCACCGACGGTCTAACACCAGACATTGTGCTCCACGGCATGGAGGGAAATGTGCGAAAATGGAAATTTCATGTGAAAATTAAGAAAATCAGATTTATAGCGAGTGTGATCTACATTGGGGTTTCTTTTATTGAAAGTTAACTACTGCTGTGCCAACAGAGGTTTCATGCAGAGATCACAACGGAGAGATGTTCATGGTATATCACATCGCATTCACCCTATAGGCGCCCCAATGATGAGTGGCCCCAGTGCAAAGTCTGCACCAGGCCCCCGACTATAACATATGGTGTATGGCACCAGTCTTCTCATATGGGAAAGGGGCACATCATGGACCCATGGTGCCACCGCACCCTCAAGTTACACCCCTGCCAATGACCAACAGAAGATGATGTGGATCCTATGAGTCGGTGCTGAGCAGAACCAGTGCCTAAGGGATTGTTTGGTTCTTCACCCAGGAGGAGTCACAAAAGGAATCACTAAGTCCAAGTAGTCTCCGGTGCATGGGTGGACACGATGGGACCCGATGCCAAGGTGGCCCCCATAATCGGCAGTCAGACAGAGCAAAGATATAAGCAGGAGGGAGCTTGGTTATACAATGTAGTCAGGTAGGCGGGAGACAAGCAATAGGGTATATATATATACAAGATGGGTAACTAGCAGGAAGAAAGAGAAGGAAGCAAACAGACCTCAATGCTAAGGGCCACAGCATTGGGCAAGTGTTTGAAGTGTTTGTATGTTCTCTCCGTGTTTGCGTGGGTTTCCTCCGGGTCCTCCAGTTTCCTCCCACACTCCAAAAGCATTCTGGTAGGTTGATTAGATTGTGAGCCCCATGGGGACAGGGACTGATTTGGCAAACTCTGCAGCGCTGCGAATCTGTGTGCGCCATATAGATAAAGAATTATTAATATTATTTAAGAGGCTGCGAAACAGGGCACTGGTGTGACAAGGTAGGAAGATGCAGAGAGAAGGACGACGCCGAGTCAGCACAGTCTGACTATTAGGCTAGACTTTAGTTAAAAACTGCCTCCTTCAAGGGTAAACCATCTCTACATCTCCAGTACAGACAATTCCATTATCCAAATCCAGCCCAATTACGTAGAAGAGATCGTTCTTGCAAGAACCAACTGTAATCTAAAAAAATCAAAATGTGCAATTCCACCACAGCGCCATCACAGGAGAAACAAAGTATTACATAGTAACCAGTAGGATTCTTATACAACGCACGGACGTCCGGGGTCCTCCAGAGTAAGAGACGCTTTTTCTTTGACCCGTCACGTTACCGTTTATCTTGTGTTTTATCAGCGTTTTGCATTTACATACGTCGTCTCATGTCACTTGTCACATGCACGCACAAACCCAGAGTGTGTAACGCAAAGTGGCATCTGCAGCTCTGAAGTCTAAGGGGAGACGCACAAGCTGAATTTATGAGTCATGGTAATTCATTTACTACACATTAGGTTCTGCTTTTACAACTGGTTTTCATCACAGATCTTCCCAGCCCGTCGCCAAGTCATCTCTTCTAACCAGACGTAATGCACCTTCATTCAATTTGCCGCTTTCCCCGGCTCATCAGCCTCTTATTCTCCAGAGGAATGAGACGTCTTCTATGCACAGAGTCCACAATACGACTGTCCATTACCTCCTCCTCCATAAGACTCAATAAATAACTGATGTGAATAAACCAGGAGAAACCCATTAGGATTCAGGATGATCGGACCACGTAATGCAAACGCTGCCACGTCATTCCAATACCTCTCATTGCATTTAACCTTTCCCTTTAAGAATCTTCCAGGGAGGAGAAGAAACATAATACTCATCCCAGCTGATGACTTGGACACGTTTTTCGCATTACTGCTGGAATTTGCAGAGTTGTGTATTGGACGAGCTGTGAAGTCATTTTGTATTGGGATGGGAGAGCTTCACCGCTGGAGGCTTGGGGCGAGTACTTGGCGCTCGTCTGAAAATTGTGACATTTGCTTTATCCATTTTCACGAATAATATGAGCTAGGACAGATTGCTGTTGTGAGATGCTTGGAAACAGCGCCACATCTTTCCACAGGTTGTATTATTTGGTATAGGGTCATAAGTCTGCATAAAAACCTGCGGCACAAAAGCCGCACACAGGATGGAGCTAGTGCTGCAGATTCTTGGTGTATAATTCAACCAAAAGATTTGGTTTAAAATCCCTATCCCCTAATGTACCCACAAAGTGTATTACTGCCCCTCATTGTATAATGCCCTTATATCTATAGCCACAACTTTACTCCAATTTATGCCCCCTATTCTGCAGAACCCCAATCTATGATTGCCCTATTTTTGTAGCCCTAACCCACTTTTCCATTAGGTTCCAGACCCATTTATTGTTTTTGCATTGAAAAGTCACTGGGGTGTTGGGGAGGTATACATTGGTATCCTAAACTTGGAGAAGCCCTCTACCACCAGGGTGAAGGATTGTAAGCTAAGCACACTTACATACTGTGCGCCCCCTCTGGCAGGATCCATCTTCATTTCAGCTCTTTGTTCATTTGCTTTTACAAAAAATGCTTTAAAAATTATGCAAATGAGGGGCTCTGGGCTCAATTAACGGCTATGGAGCCCGGCGCCCCTCAGGCTCATTTGCCTAATTTTAAAAAGCCTTTTTTTTGTAAAAATGAGGCTTAAAGGGAACCCATCATCAGCAACTGGACTAATAAACCACTACCAGAATATTGTCAAGTAGCAAAACACCTTCTAGTTTTTGTTTCTTTCATGGCCCAGTGTGGTGCCATCATCCCGAAAATCAACTAAAGTGAGATGTAAATTGGCTGTATAAAGTCAAGGGGGCGGAGAGTTTAAACTTGAAGTCAAGCTCTGATTGTCTCCTTAATCTATCATGGACGTCATTCATCAGACTTCGGGAGATCTGGTTAGTGATGTCTTTAAGATGCAGGACCATCAATTACAGTGAAGGGGCTTTCTGAGGAAGAGAGAGCTTGACTTCAGTGTTAAATTCTCCGCCTCCTTGAGTTTATACAACCAATTTACATCTCACTTCAAAGTTGATTTTCTGGATAATGCCACCACATTGGGTTATGAAAGAAACATCATCTGGAATGTGTTCAGCTGTTTGGCAACATACTGGTAGTGTCTTTTTAGGACAATTTCTGATGACGGGTTCCCTTAAAGAAACTAAAAGAAGAGCAGATCCTGCCACACACCAGTATGTCAATGTGCTTGGTTTGCAATCCTTCATCCTGGTGGTAGATGTCTTTTAAGGCTACATTTACCCGACTGTCGTGGGGATGTATATCCGGCCACAAGATGCCTACGGTGCGGTGCAGTACGTTGAGCACAACGTGTGCGTCCCATACCACCGCCGCAAAAAAGATAGAGACTGCACTATCTTTGGCCGTATAAATGGCAGTGCAAGTGAACAGCGCCCATCCCTCCTCTCCATATGTTTGTGTAAATGCAGCCTAACACGGAGCTATTCTTAATAAATCCTGGCTTCCCAATCATTACTTATCCTCAGGTGGTCTCAGGACTACAAGGGTCTTTCGGGGGTTGTTTCCCCATTTTACCTGGTAGACAGACACACAGATAAATGGACACCTCTCTGTATACCACTTCTCTCTAGCAATCCCATCTCTGATGCCATCTGGTGCATATCCCGTCATCATATAATATACGTGGGAGATCCCTTTAAGGGCACCGGATCTTAGGTGCCTTATAATTCAGCGCTCTATCATTTGCTTGCAAAGGAAGTCACTAAAGTTGGAGAGGTCAAGCGGTAAAGCTGTCAGACGTATATGATAAATTAAACAACCACTTAATGAGAGACATATTTCCGCAGCCTTTTGGGACCAATTAAATTGGCATCATTAGCTTGATACAGGCGAATCACAGTGACAGTTCGTGTCCATTCACACAGCAAGGTCTGACAAACACAACATAAAAAGGTCCTTTAACAAAGTAGCGTCATATCAGCCAAAAACATCAATGTCCTTGGATGGAGATCAGTTGTGACCTTGAGTTATCATCACGATAAAAGGTCACCATTAAGGAACGACTCATTTTGGATCCCTCCATGAGATACAAAGCCTCAGGGAAGGCACATTCAGTGCGGCTTCTCTGCAGACACAGGATTTTGCTGCTCTAGGTGCAGGCTACTACAATGGTCCTGAAATGTAAGATGCCATCTCATTAACCCTCACGTTCTACGGATCATAGGACACCCATGGGTTCAGTTTGATGCTGAAGAGCTTCTGCGGACACCTGGTCTCCGTGTAGAAACGTTTTATGGAGTTGGTTTCAAAAGAAAGTGATGTCCATGAAGGGTCCTGGGGTGACAATATGTTACCTCCTATCTACAAGTTACTGTAGGGGCCAACTTTTTAATTGGTAGGGGTCTCAGTGATAGGACCAAGGGAAAGAGGGTCCTTTGTACCCTCTTCATACTCCGATGAACAGAGCAGCCAGATCTCCGGTCACTGAGACCCGCACCAATCAGCATGTCCTGTGGATAGGGGCCAACTTGTTTTCACCGGAGAACCCCTTTAACCAAATGTAAGCCAAGGTAATGGTGAAGCCGTCTATAAGCATGGGTGTTATCGGCATAGAGCCAGAGCGACTGGTAAGGGATCCACGGTGGTGGAATAACAGTAACACAGGGCTCTTCATCGACTTTCCAACAGGTTTTGTGTTCCCCTTTGCTGCACCTTATTTATGAAGTGTTGGCCAAAATATTAATCCTTTTCCGACACTCGTGGGTTTTTTTGGGGGGGGGGCACAATTTGGGTGCAGTTTTGAAAACCTGGCACTTTTCCTGCACTTCTAGCTTTCTGATATGTTTTGGTGCACACGGCTTCAAGAACCTGTCCCATATCACCTTCATGAACGTGGAGTTAGTTCGCACAATTTTCGGTAAAGCCCCCAGAGAGTCTAGAAAGCAAGTTCTACAGGTAGTGAACGCCCTGTACATGACCATTACTGCACCAGCTCCATTTCCTCTCAGATGCCCAAATGTCACATTAAAGGTCCGAGATAAAGTCTATGGCGGCCAAACATGACCCCAGAGCACATGACGGTCGGATCACTATTGTCCAGGAAGGATTTAAGCTAAAAAGGCTGGAATCCTCTTAAAATAGTTTTACCAGGATTGAGAAAAAATTGCCTCCCTCCAACATTGATGGGAATCTGCGATACCAGAGCGCGAGTACAACCCTCCCGAGTACGAGTACAACCCCCTGTGTGCAAATACAACCCCCCCAAGTGAGAGTACAACCGCCCTCCCCCGAGTACAACCCCCTGAGTGCAAGCACAGCCCCCCTGAGTGTGAGTGATTGTATTTCTAGTAGAAAGCAGACATGATTTTTGCATGTTGGTCTCCACAGGGCACAAGGTCATTTGCAGAGAAGTGGATTGGAGATACAACCTCGTGCTGTATTAAAAAGACTTAAACAATGTCAATTATTGCTGCCGGATTTACCCACGTCTTTTATCTACTAAGATAAAAAGCGTAAAAAGCTGCAGGGGGTGAGGAGAAGTGAAACCTGTGGGTATGCGCCAAGTACATGCTGGATTCAGTGGTGTTTTTTGTTTTCCCCTGTGGTCTTTAAAGTAGGGGTACAGGCATCCCGTAGTTAAAGGCATTCTACCAACCCATCCAAGGATGCCTACTTACCGGCAGGATTTTCATAATTGCCGCTGCAGTCTGATTGGGTGGTCCGAGTACTAGCACCCCCTATAGTCATTTCCACTAAATGATGGAGCAGTAAGTCAAGCGTGCTTCTACTATGTTATTCCATGTGTGTGAGAACCTGCTGCCTCAACAATTTGGGGAAATGGGACCCCAGTGCTTGTCTTTGCCAAGGGTCCTATGGGTGGCACCCCACCGATCAGACCTATCCTATGGGTAGAATAGAACCTTTAAGTGGGACTTTGTACCATAAGTAAATTTGTTTTGGAAGGACTGTCTCCTGAAGACATATACGGGAGACTGTCTCCCGTATAACCTCAATTGCTCGTGGAGTCAGATACATTGAGCCGCACGTGTTTTCTCTTCCTTTGCTGCGTTGAGGTCTCACATATAGCATGCGGCGCTCCGGCGAAGACGTTTGCTCTGGTTTCTCCGAGGTCTGTGCTGTTGCTTAGAGATCTGTAAATGATGTGGTGAGAATAATCCAAGTCCGTCTCCGCTCACTTCAGGTCTGGGTGCGCCACTTATACAAGACAAACTTATACTAACATTTCTTAACATCAGGACAAATTGAAAAGAAAGAGAGTCGTATTTTTTGTTTAGGTCACCGTCTGGGGCACACAGCGGGATTACTTCACAGACCGAAATTCTCCAGATAAACAAGAATGAGAACTAAAGCAAAATGTGACATTGAGGCGTTTGATTGGGACATTACAAAATATAGCGTAATAGAAGATGTTGTGTAAACCGTGGCTGCTATTTTACCCGATTACAGGCAGTCCCCGGGTTACATACAAGATAGGGTCTGGAGGTTTGTTCTTAAGTTGAATTTGTATGTAAGTCGAAACTGTATATTTTATAATGGAAGTTCTAGACAATTTTTTTTCTTTTGCCCCAGTGACAATTGGAGTTTAAAAATTTTTGGTGTAATTGGACCAAGGATTATCCATAAAGCTTCATTACAGACACCTTACAGCTGATCATTGTAGTCTGGGACTATAGTAACATCCAGAGGGGTCACCAGAGGTCACAGGGGGCAGAGGGGTCCGTCTGTAACTATGGGTTGTCTGTAAGTCGGGTGTCCTTAAGTAGGGGACCGTGTGTACAAGATTTTTATGACATTCTTATGACCTTGAGATTTTATACACATATTACACATAAATTATTTGCATCCTGGACTCCCTGACAGTCCTAGTATAGAAGACTTAGGCTACATTTACACTGCCGCAAGGGGGCGTATATATGGCCGAAATACGTCCCCCATAGACGACAATGGGCGCACGGCGTCTTATGGGAGCGGTATGGTGCAGCACACACGTGGCACCCTACCTCTCTGTACCCGTGAAAAAGATAGGACATGTCCTATCTTTTCCTGTATTACGGCGCTGTGCGCCATACATCCTTATGGAGAGGGGTGGGGGTGAGCAGCACTCACCCCCTCCTCCTCTCCCCGCACGCTGCCGTGTGCCCTCCTTGCTACGGTACAGTGGGCAACGGCAGTGTGATTCTGCAATTGTTACTTTGTAACTATACACTTATTCCAACCCAACTAAATGTTTCTGCTGTTGAAAACGATCTGACTACACAGATTCTTATTGTAGTCTGTTACCACGGAAACAAAGTCCAGGTCTCTTTAGGAGCTGTAGGCACAATACTGATACCAACCTACATCTTTATATAAAACCTCTATCCTCAGAATTGTCACAATAATATCAATTTGGTGGGGGTCAAACTCCTGACAGTCAGTTGTTAGAGGGGCTCCTGTGGCAATCAGTTGTTTAGAGGGGTTGCGGTACTTGGCACTGTAAGGCATAATAATAATCCTTTATTTCCATAGTGCACACAGATAACGCAGCGCTATACAAAGCATGCCACATTGGTCCCTGTCCCCATGGGGCTCACAATCTAAACAACCTAACAGTATGGGTTTTTTTTGGAGTGTGGGAGGGAAACGGAGGACCCGGAGGAGACCCACGCAAACACGGAGAGATCATACAAACTCTTTGCAGATGTTAACCTGGGTGGGATTCGAACCTAGGACCCCAGCGCTGCAAGGTAGAAGTGCTACCTACTGAGCCACCGTGCTGCAAGGCTGTAGTGCTAACCACTCAGCCAACGTGCTGCCCATATCCAGTGTCACTGCTATGCTTGGTATTGCCATCCTGTGAGTCTAGAAGGGTGACCCCCCCCAAAAAAAAGATCCAGTTCTCATGTTACCGAGTGGCTGGAAACTTGCTGGATATATTTCTTAATTTCCTGACCCCATATAAAAATACTTTAACTAAGATCAAAAAGTTCTGTAACATCACCCAACGCTCCCGATAACGAGACACAACTACATCTGATGATGCGCCGAGATCCAATCCAATTCTGTACTGTCTGTATTCAGTCTCAGAAATTATCTACATCCAGGCCCCAGGGAAACAGGGAATTTCTACCCTGACTCTAGTAAAATGAGGACTTGCTGTGATCTCGGGAACCGAGATAATTGCAGGGAAGATTCTTCACGTGTCCCATACGTCATGTAACAATCCCTGAAAACATACAGATCATCCGGCTACAGTCCGGATACGAAGCCGCTCTGTATATGGGATATAAGGTCAAGGCTACAGATGGTTATGTTGACATCGGCATGGGACTTATAGACATGATGGAAAGCTTCGCTGGAAACATAAGCCTTCTCCTCCCTGACTCTCGGGGTCCTGTGAACTCCTCGTTGTAATACATGGAAATTGCCGAATTTTTGCTTTATTTCAGGGTCTGTCAGCAGCTTTCACCATGTATAACTGCAGCCAGTGTTCAGTATTGGCCATAGAGATATGTGTAATCACAACTTAGTCTATAGTATTAATAGCTACAGTGCTACAAATCTACATAAATCTTGTGATGTGGGTTCTTTAAGTGCTCTGGGGGCGGGCCTTCACTTCAAAGGGAGTTATTCCAAAACTCCTCCCCTCTACTCTGAGTGACTGCTGTTGTATGCAACCACCAGTGACAGCTGTTATTCAAAGCAGAGGGGAGGAGCTGTGGAGCACGGAGGTAGACTGGAACAGATTTACAAGGATTTCATCAGTGAAGGTTCTTCTTAGTATATAATTTGGTCGGTGGTTTGGGTGGCCACGGGCCCCCTAGAAGGCCTGGGGGTTGTATCAAGTTACATTGTTTCCCGTAGTTATTAGGATATAAATCAGATCAGAGTTTATGAGAATGCGGTTCCCTAGGATGGAGCATGGGTCCTGCCGCTCCATTCTTTGGGAGTCGCAGAAGTTGGGGGGCAGATTGCTAGGGGATCTCTGGCCCTCTCATAGACAGACGCGATTTCCGTCGCATGCATGTCGGCGCCAATTCGCCACAATCCGATCACGTGCGCCAAAATCCAGGGGCAATTCAGGGAAAATCGGCGCAAATCTGAAACTTTCGGATGACCCGCCGGAAAAACGCGATTCGGGCCCTTAGTAAATGCCCCCCCATTGTGTTCACCCGGATTGTGTTTATGTCCTTTAACATGGGAGAGAGTTCATGTCTACTCTTCTATGGGCTATGTCCAGGTGTGTAACTAGGAGACGCAGGGCCCCATAGCAGACTTCAGAATGGGGCCCCATATCCCCTCAGAAAATGTACACATTTATCCACTTATGCGCACACATTTATGCACTGATATACACATTTATACACTCACACAGACCTGTCTCAGTAGCTGCTGACCACATGGAGGAAGTAGACGGAGATGACATATCCCTTGATCCCTAGTCCTGTCGTAGTGTAACCCCCTCCCTCTCCCTCTCTTATATGAGCGGCAGATTCATGATGTGTACTATGTGCTCTGTTATATACATATTATACCATACAATGTGCAGCGTATTGTGAAGATTATGGTGCACATCCTCCATTCCTTCCTGTGTCAGGCCAGGTGCCGGGCCCCCTGACACTGCGGGCCCCATAGCAGCTGCTACCACTGTAGTTACGCCCCTGGCTATGTTCTATGCTCTTCGTTTCTGTATTGACCGATTCATCAAAATGTGCAAAGTCTGGTTTTCGTTCTTTGAATCTAATCAATGCAAATTATACCTCGGAGAGACTCCACAAGAAGATGAGCAGGACCCCTAATCTACGCTGACCCCCATCCCACTCACCATGTTAAGGCATCAGTTATAAGATAGAATGAGTTTAGGTTTTGGCATACAGTCCCACACAGTCTCACACTAGTCCCACTCATCCCCCCTCCTCCTAATCGGAGTCGGGGTCAGCCCCCAACCACCTAATCTCTCTACCTGATCCCCTATCATTAGGGTGAATCACACAGGCTAAATTTGGGTCCTTCACCCCCCCCCCCCCCCCTCCTAAACCCCATCCTACACCTCCCCTCATTGACATCTTCACTGCCATGTATATGTTATTTCTCTACAATGGTTTTCTGATCCATGCATTTTGCTTGGTAAACAGTAAATTTCCTTGATGTTTTTCATTCTCTGTTTATAATCCATCATTGTTATCTGGATATCATATTGTATTTGTTGTTTGCACTAAAAATGTTAAAAAAAAAAACAATAAAAAAGATTTTAAAAACAAAAAATGTAAAAAAATAATAAAAAAGATTTTACAAAAAATGTGCAAAGTGATAAAAACATCCCCTTTACCACACACAAAAAAAGTTAAATCTATTCACATTAAAAAAAAGTTGCGTTTTTATGATATTGTGATAATTGTGATTTTTACCTAAATCCAGATGATGACAAAGTATCCCTTTAAATAAACCTGGATTAGAAATTCTTTACCATCTTTTTCGCACACATTAGGGTTATTGACAGACAATTATCTTATTCATGAAGCCACTGGGCGACGCACCATATCATTATACATGGTAATGCGATGGGGGGGGGAGGCGCTCACTCGCGGATCTCTCCTTGCATGTTGTAATTCATTAGGGACTTTATAAAAATCCCATAAATCCATTTATCTTCCCATTTCTTCAGTGTTTTAGCGATGACAGAAGAGTAATGACTAATCATAAAATTGTGACACCTCATTCTGGGCTCGGCAAATATAAAAGGGATTAATTAGAATTGTTCATCTATCGGCAGCGAGCTGATAAAACATTTAGGAGCGTCGCTCCATTAACATATTGGAGATGATTATTTACCTGCGCTCATAGGAGATGCCGTGCTTTTAGTCATCAACATAAAATATTAACAAAATTGTTACTTAATTATCGCTTTTAGGTTTCCTTGTGATACTTTCCGTTACAACACAACTTGTACTTTCAATAACAATTACTGTATTGTGGCTTAAAGGGGTTGTCCCACCAAGGACGCTCATCCACTCTACACACTAGTGAGAAAGCTTAATGGACCATCACTTATCCAAAATATAAGGGATACAAGTCAGATCACGGGGGGTTCAACCCCTGGGACACCAGAATATTGAACATATGTGGGACCAGGGCCGGCGCCAGCTTTGGGCATACCGGGGCAAGTGCCATGGGCCCAGAGCTGCTGGGGGGCCCCACATACAGCTGTACATAAGGGGTCTTTAATAAAACCATAGGCAGTAAGGTCGGCTTTATATGATAAACTAGGGAATATTTTAGGGAACAGGAGACTGTGCACAATTATTTCATCTACCCATCCATCCTTTTGGGCCCAGTTTACCTGATCACTGGGGTTTCCACTGGTTGGACCTCCAACCATCTGACTCTTATTCCACTATCTTAAAGCCCTTAAAGGAAATCTACCACCAGGATAAAGAATTGTAAACCAAGCACACTGACATCTGGTAGGTTATGCTTTTCTTTTAGCTTCTTAGGACCTTATTTTTACAAGACAAATGTTTCACAAATTATGCAAATGAGCCTCCGGGGCTCCAGACTCTATAGATGTCAATGAAGCTTGGAGCCCTGAAGGCTCATCTGCATCATTTTTAAAACCTATTTTTCTTAAAAACAATGGCATATGAAGGACTGATACATTGTCTTGTCCGAAACGCGTCACCATTTGCATTCTTTTAGTGATGTTCTGCCGTTTTTAACCTTTTTGATGAATCTAATAAATTGAACTAAAAACTTTTTAACTTCTTACCAGTGCGGATAGAGTGGATATTTTTTCTTTTTCTTTTCCTGTTACATATTTAGCACTAAATTTCCCAAAGGCAACGAAAAATTAAGGGATCAGTAAATTGCCAATCAAACTTTGATTAAAAATGGAGACATGAAGAAGAGGGGAGGATCTTATGTAAAATGGACTTTTGGATAAGCTTCTGCATCGAGTACGTCTTCCGTACAATTCCACACATTGGGGCTCATTTACTAAGGGTCCGTCGGGCGCATTTTCGCCGGGTTTCCCAATGATTTCCGTTTTGCACCGAATTGTCCCAGGTATTTGGCGCATGTGATCTGATTTTGGCGCATCGGCGCCAGCTTGCACGCGACAGAAATGGGGGGGCGCGGCCGTCGGACAACCCGACTGATTCGGACAAACCGCGGAATTTAAAAAAGAAATTGTGTTGCAAGATCAACACTTACATGCACCAGGAAGAAGAAGGTGAACTCTGGCGGACTTCAGCGCGGAAGTGACACATGCAGGATCCCGGACGCACGAACTTAGTGAATCCCGGCAGACCCGAATCCTCGTCGGACACCGCACCGCGGGATCGCGACAGAACGGGTAAGTAAATGTGCCCCATTATTCCATCTCCTTTATTTAGTAAAAGTTGACAGAACGCAGTATATTCCATTAAGTGTCACATACAAGATAACATTTCATCCATTTCTCCCAAAAAAATAATGAAAAACACTTTGCATTAATATAAAAAGCTGTAGATTTTATGTGTTGATGCTCTCGCCATTAACATACAGCGCACGGTATAAGACCAGTAAGATTCACGCTCCCCGTAATTGTACATAATACATTTTCCATTACTTGACACTTTAATAACAATAATTAAAGAGACCAAATTAAAATGGATGGTTTACGGTCGCGGATTGTAATGTTTTACTTTGTGGCTTCTATATTATATGATCGGACGCTGCCGCCAGCAGTTATCACCTCTACTCATAGCAGGGCGGAGGGTCATCAGCTCAAGACCTTTGTGGACCCGCACTTTTCATGCATCATATGAAGAGCAATTAGAGATGAGCGAATCTATTCAATGGCTTCAGCACAAATCTGACATTTAGCTACAGAATCGAAGAGGCTGTCCTCCATCTTTGTGCTCCTGTACAGCTTGTCCCTCTCCCACTGATGCCAGGCTGACTAGGCTGTGCCTCTGCGAAGAAGCAGGAGGTGGAGCTGTACAGGAGCACAAAGGTGGGGGCTGAGAGCTGAGGAGTGAGCAGCACAGACATGTCACATGTTGTTTTTTGAAATGCATCCAAAGTCCAACCCATGTGACTACCCCAGGATTTTGTCAGGGTACAAGGCAAGTTATAACACACAATTATATTGTAATGCAAATGCTTAGAAAAGGCAGAAAGTCATATTTGCACTGCAGGTGTAATGGAATACCTCTGATGCTTATGATTTACATGTGAGGCTTCCTGCACAATGACAGAACATTCTGTGCCAGAACATCACCACTTCCAACACCACCATCATCAGTACTACCACAACCATCATCACCACTAATACCACCACCATCATCAGTACTACCACAACCATTATCACCACTACTACCACATATTCAGAGAAGACGCTAATGAAAGAATTAAGTGTACTTACTCATTTCGTTGCACATTCAGCAGCAGTTCCTTCTCCTTAGATCTTACCAGGAGCTTCAGAGCCGATGGATGAACCTTGAAGAAGGCAAAATGGTAATTAAGATCCAGGTAATGAGTGGAGAACAGAGAACGTACAATGACATCACTGGTGATGAGAGGCTGCAGTCAGGGGTCTCTCTCTCTCTGGGGGTCTGACCGCAGATTTACGTCTTATAGTTTTCTACCTAATATATAACATTTACATTGCCAATTTATTCCATGTGGGATCTACTAGTAAAGCTGCAGTCACATGACTGTTGGGGACATATAAACGTCCCCCATAGACCGGCAATGGACGCAGGAGCGGTACGGAACATTACGGTGCTGCACATGTGCCGCTTTACATACGGTGAATAGGTCATGTGCCATCTTTCTTCATGTTACGGCGCCATGCGCCATGTATCTCTATGAAGAGGGGAGGGGTCAACCCTAAGGGTGGTGGCACATGTGGCGTTTTGAACGTGTTTTTGGCCCCCTTTTAAGTAGTCCGCCAAAAAACGCATACGTTTTTGGAAAACACAGTTTTTTGACCAGTTTGAATTAAGATAATTGGTCAAACCTGTCAAAAAACGGACGAGTTTTCAAAAAAGACATGCGGTTTTTGACGGACTGCTTAAAAAACGGTCCCAAATGCCACCCTTAACACAAATACCACATATAAAGAAAACTCTACATTATTAAAGTACAAATCATTCATTGCATAGTAAAAAGCTTCATATATACTTTGTGTTATTGTTCTACTGGCTATAAGATCTCTGCTTGGTGCCAGGGAATGGAAACATCTTTATTTAAGGTCAATTCCATTCCCCTTGTGATAGTAGCTGCCCCAACACACACAATAATGTCCAGTGAATGCTTTGTCTTTGTCAATGGGACAATTTGGATTTACAGACTAGGGGTGATGCCACATATGGCATTTTGAAACCGTTTTTGGTCTGTTTTTAAGCAATCTGTTAAAAAACGCATCCGTTTTTGTCACGTTTTCCAAATTTGCGCAATAAAAAACGGGCAAAAACGGATGCGCTTTCAAAAAACGCATGCGTTTAAAAAATGGATGCGGTATTTTAACGCATGCGTTTTCTAAAGGACTGCTTAAAAACAAACCAAAAATGGTTTCAAAATGCCATGTGTGGCATCACCCCAAGTCAGCTGAGTTAGGGATAGTTAATCCAACCAAACATCAAAATTCCACAACAAAATAAATACATTTTTTTTAAAATTCAGAAACATCAAAACCCAGCATGTGAATTTGCTCGTATGACTTTGCTTATGCGTGTTTCACACAGGCGTCACAAAGGTCCGTAAATTCCTGATTGTGTGAAATGCTGGTTCTGAACCGCATTTAGAAACGCAATTTGCTCGCAGCCTGGATGAGCTTCTCCCCATCACAGATGAGTTTGGACCTTGAGGTGATGCCACACGGTGCGTTCCTGGTGCGTTCCTGGTCCGTTTTAGCAGGTTTACCAGGCATTTGGTTGGGTTGAATCCGTTTTTCTTCATTTGTGGAAATGTAAACAGCTGTGAAAATGTTAATAGAGGATTCAAACCGGCCAAACGCTTAGTAAATATGCAAAAACGCACAAACGCACCTTGTGACCGCACCCTGGAGGAAGGAGCAACACACGGCCCGATCGCATTATTTTAATTAAAAACACCGGCGGCTCATTCCCGAGCACAGGCATTTCCATAGAAACACCGATGCGATCGGGCTGCCGGCCGCCCCGGTGGGCGCTACTTGGTCTGCATTTGCAAACGCAGACAAAACGGCACATCTGCCACCACCCTTAGGGTGATGCCACACATGGCGTTTTGAAACAGTTTTTGTTCCGTTTTTAAGCAGTCCGTTAAAAAAACGCCATGTGTGACATCACCCTCACAGTCTCCTTGTCCGTCAGCAGACATTCAGCCCGTTCTCTGTAGACTTGAAGGTGGAAGTGTTATTTCCTGGCAAGACTTAATAAGCCAATGGGAAATTCCTATTATCTTTCCTTGTCATTACTGGCTGGATACTCGGACAATCTGCTTCCTATTAGTCTATTGCCACTTGTTGGAAAAAAAATCCAGCAGAAAAAAAATTCTAAGCATTTCCCATCATCCTACATCAGCGCAAATATGAATCCTAACCAGACGCAGGCCTGAAAGTTATTAGAAAGTCACAGACTGTTGTGTCGGAAAATTTACAATACTACAATATGAACAATGTAGAAAAAAACACTAAAAAAAAAAAAACTGACAAGCTTGATACAGAGTATTGGTTTGGTCTTCTTAAGGCTTGGTTTCAGTTCAGGAAGTAGTTATGGGTGACCACGAGGTTAGGAGTCTAGAACCCTGCAGAAGCTTCATTCTGGGGAATATACAGTTGTGTCAAAAACTGAGTAATAAACCCGGCATTAAAAGAGTTGTCTGCAGTTTATCAAACATTCAAAAGAAAAAAAAACCTTCTAAAGGTTCCTCTGTTCCAGTGCAGCAAGCCTGGTGCCCATCTGACATCAATATCATGTCATAGCCCAGCCAATCCCCATTGCAGATCATGTGCACATAAGGCTCAGTTCACACCAAATGTTAGCAATGTCCAAGAGCGTCAGGTGAACAGAGAAGCTGAGAGCGTCAGGTGAACAGAGAAGCTGAGAGCGTCAGGTGAACAGAAAGTGTCCGTTCACCTGACGTCGCCCATTGATTGTAGTAAACGCTGCCTTATGTTATAATAGCAGAAAAGAAGGATGCTGTGCTATTTTTTCTACTATTCCATTATGGAAGGAGTAAAGGAACCCGTGAAACCAGCTATTCACTCATATAAACAATGTAGGGATATCATCCATTCAGATCCACCTGGGGACCTGAGCTGCAGTGCTGGAATGGAGGGACATTTAGGCCGTGGTCACACATACCGCTAAGCGTCTGTTCATAACGCAACGCTAGCGCACAGGGGGAGGTCCTCGGCCCGAACGCACATGTGTTTCCAAAGAAACGCATGCAATCGGCTTAACAATCACATGTGTTTCCCTGTGGGTCTGACCCACTGGTCCTGCAAGGCCGTGCACGGGGACGCTGTAACTGGGCCCCCACAGCCCCCACCTGACCACCAGTCCGTACCAACAATTTAGACTAAGGGACGGATTATCCCTGTGTTTCCCTTACCCACAGTAAAAGGACACCTTTGGTGTACCGCAATTTTCCCCTGATGAGCCCTGGAAGGGTGAAACAGGTCCTGTCGGGATTCGGTCGCTCTGATCCCTACGTTGTGTATTGAATTTCCATAGGACTATATACTGTCCATAACTGTATACCAGACTCTTTTCAATCTTTTTACGGGAACCATTCCGGTGGTATAGGCTTGTTTAATAGGGCCATCCAGCCAGGGACAGGTTCCTGTCGGGGTTGTGGCCAAATAGGACCACGACTCCGAGGTTAGGTTCTCAGGGTATCAGAGAAGCTGGACTCAGGGTGTACCAGGGAGAGTGACATTGTCATCTTGACCCCATTCTTGATGTCCGTAAGTCCCATCTTACCCTGTTTATACTCACCTATCCTCTTCACACCTTTTAAGACACGTTGTGTCTACTTTTCGGACGAGCACTCCGACGCTTCTATCTTGAGACAAAACCAATGAACAAATTGACATGCTCAAGGAAGTTGGATAGTGTACATTGATGACTTATGCTGCTGAGGTGAGCCTGGTGTCTAATATATTTTTTCATGTGAAACCTTATCCATTTAGGCCACCCAGCTCACGTCTTGCATTTGTCTATTCTTTTCTAGATGGGGCTCATGCACTAAGGATTCTACATAGCAGCAGCTAATTTGTACCACTTAATGTTTGTATATTTTATGAGACTTCTCAGTAAAAGTTAAGTTTTAAAAAGATCACTTCTTTGTATGTATTTTTCACGCCATTAGAGTGCATACACACGTGGCGTTTAATGCATCCGTTTTAAAAACTGCACTACATCAGCTGAAAGAAGATTTCTCTAATTAAACTGATATTAACGTTTGCGTTAACGCGTTATTTGGATTCTGCATGGATGCTTCATAGAGCTGGAGATATCCACTCTTAAAGTTACAATTGGACATCTCGGATATAGAAAAAAATTATTTTTTACTACAACTTTAAGGGTGCGTCCACATGTGGCAGTAGCACGTGCAATATCAAACGCATCACAAAAGCATCACACAACTTAGGAATCCCGACACTTTTCCTGCACTTCTAGCTTCCCAACACTTTTTTAGCTAAATTTTAGTACAAAGAGCAAGTTTATCAACTTTTAAACCCCTTCATAGATTATATGATCTGACACTTCTGACCCTCATTTGTTCCAAACATATTAAGGCCATGCACCACAATATAACATCACAGTGCAAAACACAGAAAACAACACCTGGCGCCAAAAATCACAGGATAAGCGATAATAATTCTATCAATGGGGACCTGTTCACCCTTATTCATGAGGTGCAGCTCTAGCATGCCCCCCACTCTAATATCTATCAGAGCTAGACTCGCCACTCCCATAGATATTACATGGTGTCTCCCGGGACGTCCTAATGGTGAACCTGCACCGATCCCACTGCTTTCCCTAAACTGTAGATAGGGCAAGTATTTAGGCCGTGTTCACACGTGGTATTTCAATTGTGCTTTGAAACGTAATTGAAAGGCTCCATCTCCGATCATCACTGAACAGGACAGAACAATAAAATCGGGTTTCTGGACATAACCACTCTAAATTGGAGACAATAAATATCTCCACATTTTTTTATGAAATTCCTTGAATTGGCAAAAAGATATCCTGGCCTATCCGGGTATTCACTTATCTTCTTTAATTGAGAACTTTTATCCAGTAAACTACCCCCCAATTCTGAAATCTCTAGAAGAGGACTTGGCTATATGGTCTTCCTATAACAGGTCTTGGTTTGCTTCCCTTGAAATGCCAAATTTACTTTGCCATTTTCGCACTCTCCCTTATCACAGTCCCCAAATGCATGTTGCACTTGTTCCAGTCTAAATTATTTCATTCATATGCGGTGCTCAGGGCCACGTTGCACCCACTTGACTCGTAAGAGTTTGGGGGACTTTGGGGTACACCCTGTTATCACAGAGTGACTCAATTGGCTTTTTTAGTCCCTCTCCATGCGGAGGCTGGGGCTCCTTTGTGGGTCGGGATTGAGCGACTGGCCTGTCCCTTGCTCTATTTCATTCATTTGATATTTGGGTTAGGTGTATCTACCTTATCGTCCTGTTATATGGCACGCGTGAGCCCCTGGGGGCGGCTGCCCCTCACTCGGGCATAAGCCAGCGCCTCGGGGGGTGCATTGGCTACCGGTCAATGGTTTGTTAGAACGGCATGGGGCTTGTATTTACTTGCTTGGGATTTGTCCATTCTTGGATTTACTTCTGCTTCTTGTATAATTCCTCTCCCCTTGATACATTGTGCAATAAATCTCTTTTGAAAGATAAAATCGGCTTTCGGGGATGACAGATTCTCCTGGCTGGGGGCGAGCAGGACATCGTGGTAGATCTTCAGTGAAGTTCTCGGGAACGTGGCAGTCCGTACTGCCGGTAGGCAAAGTTTCTAATCAAGGAGCTTGTTCTACCCCCGTGTAAGTTCAATGTCTGGAAATATTCATTCTCTTTTCTCTTCCGCTGCTTAGCGAGCTGACAGGCCGCACAGCCGGAGCAACTTCATTGCTAAATCGGATTCCATAGGAGGAAAAATAAATATCTTCTTCTGCAGGAATCCCCCGTGCAAGGGTTTCCATCCGGGGAGAGATAAGCGAACAAGGTCGCACAAGGAGAACATGACATAATTTGATGAACGTGACGCTAATTAGAATAATCGTACAATATTTAATAAGGAGAAAGTCGACTGGAGAACATTTCAATAAAACCAGTGGATTATAGGGTGGGGGGAGGGGGAGGGGGCTTGTCTGTGAGTAAATCTCGACAACTTGTCTCCACGTTGTGATCTTGTTTTTGCTCCTGACTAAAAGTGACCCCATTGAAATCCAAGTACTATATTTGGATTCATCCTATGAGTGCAAGGGGAGTCCTGCTATTTATTGAGGAGATCCAGTTGATGAATGAAGCTGTAGAGGCAATGCTTTATGGGAATGACATGCAAATTATATCGCCTCCTGAAAACCTTCTCATCCAATTATGGGTAACTACCTGTAGACCGTCGCGTGTGGCCACAACCCATTTATGAGAAATGAAAGATGACGGATACTGGCCACATAAGAGGTGAGCAGGATCATGGATCCCCCTTGGTCAACCAGTGGTCTTCTTGTGATATGGGATGTTACTACTGCACGTCAAGCCATGTCCTCACCGCTGAAGACCAGAAGACCAGCACTTTCTTTTATTTTGGCACCCATGCCCCTGCCATCACCTGGGAAACCCCTTTGAAGGTCCTGTACCAGGTTTGACGCGTGTCAGTGGTGTTACATGGAAAGAGGTGCCGCGAGTCGTCCCTGCCAGCCGGCCAATGAGCAGTGCTGACACTGTGACAACTGTTACATTGTTGTCCTTGCCATTCACCCAGCATCCAGAGAACTCCTTGCATCATATTTCACTATGATGCAAGGACTCCCATCCACTGCACTGTTCTGGGTCCGTGATATCAGACTACAGACCATGCATGTCCGTGTGCAGTCAGCCATAGACGGTAAGTGACAGAGATTGCTGGGCATTTTTAGCAATAGGAAGCATACTTGACCTGCTTCTACTCCCCTTAGCCACGGGAAGTAAGAGTTCTCCTTACGGAAGCTGCCAATTATAGCCATAGATGCTTCACTAGGGGGATTCTGGGAAAATATGCAAAGGATGGGATAAGGAAAACCACGCCTCTTTTAGCTCCTTGTAAGGCAGCTCCCTTGACATCAGTCATGACCTACAAGAGGCCTTATGACATGATATGGGATTAAAACCAAACCAGTATATCCATTCCAGAAGGAACAGACTCCCAACTGTAGCCAGCGCTGTTTCATCCTGATTCAATCTCCTCAGTACAGTGTAGGGAACTGGTTTGGCTGAGTGAGAGGCTTGCGACTAGGGTTGGGAAGTAAGAGTTCTCCTTACGGAGACTGACAATGAAGGCCACTATGTAGGCGTGTGCAGTCTTATAGCCATGGACGCTACACTAGGGGTTATCTTGTACTCACGTGGTAGGTGGAGGTCCTCGCAGTCAGGCCCTGACTGATCAGATTCTTATTCCCTACCCTGTGTATAGGGGATAACCTGCAAACTTGGAACAACTTTTATGGGCCACACTTTGCCTTATAGATAACCTATAGAAGATCTCTATTGCCACCCATAGTGACTTTTTCATTTTGTCCACAGGAGCAATAATTTTGTACTTTACGCCCCAGACTGTATGATACAAGTGAGTTACTTTATTCACCTTCAGATTTTATTCATTATTTTGTCAATAACCAGAAGATATTTTGATGCAAAATCGTTCCCACGTGCCAATATTGTGGGCCGGGTAACACGTTTTCCCATGCCGTACATCTTCAAGAGGTTTTTTTATATTCTGCCTTCCTTGTATTCACCTCCCGTATTCATATATCTCCAAATATCTGCCAAATCCTTTCCAAATCAACTTCACGCTCGGTAAACACCCCCCCCCCCCCCCCGTCAGAGCGGGCGCAGGAGAAATCTGCTCCTCTAATTTGTTATTGCCTTCACTAATAATGGATTTCATTTGAACCACAGATGGTCTTTCCAGTGTCTGCTACCTCTCTATAAGGAACAACGGGACAGGGGCCAATTGCAAAAGAGTCGTCGGCCTTCCTAAATATCCCAGTGTTTATTTGAGGATGTTCCAAAAGATGATAAATGACTTTATAAAACGTATATATATTATTAACCTCTGAACCTCGGGGAAAGAATCACATCAGACAAATTATCAGCATTTTCTAGCCCCCATTAATACTTCAACAATGTCATTTAAAGTTAACGAGTGAAGCCGCTTAATTTAACGAGTGTTCCGAATGTTACCGCAGTCCTACAGCTGGACCCAATTACTTAAATTGTAACTGTCTGTGGGTCCTTCCTCTCTCTGTACTGGATTTGCTGTAGCAGTTATGTTGCTCCCTAAGATGTAAAGTCTAGAGGGTTTTCACCACCCCTTCCCCCACCCTGTAATTATTCCAATGCCTCGTAGTATCATTGGTGGCATCTATGAGTTACGGTAAATTCTTGCCATTGCTACAATCGGCTTCATTCTTCAATATTTTCCTAAAAGAGTCACAGAACCTTGTAAAAATCACAACTTTACAACTCAATTGTGGAGACCTACTCAACATCTCACAGGGTAAACTTGAAAAAGTTAATTCCCACCCCAAGGAATGCCCCCAACCTCATTGGGAATACTCTTTTTTTGATGCGTATTGGGTCACGATAACATGAAGTTGCTAGGGAGGCCTTTGAAAATTTGGGAAAATCATTGTCAACGTGAGACCATCCTTGCCATTATGGAACTATCTGCTCATCTGGGCTGGAAGCCGGGAGCAGCACGCGGGCCCCTGGTGCAGAAGAAGGAGGGTGAGCGTTCCCCAAGCCTCCACTCACTATAGGAGCAGGGTGGCCACTGCCACAAATCTGCCAAAAAATAGAACATATCCTATCTTTATTGGTGGGGCCGCCCTGCCAGGTCACGGAGCATTGAGGCATGGTGAAAGCAGGACCGGTCTCCAGCTGTCAGACACAGCCAGAGACACTAGGGAGAAGGTATAAGTGATTTATTACCGCTTCGGCCTTCACCTTTCTTCCCTGCATAGCGCAGAAGTAGCGCTATGTAGTGGATGCGGGATCCGGTGGGGATGCCGGCTCTATAGACCTGCCAGGTCTGCATGGGTTAATAAGAGCACTAGTTCAGCTCTGATCAGACATCAGCCCCTACAATGGTTTTTTTTTCCCTCTAACTGTGGCTCTTATACAGTAGATGCCCCAGTTACAGGTGAAAACTAGTACCGCATACACTCCTGTATAAGCCAATTTTTTAGCACACTTTTTGTGCTGATAAAGCCCTACTTGGCTTATACAAGGGTACTGTATATAAAAAAGCAAAAATGAGTACTCATCTCTGGCGCTCACCCCCGGTGTCCTCTTCTTCATGGCTTGTCTTCTTCCTGCATCTTCCAGCTTCCCGGCAGAGTGGGCAGAAGCACATCCATGAACTCTGCCCACATGCGTGTGTGTGCGTGCGGGCAGAGAGCATAGATGTAGCCGGGAAGCAGGAAGGTGCAGGGAGAAGATGAGCCGGGGAGAAGAGGGCGCCAAGCTGGCTATATACTGGGAGCAGGAGCTGCCCGGCTGTATACTGGCAGCAGGGGTAGGCTGGCTGGCTATATACTGGGGGACATGGGCAATCTGGCTACATAAGGGGGGCATGGACAGGTTGGCTATATACTCTGTGGCATGGGCTGGCTATATACTGGGGGACAGGATGCTGGCTATATACTGGGGGCACGGACAGGCTGACTATATACTGGGGGGCAGGGGCAGCATGGCTATACACCGGAGGGCATGGGCTGGCCATATTCTGCAGAAAAAGGGGCTGGATTGCTCTATACTTGGGGCATGGTGAGCTATGGTGGAGTGGAGGCTGTGACCAATGCTTTTTCCACCCTAGGCTTATACTCAAGTCAATAGGTTTTTGTGATAAAATTAGGTACCTTGGCTTATACTCGAGTAAATACCATAATTTATAAGACTGAAAAATCTATACTATACATAACAAAATAATCTCTTCCTCCAGTTTTTGTAACTTTAGCCCCCCCCACCCCCAAAAACAACTAAAAAAAGGGAAAAAAAAGGCCCTTTAACTTTTTTTTCTTTATTGTTAACTAAATCCTCACGAAAGTAGGCATTGAAGCAAAAAACAAAGAAGTTATGGCCTTTAGACCAATGAGTGTGAAAATTTGCTAAAAACGCCCTGGTCTGGTCATTAAAGCCTTGTAAGGCCTGGTCAGAAATGGGTTAAGCTTTCCAGCATCCATTGTCGTAAATGCAAGAATACACCTGGAAATGTCCCCCATTCGGCTGCTCTCAGCAATGTTTGTGGATGACTGAAATAAGTTAGTTAAGAGGTGAAAATCTTTTCGGAATGTTTCCAGTTATTTATCACATTCTCCCATCATCAAAACCTGTGCTAGATATATCCATCACGGAAAGTAATTGGCGCCGAGGGGGTTGGCCTTTCAATAAATCTGGCTGGATTGTCACAACCCGAGTTTACTGTCCGGAGAGTTTGATAAATGAGTACAAGCCCCTCGACCGAACAACACGGACTATTAGGGGAGATGTCATGTGGGTAGGAGGCGAGAACAAGAAGTTGCAATATTATACCCGTCCAATATGGACCATGGAATACAATGTAACATGAAGAACTAGATATGAGATCTTCTTTAAAGGGGACCTACCACCACGATTCTACCGATAAAGGTAGGTGGATGAATGGGACGTGAGGATACCCCTTTTTTGGGCTAATCCTCACGTCCTGGCTAACTTTAAGAAAACTTTAAACGGGGCATATGTAAAATTTTTTAAGTGGCTACTGGGGCGTGGAGTAGCTGGACATGAGGCTACACGTCGCGGCTGCTCCACGCCCCAGTAGCCTCTTTTCTCCTCCTATCATTACATCTTCGGTGTGCAGCCCTCGTCTGAATACCCGGCATCTGCGCATGCACAGTAGCTCCGGCCTCCGAGCTGTGGCCGTGCACCCGCAGGCTTGCGTTCTGTGCATGCTATGAGGAGCTGTGCACCGAGGTAGGAGGAGAAAAGAGGCTACTGGGGCGTGGAGTAGCTGCGACCTGTAGAGACGGTACGAGCAAGCAAAGATATTGGAGCTTATTTACTAAGGGTCACGGATCGCACTTTCGTCAGTTTGTTTGGCGTTTTTGGGATTTGCGCAGCCTTGGCAGGAATTTAACAGGGATTTGCACTGGAATTGTGTCGCACGTGATCGGATTGTGGCGCAGTTGCGCTGCTTTCATGCCACAGAAATCGGGGGCTGGGCTGTCGGATGATCCGATTGATTCGGACTGAGCGTGGGATTTAAGTTTTAAATTGTGTCGCATCCAATGCACTTACATGCACCAGGAAGAAGAAGGTGAACTCCGGGCACAGTGCAGGGCATTATACACGGACAATGCACTTTCTGTGAACTCCAGCGGACGGGTAAGTAAATGAGCCCCAATGAGCCAAATGAGAGAAGTACGGTAGATACACACCTCCTGCTACAGCTAAAAATAAGTTTTCTATCTAACTTCAAGTGCTTTGATTCTTGTCATTTCTTCTTCGTTCTTTTATACAATGTATAATATGGAGCTGCTTGTCCTTGGTGTTTGACTCGAGTAACGAGCACTCGAGCATTTTAGTGCTCGCTCATCTCTAGTGCTGATGTTTTTCTAAGAAAGCCGCCATGGTTTACAATCTGTGGACAACCCTTTTCACATCTTAACGACATATGACGTACAGTTATGTCACAGTGCTGAACCCTCTCCATACAGTGGGGATGTTTGCTGTTTAATGGAGCAAACACCCACCAGTAGCACCCACGATCATTGCCCAACATGGGTCGCACACTGTTACAGATCATTAGCAAAGCCCCCATAACCTACTATATTGTAGTATTGCAGCATTTGGTAGGAGCGATCAGACCCCCAAGGGTTAAAGTACCGTAGGGGTTCTAAGAATAAAGTAAAAAAAACAAAATATTTAAAAACCTAAAAGTTTAACTCATTGGTTTAGCAAAAAAAAAAAAAAAAACCTAACCCTAAACCTCTGCCTAAAAAAAAAAAAAAAAAAAAAACTAGGACAACCAAACCAATATTTTTATTTTATTTTTTTATTCTATATATATATATATATATGCTCTATTTTACTAAAATAAATCCTTGTCAAATTAAAAGACAAACAAAAAAGAATCAGATCGGCACTTTCTTTCATTTGGGATTAGCTAATAGGAAGAATTATACGGTATATATCTACAGAGAAAGAGAGCAAGGAAACAGGATGTATTATAAAACATTTTTTTAAAGGGAATTAGGAGGATTGTTCATTCTCCATAATCAGCTCAAAAACTCATTGACACATAGAAATGTGGAGCTTACAAAAATAAGGCGACGGAGAAATAATGTAAGTAGCCGAACGTTACAAGCTCCGCTACTTCTATACCTTTCACCCTGATGACATTATGAATAGCTGGAGGCATTTTTGGCAATATTTTAAGATGAGTATTTTACGGTGATTTTTGTATAAGCCGTTTTGTTTCATTCCGTCTGTTTTTGTATATTTTAAATGAATTGATTTTTTTTTATGTTATATCTCCTTTAAGAATTTAATGCAGGAGTTATCTAGGAATCTTTTTTTAGTTTTTTTATGTTTTCAAGGCCTGTGGTTTTTTTTTTACAGGTGCGGCTGGGACCTGGTCTAGGTCCACGTCATCGTCACTGGAGAAACTTACATTGGAGGTGGTAACAGAGCGAATCATTAATTGACTGTACGTAATGGGGCGGCACGGTGGCTGAGTGGTTAGCACTTCTGCCTTGCAGGAGTCCTGGGTTTGAATCCCACCGAGGTCAACATCTGCAAAGAGTTTGTATGTTCTCTCCGTGTTTGCGTGGGTTTCCTCCGGGTACTCCGGTTTCCTCCCACAATCCAAAACATACTGTTAGGTTGATTAGATTGTGAGCCTCATTGGGGACAGGGACTGATTTGACAAGCTCTGTGCAGCGCTGCGTAATCTGTGTGCAGTATATAAATAAAAGAATTATTATTATTATTATTAATATCCCAACAAAAAAACCATCCGGAAGTCGGCGTAGAGTCACATGTAGCAAACGGGGAGCAAGAAGATGGAAAGTTCTCACTACAAAAATGTTTTTATTACCAATAATTTTTAGTATTTTTCAGGAATTATAGCTATCGTAGTTATTATTATGACTATATTAATATTAATGGGTTTTTTAATGTTATTCGCTCTTTTACTTTATCGCTGTTCATATTTGGGCGGCACGGTGGCTGAGTGAGTAGCACTTCTGCCTTGCAGCACTAGGGTCCTGGGTTCGAATCCCACTCAGGTCAACATCTGCAAAGAGTTTGTATGTTCTCTCCGTGTTTGCGTGGGTTTCCTCCGGGTACTCCGGTTTCCTCCCACACTCCAAAACATACTGTCAGGCTGTTTAGATTGTGAGCCCCATGGGGACAGGGACCAATTTGACATCCATTGTGCAGCGCTGTGTAATCTGTGTGCGCTATATAAATAAAAGAATTATTATTATTATATTATATTTTATGATTTTAGAATAGAAGCGATTATTAATTTTGTCTTATTATTTTACAATTATTATTATTCTCCTACTGCATTTGCAAAATAGACGCAGGGGTTAAATAGAAATGGAAACAAAGAAGGATCGAAATAGAAGTGTCTGGAGCAGCTGGAGCCGGTCACCTCACTAGAAGTCTTTGGCTTTATACCGGAGTAAATGAAATCTTGTCCACATCTTTCACAATTGATGGAGCTCAGGCTCATGGTAATTATCCATAGGTGGTCGGGAAGCCGTCACATCTCAGTGTCTTCTATTCATACTGTCACACTGTCTATTCATACAAAGCAGATAATGTATGTACTGTATATAGGACATTGCTGGGTGTTTTCGTCATCTCAGCTCTGTTAAGTGAATCTGTCACATAGAAAATGGAACACAAACTTCAGGCAGCATGTTATAGAGCAGGAGGAGTTAGTACATAGTGTTCTATCTGCAGGCAGTATGTTATAGAGCAGGAGGAGCTGAGCAGATTATACATAGTGTCCCATCTGCAGGCAGCATGTTATAGAGCAGGAGGAGTTAGTACATAGTGTTCTATCTGCAGGCAGTATGTTATAGAGCAGAGGAGCTAGCAGATTATACTTGTCCCATCTGCAGGCAGCATGTTATAGAGCGAAGGAGCTAGCAGATTGTACAGGGTGTGCTATCTGCAGGCACATGTTTTAGAGTAGGAGGAGCTGAGCAATTGCATGTAGTTGTCTCATCTCCAGACAGCATGTTATAGAGCAGGAGTTTGCACAAGTGTCCTATTTGCAGCAGCATGTTATAGAGCCAGAGGTATTGACAGATTGAACGTATGTGGTTATAGAGCATGCCCATAGATCGTATGTGACTGCACGTTGACTGCTGTATTGAAGGGACTGGATTCAGGGAAGACAAAAAAGATAATGAGCCCAACTTCAGCCTCACACACCCTAAATGATGCAGGGGACTAGAAGATGGTCCCTCCTTGAGTCAAAGTGCAAGCACATGACAACAAACAAACAACAGGTAACAAGCCTGGTCACAACAGAGATAGCAATGAAGAACAGATCACAAAAGCCAGAGAGTAGTCTGAGCAGGAGCCAAGATCAAAATAGCATGACCGGGCAGGGCTGAGCTGAGGGTGGGGGGGGGGGGGGGTGGGGGTGCAGGGGAGAGGGTACAATTATAAACAAAACATGCCTTCCTATCATATGTTAACTAAATGAAACACGACAATGTTTGTGAAAAAGTGCTGGTCACAGCTTTATTCAAATCTTTTAACAATCTGTAAAACATAAACTTTATTAAAACATAATAATAAAATGACATTATATCACAACACATATCAATATATTAAATAAGTGGTCGAGTACTTGACAACAAATCTGGATCATTTTAAAATTAATAAGTACACCTAAGTCCGGCACCATTACCAACCAAACTAATTGTAAATACCGCTCCAAATCACGTCAGCGTGCAAAAACCACAACTACCATATCCACAAGCCGCAAACCTCCTGGCGAGTGGCGAGAGCAGAATGTGGCTACCAACCAAACATATACCAAACCAACTGCTGAGGTACACCCCCTCAAGCAGTCTTGAAGAACTTTAATAAAGCCGGACATAACCAAAATCATCACCACCAATTTACCTTCTTACCGTATAACTGTGCCAAGTACCCGCCACCTTTACAAGAAGCATCCTAATCTCCCTAGCACCGCCCTATACAAAAGGATCTGAAACTAATTGTATCCCTCCTCCCAGATAACGCACAATGCGACCCTGATACATAACATATACGGGGAGGGGGGTGGGACAATTTTTGCTCGGCCACCAAAGATGGCTGCCCTTCCTGCCGACCCTTAAAACCCCTCACTCCACCCCCCCACAATAAACCCACCTATCACTGTCAACCTATACTCCACCCCCCAAAACTACCGCCTCCCCCCATCACATCCCCCCCCCCCCCCAGCCCGCCCCGTCATGGCCGCGCTCCGCCTACCTGCGGATGGCTCCAAGCTAACAGAATAGCAGTAATCAGAGTCAAGGTGAGCAGGATATTTATGTGCAGCCACAATCTCTGCCCCAGATGATTTGATCAGAGCTATGTCAGTCACAGCGGAGTACCAGAGCAGAGCTGCAGAGGAGAAGGGTGTGGTTCAATTAATCCCAACATAGTACGCAAACAAAAACCATTGTTCACACTAGGAATGTCAAGTCAAACATAAAGACAAAATCGGCGCCTCCTCAGCCTAACTGTACGGACAGAGGATGTTACAACTGCATCATCCACGTGAGATTGATGGATGGAGTCAAGACTTCACCAAACACTTATTGATACCTGTCTGACCTCACCAGGGTCCATGCACATGCCACAATGCCTCCACAAATCAGCCCCTTTACATCGGTTTTACTGTCAGTTGTGTTGACGTGCATAAAAATAACTATACTTAAAAAATTCATGGCAACTGATTTATATTTGAATGTTCCTTAAAATTGGCAACTTTTGATACCTTTTGATACCTACACCCTGTGTGAAAAC
Organism: Engystomops pustulosus; assembly: GCA_019512145.1. NCBI lineage: Eukaryota > Metazoa > Chordata > Amphibia > Anura > Leptodactylidae > Engystomops > Engystomops pustulosus. Next base: position 1,132,310 of record CM033651.1, read on the forward strand.
TGAATATCCTTATGATACCCAATGTCTATTGAAAGTAGGTGCAACGTCTCCTTGATCTTGGCTTTGTCCAGTGCGTCGGTATCACTCAAGCCCGGCTCATATCTCTCGCGAGCCCAGATCCCTCCTCATCATCGGTGCCGTCACACTCGCCTCTAACTCCCCTATTGTCATGAAGACAATACCTAAAGACGTATTCCGGAACCTTCTAACCTCCATTATTCAGCCAAGAATCTTGGCTAGAGCTCGCGCTGTATGAAGGCCATAGCCAATTTATTCGCGGTTATCTGCAGGTTTGAGTCGCGTGCCAGCGATTTCTGCTTGAAAGATCATTTCTTGTAATTCTTGTAAAGCCTAATAGCTCTTAGGACTTTCATAAATCATGGGCTGGAGCTCATTCTCTCATACAGTACAGGACACGATTATGTCAGGCAAACAGCTCTGTCCTTCTGTCCCCTATCGGGGATTTCTGATTAGACAAGCATCCCCGGGTCATTATATCTGACAAGAGCCGCAGCTCCGCTCGACTATTTTATGTGTCTGTTTGAAGGCTTTAAGCATCCAGCCTGTGAAAATAAGTCCTATGGGTCAATCTCCGCTCCATTCGGATCACACGATATAATACTTTTCGGCGCTTTCTTTGTAAACAGAGAGCACAGGGGAATTATATCCATGTCAATCACTCCGGTGGCTCCACGATGAGGAAGCCATGTCTTTGCTTGTCCGTGTCTTCGAGGCATAATAGAGTTTGACAGGTTTAATGAGCATTTTACCTAATAATCTAAAGTCATTGCAGGAGACTGATTGCACCGGTAGCCGGTTTGCCCTCCGGCAATAAGGTGATATAAATACATCGCAGTCTGAGGCTTGTGTTACTTAGAACAAAATATGGATCAAAGAAAAGTGAGGAGAAGAAGGAAATTATAGGGCAGGTAACATTTCTTATGAATGCCACAATAAATCCACCTAAGCAGGACTAGAATCCACCAAATAGCTTAAATTATCATTTATATAGGTTGGGGGGAAAGGGGTTAATAAAAAAAAAATACCTTTACTTATTTTTTGGAATCAATCATCATCATTAGAAATCTTCTCTTTAAATTTTACCATTTCACAATGTTGGGGGTCTCTCTCCAAGGAATTGTGACATAACTCATGTAGCTCTCTCTGCCTCTCTCCCAGCAGGAAGTCCCAGCAGCAATTTATAGACCATCAGCTTTCCGTAACCAAATAGTTGCCTTTGTGTCAAAATGGAAGTTATTTTTTTTCTCTACTAATCACTACTTTCTTTGCTTTAAAATTAGACTTTATTTTTGATCAAAGTCCAGAGCTAAATTTTTAGATACAAAACTTTTTAGTAAATTTTTTATTTAAAATACTACCAAGTAGTTTTTGCTCTTACACTCTGTACTATGCCATGTACTCTGTACTCTGTACTATGCCATGTACTCTGTACTATGTACTATGCCATGTACTCTGTACTATGCCATGTACTCTGTACTCTGTACTATGCCATGTACTCTGCACTATGCCTTGCACTCTGTACTATGTACTATGCCTTGCACTCTGTACTATGTACTATGCCTTGCACTCTGTACTATGTACTATGCCTTGCACTCTGTACTATGTACTATGCCATGTACTCTGTACTCTGTACTATGCCTTGCACTCTGTACTATGTACTATGCCTTGCACTCTGTACTATGTACTATGCCTTCACTCTGTACTATGTACTATGCCTTGCACTCTGTACTATGTACTATGCCATGTACTCTGTACTCTGTACTATGCCTTGCACTCTGTACTATGTACTATGCCTTGCACTCTGTACTCTGTACTATGCCTTGCACTCTGTACTATGTACTATGCCTTGCACTCTGTACTATGTACTATGCCTTGCACTCTGTACTCTGTACTATGCCTTGCACTCTGTACTCTGTACTATGCCTTGCACTCTGTACTCTGTACTATGCCTTGCACTCTGTACTCTGTACTATGCCTTGCACTCTGTACTATGCCTTGCACTCTGTACTATGTACTATGCCTTGCACTCTGTACTATGTACTATGCCATGTACTCTGTACTATGTTATGCCATGTACTCTGTACTATGCCATGTACTCTGTACTATGTACTATGCCATGTACTCTGTACTATGCCTTGCACTCTGTACTATGTACTATGCCTTGCACTCTGTACTATGTACTATGCCTTGCACTCTGTACTATGCACCTCTTTACATGTCTGCATGTCTCTGTACTATGCCTGTACTCTGTACTAGTACATGCCATGTACCTGTACTTATGCCATGTCTTGCCTATGTACTATGCCATGTACCTGTACTATGCCTTGCACTTTGTACTATGTATATGCCTTGCACTCTGACTATACTATGCCTTGCACTCTGTACTATGCCATTACTCGTACTTGTACTATGCCATGTACTCTGTACTATGCCATGTACTCTGTACTATGTACTATGCCATGTACTCTGTACTATGCCTTGCACTCTGTACTCTGTACTATGCCTTGCACTCTGTACTATGCCATGTACTCTGTACTATGTACTATGCCATGTACTCTGTACTATGCCTTGCACTCTGTACTCTGTACTATGCCTTGCACCTGTACTTGTACTATGCCTTGCCTCTGTACTGACTATGCCTTGCACTCTGTAATATGTACTATCTTTGCACTTGTACTATGCACTATGCCTACTCTGTACTCTGTATATGCCTTGCACTCTGTACTCTTACTATGCCTTGCACTCTGTACTATGTACTGAGCCTTGCACTCTGTACTATGTACTATGCCTTGCACTCTGTACTATGTTACTAGCTGCACTCTGTACTGTACTATGCCTTGCACTCTGTACTCTGTACTATGCCTTGCACTCTGTACTCTGTACTATGCCTTGCACTCTGTACTCTGTACTATGCCTTGCACTCTGTACTCTGTACTATGCCTTGCACTCTGTACTATGTACTATGCCTTGCACTCTGTACTATGTACTATGCCATGTACTCTGTACTATGTACTATGCCATGTACTCTGTACTATGCCATGTACTCTGTCTCATGTACTTGATGGCATGTACTCTGTACTATGCCTTGCACTCTGTACTATGTACTATGCCTTGCACTCTGTACTATGCCATGCACTCTGTACTATGTACTATGCCATGTACTCTGTACTATGCCATGTACTCTGTACTATGTACTATGCCATGTACTCTGTACTATGCATGTACTCGTACTAGGTAACTATGCCATGACTCTGTACTAGCCTTGCACTTCTGTACTATGTTATGCCTGCACTCTGACTATGTACTATCTTGCCCTCTGTACTATGCTGTACATCTGTACTCTGTACTATGCCATGTATCTGTACTATGCCATGTACTCTGTACTATGTACTATGCCATGTACTCTGTACTATGCCTTGCACTCTGTACTCTGTACTATGCCTTGCACTCTGTACTATGCCATGTACTCTGTACTATGTACTATGCCATGTACTCTGTACTATGCCTTGCACTCTGTACTATGTACTATGCCTTGCACTCTGTACTATGCACTATGCCTTGCACTCTGTACTATGCCATGTACTCTGTACTATGTACTATGCCATGTACTCTGTACTATGCCATGTACTCTGTACTATGCTGTACTCCTACATTCTTGCACTCTGTACTCGTACTATGCCTTGCACTCTGTCTATGCCATGACTCTGTACTTTGTACTATGCCATGTACTCTACTAGTACTTGTCAGTACTCTGTCTTGTACTATTGCCTGCACTTGACTAGTACTCTATGTACCTGTACTATGTACTGCATGTACTCTGTACTATGTACTATGCCATGTACTGTACTCTGTACTATGCCTTGCACCTGTACTATGTACTATGCCGTGCACTCTGATACTTGTACTATGCCTTGCATCTGTACTATGTACATGCCTTGCACTCTGTACTATGTACTGCCTTGCACTCTGTACTGTACTATGCCTTGCACCTCTGCTACTGTACTCTGCCTTGCACTCTGTACATGTACTATGCCTGTACTCTGTACTATGTACTATGTCTAGCCAGGTCCATAGCAGATTGATAACCAACTAGAGGTTAGTGAACATCCCCTCGCTACAATTTCCTTTGGTAAGGGACATGAAGGCTAAAATATATCTATTAGGGGCACAGATGGAGTTTTAGTTTAACCCCAACTTAAACTTACCAATTTTTAACTTTTTTACACCAAAGAACTGCCATAATATAATGACCCCCCCTCCTGGTGTTGTCTAACTTATTAGTGTAAAGCACTTTATATGCTTTGCTCCTAGTTTGAAAAAAATCCAGTTTTCGCCTAGTACAAAGTATCTTCTCGGTGCTCAAGGGGGTGGAAATGCTAAGCCCGTTTTTTTGTTTTTGTCTATGAAGCGCATATTAATATTTCAGTCCCAGGGACAATTTGTGTCCTGACGCCAGTTTTCTGGTCTATTAAGACCATTTGCTTTCGGTCTACTTGCGCCACTTTTCAACAGCCCAAGAAAATGGAAAGGATGGGTATTAAATGTGTCAGAGATTACACACCACGAAAACCACCCCCTTTTTAGAGGAATCGGAGGATGCGGAAATCACATTGTTTGGACCACTGAATAAATGGGTCGGAAGAGAAAAAGGCAAAATCCCCCTATTAATTCTCCCCCAATGACTCGCACCCCTTGCAGGAAGTTGTAAAAAGAAAGGAAAACACTGCACCTGTAGACATGTAAGCGAGTTGCCTATTAATGCCTAATATTAATGTGGTTTTACTTTGGGGTGATTTGTGAGTGTGGCAGGATCCCTTTAAGGACCAGTATGTTCCAGCCCAATCTTATTGGGCTTTCCCCTTTGGAAACTGCACCATTACCTATGGATGGATGTGGTATTTCAGCTCATTCCTGACATCCGCATTAAAGGGAACTGCACCAGGGACCTCAGTTTCATAAGACGTGCCAGAAGCCCATCACACTGCAGTTGCACATCGCCTCTTGCCTTTTCTAAAGCATTTGCATTACAATATTATTGTGTGTTTATAACTACCTTGCACCCTGAACAGAATCCTCTGTGTGTCCCAGGGGGTTGAGCTTTGGTTTGGATCATTTCAAAAAACAACATGTGTATCTCACTCTCACTGATGTCATCTCATTGGGCTGTGACTCTGTGAAAGAGCAGGAGGAGGCTGTATAGGAGCACCAAAGGTGGGGGCTGAGAGCTGAGGAGTTAGTCTACATAGACCACAGTCACTGTTGCTTTTGAAATGCATCCAAACAAAAGCCCAACCCCTGGGACTACACAGTGCAAGTAAGTTATAACACACAATATATTGTAATGCAAATGCTTAGAAAAGCAGAAAAAGACAGATGTGCACTGCAGGTGTAATGGCTTCTGTTAACCTGTCTTTATGAATATGAGGTCCCTGGTGACAAGATCCCTGTAAGTGCAAATTGCAGACACATACCTACAGACAGAGGTGGCGCTGTTTTCTGAAGAGGATCCTGAATCTTGAATCTGTTCCCTGGGGGGAATGCACGGCCCCACTAATAGATAGTGTGGATCCTGGACACGGTTCCTGGCTTGTTACTAGACCTTAAGCTCGTCTTGGTGAGTTTTTGCTTTGTAATGAAATGTGTTATATAAGAAGATAATTGTGTTTTTCCTTTTCTCAGAAACACTTGGAAGTTTTAATTACAGAACAGCCTGCTCCATATAATAGAATAATGGCTGCTGGATTCTGCCTAAAGAACTCCCCTGTCACATCTCGTCTTGTTTATTCTCTTACTTCCTCCCGCCCTCGCTTGCGTAGTTAAAATTGTCAGGTGTTAAACGACACTTCATCATTCTAGTTCTGCCTCCTTTCCAGTGATCTGCTTCTTCTGGACTTCGACAAAGTTCGTGCACAAACTATAAGACGCCATTGCTGCCATGTCTTGGGTATATTCAAGAAGTGACAGATGTGTGTTGCAAACACTAAGTTGACAACTTACGCTTGCTGAGCTATTACGCCCCGACGGTGACTCCACCAGCAGCAATAGCGTCAGCTTCTGTGTAACAATCACAGATAAGTACTGTGCGCGCTGGTATGTGTATTCTATGTTTTGTTATTATATTTTAAAAAACAAAAAAATGGGTGTGGGGTGGTTTGTTTATTAGAGGGTGGGGGGTGGGTTTATGTATATTTATGATCCATTTTGTTTATTTGGGTGTGGCTTGTGTTTGTTTATTGTTTGGTTTAGATGTGATAATCGGTTGGTGGTTGGTTGTGTATTGGTTTTTTACATTTTTGGTGTATGTAAGATTATTGTTTTTGCTAAGGATATGGTGGTGTACATAAGTATATTTTTTGTATATATTTATATTATGTTGGTTTGTATTGTTATTTTTTTATTTTATAATAAAGTCACTAAGGATTACCAGATCTACAGGATAAGTATGTCATGTATGTACACAGTACTGTTCACCAGCATCAGTACGTAGGGGTTGCAGCTCTGGGTATAATACATGATGTCCTAACTCAGGATCAGTACAGGATAGTAATGTCATGTAATGTCACAGTGGACTGCACGTCAGAATAGTGAGTGCAGCTCTGGAGGATAATACATGGTGTAACTCAGGATCATAGCTACAAGTTTAGTGAATGTCATGTATGTAACACATTGCCTGCACCGCAGCTATAGTGAGTGCATCCTGAGCTCGTTACATCGTTAGCTCTGTCTGTGGTGCTTTGAAGGCTGTGTGCTGCTGCTGGCTCTGATCTCCAGGAATAATCCACCCACAAAAAATACCACCTGGTGGCCGATTACTCAATCATCCCTTCCCAGGGATGGGGTGGGTTGCCAGGCATGAGCCAGAGCGGCTAAGCCCACCAGGCTACCGCTTCCCGGGCCAGGCCGTCGGGGGCAGGGTAGCCAGCTACCGGGCCAGCGCTATGGAGGCCTCAGGGGTGATACGTTTCCACCATATTCCGTGTAATCTGCTCCTGCCCCCCGTGGGTTCCAAGTGTAAGAGGCAAACCCAGAGCTGGATGTCCATGATTTGCTGGTGAGAGCGTCCTTCGGGGCTGGATCCATGAGCGTAGTGCTCACAATGTAAGGCTACCATGGGCGGGGGGAGGCTGGCCCCCCCCGGTGCAGGTGCCCGGGATTCTTTGTCCACCTATGCCTCCCGGGTCCAGATCCACCTCGGATTACGAAGAGCGACTAAACCATCAGGAGGCCCGAGGAGCTGCGATGTGCCCCGCCAGGGCGACACAGCGCCTACAATGGCGCATAATGTAAGGTTCAGGAGAAATTAATCACCTAAAAGCTGAGATTGACATCGGACAAAAAGAAGACCTTTATTTGGGAACAGTGGGCCGTTTCAGGAAAACTGATTAATGAGACCGATTTGCTCAGATGGCTGATACCAGAGAGCAAAGTCTGCTGAGTGCAGCTCTGGAGTATAATACAGGATGTAACTCAGGATCAGTAAAGGATAACAAAAGAAAGAATGTAATGTAAAAATGTTTTCATGGAAGAGAAACCTTCTGATCGTGATGTAGTTAAAGGGAACCTGTCACCACATCAGAAATACAGCTGGTGACAGGTTCCTATAGAGCCCTATTACCAAATGTCACTATTCTTTTAGCTAAACAGTTTTCCTCCCATCCTCATAAAAAACAAGTTTATGTTACCCTACCTGGGATCAGAGGGGGCGTGTCCTGCTCCGTCGGCCCCTCCCATCTACTCCTACCCATTACATAAGTCCCTACCATTCAACACTTCATATCATGTGACCAGGGTGATGTCAGTGAGGTCCTTTATAAAGCAACATTAACATCAACCTCAATTATGTATCTGATCACATGAAATCACAGCAGCCTCCATGGACTCTTACTGCTCCCCATCCTCCGTGGAGGCTGCTGTGATTTCATGTGATCAGATGTATACCTGAGGTGGATGTTAATGTTACTGGGTAAAGTAAATGTTACTGGTTAAAAAGGACCTTAGATGACATCACCCTGGTCACATGACATGAATTGCTGAATGATGTAACACAAATCTCTCAGCGTTAATGCAAGGCACAGCGAAAAACATTTGACACAGCTTTTTCTAGCTCTAATAATAAGTAAACAGAACTCTATGGGGCACATTTACTTACCCAGTCCTGTCGCGATCCAGCGAGGATTCGGGTCTTCCGGAGATTCACTAAGGTAGTGCGGCTGACGTCCACTAGGTGCCGCTGCTGCGCCGAGGTCCGCCGGAGTTCATCATCCTATGCTGGGTGCAGGTAAGCGTGTGTCAAGTGACACTTTTAAAAAAAAAATATGGGTTTTTTTCCGACTGCCAAACCCCCCGATTTCCGCCGCATGGATGCCAGCGCCGATGCGCCACAATCCGATCGCGTGCTCCAAAAACCCGGGGCAATTCAGGGAAAAACTACGCAAATCGGAAATATTCGTGAAACCCGACAAAAAATAGCGATTCGGGTCCTTAGTAAATGACCCCTACTATGTCTGTAGTTTAATATTGGCAGACGGTCAACAAGTACTAGTTTCATTCAGCAGCAGGTCCTAGCAGTGAGACCTGTCAATCAGGGACAAGGAGGTGGGGCATTGCAAGTAAAGTTTAATATGCAGAACTACATTGATATAATTGAGTTACATAGTTTACAAGACAGATTTTTAAATTGCAGCCATGGAAAGGAGCCACTTAGGGATAAAGATTTTTAATCATAGTTTTTTATGGGGTATTTTTTTTGGGTGGGTTTATATAAATGGCAGGTTCTCCTGAACATTCTATTAGTATTCTGGCTGCTCTTCATTTAGGGCTCTCAAATTCAAATATACTGTATAACAAATTCCTCTAGTAAAAGATTTGGTGGCTAAGCAGATGTCACTGCTCCGGTCATGTGGATAGATTGCAGTTACTTCCAGTGTTGTTTGTATTGCAACATACAGTAAAGCGCTGCAATGTTCACACATGATCCCGCCCCCCTCGCCGCCTCTCAGTATCTGATTCCCGTTCATGATTTATGGATGTATTACAGCTGTTTGGTTATTGTTACAGCCCCCACACAGAAGTATCACAGAGGCTTTAAAGCTCCTTTAAGGCTGCCAAGGATTTGCCATTATTCTGAAGTAGCTATTGAAAGTTGTGTCACAACAATCTCATGTTACATTGTGTGACCTTGGATGCCCTCGGCAGCGTTGGCTCAGGACTTTATGTGCTGAAGTGCTCATGTTACAAAAGTTCCATCATCACATGTGTATTGTGAAAGGACCATTGAATTCAGGAGCATTCTATCCAAGCTTGGGAGATTTGCCCATGGTTTTGGGAACTCTGAAAGGACCCCCAATATTTTCAGGAGCCTTTTGAGAAACCTCCTGTTAGAATTTGTAATTACAGGCGGTCCCCTACTTAAGAACACCCGACGACCCCTAGTTACAAATGGACCTCTGGATATTATTATTTCCCTGTACTTGAGTTTAGTCCTAGGCTACAATAATCAGCTGTAACAGATATCACAGGTGTCTGTAATGAAGCTTTAGTGTTAATCCTGATTCTTATGACAAACCAACATTTTTAAAATCCAATTGTCACAAAGACCAAAAAAATTTTCACTGGGGTTACAATTCTAAAATATACCGTTCCGACTTACATACAAATTCAACTTAAGAACAAACCTAAAGAACCTATCCTGTACGTAACCCGGGGACTGCCTGTATGTGAAAACGACATGTTCCCAGTGTCTTCCCTTGAAGCCGAGTGTAAAAGTAGTGATGCTACAAGTAATGGCTTCCTACACACAAGTGTAACTACAGGTCTGCAGTGGTAGAAAATAAATCTGAGCCTTGACAATTGGATGTGCTTGGAATGTGTTCTCATCTTGTGAACATGGCCTTAAGGTCCAGTATTTATCTGTAACTCTTATTAAAAGCCATCTGTGTCCCCCTCTCATCTCTCCCCTCTTATTGTGGCCCCTCTAACCCCTCTCCGCCCTATTGCTGTGGTCCCCTCTCATCCCTCCCTCTTATTGTGATGACATCTTATTTCCCACTCTCACTTTGGTCCCTGCTCATCTCCCCCCTCTTATAGCAGAAGCCACTTATAACGGTGACCCCCTCTTATTGTGGTCCTGCTGTATTGCGGCTCCCCTCATATCCCCCTCATCTTGTAGGCCCCTGCAGGCTCCATGTCCTTTTTACAGGGCTCAGGACAGTTGATAAGTGCTGTGGCACACAGTTGATGGCATATCCTCAAGATGGTGTTACTTGGCCAACCCCTTTAATGAAACACGGTAGATGGGGAACTCTGTTTTTTTAGGACGTATAGGGTTAACCCTCTGTTGCCAACAGTGTATTAAGCATTATACCCTTTAACTAATGATTCCCAGCATAAGTTTATAATTAACTCTAGAAACTATTTCAGAAGTGGAAGTCACCAGTCTAAATCTGGGGAGATAAAATAAGATCTTGGTGTCCTGGCATAGCCATCTCTCTGTATCTGTGCCGCACCGGGAAGTAATGAGTGTAAACGGAATGAACCTGGCTACAAGGTAACAATAGCTCAACCGCAGACATCATCTGGAGCAACTTAAGAAAAGTCTCTCCCTGAATTATATGTTGGGCGCTGGGTATAGAAAATAGTCGGAATTGTTTCTGTTCTTTGAAATATAATGTTTTCTGCAGTTTCCAATGTTCTCTTTTCATCGGCCATTGTGTGGCTAAAAGCATCTCATAGGGGCACGAAAAAGAAATCTAACCTTTGGAAAGATGGAACCTATCGGCTTCCACTGTTCGCCAGTCAAAAGATGAGGGACTATAATTTCATAATGTCCGCAGTGTTCCTTTTCCGTCTGTTTCCTAGACGATCCCAAATTACAGTCCGCATTCTCTCCTAGACAAAGCAACAAAAAAAAAAAAAAAGACTCATTTTAGTACAGAGCAACCTGCAAACACAGACGTTACCGTTCAGATGACTGTGCAGAGCCATTGCAAGATTAATATCTTCTAGGAAAACGCTTAATAAATCAAATCAATTAAACGTTTCCAGCAAGTTTTGCTTTGTGCAGCAGGAAAAGGAGAACAAAATCATCATCCAACAACCCAAAAAAGCAAAGAATCATAAAAGGACTTAATATGCAGAACATAGAAAAACGACAGTATAACCAGTACAGATGGGGATGGTCTTGATTCTCTTTTATAGAAAGATATGGGGTGCAGTTATAGGGGGATATAATGGGGGTAGGTATATGCCCCTATGCCATATGTGATGGCACCAGTTTCTAAATGATTGGCGGACGATGGTTCCATTTTGCATTGGAGTCCAGCGACTTCAGGTTGAGAGATTTGTCCAGAAATAAAAAAAAAAACCTGCATGTCCACCATGGGCCATCAATATTTGATCATGGGGGATAAACATTGGGCATAGAGCCGGAATCACTTGACTTTACGTTGTGTGTGATGTCAATGTCACGGGTGTCCCTGCGATCCATGCCTCGGATCGCAGACACACCCATGACCCTCCACGTGGCGGCGCTGCCCCGTCCCCTGGCTCGCACTCACCTCTCCACGCTCCTGCTCCCATCCTGGCTAGGCCATGTGCGTGTCCCCACTCCCTAGGCCGTGCGCGGTTGGACACTCGAAGATTAGCTCTGGCCACTTCTGGGTTTTCTATAAAGACCGGCTGCTCCCATCAACCCCTGCTGTATCTTTGCGCTCATTAGCCTAAGAGAAAGCTTCCTGGTTCCTTGCTCCTTGTTCCCATTCCGCTTCTGCCTAAATTCCTGTTGTTGACCTCGGACCTGACCTGTGACCTTGCATCTCTGCCGCCAGCCCTGACTACCTGCCTGTACCTGACCTTGAGCCTGAACGCTGATTCGGTACCGCGACCTTGGCTGCCACCGCTGGCTAGTCAACCCTGTGGAACGACCTGGTGGCTCCCTGCCGCAGCAAGTCCATCTTGGGGCTTGCTGTGGGCTCTGGTGAAGACCAGGTGCCACTTAGATTCTGGTCCCAGGAGTTGGCTAGTACCACCTCCTGCGGTGAGCCAGGGGGTCACTGAGCCCGAACCCTGACAGTCAAGAAACTGTAACTTTGACCGTGGTCCCTCTAGAAGTGAATGGGATCTATGGCTGCAGTTATGGCTTCTGGCCACTACAGAAAGCATGGAGTCACCTGCAGCCGACAACCATTAACCCCTCGGCTGTAGTGAAGTTACAACCTCACAACATTATAGAATTTTTTTCTGAACTGTTGGAAAGCTGAAGGTTGAGGAAATAAAAAATAAACATAAATAACTTCAAAAATGTCTTCAAAATTAAATGACTAAGATTTTAAGAAAAGTTCTATTTTACTGAAATGGATTGTAGGGAACGTAGCAGGAAGTATTTCATTCTCCTGTAGCGCCACCACTGGAGAGATGATGCATTACACACTCTGAGTCTTCCAAAGACGATCTTTGCAACTGTTGGCAACTTTTTAATATCTCATCTTCCTGTCCCCTGTGGGAGAGTAATAAGGGATTTTGGGACTTGTAATGCAGAGTACAAGGTGCAATCATGACCCCCTTGACTCCTATAAGTGCCCTCTAAGTGCCCTCTTAAAAGTAACTTTGTAATTTAATTAATTTAGGAAAAGAGTTTCTGTTTATAACTGAAGTAGCGCCACCCCGGTCCATGGGAAGTGTCTGGTACTGCAGTTTTCAAGTAAATTAGATTGAGCTGCAATACCTGGAATGACCTTTGCTGGCGCTGTTACAAATGCAGGGCCTTTTTGCTAATTTTAGGCAACCTCTTTCTGACTGTATGGTCATGAGATGCAGATAGACAAGTCTAGCAAGGGACTGCAAGTAATTCTGCTGCTGCTGCGCCCATGGTATCTGGCAAACTACATCTACAGCAGATCTATAATGTACAGCATCTGGGAGTGTGCAGGACGCCATGTCTCCTTAGCCTTTATCGCTGATGTGCATGGCCATTTCTGTGCACTTTGCCAGGTTCCTGGTGTACGCAGCATTTATCAGGCCGGCTGCATCACATATGGTAACAATTTGTTGCAGGAATGTAACGCTACATCATGATGGCAGATTCATTGTATGTAGAAGCAAAGCAAAATGATGCAGCAAAGATTCTAACAAAAAGCCACAAAACAATAAATCAGAACATGCAACTAAACCATATAGAGTAGACCATGCAACCTACAGGCAAGCAATATACTAGCTGGGTGTACACCCCAAAACAGGGGTTCATTTTCTTTTCCAAAAAAAGGAAAAAATAAATACCCTAAATACAAGTTATAACACCTGCAACTGTACAGTACTGTATACAGTGCTGCCTGAGGCCACCGACTCCACTTGGCTCATGACATCATTAAGCCTCTGGCTGTAGGAACAGAACTGTATGGTATTGAATATTCCATGCCGTGTACTGGGAAGCGGGGAAAAAATTCCAACGGCAGTGAAAATGGTGAAAAAACGCATTTGCGCCTTTTTCTTGTGGGCTTGGATATTACGTCTTTCACTGAGCGTCCCAAATGACAGGTCTACTTTATTCTTTGGGTCGGTACGATTACGGGGATACCAAATTTGTATAGGTTTTATAATGTTTTCATACATTTACAAAAATTAAAACCTCCTGTACAAAATTTTTTTTTTTTATTTTGCCGTCTTCTGGCGCCAATAACTTTTTCATACTTTGGTGAACGGAGCTGTGGGTGGTGTCATGATTTGTGACTTTTGATAATAGTTTCAATGTTATCATTTTTAGGACTGTACGACCTTTTTATCACTTTTTATAGATTTTTTTATTATATTTTTCAAAATGGCAAAAAAGTGCATTTTTTCCATTAAGGGGTTAAACGCATTGAAAAACCGTTAATATATTTTGATAGATCGGGTATTTTTGGACACGTCGATACCTAATGTGTTTATGATTTTTACTGTTTATTTATATTTATGTCAGTTGTAGGGAAAGGGGGGTGATTTGAATTTTTAGGTTTTTTTTTTTTTTTTTTTAACTTTTTTTTATTTTTATTTTTACAATTTTTCAGATTCCCTAGGGTATTTTAACCCTAGGTTGTCTGATCGATCCTACTACTACAGTATGGCAGTATATGGGGATTTTCCTCCTCATTCATCATAATGTGCAGCACATTGTAATGAAGGGGTTAAAACGAAATAGACCCAAGGCTACCGTGGAGACAGATCGCCGCTCCACGGGGAGCGATGATCCTAGGCAAGATGGCGGCGCCCATGCTAGCACCGATTGCGGGTGTTACCGGTAAGTCTTTGCTGCAACATGAGCCCTTTCCATGCAGCGGGACCCAGTTAATCAGGGTACTATGCAAATTTTCTAAAGAGGCTACAGGGCGGGGCTACTCCACGCCCCAGTAGCCTCTTTGATCCATCTACCCAGACATCTTCAGCGCACAGCTACAAGGAGCTGCACATCCTCGACCGCGAAGCCGGAGTTCTGCGTATGCACAGTAGCTCCGGCTTTGGAGCCTAGATCGCACAGCTGTTGGCCTGTGTTCTGCACATGTGCAGAACTCCGGCTTCGCGGACGAGTGCCAGCAGCTCCTTGTAGCTGTGCGCTGAAGATGTCTGGGTAGGAGGATCACTGGGTCGTGGAGTAGCCGTGCCGTGTAACCTCAGCTCCGGCTACTCCACGCCCCAGTAGCCTCTTTAGAAAATTTGCCCTAAAAAGGGCTATCCTTACATTCGTTAGATGCACCTACCACCGGATCTACCTTAATAGGTAGATCCATGGTGGTAGGTCTCCTGCCAAAAAGTGCCACAGTTGATCCCGGGTTTCCCCCAAACCCCTGGACACATAGATGCATTTATTTTGCTGGACGCGGTCTCCATCCATGACGACTACGGCTATAATTAGCGTAATCCGGCTGCTCTCCGAGGCTTCCCCTGTGCTTGCTCATACTGTCAGGTTGCATTAGCGCACAGTGTGCTATCTGCTATAATTTGAGGACTTCTCTTCGCTGCTTGATGGAGTTCCCTTTGCAAAAGGTCAAAGCCTCCGCTGAGTTGTACATAAAAATTTCCAGCAAAATATTAATAATTTTTAAATGTAGGTAGAGAGAGCGCTCTCCGATCCCCATGACATCTCCTCGCTGGGTTGATGAATGTTTTCCGCTAGCTCCCGGATGAAATATTCCTCCATACACCTCTTCATCTTGTGCCGTGGATTCCTTAGTAGAGATATATTGTATTTTATCGGAGACAGCTTTAGTGATAGAGAGAAATTATGCCGATGTTACATTTCCAGCGCGACGCTCTTGTATGTTCATTTTTACACAAAACCGGACGTTTATTATTATAAGCATCTGGGATTATTACTAACATTCATTGTAAGACTTATAAATCCAGTATGTAAGAAGAAGGGAAAAAACATTCCTAGGATAATCACTACATGTGATGATAATATTCTCCAATACCCCCATTGTGTGAAAGGGTAATAGAGGTTCACTCAATGCTATAGCGCTATCCATACAATTGTGGCTCTAGGCAGTACTGCAGCTCTACTGAAATCCCAGAAGGCTGCAGCACCAATCAAAGCCACAACTGTATGCATGGCACTGTTCCAAGGAACGAGTGGGAGTGAAGGGTATTCATTTTAAGACCTGTAAAATCAGTTAATAAAGTGCGACGTGTTGCAACAACCCTCTAATAAACCATATGACGACGGATGACCCCTT
Source organism: Engystomops pustulosus (assembly GCA_019512145.1). Taxonomy (NCBI): domain Eukaryota; kingdom Metazoa; phylum Chordata; class Amphibia; order Anura; family Leptodactylidae; genus Engystomops; species Engystomops pustulosus. Next base: position 1,148,032 of record CM033651.1, read on the forward strand.
CAGTGAGCCAAACATCAGCCATTTACTGTACCATCTACCCCAAGAGTTATAATCTGTTGGCATCATGTTCTAGAAAATTTCACTATGATTGGAAAACTACCTTTATTATTTCTGTCCATTATGTTGTTTCTGAGATATTCCCATTAGAATCCGTATGCTAATGAAGTAGTTGGAACATCGAGCTGTGTCCTTAGCACCCGGAGCACTGCTATTCCTGCCTGGACCACTACCCTCTTGGTCAGATAAGCAAGAGATATATCTTGTGAGGAGCATTGGGTGACATTAGAACGAAAGGGAAGGGATTCAGGTGGTAATAGCAGTACTTCGGGTGCTCAGGACAAGCCCTGGGGGCACCAGCCACCTCATTAGCATACGGATTGGTGGTAGATACAGCTTAACCATGTGTTACAAGGACAGCAATTACACTTCTACTGAAAGTAGCCATTCCCCTGCAAGGTTGGGAGAATGGGTAAAGGATCTCCATTGGGAAAGCGCTAAATAGTTATAGGGAGCTGTACCATCTCTGTGCCTGCGTCATCCTCTATCCAAAATGCAAGGCTGAGGATGAGACATATCAGTTTGTTTCATGTCTTTTGCTGGTTTGAGCAGTAGTGTGTTCTGTTTCCTTGATTGATTTCCAACACATCCCACGGTCTCCTGCAAACTCTGCTCTACTATAATTGAAGTTAATCTGTGATTGACAGAATTTCTGTCCACTCTCATGTCTGCCCTGCCTGATGTCAGAGAACTGATCCAATCATCTTCTATAGAGTGGGGCACTGACATCTCATATAAGGTGTTCTTGTATACTTTAGTGTTATGCTATCTCTCTCTTTCTGCCACCTTTAACTCTTCTCTTGCCTATTCTAGCCCGATAGACTAATCCATTTGCCTAGCGATTTTGTACTGCATTGTCCTCCTGGTTCTGACCTTTTTTGCCGATATACTTCTCTGTTTGCATTGTCTGGTCTCAGTTTTTGCACTTCGGTGCAGGAAGGGAATATCGACCAGTTGTCTCCTAGCACTTAGGATAGGAAGTGCAGCTAGGCAGGGACAACTGGGGAGTGATTTAGTCTCAGGATCCACTGTCTATGTCTGTCCATTCCCTGACCCTGCATAACAGGAATCTTACAAGGCAAGTAATACTGATCTGGGGGAAAAGAAACACCCTCACCAATATCACTTCTTGTTGACATCTAGCCTATACATCAATGGCTGACCCTTAAATAGACCTTGCAAAACTACTAAGCCAAACCATACAGCCAGATACTTATCTGCAGATAGCTGCTTTGAGTTTCTTGCCCATCAAAGCAGAGAAGATTACTGGATTGCTGAGTAAAAGGTCTTTGACGGAGATCTAGATAGTATTGTATCTCCTCAGGGGGAGCACCAATTAGATAGAGTGAGATCTATACTATATATATATATATAATATCTATATATATATATATATATATATATATATTATATATATCTTGCTTTGGCACTTCCGTGCACTTTCTCGCTGTTCCTAGGACAGCTTCCCAAATTTTCCGGTGACACTTTATTCCATTACTTCCCTGAGTAATTAATGGATGTTCTGCTATGAGGAGATACAACATCTGCCCGGACTAAAACTTTTTCCTCTTAATATTGATTATACAGGATCAACGCGGAGCCCCCAAACATCTGTGACTAGTGGCAGTGTAGCTTCATCTGGCATCACCGTCAACTTTAACACATAGACGCATATATATATATATATATATCTATAATGATGTCAGAATGAGACTTCTATATATGATGAAAATGTTTCAATGTAATATAAGTAAGCTGAGAAGTTTACCACTAATACTAAATTATTAATAATTACTAACAAAAAGTTATAGGCTTTCCCCAAAACAGATTATTAATGGGGTTGTCCTGTTATCATAAGTCTTCATTTTAACTCAGCACTGGTGTCTTCCAGAAGGGAATCATGTGATGAGTCTTCCCACTCTTGTTGCTCTAGACCACCATAATTCCAGAGGTTGAACATCCCTTTAAGACCTTGTCGAAGAGCAGATAACGGCGCACATCCGTCCCATGCAGAGAGACATCAATCAGACTTTGTGCCACATAAGATCTGAGGGTCTTACTTCTTACGGATACAATTGTACCTCTCACACACAGTTTTCTACACCCTGAAGTCGAGAATTTATATTCCTCTTAAGGTTTTTTGCTTTAATTATATAATTTAAAAAAGGAAAGGCTTTAATATGATGCAAATGAGACTAAATAGATGTAGAAATATAAAGGTGATCGTTGAGGTGAACGTGATGAGGACGACGTTACCGATAATCTAAGGACCCCACAAATACTGTGATGCAAGTTCACCAGGGTCTGTTTGGGGAACCAAGGAGAAGCGGAAGGAAGACCCACATATTCCCAGTCCACCTCTTGGAATTGACAAATATATATCAGATAATATTTATATGAAGCTTTACACTTGTGATCCCCAATAATGGATTTCACTGTTGGGCTCTAGGCATCCTAGTCCGATACTGGAGACAAGGGCTGGAAGTCTGAGTCCTCCGCCTTCTCCAACTTTGACCAGTTCCTCTAAGGAGGGAAGTTCTGCCATAGTTGGCTTCGATAATTATCAAAGATAAGTGGACTAACTATAGTAGGTATACAGTCAACTTTAGACCTGAACACATGTGCGTTCTACTCTCAATTTCATCAAATCGAACATATTTCAGGATGAAGCATCCAAAAAAACGGAAAATTCTTAAATTTTGCAACAACCTCCTCCAAGTATTATAGAAACAAGGGCCAGGCTATAATAGATACAGAAAACATGAATGTTGGTTTTTTTAAAAGCAATTACTGTACAAGAAGCAGAAAGATCAAAAATATGTTCTGTGTTTTCTGTAAGACATCACTGGAAGTTTTCTTCAAAGGTCACCCAGAAGATTAAATGTCAGCAATGGACAGAAATCAATGGAGAACAATCTGTTTGGTTTCTGTGAAATACTCTCTAATTTCATCACAACAGGTGCCTGGCGCTCGGCTCGCGGATAATGAACACTTCAGCTGGATCAGATAAGTGTTGAATGTGTACTTAGAATCAACTGTCAAAACACCTCATTACAATGTGCCGCGCACCAACAATAAAGCCGAAATTTCTTTGTACGACGCATAAAGTGGCTTACGCGGGGCACTGGGATTGTGCGGCAGCTTTCCTTAATCTATAGGGTAATTCCATGCAGTTGTTAAGTCTGCAGCACTTCGAAACCTACTGGTAAGAAAGCAGAATGGTCCCATAACAGAGGTCTGTCTTAAAGGAAACCTGTCACCAGGAAGGTCATTTTTACTGGATGACAGGTTCCAATAGCCTCTCACATGCTGGTTTTAAAAATGCCTTTGTTGGCATTATGACTAGAGTCAAATCTTTTACAAAAATGTATTTACATCAACTTGCTCCCTACCAGCAGGGTCAAGTGAGTCTCGGGTGAGGGGGAGCTGCTTATATGGCCCGTGTCCCCGTCTATTCCCTGTATTCTCTTTTCCTCCACATGAATTGGAAAGTGGGAGGGACAGGTTTGAGTGTGGAGACAGGGACTTGGGCCATTGGAGCTGTTCCCTCTAAGACTCACTTGACACTGCTGGCATGAAGCCAGGTAATGTGAAAAAAAACTTTAAAAAATGATTGACTCCAATACCAACAAAGCCGTTTTTAACATCTGCATGGGAGAGACTATTGGAATCTGTAAAAAGGTAAAAATTACCTTCCTAAAGACAAGTTACCTTTAAGAAGCCCTCCGCTGGTTACAGTCCATGACCAATGTGTCTACATGTTACATAATAAAGTAATAATTGTCCTATATTTATAGATGGACCAATCAAGTAATGTGCACTTCCATTCAAGAGTATTGGGGGCACAGTTCTCCACTAAGAAACTACACCAAATACATTTAAAGAGGAATAGAGCTGTATTGTTTTTTTGGATATTCAAAGGAATTTCAGAAGGATTTATCTCAAAACAAAGATTCATCACCAAACTACAGGATGGGTGACACAAGCTTGAGACCCCACTAATCACTAGAATCGCTACCAGAAGAATTTGAATTAAGTGCTAGACATGGATGACACCACTGCTCGACTTAGTGGGGCGCATTTACTAAGGGTCAGCGGACCGCATTTCCATCAGGTTTCCCAACTATTTCTGTTTTGCGCCGCATTAAACAGGGGTTTTTGGCACATGCGATCGGATTTTGGCGCAATCGCGCCGACTTTCATGCAACACAAATCGGGGAGCGTGGCCATTGGACAACCCGACTGATTCGGACTGAATATAAAATTCAAATTGTGTCGCAAGACAATGCACTCACATACACCAGGAGGAAGATGGTGAGCTCCAGCGGACCTGTGCGGAGAAGCGACAGATGCAGGAAATCGGGCACAGGATCTTAGTGAATCGCGGCAGACTTCATCCTCATCAGACAACGTGCCACGCGATCGCGCAGGGACCAGTTAAGTAAATGTGCCCCAATGTCTGTAAATATTTGGGCCAAAATATCCCTTTAACATGTTTACATGGAACATTTACATTTGCAATTGCTACAAATATTATTGGCTACATCCTACTCTATGGCAATGAGTTCTGTTGCTGCAAAACTACTCTATTTTTTTAATATGTAGCCTAATAGGTGACCATAAGATGGGGGTTAGAAGCCTCAAAGTTAGAAGTTCCCCTTTAAATATTTTTGCAGTAGTAAAAATTCATATCCATTGTTCCTTCTACAATGGAGGAAATATATTCCTGCACAGCTGAAAAGAAACGATATTGTAACTTCAGCTACTTAAGATTCTGGAGCGGTGTCCGGCAGCATTTTTATGGATCAATACTGAGGTGTTTTATTTGCAGGGGATTCAAGCAGTGAATTGCTATGTCACATTGCAAATAAAGAGTGAGAAAATGGTTCAGATTAGTTTCCACTATGCGTCTGGAATTATAACAGTATTAGCAGCTAATAAGCCAGCCGAAATTTGTTATTTATACGCGCGGCCACAAAACGCGTCACCTCCTCCAAGTAGTTTATAAATAACTTTTTTACAATGTCGCCGCGGATCAGTACTTAACATCGACCAACCATATACAATGTGCTGTTCCTGCTATATACGGTGATGGGTCAAATGAAATACCTGGAGTCTACTGCAGGGGGGTGGGGGGGGGGGGGGGCCAAGATCCCAAACCATTAATTGACACAGGGCGGATTGAATACGAAGAGGGGGGTGGGGGGGGGGGGGCTGAAAATATTTAAAAAAAACCCTTGTTTTAGGGGAATAATAACAGTATAGGAAAGAAGACGTCTTGATGAGCAAGTACATTATAGGACTCTACCTGCTCAGCAAGAGGGAGGACTCCGATGATGTCACATATAAAGACAGTGACATCACTGGGGAAACAACCCCAACATCCACAGCACCCAACCACCGGCTTCCTATTCAGTGGGAAGGAGGAATCAATGGGCGACGTATCCCAATGTATAAGCATCGAGTGGGATACCAGTGTGCCATATGTGGTAAGGACGAGTCGGGAATACACCCAATGGGGCAGATTTACTTACCCGGTCCATTCGCGATCCCACAGTGCATTCTCTGCGGTGGATTCGGGTCTTTCGGCGATTCACTGAAGCAGTTCCTCCGACGTCCACCAGCTGCTGCGCTGAAGTTCCTCGGAACGCACTGATCTTCACCAAGCCGGGCCGAGTGCAGGTAAGAGCGTGTCCAGCGACACTTTTTTTTGAAAAATGTGGCGGTTTTTCCGAGTCCATCGGGTTTTCGTACGGCCACGCCCCCCGATTTCCGTCGCGTGCATGCCGGCGCCGATGCGCCACAATCCGATCGAGTGCGCCAAAATCCCAGGGCAATTCAGGGAAAATCGGCGCAAAACGGAAATATTCGGTTAACTCGTCGCAAAAGACTCCAATCGGGCTCTTAGTAAATGACCCCCATTGTGTGATTACAATGTGCAAGTAAAAAAAACGAGGTGTGAACCCAGCCTAAGGACCTCCAGAAATTTTGAGAACTTGAACCTCAAAGCCCCTTCATGGAAAACCATTGCTGCATTTAAAACATAAAAGAATGAATGCAGATGAATATTTAAAGTAAAGGATTTGGGGACCCCTATTAATGGGGGACATTACAGTTGAACCCTTTGATCTTGTGTTTCCAACATTGATCCTAGGACAACTCTTTCTATCACAATGTCTAACCAATACAAGTACATTCTGTATCCCCTTTGTTTTATTTATTTGGTACCCCAAATATTCGATTTACAGTAGCTTAGTGACGATGGTTGACATTAGGTGATTTAGACCTCCCCTCGGCTATTTGGCCACATGACATAACCAGATACCAACGTCGGCGCATTTTAATACATTTTTTGTTGCCCCACAGGACAAAAACCCCTTTGTAACAACCAGTAAGGGAGTAAGAAGTGTAAACCTGATCTGCACAATGGATGGAAACCTTATATACTGTAGTAGACTCTTGTGTGACCATAAGGAAATAGCCAAGGATCTAGGAAGCTGATCAGGTCAATGACAACACTTTCCGGGGCATAAATAATAGAGTTTTTGGATTATTTAAAATCCCTTTTTAGCCATAAAATATAATGGGGCCGATCAGTATTTATTGCCTCGCATAAAGAAGTGTGCGAAGTAGATTGGACCAAATATGGATTTCCACTAAGTACAATCCCTTCTACACAACACGGCTCTTTGGGGAAATAATTTACAATAAACTTGTAATAAGATGTGACTTTTCTGTATATTTTAGTGGTAGTTTTGGCAGTGTGTGAAGCTTTTGTTTCTTTGGGAAGTGAGGAAAACACCTGTGTTTGCCAGCTCCGAGCCGTGAACCTGACCCGTTACGTGTTGTATTCTTCCTTATATTACGTCAGTCACTTCCTGTTCTGTAATCGCTTTCCCAAACTCGGGCAATCGTGCGATTGGGGGTCCTCCGAGGTTTGAGAGCGGCTTCCTGCCGTGACCAATTTTATAATATAAATAAGGTCCATGGTGCACGTTTAAGGATACAACCACACAACATCCCGAGAACAGCTGGGATATCCTCTCTGAAGAATGACGCAATTGTTTTTCAGGCACAAATTGTATCGTCTCCTACAGGTTTTGTCATCGCCTCCAGTACAAGGGTCATTGTCTCTGGTTCTTTGGATGATCGGGTGGTGAGAAGTTTGTGCAGTACAGGATCAGAAACATTCATCTTACCGCCCCGAAGAAAAAATAAAATGTCAGCCTCTACAATTATCATATGGGCAACTTACATCTTCACTTTAGAATTACTTTTCACCTGTCAATTGCTAATATTCCTGGTTCTATAGAAAAGTGGAGAGGATGGATTTTAACATCTCTGGAAAAATTATAGGAGCTAATGGTGACATTCCTGGTGATCTAGGGTACTAAAAAATTTATATTGATATCCCTGGTGATCTAGGGTACAAGAAATACTAATATCCCTGGTCTTCTAGGGTTGTAGCGAAGGTTAATTGTATCATGCCAGGTAGTCTTCTGCTGATGAGTTAGTTCCGTTTTGCCTGCTGTATAAGTTCAAATAAAGATACCTCTTCTGAACTTAGACAGGTTTGACTTTGACCGTCAAACTTGGCGAACTTCGTAGAGCAGCGGAACGCTCTAAACTCTAGACTATTGGCGACTTCTTTATTAACCCCTTTAGTTATGGGTTAATTATATCTCTAGGTTCCATAACCTGAGGAAGGTTGCCCCCCCCCCCACCTTATCCAAATTAGACAAAAATTGGTCGTCAACGTGTGTGCTACGTTTGTGCTGGTTTGTGCAGCAAGAAATTTTTCGTTTCTGTTGCCGCTAAATCGTTTTTAAATTTTATGCAATGATTCCAGAGTCATCAGAGGTCACCCAGCCCCCCACATTGCCCAAACCAAACCAAACTGGTGCCGAACAATTCTACGACGTTTGTGCGCTCAAATGTAGTTTGTGGTGCTTGTGTTGTTGTGCGCTGTTTGTTTGTTTGAATAAATTAACCAAAAACTAAAGGTCAAAAGTTTTCAACTAAGCCCCACCCCCACACACATAACCGAATCGAACACAACTGGTGTCACAACGTTAGTCCCTTTGTTTTGTGCTGGTCTTGCAGCAAAAATTTTTATTTGTGCACTATCTTTTAGAGTGTATGTTTCATGTGTTTGCATAGGTTTAAAGTGTTTAGGATGAACTGGGTAAAAACCAAACTTAGTGACACTTCCCTAGTTGATCACCAAGGGGGAGCTAGCAAACCACAGTGTACTTTGCGGAATAAATGATTCCGGAAAAAGTATGACTGGGTGTTAAATGATAGCGATCAGACGGAGGAAAGAAAATGGTTGTGTGTGGCTGCACAAACCGACAAACATAGCACTAACGTTTCCTACCAGGTTTTGTTCGATTCGTTTATGTGGGGGGCTGCCTTGAACTTTGACCTATGGTCAATTTTTTGTTAACATATTCAAAACAAACGCAGCACCAAGCAAACATTTGAGCAGGGGCACAAACCACATGCAAGTAGAGCAGAAATTGGTTGCAACCCACGCCTTGTTTGGTTTTGGCAATGTGGGGGGGCTCGGTTGACCTTAAGACCTCTGGAGCTTTCAGTTAACCATCTTAAAACCAGTGAAAGCGCACAAACAGAAAAATTTTGCTGCACAAACATAGCACAACGTTTTGGACATCATTTTTTGTTTTTATTTGAACAAGGTCACTCAGGTCTTCCATACATGTTAATTTTAACCCTCTCAACTACCTTATACTACAAAAGTTATTATAATTAGCTCTTTCCCTATACAAGACTACCTTGGCAATGAATACACTTTAACCTTGCAACAACCCTAGAAGAACCAGGGATTAGTTAATTTCTTGTACCCTAGATCACCAGGGATATCAATTAAATTTTTTAGTACCGCTGATCACCAGGAATGTCACCAGTTAGCCTCCTATAAATTTTCCAGAGATGTTCAAATCACTCCTCGGGGTCCACTTCTATAGAACCAGGAATTTAGCAATTGACAGGTGAAAAGTAATTCTAAAGTGAGAAGAGCTAAGTTGCCATATGATAATGTAGAGGCTGACCTTTTTTTTTTTTTTTTTTTTTTTTTTTTGATTGTCGTTCCACGCTCAGGTCCCGGAGTTCACCTTCTTCTTCCTGGTGCATGTAGTGGGCATTGTCGTGTATTATATGCTGTGCGGGGGTCATAAGATCCTGCACCCGTATCTGCATGGTCACTTCCCCGCTCAGATCCCCGGAGTTCACATTCTTCTTCACGGTGCATGTAAGTGCATTGTATGTGTAAATGTGCTGTGCAGGGAGTCAATAAGATCCTGCACCAGATTATCTGCATGTGTCGCTTCCCCGCTCAGGTCCCAGAGTTCACCTTCTTCTTCCTGGTGATGTAAGTGCATTGTCCGTTGGTTATAACGCGATGTCGGGGAGTCCACAAGATCCTGGCCCGTATCTGCATGTGTCGCTCCCCGCTCAGGTCCCCGGAGTTCACCGTGCTCTTCTGTGCATGTACAGGGCATTGTCCGTGTATAATGTCGAGGGCGGGGAGTCACTAAGAAGTTGGCGCCCGATATACTGCATGTGTCGCTTCCCCACCTCAGTCCCGGGAGTTCACCTTATTCTTCTCCCTGGTGCATGTAAGTGCATTGTCCGTGGTATAATGTGATGTGCGGGGAGTTCACTAAGAGGGATCGTGCGCCCGATATCCTGCATGTGTCGCGTCTCCGCTCAGGTCCCCGGAGTCACCTTCTTCTTCCTGGTGAATGGAAGTGCATGGGAAGTGTATAATTGCGCGTGCGGGGAGTCATCTAAGATCCGTGCGCCCGATTATCCGCATGTGTCGCTTACCCCTCAGGTCCCGGAGTTCACCTTCTTCTTCCGGGTGCATGTAAGTGCATTGTGCGTGTATAAGTCTGTGCGGAGTCCACTAAGATCGTTGCACCCGATATCCTGCATGTGTCGTCCCCGTTCAGGTCCCCGGGAGTTACCTTCTTCTCCTGGTGCATTGTAAGTGCATTGTCATGTATAAGGCTGTGCGGGAGTCCCTAAGATCGTTCCCCGATATCATGCATGTGTCGCTTTCACCAATAAGGGTCCCCCGGAGTTCACTTTTCTCATGGGGCATGTAAGTGTTTGGGCCTTGCGACACAATTGAAGTTAAAATTCCCGCGCTCGTCCAATCAGGGGATCATTCAAACAAAAGTTTTTGTGTATTATAATTGTTCTATTCATTATGCAGCGTTCTATTGAAAAAGTTTTTGATTTTTTTTTTCTGTACACCAGATCTGGTATTATGTAAATGGTACCTTTTCAGCTTTTACTACGCCTTGTATCTCTTGTATAGAAAATTTGGGAGGTCCCAGTCCATGTAGTGGGTATAGGATTTATCTTCTGAATAAAAGATATGTGGATGTGAAATTTGTCAATGAGCCAAGGTGCTTTATTAAGAAGGGTTGGAACCTGGTCAAATAGAAAGGCCTAGCCAAGGGTTGTGCTGCCACTTATCATCTATAATGTAATCAGAGGTCACAAGGTGGACAAGTAGTATATACTTACCTAATTGAAACGTGGGGGCATCCACAAGCCTTGTCACCACCGTTTTTTCTGGTGGACAAGTTTTTTCACCAACACTTTTCCACTGCTGACTTTTGCGGCGTCCGTAGCGGGGCGAGCGAGGACATGTGCACACCCTGCCCAATGCAAGGGTGTCTAGTTGTTTGGGAATACGCCCTCTCTTGTCAGGAAGGTTGGGATGAGTCCTGCGCAACTACTCAGACAAGACTACGTCACGGTGAACTTTAATAATTGTAGCTGGAACCACTGCCTGGGATGGGTAAGACGTTACATATCAAATTTGTCTGTAGACAATGATATGATCTGTTGTTTTTGTAAAGCAAACTGAAGCTGATTTGAGGGTTGCTGCCACCATCACTAGGGGAGTATAAAAACACCCTTTGGGGAACACATGGTCTGAGGGTTTATCATCGTTTGAGAAGCAAAGTCATTGTGCAGCCATCCAACTCACTGCCAATAAGCAAGCCGTGTACAAAAACCTGGGCAAGACAGAGGAATAGCTCCCAAATGCAGAGGTCCCACTTGTCCGTGACTTGGCTCCCATCTAACAAGCCCAGGCCTGAAGTTACTACCAAGCTGTGAGCAGCTATCTCCTACCAGCTTTCCCACTTGCTGAACCTGCTGATGATGTTAGTCCGTTGCCTGCTGTATAAGTTCAAATAAAGATACCTCTTCTGAACTTTAGACCAGGTTTGACTTGACCGGTCAAACTTGGCGAACTTCGTAGAGCAGCGGAACGCTTTAACTACTCTAGACTATTGGCGATTCTTCTATAACCACCTTATTATGGTTAATAGTATCTCTAGGCTTTCCAAGACCTGAGGAAGTTGCCCCCCCCCCCACCTTATCTCAAATTAGCACAAATTGGTCTGGGTCAAACGTTGTGCTACGTTTGTGCTGGTTTGTGGCAGCAAGAAATTTTCGTTCTGTTGCCGCTAAAATCGTTTTTAAGTATTTTACATGCAATAAAGTTCCAGGTCATCATAGGTCCCAGCCCCCCCAACATGCCCAAACCAAACCAAACTGGTGCCGAACAATTCTACTACGTTTGTGCGCTCAATTTAGTTTTGCTGTGCTTGTGTTTTGTGCGCTGTTTGTTTGTTTGAATAAAATTACCCAAATTAAGGTCAAAGTTCAACCTAAGCCCCCCCCCCACACACACCTTAACCGAACGAACACAACTGGGTCCAACGTTAGTCCTTGTTTGTGCTGTCTGTTGCAGGCAAAAATTTTTATTTGTGCCACTATCTTTTAGTGTATGTTTCAGTGTGTTTGCATAGGTTAAAGTGTTTAGGAATGAACTGGTAAAAACCAAACTTAGTGGAACTTCCCTAGTTTGATCACCAGGGGAGCTAGCAAACCACATGTACTTTTGGAATAAATGATTCTCGGGAAAAAGTATGACTAGTGGTTAAATGATAGGCAGACGGAGAAATGAAAAAGGTGTGTGTGGCTGCACAAACGACACCAACAAGCACTAACGTTTCACACATTGGTTCAGTTCGGTTTAATGTGGGGGCTGCCTTGAACTTTGACCTATGGTAATTTTTTGTTACAATATTCAAACAAACGCAGCACAAGCAAACATTTGAGCATGGGGGCACAAACAGGCATGCACAAGGAGCGAGCAGAATGGTTGGCCACACAGCCTTGTTTGGTTTTGGGCAATGTGGGGGGGCTCGTTGACCCTCTTAATGACCTCTGGAGCTTTCATTAGCCATCTTAAACCAGTGAAGGCACAAACCAAAAAGTTTTGCTGCACAAACTAGCACAACGTTTGACATCATTTTTTTGTTTATTTGAACAAGGTCACTAAGGTCCTTTCCATGCAGTTCATTTTAACCACCTCTCAACTACCTTATACTACAAAAGTTATTATAATTGCATTCTTTTCCCTATATGTTCAGCAAGTGGGAAAGCTGGTAGGAGATAGCTGCTCACAGCTTGGTAGTAACTTCAGGCTGGGCTTGTAGATGGAGCCGAGTCCGGACAGTGGACCTCTGCTCTGGGAGCTTAGTCTCCTGTCTTGCCCAAGGTGTCACCTGTGCTTCTTGGCAGTGAGTCTGGATGGCTGCACAATGGACTTGCTTCTCAAACGATGACTAAACCCTCAGACCATGTGTTCCCCAAAAGGGGTTTTTATACTCCCCTAGTGAGGTGGCAGCACCCTCCAATCAGCTTCCAGTTTGCTTTACAAAAACAACACATCATATCATTGGCTACAGACAATTGATATGTTAACTCTTACCCTCCCAGGCAGTGGTTCCAGCTACAATTATAAAGTTCACCTGACAGTAGCTTCTGAGTGAGTTGCGCAGGACTCATCACCTCCTGACAAAGAGAGGGCGCTATTCGCAACAACTAGCCACCCTATGCATTGGCAGGGTTGTTGCACATGTCCTCGCTCGCCCCGCTACCGGACGCCGCAAAAGTCAGTGGAAGTGTTGAAAACCTTGTCCACCAGAAAACTGGTGGACAAGGCTTAGTGGATTCCCCCAAGTGTTCAATTAGGTAATAGTATACTCTTGTCCAACCTTTGTGACCTCTGATACATTATAGATGATAAGGGCAGCACAACCCTTGGGCTAGGCTTCTAATTGTGACCCAGGTCAAACTCTTTAATAAATCACCTTGCTCATTTACACATTTCAATCCAATACTTTCTATTCAGAAGATAAATCCTACCCTACAGGGACTGACTCCAATTCTATACAAGAGATACAAGTGCGTAGTAAAAGCTGAAAAGTACCATTTACATAATACCAGATCTGTGTACATGAAAAAAAATCAAAAACTTTTCAAAGAACGCTGCATAAATGAATAGAACAAGTTATAATAAACAAAAACTTTTGTTGGATGATCCGACTGATTTGGACTGAGCGCGGGATTTAACTTTCAAATTGTGTCGCAAGCCCAAACACTTACATGCACCAGGAAGAAGAAGGTGAACTCCGGGGACCTGAGTGGTGAAGCGACACATGCAGGATATCGGGGGAACGATCTTAGGGAGATTGTCGTTCCACGCTCAGGTCCCGGAGTTCACCTTCTTCTTCCTGGTGCATGTAGTGGGCATTGTCGTGTATTATATGCTGTGCGGGGGTCATAAGATCCTGCACCCGTATCTGCATGGTCACTTCCCCGCTCAGATCCCCGGAGTTCACATTCTTCTTCACGGTGCATGTAAGTGCATTGTATGTGTAAATGTGCTGTGCAGGGAGTCAATAAGATCCTGCACCAGATTATCTGCATGTGTCGCTTCCCCGCTCAGGTCCCAGAGTTCACCTTCTTCTTCCTGGTGATGTAAGTGCATTGTCCGTTGGTTATAACGCGATGTCGGGGAGTCCACAAGATCCTGGCCCGTATCTGCATGTGTCGCTCCCCGCTCAGGTCCCCGGAGTTCACCGTGCTCTTCTGTGCATGTACAGGGCATTGTCCGTGTATAATGTCGAGGGCGGGGAGTCACTAAGAAGTTGGCGCCCGATATACTGCATGTGTCGCTTCCCCACCTCAGTCCCGGGAGTTCACCTTATTCTTCTCCCTGGTGCATGTAAGTGCATTGTCCGTGGTATAATGTGATGTGCGGGGAGTTCACTAAGAGGGATCGTGCGCCCGATATCCTGCATGTGTCGCGTCTCCGCTCAGGTCCCCGGAGTCACCTTCTTCTTCCTGGTGAATGGAAGTGCATGGGAAGTGTATAATTGCGCGTGCGGGGAGTCATCTAAGATCCGTGCGCCCGATTATCCGCATGTGTCGCTTACCCCTCAGGTCCCGGAGTTCACCTTCTTCTTCCGGGTGCATGTAAGTGCATTGTGCGTGTATAAGTCTGTGCGGAGTCCACTAAGATCGTTGCACCCGATATCCTGCATGTGTCGTCCCCGTTCAGGTCCCCGGGAGTTACCTTCTTCTCCTGGTGCATTGTAAGTGCATTGTCATGTATAAGGCTGTGCGGGAGGGGGGGGGGGGGGGCGTGGCCGAGCGAAAACCCGACGGATTCGGAAAACCGCCGCATTTAAAACAATAAAAGTGTCGCTTGGGACGCGCTTACCTTCACTTGGTCCGGCCCGGTGAGCTCGAGTGCGTTCAGATGCTTTTCAGCGCAGCAGCGCCACCTGGTGGACGTCGGAGGAACTACCTTGATGAATCCTGGCAGGACCCGAATCCACCGCAAAGAACGCGCCGCTGGATTTTTTGTGCATGAGGTCTTATATATGGTATCGCAGCTCAGCCAAAATGACTTCATGCCAGCCAGTATGTTTTGGAGTGTGGGAGGAAACCGGAGGACCCAGAGGTGACCCATGCAAACACGGAGAGAACATACAAACTCTTTGCAGGAGTTGACCCTGAGACTTGAATCCAGGTCCCCAGCCCAGCAAGGCTGTAATGCTAAAAACTGAGCCAACGTGCTGCAAGACTGTAATGCTAACAACTAAACCACCGTGCTGCAAGGCTGTAATGCTAACCACTAAGCCACCGTGCTGCAAGACTGTACTGCTAACCACTGAGCCAACGTGCTGCAAGGCTGTAAAGCTAACAACTAAGCCACCGTGCTGCAAGGCTGTAGTGCTAACCACTGAGCCACCGTGCTGCAGGCGTGATGGCAACCACTGAGCCACCGTGCTGCAAGGCTGTAATGCTAACCACTGAGCCACCGTGCTGCAAGGCTGTAATGCTAACCACTAAGCCACCGTGCTGCAAGGCTGTGATGCTAACCACTGAGCCACCGTGCTGCAAGGCTGTAATGCTAACCACTGAGCCACCGTGCTGCAAGGCTGTAATGCTAACCACTGAGCCACCGTGCTGCAAGGCTGTAATGCTAACCACTAAGCCACCGTGCTGCAAGGCTGTGATGCTAACCACTGAGCCACCGTGCTGCAAGGCTGTAATTCTAACCACTGAGCCACCGTGCTGCAAGGCTGTAATTCTAACCACTGAGCCACCATGCTGCAAGGCTGTAATGCTAACCACTGAGCCACCGAAATGCTAACCACTAAGCCACCGTGCTGAAAGGCTGTAATGCTAACCACTGAGCCGCCATGCCGCCCGATAAGTACAATTACAAACTGGCCAGGGAATCATACAGACAAGTGTGTACTACTCCGCTGGTATTTTCGATGCACGTCAGACCTATATGTGGCTTGTTATTTTTGTAACTGACCCCAAATCTTGTTTTCTTGTCTGCTCTTCCTCTTTAACCGGCTCCGATATTTGTGTCACCACATAAAACGCATCACTTTGCTAGCAGCTGCTAATTCCCCAGCACCCACGTTACTGTATGGGGGAGTTTTCATAATGGTTGCACCTGCTCTTGGCACATTAGAAGCGAGATATAATGGGATTGTATGGGCTGGGTTCAATTACTGGAAAATATTAGGAATGCACTAAACGGTGATATTTAACTCTGAACCGTGCAGTTAATGATTCAAGTCTCGACTATTCCAGCAATTCGCTATTCCATCCAGCCCCGGGCGGAATGAAAATCCAAAAGAAAACTCCTTTTAGGTATAAATGTTTCTTTCTTTCCAGCACGAAATCCGTGGAATTTACTGTCTCACCATGGTGCGTGCCAGGTCGGTATCCAGTGTTTTATATTTCAATCCAAAATGTTTAACGGGCCATGAAATATTCACTTGTTCCTCTATTAGAGCTTGGGCTCCATAAAAAAGGAACAGCAGAAGATGAAGGATGAATGAAAATGGATCGAGATTTTTGTTACTTTTTTATTTATCAAGAGTTCAGAACTCTTTTTTATTGATACAGAGCTCCCCTGCAAAATGCATTCTGCTGCCACTAGGGGGAGCATACTGCTGTGACTCCCTCCCCTCTCAATAGACTTCTAAGTTATTGGATGATGCTATTGGATGACCTTCTGTCTATAAAGCCATCATTGATTTCAGAGAAGAGTCAGTGTTGAATTAAGAAAAGGAGCTAAAAGGAGAGAGATTAGATGAGTTTGCAAAGCATCTAAAATTCTGTTGTACTCTGGATTTATGTAAAGAGCTTTAATACGATTGTACATCTTGCAGAGCATCTTAAGACATTGCCTTTCCTTGACACATGACTCTGAGCAGGGCGAGCAGCAGCGGCACAGACTAGGACGCCATGTTCCTATAAGCTCAGGTGTGACTTTGGGGAATTTTGTAGCGAGAAGACAGCCACAAGGCAGACAGTGAACCCTATTACTCCAGCTCCCCAACAGCTCTGCCTGCTTGCTCCAGCGTATCCTAGGTGATACAAGACCACCACGGAGATGATCCCTCCCTGTGCCAAAGTGTGGACACAAAGTCAAACATACAAATAACACAAAAGGATGGGTCACAACTTCTAACAGCTAACAAGGTACAAAATCGCAGATACAAAGAATAGTCAAGGAATGAGAGCAAAAAACATCTGAATCTAGAAATAGAAAACCGCAGCACGACCAGAAAAATATGGAAAAGAAGACTTGGGCAATGGGAACACACGCAGAATATTTGTGTGAGTAGAGCTCTAGGTAAAAGGGGCAGATCTCTGAGAGTTAGAGCATGTAAACCGTAGCTTGCAGGGAGCCGACATGACAGACTCAATCAGCAACCCATCCACTAGAGCACTGTTCAGACTGCAAACTGAAGTAAACTAGGGAGCAATCCAGCGTCTCCAGGGCAGGACAATATAAGCTTATTGGCAGGAACTTGCATTCCTTTTCCATGTGGTGGATCATATTCACTTTCAGCAAGGGCAGTGATGCTACAGGGACACAATTTATACAAAGTTAGTAAAACGTAACAAATTATCATAACTGACCATATAGATTTCCATTTATATTATCCCTATGAAAAAAAACAAGGAGATACTTTGACCTGAAGTCGAGTTCTTCCTCTTTTCCCGACATCACATCTCGTACATTGATAAACGAGGATTAATAGCACTGTACATCTTGCAGAGCATCTTAAGACATTGCCTCTCCTTGACACATGACTCTGAGCAGGGCGAGCAGCAGCGGCACAGACTAGGACGCCATATGTTCCTATAAGCTGAGGTGTGACTTTTGGGAATTTTGTAGCGAGCCGACAGCCACAAGAAAGGAAACGAGCGCTCACAAACATAACAAACAGACTAAATGGAGCTGATGTAAGTCGCATAACTAATGAGAGATTAAACAGAGAAAATGACTTGTATCTTTTGGATCCAGTACCAGGTAAATGCATTAGACATGGTGCTGGTTTTAACAGATGACCTTCTGTCTATAAAGCCATCATTGATTTCAGAGAAGAGTCAATGTTGAATTAAGAAAAGGAGCTAAAAGGAGAGAGATTAGATGAGTTTGCAAAGCATCTAAAATTCTGTTGTACTCTGGATTTATGTAAAGAGCTTTAATACGATTGTACATCTTGCAGAGCATCTTAAGACATTGCCTTTCCTTGACACATGACTCTGAGCAGGGCGAGCAGCAGCGGCACAGACTAGGACGCCATGTTCCTATAAGCTCAGGTGTGACTTTGGGGAATTTTGTAGCGAGAAGACAGACACAAGGCAGACAGTGAACCCTATTACTCCAGCTCCCCAACAGCTCTGCCTGCTTGCTCCAGCGTATCCTAGGTGATACAAGACCACCACGGAGATGATCCCTCCCTGTGCCAAAGTGTGGACACAAAGTCAAACATACAAATAACACAAAAGGATGGGTCACAACTTCTAACAGCTAACAAGGTACAAAATCGCAGATACAAAGAATAGTCAAGGAATGAGAGCAAAAAACCATCTGAATCTAGAAATAGAAAACCACAGCACGACCAGAAAAATATGGAAAAGAAGACTTGGGCAATGGGAACACACGCAGAATATTTGTGTGAGTAGAGCTCTAGGTAAAAGGGGCAGATCTCTGAGAGTTAGAGCATGTAAACCGTAGCTTGCAGGGAGCCGACATGACAGACTCAATCAGCAACCCATCCACTAGAGCACTGTTCAGACTGCAAACTGAAGTAAACTAGGGAGCAATCCAGCGTCTCCAGGGCAGGACAATATAAGCTTATTGGCAGGAACTTGCATTCCTTTTCCATGTGGTGGATCATATTCACTTTCAGCAAGGGCAGTGATGCTACAGGGACACAATTTATACAAAGTTAGTAAAACGTAACAAATTATCATAACTGACCATATAGATTTCCATTTATATTATCCCTATGAAAAAAAACAAGGAGATACTTTGACCTGAAGTCGAGTTCTTCCTCTTTTCCCGACATCACATCTCGTACATTGATAAACGAGGATTAATAGCACTGTACATCTTGCAGAGCATCTTAAGACATTGCCTCTCCTTGACACATGACTCTGAGCAGGGCGAGCAGCAGCGGCACAGACTAGGACGCCATATGTTCCTATAAGCTGAGGTGTGACTTTTGGGAATTTTGTAGCGAGCCGACAGCCACAAGAAAGGAAACGAGCGCTCGCAAACATAACAAACAGACTAAATGGAGCTGATGTAAGTCGCATAACTAATGAGAGATTAAACAGAGAAAATGACTTGTATCTTTTGGATCCAGTACCAGGTAAATGCATTAGACATGGTGCTGGTTTTAACACGGCGCCCACAAGACATCATTAATAAGTGACATGTATTAACAAACTGTGATTAAACCAGTGTCATCCAAACTGGCGAGACGAATCGGGCAGCCGGGTGCCATTTGTGTTTAATTACATGTATACGTTCCATGTGGGGGTGGGGATAGTATTGTATATACATCTGCTGAGCAGGCGGCCGCTATCTACGCAGCCCAATGCTGTGTAAGCAAACACTTAGATGGGACAAATGCCAGACACAACCGCTCCTCAGGGTGCACCGTCAAGAACATTTCACTATAAACGAGGATGGAGCTCTCCGCAGGAATGGGCCGTACATAGTGATATGTCCTATGTGCTCGGGAAACAACCCTTCAATATGGTCAAGGGAACCAAAAATAGACAGAAAAGTAGATGTATTTGTAGCTCTGGTGCTTCAGCGATATACAACTAAATGGTATAACATTCAATGAACCCCCCTCCTATTAGCTGGTTTATCAGGGCTAATAGCCAAATCCGAGGAATTATCACTAGTCACTCGTTCCCCAGGATTTGTCCACCGTGGCAGGCAAGGTCAAGGTACAGGAACAGAAGGCAATCACATAGTCAGGGACAGGCAGGAGGTCAGGACGGGCAGCGCGGGATCAGAGTCGGTGAGGTAGCAACAGGTTAAGACAGGCAGTGAAGGAGCGTAGTCAGGAACGGAACCGGGGTCACATCGGGAAATCAAGATAACAGTGCAGGGCATCAGTCGTTTTATTGGTATCTCAGAATTATGTATGATTATGTGGATATTGCTTTGGAGTTTTTTATATTGTGTCTGTATGCCATGTATGTCAACCTGATTGTCTTAATAAAGCGTTTAAAATTTAAAAAAAAAAAAAAAAGGAGGGGGGTGCACAAATTATAAATAGAGGATATTTAAGGGGGGGGCTACAAAAAATAGGCATCATTGGGGGGGCAAATAAATGGATGCTATTATAAGTGGGGCCTAAAATGGAGGGGAGTGTTTATAAATGGGTGCTGACCTCAGGACATGGGGTATTATACAGATTAGGGGGTCATTAAGGTGGGTAACAGGAGGGCCTACTGGGGAGAAGGGGTTAGGGCAATGGCAAAGGACATGGCTTATGCCATAAAATGGCCCAGAAAACTTAACTTCCTGGGAATGGAGCTCTATGGATAATACTGCTGCACTGGGAGTATAACTTTCCAAAGTCATCATCATCACACAGCACAAAAACAGTAGACACATACATGGAGGGATTTATCACAAGTCCATTGGCACTGGATGAAGATGTACTAAGCATAGAATAGATAACTTCCCCCAGTGTAAATAATTCTACCATCCTCTGTCCAAATAACAGGCCAAAGAGTCCCCTGGCATATTAATATGGCGCCATAGAGGGGTAAGAACTAGAGATGAGCGAACATGCTCGTCCGAGCTTGATGCTGGTTGGAGCATTAGCGCTCCGAAACTGCCGTCTTGCTCGGCACAATCCATTTTTGCCGCCGTGAAATGGCAGCTCCCGCCGTTTCGTTTTTTGGCGGCCAGAAACAAGCCAATCACAAGCCAGGAGACTCTCGCACACTCCACCACAGCATGACGTGTACCCTTACAGTCGATGCAGTGGTTGGCTGGCCAGATCAGTGACCCTGTAGATACTACGCGCTGCCCGCTCTGCTCGTATCATTCTGTTTCTGGTGCCGCTAGGGAGAGAGCTGCTGCTGGTCAGGAAGCGTTAGGTTGTCTATTGCTTACTGTAGCAGGAGTGATTCTCCAAAGACCACACCAAACGCCTTCTTTGGCTACATAACGTATAAACTTTTTTTTTTTATTTGCATCTAGTACCATATTGTAGATTAGCAGGGGCGATATGCTACCGTTGTTTGTTTAGCTCTTAGTGCACACAATATCCACACCATAAAACACCAAGTGAAAATTTATTAGGGGTTGGATTTCAATTAGGCAAAGTCTGCCATTTGTCCTTTTTTTTTTACGTTTATTTTGTGTAATAACTCAGCGTCATTCTCATCTGGCATATAGTGTGCTTTCATACTTGGCTAGAAAATACCATAGGAAATCCAAACGGCTTACTAGCCTACAGTAGCGTTCTATTATTGTTTGTTATCTGTTTGATTGTGGTTGGCTGTACTTGCTGCAGTGTCCTACAGCCAAATTGGAGCAATTTGTAGTAGACTGAGACTATGCAGACCGTCTGTGTTTAGCTCTTGAGGCACACATATCCATTGCAAAGACCGAAGTGGCAAATTTAGTAGGTGTTGGATTTCAATTAGCACAGTCTCCCTTTGTCCTTTTTTATTTAGCTAGTTTATTTTGGTTTAATAACTCGGTCATCTCATCTGGCTAGTAGTGTGCTTTCAACTTGGCTGAAAAATAGCCATCATAGTGGAAGCATTTGGTTTGGTTTAAAAAAACTCAAAAACCAAAAAAAAAAAAAAAAAAACACAAAAAAAAAGTTAAAAAAAAAATTAAGCTAATACTTTCATTTAAAAATGTTTAACCCGAGGGCATGGGTACGACGGACTAGGGACGTGGGCGTCCAACTACTGCAGGTCAAGGGCCGTGGTCCTGGCCGGTGAGACACCACCTGCTTTATGAGGGAGCAGGGGAACGCCGCAGGCTAAGACATTCCTAGGTTCATGTCTGAAGTTACTGGACTCGTGGTATGAGCACTGTTGAGGCCAGAACAGTGCGAACAGCTGATGTCGTGGCTGCGACAATGCTTCGAGCAATTTGTCCACACAGTCAGTCTTCCACGCATCACCACCCAGTAACCGAAATCGCCACTCCTCCAGCTCCTCACCTCACCTCCCCCCCCAGTCTGCCCCCCCCAGGAAATTTGGCATTTGACCAGCCATCTCTGAGGAACTGTTTTCTGGACCCTTCCCACAGTCCACACCACTTGTCCGTGTTGCTGCGAGCATTTTTCCGATGCCAGCAGTTTTCCGAGCACACAGTTTCCACCACAGTCTGTGGGTGATGATACGATTCTTGACGGTGGAAGTGTGTAAAGAGTGCCCGATGATGAGGAGACACAGGTTGTCAGATACGTGGAAGTTGTTGTCAGGCAGGAAAGTCAGAGGGGGAGCAGACTGCAGGAGATCGTAGGATGATGAGTGACAGACCAAGCTGGGTTGATAGGCCGGGTGAACACAGCTGTTCTGAGACGGGGAGAGTCCTCACCAGACAGGTTGGAAAGGCAGTGGTGGGCCCGACAGAGAGGCAGGCCAGAGCAGGGTGCTCACGCCAAATGTTCAACTAGTGAGCTCCCGTGGCGAGGGCCTTCGCGCAGGTGCTAGATCTTCAAATCTGGAGTAGTCTTTAAGGAAACACCGGATGACCCGGACTGTGTGGCAAATCATTGCCAAACCAGGCTCAGCAGGGTTCACACATACTATTAACTACAACCAGTATGCGCAGCGAATGAATGCTAAACACCCCACACTCATGGCAACAAGCCCGTTCAACCTCCGTCGTGCACCCACGGCTCTTTCCCAGTGTCAGCTGATTAGTCAGCCCCTCTGCCCAGGACCCTGTCCACAAAACCCCATCTTCGCCTCACCGATCCTCCACAGCATCCCCAAAGCGTCAGCTCTCCATACCCCAGACGCTGGAGCGGGAAACGCAAATATAGTGTCAACCACCCGCACCCAACACCCTTAACGTGCACATCTCCGATTGCTAGCCTGAGATGCTGCCCTATAGGCTAGTAGACGACCGAGGCCTTTCGCAACCTCATGGCCGGCGTCCAGCCCTCGGTAATTCGGACCAGCCCCACCGCACTACTTTCCCGATGTGCCTTCCCAGCCATGCACCAGCACGTGTCAGACAACGCACCCGTCGCCTGACCACGCCGTTTCTGACAAGGTCCCCCTGACCACGGACACGTGGCAATGCTCAGCTGGCGAGGCCACTAGTACGCTACGCACATTGTTAACTTGGTAGGAGGCTGCGGATCTACGACCAGTTCTGACCCAGGGGGCTGTTCCTAATACTGCCGACGCCGACAGGTTGCGGTCCTACTCGTCCAGGTGTTTCAGGCCTACATGCCAACACATCCATCCACCCCTCCTCCAACTCCTCCTCCGAACAACCATCCTGGGCACTGCCGCCATCAGATCGTAGCTCTAGGCCAGCAGCAGTGCCGTTGGCTAAGCGACAGCAGGCGGTGCTCAACGGCTTAGCCTAGCGATAAAAGGCCAAACCGCCCAGAGCTATTACAAGGGCAAACTCCACAATCAACTTGTTAACTTTGTCGCCACCCTCCTGTGTAATCCCAAAATATACTTGCAACTTTTATCATTGACGTAGTTATCAGGCGCTTCTTGCGCATCTGTTTACATCCCCTCACCCGCATATCCTAAACTTATAAGCAACGACCCTCATACACTGGATCATTAATACAAGGTTCTTAGAAGTGCTGTTGGGAGTAGCCTAAGACAGGGCTTGGAATTGGCAAGCGTCGCTGGCTCGACACCCAACTCCAGCCAAGATCCACCAACATAGTTTATCATGCAGCCCATTTAATCTACACTATTTACTGCCCCATACTTGGTCCCCGTACAACGAGCTGTGTCAGGCAGAATGGGTTTTTCATGGCTTCCAGGTTAACTTTGTCGCCACCCATGCGGTGTAATCCCCAAAATATACTGGCAACACTTTACTCATGTACCGCTATTATTTGAGCGCTTCGTGCTCACCCCTTGTGTTCCTCTCTGCCACCCATGGTTGAAGCCGGAGTCCATTTAGGGGTATGTCCCCATGACTATCTCTAGACCCTAGCTGCCAACCAACACGCTCCCCATCGCATGCCGTCCCTGATATTTGTCAGGGTCATATACATGGGATCGTATTTAGATGCTATACATAGCTTATTCTGTCACTCACCCCTACGTCGTGGCCATCAGCTGTCGCCCAGTCCATTCTTTTGCCTAAGGTGTGTGATTAGCATAGCCATCAGGTCAATCCATGCATGCTGCCCACTCAGCTATTTCCAATCGTTCCATTTCCGTGGTGTTTCCATCCTTTTCTGAGGTTCCCAGGTGTTTGGCCAAGCTTCCCTGTGCAGAGCCTTGGTCCCCTTGAAAAATGCTCGAGTCTCCCATTGACTTCAATGGGGTTCGTTATTCGAGACGAGCACTCGAGCATCGGGAAAAGTTCGTCTCGAATAACGAGTACCCGAGCATTTTAGTGCTCGCTCATCTCTAGTAAGAACACATTACACACATGAGAAACAATGAAACAAGACAATGGAGACATTTCCTATGCCCTAAAGTGTGGCTGCTGCATAGAAAATATTCTAATATTTAGTAGTAACGTGCTCGGGTATATTCAGCACGGCACCCGCTGTGTCTATGTAAAGGGCGACATTTTCACAGTCTGCAGGAGCGTTACAATGTATACCTTACAATAATAACTTTCCCCGCTCGCTCTATATGACCAACTGTGATAAGAATAACCTGTGCCCAACAGACCACAATGATGTAGAAGCAACCTTCATCTCAGTAATACTGAAGCCGGCCTGACCTCAGACTATGCCCGCCAGGGGTTAATATTAATATGGTGCATTGCAAAGGTATCCGAAAAGTAATAGTATTATCATAGGCATACAAGAGAACGCTTCCGAGATGGTCATTAAATTATATATGAATTAGGCTGCATTCACACACATAATAACCCCTATCAAGCTTCCATAGAAGAGCACAAATATGCCTCAATCGATAAATAAATCAAAATCTATATTGTAATTTCAATCGACAGTATATTACATCAATACTAAAAAAACCCATTAAAAAGGACATCTAAAAACAAACGTAAATACAGACAGTGTGGAAAAACTGGAGGGGTACACTATTACATGTATATACAACGCTGGTGGTGGCCTAACACTATCCAGGCCAATGTAACGTTATATATGACAGGTACTGCTATTGCGACATGCCCAATTCAGAAATGTAATATTGTACAATGTATTAACACATATTCAAACATATGTCACAAACACAAAAGTATTAACCAGTACCCACCAGACGCCATGACAGCCCTACCAATACACACTGTTTGACATCCCAATGCACGTTTCGCACCCTGCATTCACACACATCTATGGGGGACGTATATACGGCCGACGTCTTCTATGGCCGACACTTCTATGGGCTCACGGCATTGTACGGGAGCGGTACGGTGCAGCACCGTACCGCTCCGTACCCCGGGAAAAGATAGGACATGTCCTATCTTTTCCCGTATTATAGCACCGTGGCCCATATGTTCCTATGCGCTCACCCCCTCCTCCTCTCCCTGCGCGCTGCCGTGTGCCCGTCGTGCTACGGGGCGGCGGGCAACGGCAGTGTGCATGTAGCCTTAGACAGGTAGATAGATAGAAAATAGATAGATGAGGGGGGACATTAATCATAGTCTGTTAGACTTCTTTGAGCGTTAATTTGGCGCATTTTTGTGCCATTTTCTGGCACACGGCAAAGTTCGGCACTTACTGTTTTTTAGTGCCTGCGCCTTATCTGACATAGTGAGCGGCTGCTATACAGATGTTTGCACGGGATCTATCACTAATTTGCACCTAAAATGGCGCAAAAATGCAACTACTCTGAGAAGCTGCACTTCCAAAAAATTCACTTTTCATTACTAAAAACATACATATTTGTTTCCCAAATGAAGAATCACCTCTATGCAACATGGAAAATACTTCGGAGCAGTTTTAAAATGTAAAATTTCTCCAGTGACGACTTCATCACTTTCTATGGGATCATCTCTGGGAGTGATTATTGTCTTATTGTACAGATCTGAGAATATTATCAGTCTCCATTTCCTCATTTGAGGAAGAATTTTTATTTTTTTTTTTACATCTCTGTCACTTTTAGTCCCTGCAGTTACATCACAATGATAGTTTTTGTGCAGAGATGAAGCCCTGAACGTCCTGTCACATTTTCTCAGTCTCTTTTCATTATTAGTCAGAAATGAGATCTAACAATTTGATAGATAGAAAAAGAAAGTCCACAGCAGCACAATGTCAAAAAAGGAGCCCCTAAGAAGGGGGGTGCAGAGACTCAGCAGTCCTGGTAAAAGACGTACATGCATATAATTATCCAAAAAATGAGGCAGCACTCCAGAGTAAAAGTTACTCCAGAATGAATGTTACCATCAGGTAAAGCCGGGTGCATATGTCCTGCTTGGGGCTGTATACCTGTGCACTGGGCTCTGCTATACGCCTCTAGTGGTAGCCTGCAGTACTGCGCCCAGCCCTGTACACGCTACATTTACTGCCTGGCTTATCGGCTATCTCTGCTGACTTGTTAGCTTAATGGAGCGCACTAGTTTCAAATTAACCGCAGGGTGTTAAATGCAAAGTAGTTATAAATTTATAATAATGTAACACGTGTATATACCTGAGCGCCTTGTTACTAACACAATGATGAAGATTAATTAAAGGGATTTTATGGAAATGAATCTCCTTCGCCGCATACTGTATAATTCTGCATCTTTCTAAAATGCTTTGCAGAACACTTTCTCGCCATTTGCAAGATCTCTGCTTTCTGTTAGAGAATCAATAGACATCAATGTGCATTGACAATGTCAATATTTTGTAGTTTTCCTGCACTGACACATTGGAACAAAGTATCAATGTGAAAGATCGATTTGTGGCACTGACTTTGGGTTGTTCAGACTTGTTAGTTTTGTAGCAAGATCCTTACTGTGAGCGGAACTATATCTGTTCTGGGCTTAAGCCATTGGATGTTAATATGAATGAGCACATACATTGACAGCAAGCAGAGATCTTTCGAATTTTAAGCAACTGATACAAAAGCTGCATGTGTTTTTTTAGGCTATGTTCACGTTGGACGCAACCTTAGCATCTTCACTTATTCCTGGATACCATCAATATGCTACAGGTATAAGTACTACAATATCTTCTCATCAAAAAATACACCGAACCAATAGAGTGAAGAGAATATAATACGTGAACAATAAAACAAAATAACCTTTAAAGATCACCTTTCAAATATTGCATTGTCTTTTTTCTGGATATTTCATCATTTTTGGAACATAAAGGGTTCGTCTCATCAAGAATGTAATAGGTGGGAACCTTTCCCTTTGAGCCAAAATAGAGGATCCCTAAGAAAAGGCAGCTCCCGCTATAGCGACCAGAACTGTCCATACATTGTTAGCCATTATTATGAACAGCCATTACGCAATACTGCATTTACCCTGTAGTGGGCGCTGTAGTGGAAATTTATAGCTGGCATTACACTGATTTGGCAAATTTACTATTATGAATCCATATCCCATTAAAGGCAGGGCCGCCATCACGGGGGTTTAGTGTGACTGTGTTCAGGGGACCCCAAGGAGGAGAAGGGGCCCTAAGTCACATAAAACCCTGCTCCCTTTTCAGGTGCAGGGAACTCACTGTGTACACAGGGGCGGATGATCATTCTGTGGGGGGGGGACCCTGAACTTCCTAGTGGTGGTCCTGCATAGGAGACAATGGAGAACCCAAGTCATGGAGCCCGAGTTCCAGGTCGCTCCGTCCATAGACCACGACTTTAAGTGTTGCAACACAGGGGGCCCTGATTCTGATTTTGCATTGCGACCCCGGGGCTACAAGTTACCCCTTTTTTCTCTTTTAACAAGTTCTATAACTTTCTAATTTACAGGTGTGATGTTGCAGTGACACACCTTCAGTTTTTTTTGCAGACACAGAGACAAAACAGAAGCAAAATGGAAGAACAATGGAGACAAAACGCAACGGATGCTGAGCACCAACGGCAATGTGAAAGAGCCCTTAGAGTGGAACACATTGTAACAAAAGCTCAACTGTCAATAGACTTAAGTATGGATAAGTGTTTAGTTTTAGAATGTAAAAAGAGTTTCCATTCACTGACAGCAAGTGAGTAACATGTGAATGGTGAGAAATTGAGATG
Organism: Engystomops pustulosus; assembly: GCA_019512145.1. Classification (NCBI taxonomy): domain Eukaryota; kingdom Metazoa; phylum Chordata; class Amphibia; order Anura; family Leptodactylidae; genus Engystomops; species Engystomops pustulosus. The sequence continues at coordinate 1,176,157 of CM033651.1, forward strand.
CAAAGTGTTTTAGAAAGAGTTACAGAACTTTTTTAGTTTAATAAACCTAACATCAATTCAACTAGAGTTGTGGAAGAGTAAATTGTGTAAAGTAGATGTGATTGGCACAGTACATGGATGTGGCGGAACTGAAAGTATCTGCTGTAGTAGAGAGGAGTTTGTTATTGTTGTATGACAAAGATCCTATTTGGAGGTTGGCAGTGATTGGTTGGCGATTAGGGGCATGTGACCAGCTGGTGGTTGACAAGCCACTTAGTCACAGAGTAGGGATTGTGAACTGAACTTTAGCTCCGCTGTGAGGATGTTCTAGCAGCAACTCTGAGTTATCATCACAATGATAAGTAACAAATCCAACTCTGTCCCTAACAGATACTGAATGTCCTCATGTAGCAGAGCTAAACTCGTCACTGGTGACTGCAGCTTATTATCACTTCACATGACACCAAGTGACAATCTCAGCTCTGCACGTCAGCATACTCCCTGTTCCCTGTGATTGCTGGGCATGCTGGTACTTGTGGTCCCTCTATTGTACAGTGATGATTCCCAGCCCGCAGATTGAAATGAATTGCACTTGAGAGTCCAGCAGCAGGTTTACGGTAAAGCCAGAGGAGAACAATGAGAACTGGAAGACAACTTACAAGACGACGCCGACAAGTTGCCCGAGGCAGCGTGAAAATTTTTTTGCAAAAAAAAAAAAAAAATTGCAACAAAACTGTGTCCGTGTAGAAGGAAAGTCTGGGAGTCTTACCTTGTGCTCTGGAAGAAATGATGAGCCAGCTAAGACACATGAGCGGTACGAGGGTGAGCGGCGGGAGCGAGGAGCCGTGCTCTGCCTGGAGCCCCTCGGACATTTTATCCTGACTGCGGCTCGGCTTTCACCATAATATACACTTACAGGGGACTGGGGCTCAGGATGTGAGAGATTTCCTGAAAGCAGCTCCGTTAACCCCTCCTGCCGGGGATGATCATCTCAGTCTTTCTCCCTTCAAACTTTTTTTTCCTTTTGGCAGGGGGATGATATGTTGACCGTTGCAGTAAATGAGCGTTAAACTGTCTGTGTTGGCTGGTGGGAGGCATTAGGATCGTTTAGTGGAGGAAGGCCGCCCGCCACAGCTGCTCGTGCCAACACTTACAAATTCTCAGTACAATGGAACAAATTATTGTCCTCCAGACTTTCACAGCCGCACTCTGCAGGATCCCAAAAAAACAGCCGGGATGAAAGAACCTGCCTGTATTTACTAAGCTGACACCAGGGAAAGTCATGGTAGAGGGGCAGCCTGACCGGTCACTGGTACCTGATGCCACCTACAGATCACGGGGTATGATACAATGATGCCACCTACAGATCCTGGGGGTATAATACAATGATGCCACCTACAGATCCTGGGGGTATGATCCATTGATGCCACCTACAGATCACGGGGGTATGATACATTGATGCCACCTACAGATCACGGGGGTATGATACATTGATGCCACCTACAGATCACGGGGGTATGATACATTGATGCCACTTATAGATCACGGGGTATGATACATTGATGCCACCTACAGCTGACGGAGGTATGATACATTGATGCCACCTACAGATCACGGGGGTATGATACATTGATGCCACCTACAGATCACGGGGTATGTCATATTGATGCCACTTACTAGATCACGGGGTTATGATACATTGATGCACCTACAGCTGAGGAGGTATGATACATTGATGCACACTACATCACGGGGGTATGATAAATTGATCCACCTACAGATCACGGGTATTGATACAATATGCCACTACAGATCACAGGGGTATGATACCTGATGCCACTACAGATCACTGGGGGTATATACATTGATGCACCTACAGATCACGGGGGGTATGATACATTGATGCCACCTACAGATCACGGGGGTATGATACATTGATGCCACCTACAGATCACGGGGTTGGGTATGATACATTGATGCACCCTACAGATCCGGGGTATGATACTTGATGCCACCCTACAGATCAGGGGGATACAGACATTGATGCCACCTACAGATCATGGGGGTAAATACATTGATGCCACCTACAGATCACATGGGTATGATACATTGATGCCCTAAGATCACTGGAGTATAATACATTGATGTCACTACAGAGACGGGGTATGACATTGATGCCACCTACAGATCAGGGGGATATGATACATTGATGCCACCTACAGATCACGGGGGTATGATACATTGATGCCACCTACAGATCACGGGGGTATGATACATTGATGCCACCTACAGATTAGGGGGTATGATACATTGATGCCACCTAGAGATCAGGGGGATATGATACATTGATGCCACCTAGAGATCCAGGGGGATATGATACATTGATGCCACCTAGAGATCATGGGGTATGATACATTGATGCCACCTAGAGATCACGGGGGTATTATACATTGATGTCACCTACAGATCACGGGGGTATAATACATTGATGCCACCTACAGATCAGGGGGATATGATACATTGATGCCACCTAGAGATCAGGGGGATATGATACATTGATGCCACCTAGAGATCAGGGGGATATGATACATTGATGCCACCGGCACTACCAATTGCCACGATACTTTGACAAATGAAAATCTACTACATTTAGGTGGATATTTACATTTAAGACAGGGGATGTGACCTGTGGGGCTCATGTCCTGAAATAACACCGCCCAAAACTGAAGAGATCACAACATAGAGCAATGGACGGCACTCACCAGAATCCTGTTCAAATGCAAGAATGCAACGGATGGAACGGAGGCCAGAAGAAAGGCAGTGTACGCGAAATGTCCGTTGCCTACTAGTGGGCATCACGCCCTCATTCCCGTCCTTGTGTGTCCTATATGTGAGCATTGGTTATTACCACAATAAAGAAGAAAAGCATCTGAACAGGATTCCGGTGAGTGCCGTCCATTTCTCTACGTTGGGATCTCTTCAAATCAAGGGGTAAAATAGATTGATGTCCCCTACAGATCCCGGAGATATTTTACATTGATGCCACCTACAGATCACTGTAGAATTTCACCCATTAGTGACAATAGGACCCCTGTTCCCCAGAGCACTGGGGTGGGTGGTGGGGCTCCCATACTCATGGTTGGTGGGGCTCCCATACTCATGGTTGGTGGGGCTCCCATACTCATGGTTGGTGGGGCTCCCATACTCATGGTTGGTGGGGCTCCCATACTCATGGTTGGTGGGGCTCCCATACTCATGGTTGGTGGGGCTCCCATACTCATGGTTGGTGGGGCTCCCATACTCATGGTTGGTGGGGCTCCCATACTCATGGTGGGGATTCCATTCTTGTGATTGGTCGGGGTCTTGCAGTCAGACCCGCTCCTGTGGATAAGGGGTAACTTAAATAATTGGTACAACAGGAGGAAGTCAGAATGGGCTGATGTGAAATGTCCTCAGCAGATATTTAGCAGGGGACCCGAGTCTGACAAAATATAGTTAATAGCCCGAATATAAACTCTCCAACGCAAACCCAAAGTGAATAATTTCTCCAGACAAAAGCTACAGCAATTTACAGACTCACCATTATGAGGCTATTGTAGAAATCTCCTGCTGTCTCCACTAGGCCGCAGCTGAAGCCTGAGCTGTCATAGCGAGGTCACCTGACTCACCTTCACCTCACATAATCACACGATGCAGGATGGTGTCAGGACTTCACTGATGATGAGGCCTGGATCAGGATAAAATGTACAAATCTGTCTCTCAGGCTCCATGATGCATAATCTCTACTTCTACATCATTAACCCCCCCCCCCAGTGGGAGGGGCTTGTATGCACCGCCCCCTGATCTCCATGTAAGGAGAGATAATTAGCATACAGCTGACTCCATTACTGGCCTTGGAGTCAAGGAGATTGCAGATACCTGATGTTACTGTGGGGCCTAAACATAAAAGTGGGGAGCACAGTGTGATGTGTGATGTTATTGTCACATAGAGCATTGTTTTGAGGTTGCGAGTCCTATTTATACGGGGGATTTAGCAAAAGTAGAGCAGCTGTCCATAACCAATCAGGTTGCAGCTTTCATTTTGTAATGAACCTCCCCAAAATGAACAGAACAATGGCGTCTTGTTGCTTCCACTTCTCTATTGGACAAGGAATGATAAAGATTCTTGGGGGGAGATTTATCAGAAGTGTCTGAGGTAAATCTGTTCTAGTTCCCCTTGAAACCAATCAGAGCTCAGCTTTAAGCTTATAAACAGCTGTGGGAAAATGAAAGCTGAGCTCTGATTGGTTGCCACAGACAACTAGAACAGATCTGCTCTCGGACACTTCTGATAAATCTCCCGAGCGGTGTTTTATCTTTTCATTGATTAGGCCAGTGGCACATGTGCCGTTTTGTACACGTTTTTGGACCATTTTTAAGCAGTCCGTCAAAAAACGCATCTCAATTCAAACTGGTCAAAAACGCATGCGTTTTTTGACGGACTGCTTAAAAATGGACCATAAACGCGTTCAAAACGCCGGGAAACGCATGTGATTGATAACCCGATCGCATGCGTTTCTCTGGAAACGCATATGTGATCGGCCCGAGCCCTGCCCCCTGTGCGCTATGGGGAACGTGTGAACGCGCCCTGAGGGTCTGACTGATGGGACCCCCAACAATCTGGCAAACAAGGGTCCCGTTCTTACTAATGGGTGGAGTTTCAGGTTGTGCTCGCCCCTTCATCATAACCACTCCCATATCAGTGGTTGGAAGTGAGTGCGGATGTCCTTGGCATGCCCCTCCAACCACTGATATGTGATTGGTAATTATGGAAGAGGTGTGTACACAGCAATCATTGTACGGCCTCCTCCATCTGCAGGAAGTCAGCAGGACATGGGACGTCACAGGAAGTCCTGAGTCCTGCCAACTGGGGGTCATGTGACCTGAGACTCCCAGACAACTTTAACAGGGTAAGTAAAATATGGGTGACCCAACATCTACAAAGCTACTTCTCCTCCAGTTTGGAGGTTCTTCTATCCCGGTGGTCACATTGAGTGTGATGGGGCAGGGAGCAGGAGTGGGGCAGGGAGCAGGAGTGGGGCAGAGAGCAGGGGTGGGGCAGAGAGCAGGGGTGGGAATCTCTGGCAGGTCACACCTGGTCTAAACAGGTCCAACCTCTGGAGGTCACTTCCACATCTACTAAGCTCTGGGCCAGTAGATCCAGGACGCTGTGCGCCGGCTGGGGGGGATTTTAAGACCAGCGCCCGTCTTAATAACCCCCCTCCCCATATGTTTCTAATTCTGGGAAACTCCTGTAATAATAAGACTAGATTTCCCTGCTAGTTTTTGCAATGTTATGTCTTTCCTATCAGTAACACGCCAGGGACCATATGCTTTATACGATGCGCGGTGCGATGTGCGATTACTACGTGGAGCTTCCGTCCTGGCCTCTCCTCCACAGCTGCCCTCAGCGGAGGCATTTCCATGGGAAAGGAGCCAGTAAGGAAGAGCGATGGCTACTATTACACAGCGCTATCATCCCCATCTGCTCAATTACACTTCTCTTCCCTAAAAATGGGAAAACTTGGCTGCGTGAGAGAAGAAGCCGGGAATATTGTGACTTGTCTATGTATAGGAACGACTTACAAATGTTGCAAATGATTCCTGATTGTTAATTCTGACACTTTTTTTGTGTGATTGTCTTTTTTTCCAGCTATTTGGACCCTAAAATATCTAGTGGTAAAATTTTAATATCCTATCATGTTCTAGCAGCTCATTTAGAGGGGTATTCTGACTCGGCCCCAACATGTTAGTGCCCTGTTCACACCTGTGTACCAACTCCGGTTATTATCCCCTATCACTGATGGCGCGCTCACACGTTGCGTTTTGGTCGCGTTTTCATTGCGTTTGAAACGCATTACAACAGCTGATGAGAGGTAATTTGCCTAATTACATTACCGCTTACGTTTGTTAATGCAATGTTAACGTATGCGTTAATGCAATGTTAACACATGCGTTAATGCGTTGTTAACGTGTGCGTTAACATTGCGTTTACGATGCGTTTTATAAGCGGAAATGCTAACCGTGATATAATTAGGCAAATCACTTCTCCTCAGCTGCGTTTCAAACGCAATGAAAACACAGCCAAAACGCAACGTGTGAACGCGCCCTGAGGGTGCAGTCACACGTCGCGTTTAACACCTGTGTTTAAAAACCCATTGTAACAACTGAAGAGAGATTTGCCAAATTAAACAGCTGTTAACACTTGCGTTTTCAGAACGCAACCGTTAATGCATTGTTAACATCGTGCTGACACACGCGTTAACACATGCGTTAACATTTGGGTTTTGTAAACGCAAGTGTTAACAGCTGTTTAATTAGGCAAATCTCTCTTCAGCTGCTGCAATGTGTTTTTAAACACATTAATTAAATGCGACGTGTGACCGCACCCTAAAAATATAATAATGGAAAGTCTAATGGGTCCAATAAAATGTATACTGATTCAGTGAATTTTTAATGCCTTCTCTTGGTGTCTATTTTCACCAATCCCAATAAGGCTTCTAACGGAAGTACTCACAATAGGGGAGATTTATCATAAGGCCGCGGTCACACATACCACTAGGTGTCCGTGTATAACGCGATGCTAGCGCACAGGGGGCGGCCCTCTGCACTAGCGTTGCGTTATGAACGGACGCCTAGCGGTACGTGTGACCGCGGCCTAAGTCTCTTAGAGCAGATGTGTTCTAGTAGCCCATGGCAACCAATCAGAGCTCAGCTTTCATTTTCCCACAGCTGTTTATCACATGAAAGCTGATCTCTGATTGGTTTCCATGAGCAACTAGAACAGTTTTACCTCAGAAACTTGATGATAAATCTCCCCCGTTATGTCCATATCTCCCATACAGGAGCTCCTATACATGCAATGTTTACCTAACTATTACTTACCTCTATGGGATACCGAAAAAGAAGAGAAAATAATCCATAATCTCTGACCAACTGCAGGGAGAGAAAAGTAGCTGTGAAGTTGAGACTAATGTAAAGCAGATAATCTTTACATTATATGTAGATATTTCCACTGCTATGTAGCAGCCAAGCTGTGTGGTCCATGCAGTAGGACCTTTGGTCACATGACTTGACTGTGCAGGTCCTTCAAACAGTAGACAATGGATATTAAAGGGGTTGGCCACTTTACCTCATGTTTCTTGTAATGTAGTGGGGGGCAGGATATGAGGTAATTTCCCAATATACATCTAGTAATAGTTCTGCTCCGCTATCTTGATGTATATAGTGAAGCCTCCTGCCTTTTACCTTATCAGCATGAGATTCTTGCTATAAAATGGCCGCGGTATGTAACACCCCTGCTGATCCATGGTCAGAGGGGTAGTTTCCAACAGTGCCCTCTCCAGGTTAGGAGCTGACAGAGGGAGGTCCTCCAGGAAGGTTCTAGACCTGGTCATCAGGGGTTAACAGTGGTAGATCCTGCTTGAGCAGGCAAGGGTTAACTATGCTAAAGTTATCATCCAATTGTATTCCTTCATGTGAACTGGAGTGTGATTGGAGAGTGAGCCACCACCTGACCAGGGAATGACAGGAAGGGGCAAGGGCTTTCCCTAGAGAGCACACCTTGCAGATTGTCAGTGACCAGAGAGACAGCGTGACGCACACCTTCAGTGCCACACACAGAACACCCAGGACAAAGCTGCAGCTTCCATACCTGGACACAGCTACCTCCCAGCCTGCACCTACTACCAGGCTGGTGAATCTACTCCTGAGGATCACTCTCCATGACCACTCCAGTAATCCAGCATCTGCTCTGAAATCTTTTGGCCTGTTGCCTACAGTTGTTCCAATAAAGAACCGTGAGTTATTTTGCACAACGTTGCCTCCATCTGTTCCCTGGATATGGCTGTCACCACCACGGGCTCCCCATCCATTGCCCAGGGACTCATACTACAGATACCAAAGGGGTTGCCCCAGGGAGAACCAGTACATCAGCCTCTCCCTCTATATCATTTCTTGCACACACCACCTGCTGGAGAGCTGACAGGCTGTAGGACAGTCCTCCGGTCCCCATACCAAGCACCATGACATCAGCGCGCCTAGGCCGCAACCGCCAGCCCTCCAGGTCCCAAAAAAAGGCCCTGGTGGGGGATGTTGCATATAGTGAAGCCTCCTGTCTTTTACCTCATCAGCCAGAGATTCCTGACCATAAAATGGCTGCAGTCGAAGGATGTGACAATTGCCCTGCCAGGAACTTATGATATTTATTCATGAATATAAGATTAAGGTCCTGGCAGGGTGATTGCTCATGGACAGATAGAGATCACATGGCCCTCCATCTGTGGCCATTTTATGGTCAGGAATCTCTGGCTGATGAGGTAAAAGACAGGAGGCTTCACTATATACATCAAGATAGCGGAGCAGAACTATTACTAGATGTATATTGGAAAATTACCTGATATCCTGCCCCCCACTACATTACACGAAACATGAGGTAAAGTGGCCATCCCCTTTAAGGGTGATGATGTGGGGATGTCAGACGATGCTAGAGCATCATATCATCATGAGAAGTGATATAAGTAGCAGTCTGTAGTTGGGGTTATGCGGTAATGGGGGGCAGGATAGCGGTACACTATGGCCATCACAGCTGTGATGTACGGCATCCAGGGCTCCTAAAAGTTGATTAGTCAGGGGTCTGGGGACTCAATAGGACCCTAACTGACCTGAAACTGCCCTCAATATAAAAAATAACATCAATGTTCCCCTCTTTCTGCCAGAAAACCCCCTTTAATCTGTGACAGACCTGACAGTTTTCCTATAGCACCTCCGCAGGAGGGATGGGGTATTACACATGGGATTCCCCGATACGTAGCTATAAATTCACTGCTTTCTGTCTGATTAAGGTGCCGGTGGTATTTGTCGAGGCCTAGTGTTGTCACCCCCCGGATAGCAGCGCCTGTTACTAGGCAACCATAGCAGCTTACCCAGCACAGCCCTTTAATGCCTCCCCAATGAATAACTATAATGGGAGATTCTGGTGTTTTACTGGATTTTACTCATTAATATTAATTATGACTGGGAACTGGAATAGTAATTGTAAAGTAGAGTCGTTGAAAGGTCTTTAGAGCGTAGAAGCAGTGTTTTTTTTGTGGTTTCTGCATCTCTGGGATTTGGGAATAAGAATATAAATGTACAATCGCTCCTAATGGCTGTGTGTGGCCCCTCCGTAGAGGTCGTCCGGTGTGTACGGGGGTCTATGCGCTGCTATTGTCATAAATGCTAGATTCATCCCCTTTAACTGCCTGAATCGGTGATAGATAAGTATTTGCAGATGTTTTTTGGATTTGGAGCCTCAAACTCTCTGACGAATAATGAGAAGCCTCAACGTTACGTTAAAAGGCAAAATCCGAGCTCGTAACTGTAAGCCTCGCTGAAATGTTCATTTTCAGTGTTTCCAAACTTTCTCAGACACACCTATGCTTTAACAACGTACCAGCGTAATGCGCTTCACCAAAAATAATAGGTCGCTATCCAAGGCAGAAGACTGCACGGCACAGCATTTCCATACACACCATGTAGGCCCAGACCTCTTAAAGGCAAAGTACCACTAGATCCAGGGCCTCTAGACGTCCATGTGGTGTGTGCCGCCTGAAATAGGACACATTCTTCTTTTTGCTTCTAATAGCTCAGTTTCTGAGAAAACCCTCTTTCAAAAATATGCAGCTAAGCTCAATTTTTAGGAACATAGTGGCATATTTACTTACCCAGTCCATTCGCGATCCAGCGGCGCGATCTCTGTGGAGGATTCGGGTCTTCCGGCGATTCACTAAGGTAGTTCCCCCGATGTCCACCAGGTGTCGCTGCTGCGCTGAAGTCCGTCAGAGTTCACTGGAGTTCACGATCCTACCCTGGGTGCAGGTAAGACACTTTTTGTTTTTTAATGCGCCGGTTTTTCCGAATCCGTCAGGTTTTCTTATGGCCACACCCCCGATTTCCGCCGATGTGCCACAATCCAATCGCGCGTACCAAAATCCCGGGGCAATTCAGGGAAAATCAGCGCGAAACGGTAAAATTCAGGTAACCTGTCGGAAAAACCCAATTCGGGCCCTTAGTAAACAACCCCCACAGTCTTTTAAATTATGCAAATGAGCTTCAGGGGCTCCTGGCTACATCACCGAAGCCTCTTGTGGCTCAGTCGCCTACTAAATATTCACGCCCTTATTTGGCACTCTGGGAAAAGGAAGCGGTGGGAAAAGGTGTGAATAATTAGTAGACTACAGCGCCAAAAGGGGTTTCTGAGATGTAGCCAGGAGCCCCTGAGGCTCATTTGCGTAATTTAAAAGACCATTTTCTCAAAAATTGAGCTTTTATAAGCAAAAAGAAGGGCAGATTCTGATTCAGGAGGCGAACACTAACATGTAAGTGCGCTTGGTTTAGAAGCTCTGAATTTATGAGGTACATTTTGTTCCTTAAAGGACACCTGTCATCAGGTCTCTGCCACTAGTCCTGTCACTACTACCTGTTGGAGCAGATCACAAGGATCCCATCCCAGCCTTTATCTAGTTATTTCATACATTAATCATTATAAAATCATCATTTCTTTATTATGTAAATGAGGCTGGTCACATGGTCAGAGGCAGTGATGTCACCCCTGTTACCCCTCCCCTCTCCTCCCCCTGCTCATGTCTGTGTGTAATGTGTAGTAAATCAAAGAGAGAAAAAGGTTTGTCCTATTGGGACAATGCCACCCATTTGTCACATAAAATTTAACTTTTATTACTAATTATCTTAAAAGGTAAAGGGATGGAACGGAGATCATTAAACTATAAGTGAAATTTAAAATTACCAGACAGTCGCGTTCGGCGGATGGAATGATATGGGGCATATAGGGCAAGTAGCGATAGGTTCTAAATAAAGGTCTATCTGTAAACCAACCGGGTCCTCAGTTCATTTCTCAGCTGGGTAACCCCACTTCAGTGTGACCCTCAGAACCTCCAGTATGTAGGCTATGGTGCGGCACATTCAAAACACAGCACTACTCCTATTATGTAGCCTCAACCAGCTAAGGGGAGGAAGGGAAGGGGGAGTAAAATTCCTATCTCTTGCCCTAATGCTTAGTCTCCAAACATTCCATCATACATGCAAGCATATAGCTCATGCAATCGCTAAATTGCGAAGCGTTTAGCACACTGCTGAATCTAAAACATACAAAACAGCCCCCCCTTTTTTGACATGTTTCGCCACTACACGTGGCGTCCTCAGGGGTACCGGGGCTATAGTGCGGCACACCAAGCACAGCTGCGGAGTTTAAAGACTCTCGTGGTGACGTATCCATGGAGGGGAGGGGGTGGGCGGATCCACTGCCATTGTCCAATCATAACCCCAGAGGCTCGTCCCTTCTTACCCAATCAAGGCGCGGGGGACCGTGCGCCACACCTGTTAGGGGCGTAACTCAGGCGCATCTCCCTACTTTCCAGTGCGCATGTCTGTGTGTCGCGTACTGGCGAAACCACACTGCGCATGCCCAGGGACTTTGTTCCCAGCTACCTCGATGGCCGATCTGCGCATGGCGGAGGACTTGGGCTTGGTATTCCCTTCGGTAGGGCTGAACTGCGCCTGCCCAGGGACTTAGTTTCCAATTGTTGTGGTTATCGCATATGTCCGTAGCGGGGAACTTGGACATATAGATTAGGATGCTGTCAGTGAGCTGTTAAGGGCAAATGGGTATGTGGCAGGACGAGGTTAGCTTTTTAGGGGGACTAGAGCAAGGTAGTTGGTGTCCATCATTGATGGGTTGTGGACTTATTGCTTCCACAGATATTTATATTCCTCCCAACCATAGGTCTAAATGGGTCCATGATTCGATGTCATGTGTAATCGGTTACGGAGCTTCAAAGTCTGTGCTACTACGAATTCGAGGTAAGTATGTTGTGTATTGACTGTGTCTTATCTGTCATACGATCTGAGTCTCAGTGTGCCTTAGTAAAATAATCAGGTCCTATCATTTTTTAGATCCATGTCACTTCTCATAGGAATGCTGCGAACGTGAACCCCTCATTGAGGCCTTTGGGGCTCAGTGTTCCCAATCTGTAAATCCACTTCGCCTCAAGTTGTAGAAGTCGACGATCTGGGTCACCCCCTCTCGGGCCCATTTTAATGTGATCAATACCCCAGAAACGTAACTGTTCGAAGTCTCCCTTATGTACTGAAAGCATGTGTCTGGATAAAGTTGTGTCCTTATTTGTTCTCATAGTACTCAGATGTGAGGATATTCTTCATCTCAGCTCTTGTATCGTTTTTCCTACATACGGAATAGGGCATTTACATTGCGCTATGTATATGACCCCAGTCGACTTACAGTTTATATGCTGTTTATGAGAAAAAGAAGAAAAAGGTTTTCAGCTCACCGTTAGTTGCTCGTTCTTGTGCTGGCTGCTACTCCCGGACCAAAGGAGTTTATTCGAAGTTAGGCAGAAGAAAAAATCGCATGCCGCACCAAAAAAGTTTTGTTGATAAAAAACAATACATTTTTATTTCATGAAAAAATTCTTAAAAAACAGTAGTACACTGGCAAAGAAATAGTGAGACAACCTGATTGGCTTGAAGTGGAAAAGAAAAGGCTGGTGGATCGCCTACGCGTTTCGGGCGTGAAAACCGCCCTTACTCATGGCTGGTTTCAAGACAAGTGAGGTGTGAATATATAGTCTTATCCTGCCTCCACATCAGTGCACTGATGATGTGCACATGGTGGGGAAGGAGGACTTCGGACCTTAAAAACATACAATAAAAACCTTCATTAAAGAGACAAAGTAGAAAATATCAAACGATGCCCAGGGACTTTGTTCCCAGCTACCTCGATGGCCGATCTGCGCATGGCGGAGGACTTGGGCTTGGTATTCCCTTCGGTAGGGCTGAACTGCGCCTGCCCAGGGACTTAGTTTCCAATTGTTGTGGTTATCGCATATGTCCGTAGCGGGGAACTTGGACATATAGATTAGGATGCTGTCAGTGAGCTGTTAAGGGCAAATGGGTATGTGACAGGACGAGGTTAGCTTTTCAGGGGGAATAGAGCAAGGTAGTTGGTGTCCATCATTGATGGGTTGTGGACTTATTGCTTCCACAGATATTTATATTCCTCCCAACCATAGGTCTAAATGGGTCCATGATTCGATGTCATGTGTAATCGGTTACGGAGCTTCAAAGTCTGTGCTACTACGATTTCGAGGTAAGTATGTTGTGTATTGGCTGTGTCTTATCTGTCATACGGTCTGAGTCTCAGTGTGCCTTAGTAAAATAATCAGGTCCTATCATTTTTTAGATCCATGTCACTTCTCATAGGAATGCTGCGAATGTGAACCCCTCATTAAGGCCTTTGGGGCTCAGTGTTCCCAATCTGTAAATCCACTTCGCCTCAAGTTGTAGAAGTCGACGATCTGGGTCACCCCCTCTCGGGCCCATTTTAATGTGATCAATACCCCAGAAACGTAACTGTTCGAAATCTCCCTTATGTACTGACAGCATGTGTCTGGATAAAGTTGTGTCCTTATTTGTTCTCATAGTACTCAGATGTGAGGATATTCTTCGTCTCAGCTCTTGTATCGTTTTTCCTACATACAGAAGAGGGCATTTGCATTGCGCTATGTATATGACCCCAGTCGTCTTACAGTTTATGTACTGTTTAACCTGATAAGTATGGAGATCAGTGGAGTCGGAAAATTCCTTTTTTCTTGTCATATATTTACAGAAGGAGCATCCACCACAGGGATATGATCCCATGGTTCGAGATGGTAACCATGTTAAAAACCAATGTTTGTTTGTCAGTGTAGTGGCTTCTTACGAGCATGTCTTTTAGATTCTTACCTTTACGGAAGGTAATCGAAGGATGGATAGTTAAGACAGGGCGTAAGTCCTCGTCTGCCATTAGGAGGGGCCAATACTTCTGGAGTATGCCCTGGACTTGTGCTGTATAGCCATCAAAGGTTCCTATACATCTAATAGGGCCTTTTTCTTGTTTTTTGGGGTCACTAAGTGTATCTTCACGACTCATGGTTTTTGCTCTTTGGTAGGCTCTATGCAATGTTTTCTTAGGGTATCCCCTTGCGATAAACCGTTTGTATAGTTCTTCGCATTCCCTCTCGAATTCTATATCTGTGGAACAATTTCTCCTAGCCCGGAGATATTGTCCAAAGGGTATACCCCTTTTAAGGGGAGTCGGATGCCAGCTTTGCCAACTTAATAAATTGTTAGTTGATGTTTCTTTCCTATAAATGGAAGTTTGGATTTTTCCCTCTTGGTCTATATGGATGTTCAGGTCCAAGAAACAGATGTGCTCGTGATGTGTTTCTGAGGTAAAACGCATCCCAATTTTATTGTTATTGAGGTGATGGACGAATTCCTTAAAAGTTTTGATGGGTCCCTCCCACAGGATCAGGATATCATCGATATACCTTCCCCAGTAAATAATATTTTTCGTGAAATGTGTTATATCATCAGAAAAGACTATTTTAGATTCCCACCACCCTAAGAAAATATTTGCGTATGTGGGTGCACAAATTGGTAGAGGACACCGCCAAAGAGAAAATAGTTATGGGTCAAAAGGAAGTGAAGAAGTGACAACAGAAAAGTGTTGTGTTTTCTGTATTGTGTGCCCTTAGTGCTCAGAAAATAGGATACTGCCTGTAAACCAAGTGAGTGTTGGATATTGCTATACAGGGCTTCCACATCTAGGCTTGCCAGGTAGGTTTCTTTAGTCTCTGTTATATCTTGTAGTTTGGTAATTACGTCTTTCGTGTCACATAAGTAAGAAGGGAGTGAGATAACAAATGGTCGCAGTAGTTTGTCTAAATATTCACTTATCCCCTGTGTGAGGCAGTCGGTGCCCGAGACAATAGGTCTCCCGGGTATTGGCTTGACACATTTATGCACTTTGGGTAGGGCATAAAAGGTTGGTATCACTGGTTTCTTGTTAAGTAGATATTTATGCTCATCTTTTGAGATCATGTTTTCTTGCAGAGCCTCTGTAAGTATGTCCGATAGTTGTTGGACAAATTTATCCGTGGGGTCTTTCTCTAACGGTTTATAGGTATTCCTATCGGCCAGTAGGCGTTTCACCATGTCCACATATTCTTCTCTATCCATCACTACCAGGTTACCCCCCTTATCTGAGGGTTTATATATCACCTCATTCAGGGAAGTCAATTCTTCTAAAGCCTTCTTCTCTGCTAGATTAAGATTTGAGGCTATCACTTTTCTATTAGGTCTTATTTGCTCAAGGTCCTTGGTTACCATGTTGACAAATGCCTCAATTAATGGGTATTGGGAGAATAATGGCGTATTCTTACTCTTCGGTTTTAGATTTGTAAGTGGGGGGGTAATGTCTGTAGGCGTTACTGTGTTTTCTTGTTCAAGTTCTAAGAGGAGTTGTTCCACCTTCTCATCGTTCATTAGGGGACCTGATTCGAGCCGCATATGGTGTTTATGTAGTGCCACTTTTCGAGCGAATAAGTTAATGTCCTTTATCCAGGAGAATCTATCAAAACTCGGCACAGGGGTGAAGGATAGACCCTTCCGAAGTACTCTGAGCTGGGTCTCGCTCAGTGTAAATTTCGAGACATTGATCACCAATCTATCAAATACATTATCCCTCACTTCCCGTTGTACCCCCATTTTTCCCTGTCTCTTGGGGGCATGCTGGGCGTTGGTCCTAAAAAAGGAACCAGTGTGGACTGTGTTTGTTGGGAATTTCTGTTTGTGCCCACTTGTATCGGGGTGGTCTTGGTTACCACAAAAGGGGTGATGGTATTGTATGTTCCCGGTCCCCCAGTCAGGTTGACATGTGACGTCACTGGGATATTCCCTGGTGTGTGTAACATAGAGGGTTGTGAGGAGGCCCCAGAGGACGATAAGGTGTTCGTCGAGACATTGATCACCAATCTATCTCTCTGATTCAGTTCAAATACATCATCCCTCACTTCCCGTTGTACCCCCATTTTTCCCTGTCTCTTGGGGGCATGCTGGGCGTTGGTCCTAAAAAAGGAACCAGTGTGGACTGTGTTTGTTGGGAATTTCTGTTTGTAATGTGTAGTAAAGCATTGCTGGTGTCTGTGCTGCATCTGCTGACATGCTGCATCCTCCTAATACACAGAGACACAGACATCAGCTACACAAGTACCTGACATGTTCTGCTATAACATGGCTGCCTGGAGCTGCTGTATCTCTCCTCTACACACAGGCTGCAGGGTGCGCCAGCACCAGGAAGCACATCATTATACAGCCTCACACCATTATACAGGCTGTCAGTCATGCACTGGGGGCGTGGCCACCAGCACCAGGAAGCACATCATTATACAGCCTCACATCATTATACAGGCTGTCAGTCATGCACTGGGGGTGTGGCTGTGCCTCCCACTCATGAATAGAGTGGACAGCTTGAATATGCTAATGCTTCATTGGACATTTCACAGGTCATTTGCATACAGCTTTAGGACCTCATTGCTTAGGTTTACAGGCATGTAGAGGGACAATGAAGGGATAGAGGCAATGCTCTCTAATGGCAGTTTATGAAAATATCTTTAATTTAGGGGGTTATTTTGCCTGACGGGTTCTCTTTAAAGGGCAGGGGCATATATAAATCCAAATGGATTTATATACGGCTACCACCACCAATGAAGCACTCTCTTAAAGGAAATCTACCATCAAAATCCACCCTGATAAACCAGGGGCACTTACTCAAAGATCCAGGCACTGTGATTGTGGTAATCTTCTTCCATCTTCTTATCCTATAGCGCACACAGATTACGCAGCGCTGCACAAAGCATGTCAAATTGGTCCCTGTCCCCATGGGGCTCACAATCTAAACAGCCTAACAGTATGTTTTGAAGTGTGGGAGGAAACCGGAGTACCCGGAGGAAACCCACGCAAACACGGAGAGAACATACAAACTCTTTGCAGATGTTGACCTGAGTGGGATATCATTCAGGCGTACTTCCCTCCACGAGAAAGAGGCTGTGTTTGTATCTATAGAAAGTTACTTGTCACTGAACACACTGGGGCAGATTTATCAAGCTGTCTGAAAGTCAGAATATTTCTCGTTGCCCATGGCAACCAATCACAGTTCAGCTTTCATTGAGTGCTCATGAATACTTTAAAGGGGAGCTGTGATTGATTGCCATGGGCAACTAGAAATATTCTGACCTTCAGGCAGCTTGATAAATCCAGTATGCCATTTTTTAATGTTTTTAAAAGGAAATCTACTAATTTTTTTTAAGCATTGTAAACCAAACATACCAAGAGAATGCTGTAGCTACACTGATGAAAAAACTTGTTTAATCTGTTATCCCAGTGGATTTCCTCAATAAATTATAAAATTCAGGATTAATCAACCTGAACTGGATGACTCATACACAACAGCCGGGAGATGGTGCAGCAATTGATTTCTTCTGCCTGCCAGGGACAACACATTGAATACAGAGTTCTGAAATAATTACGGTAAGTCGAGAAGCACCAGAGCTGTGTTACTGGGGATGAGGCGGCTGTGTGTAGCTGTGTTACTGGGGGGGAGGCGGCTGTATGTAGCTGTGTTACTAGGGGTGAGGCGGCTGTATGTAGCTGTGTTACTGGGGATGAGGCGGCTGTATGTAGCTGTGTTACTGGGGATGAGGCGGCTGTATGTAGCTGTGTTACTGGGGGTGAGGCGGCTGTATGTAGCTGTGTTACTGGGGATGAGGTGGCTGTATGTAGCTGTGTTACTGGGGGTGAGGCGGCTGTATGTAGCTGTGTTACTGGGGGGATGATGGGCTGATTAGGCTGCATGGGGAGCGTATTAGCGTGAGGGGATGAGGGGTATATGTAGCTGTGTTACTGGGGATATGGCGGGCGGCTAGTAGCTGTGTTACTGGGATAGGGCGCTGTATGTTCCTGTGTTAGTGGGGGCGAGGTGGCGTAAGTGCGGTCTGATGTGGCAGGCGCTGTGGTAACGTCGGGGGCCAGCGAGGCAGTATTAGTGTGTTACTGGGGATGAGGCGGATGTCTGATCGCTTGTGTTACTGGGGGGTGGTGAGGTGGCGTAGTAGCTGGTTCCTGGGGATGAGGCGGCTGTATTTAGCTGTGTTACTGGGGGATGAGCGGCTGTGATGTGGCGTGGTTATGGGGATGAGGTGGCTGTCGAATGTAGCTGTGTGGTTACTGGGATGAGGTGGTGGTGTATGTAGCTGTTGTTATAGGGGTTGAGGCGGCGGTGTATTGTCGGCTGTTACTGGGGATGAGGTGGCTGTATGTAGCTGCCTGTGTTATTGGGGGGTGCGGCTGGCTTGTATGTGAGCTGTGTTCTGGGGATGAGTGAGGCGCGTATAGGTAGCGTGTTCCGGGTGGCGGTATGGTTATGGATGAGGCGGGTGTATGTAGCTGTATTACTGGGCTGGGGGGTTTTATGTGCGTATTACTGGGGCTACGAGGAGGCTGTTGTAGCGTATTACTGGGGCCGGTAGGCGCGGCTGGTATGTAGCTGTATGTACTAGGGATGAGGCGGGCTGTTGTGCCTGTGCTACTGGGAGGGCTTATGACTGTTGGGCGGAGTCTAAACTTGCTGGTTACTGGGGCGAGAGACTGTATGTTAGCGTGTTTGTTAGCAGGGGCGAAGGCTGTACTGGAGGAGCGGCGTGTGGCGGAGTAGCTGTGACTGGTGAGCGTATGGCGTGTATGGGAGGCGGCTGTATGTAGCTGTGTTCACTGGGGGCGAGGCAGTGTATTAGTCGTTATGGGGGCCGCCAGGCGCTGCTATGTGCTGTTGTTACTGGGGGGCGAGGTGCTGTAGTGGCTTTTATCGGGGTCGCGGTTTGCTGTGCGAGCGGCTGCTTAGCTGTGTTGGGCGGGTGAGGGCGGTTGTATGTAGCTGTGTACTGGGGATGAGGAGGCCGTTATGTAGGCGTGTGATCGGGGATGAGGCGGCTGTCTGTAGCGTGTTACTGGGGAGAGTGAGGCGGTTGTATTAGCTGTGTTACTGGGGGCGATGGCTGGGCCTGTATGTGCATGTGTTACTGGGGGCGAGGCAGCTGGGTATGTGACTGTGTTACTGGGGGGCGTGGGTGGTTGTCTGTAGTAGCTGTTACGGGGGGGTGGGCGGGCTGTATGTCAGCTGTGTTATTGGGATGAGGCGGGCTGTATGTAGCTGTGTTACTGGGGGAGGCGGCTGTAGTGTGTGTGTAATGGGGGGCGAGGCGATGTATGTAGTTTGAGTGACTGGGGGAGGCGAGGGCTAGTGTATGTAGGTGTTACTGGGGGCCAGGAAGCGTAGTAAGCTGTTGTACTGGAGGCGAGGCGGCTGTACTGTAGCTGTTACTGGGGACGAGGCGGCTGTATGTAACGGTGGTTTACTGGGGCCAGGCGGCTGTATGTGCTGGGTACGGGGGTGCAGGCAGTGTATGTAGCTGTGTTACTGGGGCGCAGGCAGCTGTATGTAGCTGTTGTAATGGAGGCGAGGCGGCTGGCTGTAGCGTGTTTACTGGAAGGAGAGGGGGGTGTTACTGTTAGCTGTGTTATGGAGGAGAGGGCTGGGTATGTAGCGGTGTTACTTGAGGCGGAGGGATAGTGGATAGTGCAAGCAGGACGTGTGGCACGTAAACTCAGTGGGGGCTCCACCAATTTGCGCCAGGGGCCCCACCAACCTAATCGCCTCTGGCCAGTGTCATCCGTGTGGCTCTCACACAGTCAAGCTTCTGTGTCTCCAGGTAGAGAGCGTCTTCTGACTGCTCCACACCCTTCTTTAAGGGATTGCACACTTGGTGCATTGTTAGACTCATTAGAAACTGGATCCTTTGGTCTGGAGCAGTGATCACACTTCTGTCTCCACTCCAGCAATTAGAGTCCTCTACCAGTTCTTCCAAGAGACCAACACATGGAAAACAGCTTCCTTTTTGTCCTAATTCACACTGTGGTCGCTGTAATACAAATGAACACTCATTTTCTCTCCAATTCAATAGTGCCTTTGTCACAACAGACACAGGCAGTCCCCGGGTTACGTACAGAATAGGTTCTGTAGGTTTGTTCTTAAGTTGAATTTGTATGTAAGTTGAAACTGTATATTTTATAATTGTAGTTTCAGACATTTTTTTTTGCCCCAGTGACAATTGGAGTTTCAAAATTTTTTGCTGTAATGGAACCAAGGATTATCAATAAAGCTTCATTACAGACACCTTACAGCTGATCATTGCAGCCTGGGACTATAGTAACATCCAGAGAGGTCACCAGAGGTCACAGGGGGCAGAGGGGTCCGTCTTTAACTAGGGGTCGTCTGTAGGTCGGGTGTTCTTAAGTAGAGGACTGCCTGTACTTATCTCTCCTTCTATTACCTATAACGGGGATAAGCCCAGAACAATAACAAGCACCCGCAGGATTACAGGGGCGTCTAAACACTTTTGTTTCCTTTATGCGTGTTATTGCCATAGGCCATGTCTCTGCCGACAAACGAGGGGGTGATCGTAACAAAAAACTCTTTACGATGGAGGCCAAATGGACTCTTACCTTGGATACTTGTTATCCGTTGGGTTTGAACTCCGGGAATGACCTCCCTTATATTTATTTTTTGTTACTGTGTTTATTATTAATCCCCTCTGTTCTGCCTCTACCCATTGGCAATCCCTCCCTTCGTTCCATCACATGACGGGAGGGCGGATCTTTTAAGCTTATCTCTCGGTTCCGTTTTAGTCTGCTGCTGGTCCCTCCTCTCTTTTTGATCATGTGACGTGAGGACGGGTTATTCACACCTACCTTGCCTGCTACATATACTGTGTCTCATTATAGTTCACACTTTGTATAAGTAAGGACCAAGAGAATACGGTCCGAAACGCGTCACCTTAGTTTTGTGGTGTACACCTTTTAATGATTTTTTTCTTTGTATACTTTTAATGGATCTTCAATAAACTTTGGATTTATTTTTTACTGAGCCGAAGGTTTCCAGTTTTTCCTAACTAACCTCTCCCTGCTCCCCTGCAGCAGCTCCTCTCTCCTCTGCTCCTGCTCTATGCAGCTCTGAAGCTGGCATGGCAGATGACATCATCACAATGCGCCTGCCGGCTCAGTGTTTATCTCACTTCATCACTGCTGGCAAGTCCCTCCTCCCCCTCCCTTGCACTGATGAGTCAATCCTCAGGGAGAGGGAAGAGCAGACATGAGGTGAGAGGCACACTGCCTAGCATGATAGCACTCGCCCTTGGGACACCCTGCTCCTTCGGGCAGGGTGCCAGGTAGGATTACAAAGTTCATTTTCAGGGGATAGGAACTATGCATTTTTAGCTAAAAACAGTGTGGTCATAAGTTAGTATAGTGCTATGGATACATATTAAGATCCAGGCACTGTGATTGTGGTAATCTTCTTCCATCTTCTTATCCACGGCCTCCTCCCTTCTAAAAATCACCTTTTAAAATTATGCTAATTAGCCACATGGGTTGCCCTAGCCCCTCTTTGCTCTGGCTTTACAGGCTGTTACACTGTCTCATCCTTCCCCCTGCTCTCTCACCACTAAGAATACAGCAGGAAGTGCTTACTGTACAAGTGCTGAGGGAGCAGGGGAGAGGCTAGAAGGTGTAAAAAAACGGTGCAAAGAGGACACCCATAAAGGGATCAAAGTAAGCTGCAGGCAGTGGTAGACTGATAGACTGACAGTGCCACGCATATCTAATGGTTGTGTCTGCAGGTCGGCTCTATAGAAGACAACGTGCCTGAGCTGCAATACCACAACTGTTTGTTTTTGCACCTTTAAGGGGTAATCTTTCTAATAGGAGGCACCACATGACTTAGTAGGAGGCTAGGAGATTTTAGGGAACCACATGTATGAATTAAAGGCAGTAACACTCTGATACATATGTATGTCCCAGATCTACATAGAGAATATTAATCATAAAAGTGCGTCACGCCTTATTCCCTGAAGCCTTAGAGTATCAGCGCCGTCCCCTTTGCGTTACATAAGTTTACAAAAAAAAAAAGCGAGAAAAAAAGTTACGTAATTAAAGAAAACGCAAAAAGTTCTTATGATCTAAATATGTCGTCGCCATCTAGTGGTGATTTTTAATATGCACCGACCATTTTTTGCCCTCGGTCGCTAATGATGTTGTAATATATATAAAATATACACAGAAGTAGTGACTGGAAGGTGGATGGTAGGGACTCACCTTGTGGGGATTCAGTCCGCAGGGTGCAATGCTTTCTGGGAAAAAATATGCCCTCCCCCCCAGTCCATGGCGAATGGCGAAGGCTCTTCTCATACACACAGCAAGGGGTTTCATCGTCTATAAAAACCTTATTTCAGATGGCGCTAGAGGCACAGTTTTACTTTTTCACCATGATAAACACATTTGCATATTCCTGACCTATAGTGAGAGCCATCATGCGCTGGTTTACGGCGGTGGCCTGGATTATGTTGTGGTTTACAACTGTAAATCTGTCAGGACAGTGTGAACGCAGCTTTAATGGGCACATCAGTCATTTACCTGCAGGAATTAATGTGCAGGGAGCTGGTCATAGGGACATGTGAATACAGCGTATACACAAAGCCATCATATACGGGCAAATACACCATAGAACACAGAAAAAGAGCATATACATCATTTCAAGAGATGAGCGAGTATACTCGTCCGGCCGGAAGCTCCCTGTGCGCCCTTGTACTGAAACCGGCGCACGGAGAAGACGGGCCGCGGCGCGGGACATCGGCAGCACCGGAGGAGGTAAGTACATGTTTATTATGTTTAAATAGCCCTCCCAAGCCCGGCCATAAAAAAAATTTTAAACCCGGATAACCCCTTTAAGTTTAATAGTGAAAACCTGATGACAGGTTCCCTTTAAAGCGGTTATCTTGTCCTGACATAGATGAGCTGATCACCAAAGATATGGCTTCTCTAACTTTCAACAATCCCCTATTACTCCCCTTTTACAGACATTTCCCTTCCGTGGCCAATTTTAGGCAAACCATCCCAGAGCTGGAAGGTCTGATATTTTAGACATTTATTGTTGCCAAAACCATGAAGATTGTGAGCCCTCAGGGGCAGGGTCCTCCTCGTTAATTCCTGATCACAGTAGTTTTGTGTTTTGTACTTGCAATTGTTCTCGTCTTAATGTATGTGAACCCTTTACTGATTGTACAGCGACATGGAATAAATGCTGTGCTATAAATAAAGACTGATAATAACCCCTCAGACCCCTAATAAATGATGAGGGGGATAGCAGTAACCTGGGCACAGGGGAGTAACTACAGCAGTAGCAGCCACCGTAGCTGCTTTGGGGCCCACAGTGTCAGGGGGTCCCAGCATCTGACCAGGATGCAAGATGTGCATATTTTCTGAGGGGGTAGTGGGCCCTATTCAAAAGTCTGCAAAGGGGCCTGCAGTGTCAGGGGGCCCCGGCATCCGACCTGGATGCAGGATGTGCATATTTTCTCAGGGATTAGTGTGCCCTATTGAAAATTCTGCTATGGAGCCCGCAGTGTCAGGGGGCCCCAGTATCCCACCTGGATGCAGGATGTCCATATTTTCTGAGGGGGTAATGGGCCCTATTCAAAAATCTGCTATGGGGTCCTGCCTCTACTAGTTACCCCCATGGCTGGGCATCAAGGTACTTGTAGTCCTCCTGGTTTCCTTCCTATTAACCTGCCCAATGATACATTTTTCTAATGTACAATCATATAAACAATCTATTTTCAGATTAGTGCTTGTCTCTGTGCAGAATACACAGACGCTACATGGTTATTTTCATATTATCTGAGCACACAATATGTTTACCACGTAAATATCAGTAATCAGTGGCTTCTGCTGAATATTGGATAAAAATAGCGTCACTGCAGCTCACAGCTGTGCTTACACCCAGGCCTGGAGAATCTCCCTGATTTCTACATTATGTATGTCAGCCATGCAGCAGAATCATCTGACAGCAGCAGACGGATTGGGCAGAGAGCATAAATCATTAGGCCGGTGTGTGGACATGAGGATTACACTGTATTTAGCCATAATATGACCTGGATCCTAGATATTAAGCAATTGTTTCCTACCAGTTATCTCAGAGCTGGTATCGGGGGACTAGCTGCTATAATGTCTCCCATACACTGCTCCATAGCTATGTCTCTTGGTCAGGGAATAAGAGTTTTCCTTACGGAGACTTTGCCAATAAAGGCTGCCTTGCAGGAGTACGGAGACTTATAGCTATTGATGCTCTATCTGGGGATTCTGGGAAATATGCAAATAAGTTTTCCAGTATGGGACAAGGAAAACCGCCCCTCTTTTGCTACATTGTAAGAGACAGAGACAAAAAAAGTGTAAGGGCTCATTGGGAGATTTGTTAAAGGGGTATTCCTCCCACAAAGACAAGATTCTTAAATATTCTCAGGATAATAAAATAACACATTCTCTAATTCACTGTCATTAACAAAAATACAGCATTTCACAGAAATAATTCTAACCTGTCTCTATCAATCCTGTTTACAATTTCGACTGCCCCGGGATCTGACCATAAATCTTCTACTTATTTTGGTCAGGCAGGGCGGATTCTTCTCATGCATAGTTTCTCTTGTCTGTCTCCTGCCCCTCCCCCCTGCATTACAACACAAGTTCAGACACAGGCACTTCCTGCCAGCAAGCATCATGTGCAGAGATCTACTCTACAAGCTACAGGTAGGATGAGGTCTTTATCCAGGGGGAAGACATATAGTGGAGCTGACTCTGTGTGTTATAGCTGAGATACAGCAGAGCTGAATTGTGTTATTGTGTGTTACATCCATCTCATGGATGTCATCATCTCTGATCTGTCTCATCTCTCTTTCTATGTGTTAGATACTAGTACAATGTTCAGAAGATTAATGAAAGTGTATATAAACCTTGTACCCTGATAATCTAAGCACATTGTCAGCACACAGCATCTCACAGCACAGACAAATCATGAAGTATCTGCTCAGATTGTTCCCGCTCACACTCTGGGATCTTACAATGACCATCACTGAGTTATAGGAGCTAAAACCGCAATAACACTGAGTAACATTGTAAAGTAAGGGGTTAAAAAATATCCTTATTGTGTAAACATCACTAGGTAAATCAAATTTGAGAACTTTCTTTAATGGGCAAACCTCTTTAAGTACATGAGGAGATTTGGGGCTTAGCGGGGGCTGACACAACGCTGTGAAGCCTCGATCATAATCAGAGGATGGGCTCTGTGTTGCCATCATAATCGAATTCTTGGACAGAGCCATAATACTCAAGCACTTTAGGAGCACGGTCTCTACTTTTCTAAAAAGAGACCCCAGCACCTTAAAACCTGTTGTGAATCAATGAGGCAGATTTACTTACCCGGTCCATTCGCGATCCAGCGGCGCGTTCTCTACGGTGGATTCGGGTCTCCTGGCGATTCACTAAGGTAGTTCCCCCGATGTCCACCAGGTGTCGCTGCTGCGCTGAAGTCCGCCGAGGTCCGCTGGAGTCCTGGTGAAGGTAAGCGCGTGTCCAGGGACACTTTTTTTATAAAATGCAGCGGGTTCTCCGAATCCGTCGGGTTTTCGTTCAGCCACGCCCCCCGATTTCCGTTGTTTGCATGCCAGCGCTGATGTGCCACAATCCGATCGCGTGCGCCAAAATCCCGGGGCAATTCAGGGAAAATCGACTTACAAAATCGGAAATATTCGGGTAACACGTCGGGTAACCGCGAATCGGGCCCTTAGTAGATGACCCCCACTGTCTCATTTGCACTTTCATCTCTCATTCATCTAGAAGGATCAAACAAGACATTGTACAGAAACAATATGAAGCACTTGGGGTGAGATACCTCACGGAGCCCCTTCTGTGCTTGTCTCCCCTCTCCCTTTCCATAGACTTCTGTGTAATGTATGCACTTGTGATATGACATGAGCTTTTGGCACAGGTCGCACCACTGGGCTCATTTGGGTCAAAGTATGCTCCTAACAGCTCAAAAACCTGTGACCCCTACTGTTAGGTCACTTAAGAAAACCCTCATCTCATTGAAAACAGCAGGGCACTAGGACCCAGAAAAAAGAAAACCATAATCAACAGGCTTGATGAGTCAGGAGAATGGGGCTCTTGTGTACTCCGAGCAGCCGGTCCCACATGTGCCCCGCTACTCTATTCCTCTCTATGGTGCTGATGAATATAGCATAGAGTTGTATTTGGCATTTTCCATCAGTTTCATAGACCATGAATGGAGCGGAAGCGCGAATGTACAATCTGCCAGGATACAACCGGTGTACAATGGAACCTCCTTCTCGTGATTCTTTAGGGTCCCAACACTGGGACCTTCACCAATCAGCAAGTTATACCCTATCCAGTGGATAAAGGATAACTTGTTGTGATTGGACAACCCCATTGAAAGAGATTTGACCTACCTACCAAAAGGCAAAATATAACGGCACGGCAGGAAAACTGGACACCATCTCCAAATACATGTTCTGATTACGAGGCTTTAGTAGTCCAAAGACCAGCAAAGCTATAGTATAATGAAATATAGAAATATGATCAATTTCCAATGTATTAGTCCCCCCAAAAAGAAAAAGGTTAAAAGTTAAAAAAAGGAACCATTTTGAAAACATAAAAAAATGGTCAAAATTTAAACCACCACCTTTTTTAAATTATAATAGAAATAAAAATAAACATAAAAAGTTAATTGTAATCACTGCCTTCAAAAATACCCAAAATATTTCAGTACAAAAGTAACATCCCTTTCATTATCCGCAACGGGGGGAAATCATCATCCAGCGAAGCAGTTTTCCGGTCACCTTGCTTCCTTAAAATGTAATAAAAAGCAATCAAAAGGTCACATATACCTTTTTAATGAGACCAATAAAACTGCAGCTTATCCTGTGATAAAAGTCCTTAAAAAGCTCCACAGACAGACATAAAAAAGTCGGTTCCTCCTAAAGTTTTTCAATGTTATGAAGAGTAAAATATAAGAATGTAATATCACTATATGCACATTGACTGAAGAGTAAAGGTAGGTAGGTGTCACCCTACAAGTAATCTTTTAGCAATTAGTTAACAATAATTAGATTGTACCAATAAAAAACACAACCAACCCTGCAAATAAAAAAAAATCTTCTGGCTTAATTGATGGAAACATAAAAAATTTTGGCTCTTGGGGAAAAAAAAAATAAAACGTTGATAATTGGCCAAAGGTAGATCGGATGGTAGGTGCCTCTATTGTACGTGAAGATAGCCCTTTTAAGGGCTAATCCTCACATCCTCTATATCTTTTATTACTATTATTTCCCTAATATGCTAATTTTTATATCCAGAGTGGCCGGTGCTACTGCGCATGCACAGAACTCCGGCTTCGCGGACAAGGGTGCGCAGCTCCTCATAGCTGCACGCCAAAGATATCTGGTAGGAGGATCAAAGAGGCTCCTGTGGCGTGGAGTAAACGGAGCTGAGGCTACACGAGGCGCCTATTCCACGCCCCAGTAGCCTCTTTGATCCTCCTACCAGATATCTGTCACGGGCACCCCCGCGATCCATACCACGGATCGCGGGTGCACCCGTGCCTCCGTTGCGGGCACCCCCGCGATCCATATCGCGGATCGCGGGTGCACCCGTGCCTCCCTCCGCTGCCCCGGTCCCGCTCCGGTGCACTCACCTCTCCTGGCTCCCGCTCCCGTCCGGACTAGGTGTCGCGCGCGGCCCCGCTCCCTAGGGCGCGCGCGCGGCACTGTCTCAAGATTTAAAGGGCCAGCGCACAGGTGATTAGTATTGGTCATTTCCTGTTTTGTATATAATCCTTTGTTTCCCATCATTCCCTGCCGGATCTTTGTGCCTCTTAGCCTTAGAGAAAGCTTCCTAGCGAGTATTGCTGTGTTCCTGCGTATTCCTGTATTCCTGTGTGTTCCCGTTCCTGAGTCCTGTGTTGCCGTGTTACCTGTGTTCCTCCCTGTTGCTGTGTGCCTGTGTTCCCGTTCCCACCTGCCTGGACCTCCTGTTGCTGACCCCGGACTTGAACCTGACGTTGCATCTCTGCCGCCTGCCCTGACCCTGTGCCTGGACCCGACTACGAGTTGTCATCCGCTAAGGTACCTCGACCTCGGCTGCCACCGTGGGCTAGTCACACCTGGGAACGACCTGGTGGCACCCTGCCGCAGCAAGTCCAACCCGCTTTGCGGCGGGCTCTGGTGAAAACCAGGTGCCGCTAGGCTCCGGTTCCGGGTGTTGGCTAGTTACATCTCCCGCGGTGGTCCAGAGGATCCACTGATCCTTACAATATCTTTGGAGGGCAGCTATGAGGAGTTGCGCAACCTTGTCCACAAAGCCGGAGTAGGCGTGTCGTGTAGCCTCCGCTCCGGCTATTCCACCCCCAGGAGCCTCTTTAGAAAATTAGCATATTAGGGAAATAAAAGCTATAAAAAAATTGGGGGGACGTGAGGATTAGCCCTTAAAAGGATTATCCTCACCTCCAATAGATGCACCTACCACCCGATCTACCTTTATAGGCAGATCCGTGGTTGTAGGTTCCCTTTAAAGATATTTTTAAGTTCTATCCCAATTGGGGAAAAATTTCACTTATTAACAAGAGACGGGAATTGTCGCCGTGACGAGAGATGAAGCAGAAAAAGGTGATTACAAAAAAAAAGCAAAAACAGACGAGCGAAACTTGGTTGTTACAATGTCATTTTTTGAACAAAGATCCTTCAGAACCTTCTCTAAAACACTTGTATAGAAATTCCTAAATGAATAACAAATTCATCAGCTTCGCTTTTCTAAGCGACTTTATCCTTGAAATGTCATTACACCTCATTGTACTTGTTTGACTTTGAGAGAAAAAAACGGAATTGGCCAATTTGTTTTCTGTTTTTCTCTTATTGTCTGATATAAAATATCTGTTTAAAAAGATCAATTGAGGTCCCGGCCAAAATATT
This sequence comes from Engystomops pustulosus, assembly GCA_019512145.1. Lineage (NCBI taxonomy): Eukaryota > Metazoa > Chordata > Amphibia > Anura > Leptodactylidae > Engystomops > Engystomops pustulosus. Next base: position 1,204,998 of record CM033651.1, read on the forward strand.
GGGGATGATTAGTGACTCTATCAGGGAATTCATGGTCTTCATCTCTTGGCCATGGTAGAAAGAGGTTACAAAGATTGTTTCTCCATCTAAAGGACCAATCCTACCCTTAAAGCGGTCCCCAACTTAAGGACACCCAACTCACAAGTGACCCCTAGTTACAGACGGACCCAGAAAATTTAAAGGGCCATTGCACCATTAATTGGCGCTGGCCATTTCCCAGAATTCTATATAAATCTGCTTCTCCCTGCACATCCACCATGCTGGATCTTCGTGCCTTGGAGAAAGTTGTGTTCCATACATTGTGCGGTTATTGTGGTTTCCCATTGTGACCCCAGATCCATTCCTGACTACACTCCTCCGCTGCCTGCCTTGAACTATTGCTGCGTCCCTGACTCTGATTCCGTGCTACCTGTCCTGACCTCCGGCCTGTCCCTCACTATGACTCTGCCTTTGTACCTTGCCTTGGCTGCCACCACAGACAAAGTCGCACCTGTGGAACGACCTGATGGTACCACGCCGCAGCAAGTCCAAGGCACTTTGCGGCGGGCTCTGGTAAAAAATGGGCGCCACTTAGATTCCGGTCCCAGATGTTGGCTTACGTCATCATCCGCGGTGGTCCGGGGGGTCCACCACCCCAGAAGCCTGACAGATCAGCTGTGAGGTGTCTGTAATGAAGCTTTATTGATAATACTTGTTCTCATGACAGCACTAATTTTTGATAATCCAGCTACAATTATAAAATGTACCAGTATCAACTTAAAGGAATTGGACACATTACCTGAAGTTTTTTGTAATGTGTGTGTAAGTTTATTAAGTTAATACATCTATTAATAGTCCTGCTCCACTTTCCTGATATGTTAAGTGTCTTATGCCTCATTGGCCAGAGATTCCTGACCATAAAATGGCCACAGATGGAGGGTCATGTCATCTCTATCAGTCCTGATCATCAAGTTATCCATATTCCTTATTTCTCCCCAGCCTCATCTTGATTAGCTTAATTGAGCAAGAGTGTTATCTATCACTCCAGGGTGGATAGCCTCAAAGGAGTTTCCGAAGGAACAGTTATGGAGTAATGGTCCATCTTAGCCCATGTGCAAATACATTTTTGGATTTGGTATCACCAGAGGATTGTATAGCTTTGAATAAATAGGTTCTAGCGTCCTTGGGTCCAGAGATATAAATATTTCGGGATGAAACCATAGCAAATGGGTCAGGGTTAGTATCAATGTAATCCAGGGACTCAGTCGGATCCAATGGTACCAGACTTCTCCAAAGTTCTGGAGTTAATATCAAGTAGGAGGGTCCTGAGACCCCTCCTATGGGTGTCCAGGGGTGTGTCTGCACCTAATATAATCAGAGCATCCCTGAGACCCAAGTGCGGCACATTTATTTACCCGGTTCTGCGCGATTCCCGATCCGGGCTCTCCGACAAGATTGAACTCTGTCGCAATTCATAAAGATCATGCGCCCGATATCCTGCATGTGTCACTTCCCCGCTCAGGTCCCCGGAGTTCACCTTCTTCTTCCTGGTGCATGTAAGTGCATTGTCCGTTGGATTTGACGGCCACTGCAACCATTCCCCCACCGGGGACAAGCATTTTCTGGGCGGGCCTGGAGGCAAGGCTGGGGACCAGAATACAGGAGTGGCTGGCGGTTGCGGGCATAGGAACGCTAGTGTCACGGTGCTAGGGTTTGGGGACCGGAGGGCTGTCACCCACGCCTGGCAGGTCTCCAGCGGATGGCTGATTGTGTGCAAAAGAAAGAAATTAGATGAGGGAAGAGGGCTTGTGTGTGGTATTAGTTCCCATGGGCAACCCTTAGATCTAGAACTTCATTCTTAACGGCATTGTCCTTATAGAACCAGATTCCAAGGATAGTGGGCCCGATTCCTACATCCAGAAGATATTAAAGGTTCACACTTTTGTAACAGAACCCATCGGGGTGGGATGTTCAATCCTACTGTAGATTAGATTAATGGGATATTGGGGGTGGTTGTAGGTACTTTTTCATACTGGGTTAATTAATAAAAATCTCCTTTCCAGGAAAAATCGCCGACGGGCAGTAAATCGTGAAAACAGTTCTCCTGATGACCTCATCGCCCTCCTCGATGCTGGGATGAGGGACCACCAAATCCACTCTGAATTTCGCCCTGAATTTTAATAAGCAACTACCCCGATGTGAAGGGTAAGGGACGTGTGTAATATATGGACATATGTGTACGGGTGGACTCATCAGAAACAAGACAAGCTGACTCACTATGACATTCACCAGACAAGATAAATCCTGACATTCCTATTGACATCACCAGACAGATAAATCCTGACCTCACTAGACATCACCAGACCAGACAATCCTGACATCACTAGACATCACCAGACAAGGACAATCTTGACCTTACTAGGACACTCACCAGACAAGACCAATACCTGACCGCATATGACAATCACCAGACAAGATAATCTTGACCTCACTAAGAAATCACCGTCCTAACCATACGATCTCATAATCACCTCACCGTCTCACTGTCCACATGTTAGACCACCCATCCTAAAATTATTCTTTCCTTCCTCATGATTGTAAAACCAGTTCGTCACGCATGATCAGTCCAGTGCAGTCGGTATTAAGGCAGTTTCCCTGTGTAGTGTTCAGGGAATCAGATTCTTCAAAACTGGCATGGTGTTCTTTATGAATATGCGTGCCCCCGCACTTTTAAAGAAGTAGTGGGCACAATTTTTTTCGGCGTCTGGCGCACATTTTAACACAGAGTGTGTGACACAATTCTGCGGGCGTTGCAGTATAAATGTGTGCACACTCCGGAATCAGCACCGGAACCCCTTTATGTGCAGAATTTGGTGGGCAGATAGAACACCATTCTCTAGGTGTGAGGGATACCCTCTGTCTATGGTGATGGTAGAACCTACTCTCCTCTAGGTGGGAGGATACCCCTCTGTCTATGGTTGAGGTGGAAATTCCTCTCCTTTAGGAGCGGAGGATATACCATGTATAGGTGATGGTTGAGAACCTCCTCTCATCTAGGTGAAAAGAAAATGTCCCTGTCTATCGCTGATGGTAGTTAGAACCTTCCTCTCTCTAGGTGTAGAGGGATGCCCCCTATCATGGTGATGGTAGGACCTCCTCTCTCTAGGTGTAGAGGAGCCCCTGTCTATGTTGGATGGTAGAACCTCTCTTCTCTAGGTGTAGAGGATGTCCCATGTCTATGGTGATGTTTAGAAACCTCCTATCATTAGTATAGAGTCAAACCCTGGTCTATTGGTGATGCAGAAACCTCCTCTCATCTAGGTCTAGGGGGATGCTCCATTGTCTATGGTGAGGGTAAGATCTTCCTTCTTAGGTATAGAGTGATCCCTGTCTATGGTGTGGTAGATACTCTATCCTAGTGTAGAGGATGTCCCATGTCTATGGTGATGGAGAACCTACTCTCATCAGGTATATGAGGATTCTCCTGTCTATGGTGATGGTAGATAGCTAGAACCTAATCTCCTCTAAGGTATATGGAGGATGCCACCTCCTGTCTAGGGATGGTAGAACGCCCTCTAGGTTGTAGAGGATTCACCCGTCTATGATGATGTAGTAGAAACCTCCTTACTCTAGGGTAGAGATGCCCCCTGTATGCGATGATGATAGAACATCCTCTCCTCTAGGTGTAGAGGATACTCCCCTGTCTATGGTGATAGTAAGAACTTCCTATCCTATAGGTGTAGAGGATGTCCCTGCCTGTGTAATTTTAGAAACCTCCTCTACTCTAGATGTGAGGATCGGCCCCATGCTATGGTGATGGCAGAATCGCCTTCTTACTCAGGTGTAGAGGATGCCCCTGTCTATGGTGATGGTCGTAGAACCTCCTTCTCCTTAGGCGTAGAGGATGTCCCCTGTCTATGGTGCTGGTAGAAACCTCCTCTCCTCTAGCGTGTAGAGGATACTCCCTGTTCTAGGGATAGTAGAAACTCCTCTCCTCTAGGTTGTAGAGATGTGTCCTGCTGTGGTAATTTTAGAACCTCCTCCCTTAGAGTAGAGGATGCCCCATGTCTATGGGGTGATGGTTAGATTAGAAACCTACTCCCTATAGGTGTAGAGGATGCCCCTCGTCATGGTGATGGCAGAACCCTCCTCTCCTCTAGGTTGTAGAGGATGCCCCTGTTCGATGGTGATGGCAGAAAACGCCTCTCCTCTAGGGTAGAGATTGCACCTTGTCTCTGGTGATGGTAGAGCCGCTTCCTCTAGGTGTAGAGGATTTGCCCCTGTATTATGGTGATGGTTAGTACGAGCCGCCTTCCTCTAGGTGTAGAGGATTGCCCCTGTCTATGTGATGGTAGAGCCGGCCTTCCTCTAGGTGTTAGAGGATGCCCCTTGTCTATGGGTGATGGCAGAACCGCCTCTCCTCTAGGGTGTAGAGGAGGCCCCTTGTCTATGGTGATGGTTTAGAGCACGCCTCTCCTCCTAGTGTGTAGAGGATGCCCCTTGTCTATGGTGATGGCCAGAATAGGCCTCTCCTCTAGGGGTAGAGGATGCCCCCATGCATATGTGATGTTAGTAGACCTCCTTCCTTAGGTTAGAGATGCCCCTGTCATGGTGATGGATTGAACCACCTCGCCGTCTAGATGTAAGGATTTCTGCCACCCTGTCTATGGTGATGGTTAGAACCTCCTCTCATCTAGGTGTAGCGGATGCCCCATGTCTATGGTGATGGTTAGAAAAACCTCTCTCCTCAGGTGTAGAGGATGCCCCCTGTCTATGGTGCAGGTTTAGAACCCCTAGGTGGAGGATGGTACAAATGTCTATAGTGATGGATTGAACTCCATACTCTAGGTGTAGAGGTGTCACCCGGTATTTGGTGATGGTAGAACCTCCCCTCATCTAGGTTGTAGAGGATTTGCCCCCTGTATATGGTGATCGGTAGAACCCCTCTCCTAGGTGTAGAGGATGCCCCCTGTCTATGGCGCGATGGTAGAACCCTTCCTCTAGGTGTAGAGGGAGCCCCTGTCATATGGTTGATGTTAGAACCTCCTCATCCTCTCGGTTGTAGAGCGATGTCCACTGTCTAGGTGATGTTAGAAACCTCCTCTCCTCTAGGGTAGAGGATGCCCCCTGGTCTATGGTGATGCGTAGTAGAACATCCTCTCCTAGGTGTAGAGATGGATGCCTATGTATATGGTGATGGTAGAACCTCCTCTCCTAAAGGTGGTGTAGAGGAGCCCCCTTGTCTATGGTGATGGTTAGAACCTCCTATCCTCTATTGTTTCGAGGATGCCCTCTGTCTATGGTGATGGTAGATAGCTTAGAAACTCCTCTCCTCGAGGTGTAGAGATCCCCGTTATGGTTTGATGTTTTAGATTAGAACTTCCTTCTCCTCTAGGTGTGTTAGGAACTACCCCCCGGTTCTATGGTGATGATTGAACCATCTCTCCTTAAAGTTGTAGACGGCTGTTTCGGTGATCGGCTTTGTATATACCCCTCTCCAAGATGTGAGCAGCCCTTGTAGACCCCTCTCCATTGATATGGTAGGCCCTTGTAGACCCATTCTCCCTGATGTGAGCAGCTCCCTTGTAGACCCCTATTCCCTCATTGAGCAGGAGGACTGTGTAGACCTTCTTCTCTATGATTGTCAATGGTGATGTGATAGACCATCCTCTATTTTTACGTGAAAGTCCAGCAGGAGATTGATGAAGAATGACGGGGTTCGCGCGGACTCCTGGGAATGGACAGGGCACAGATGCCTTACACCATGCCGTGTTATGAGGTGCAGAGGGGTCCTGGACTGGCACCGGTGGCGCAAATACTAGCAGTTGACCAAGGATACGCAGTTTCGAGGATACACATCCCAAGGTACAGAACCTGCCTGCATGACCAGTTGTTGAATCAATTGGGGAGCCAATAACACCTCACTCATCATTGGGGCCTATGATTATGGTGTTGGTAATGCAGGAGCAGGGGCTGCCACAGCATGGCGGTCATTGAGAAAGTGGTGTGTGCAAGAAAATAGAGGGTGAAGCTGGGACAGAGAAAGTGTCTCCCTCGGCAACGCCGGTGGGTAGATTGGGGATCCCTGTTGATGAAGAATGGGGCGCCTTGGTGTGAAACAGCTGATCATGGGATCACTCAGAGGCACGTTGATGAAGAATAACTTACAGTTCTTTTATGGCAACAGCAACGGACATAACAGCAGAAAACTTCAGAGCTGGATGGAGGTTAGCTGAATGAGGTAGCTGAATGGAGTTGGTAGATGAACGGAGGGTTGGTAGGTTGGAGGTAGCTGAATGTGCAGGGTACTGGTTGGAGGTAGTGGTTGGAGGTAGCTGATGGATGTAGCTGGTTGGAGGTAGCGGGGGGAGGGAGGCTGAATGGAGGTAGCTGGGTGGGAGGTAGCGGAAGGGAGGTAGAGGAATGGACAGGTAGCTGAATGGAGGTAGCTGGATGGAGGTAGGGTAGCTGGCTGGGGTAAGCGGGATGGAGGTGGTTGCTGGGAGGATGCGGTGAGCTGAGGAGGTAGTGGATGGAGGTAGCTGGATGGGGCATCTGATGAGGTAGCTGAAGGGGAGGGTAGCTGAATAGATGGTAGCTGAATGGAGGTGGTAGTGGTTGGAGGGACGCTGGTTGGAGGTAGCGGGAGCTGGTTGGAGGTAGCCGGAGGAGGTGGCTAGCTGGAGGTGGGTAACTGGAGATGGAGGTAGCTGGATGGAGGTGCTGGTTGGAGGTAGCTGGATGGAGGTAGCTGGATTGGAGGGTAGTAGCTGAATGGAATAGGTACTGGAGGGAGGGAGCGGGATGGATGGGTAGCTGGATGGAAGGGTAGGTAGCTGGATGGGAGGTAGTGGATGAGAGGGAGCTGAATGGAGGTAGCTGGATGGATGGAGGGGTAGTAGTGGATGGAGGTAGCTGGATGGAGGTTAGTTGGATGGAGTTAGGCGGGATGGAGGGTAGCTGAAGGAAGTAGCTGAATGGGGGAGGGTAGCTGAATGGAGGTGGTAGCTGCCTGACTAGAGGAGCGAATGGAGGGTGGTAGCTGAATGGAGGTAGATGTTGGAGGTAGCGGTGGGAGGTAGCGGATGGAGGTAGCGGATGGAGGGTAGTGGTTGGAGGTAGCTGGATGGAGGTAGGCTGGATGGAGGTAGCTGGATGGAGGTAGGGTAGCTGGATGGAGGGGTAGCTGGTGGAGGTAGTGGATGGAGAGGTAGCTGGTGGAGAGGTAGATGGTTGGAGGTTAGCTGAAATGGAGGGTGGAGAGGGATGGAGGTAGCTTGACTGGAGGGGCTTAGCTGGAGTGGTCACGGGGAGCGGGATGGAGGAGGGGATGAGGTAGATGGGTTGGAGGGTGGGAGGGGGGGGACGGGCGCTGGGGGGAGGGTAGCGGGGGGGAGGTAGCTGGGGTGGGCAGGTAGCTGGGGCAGGGACGGTAGATGGTTGGATATGGTAGAGGGTGGAGGTGATGGATGGAGGTAGGTAGGTAGCGGGATGGATGGTAGGAGGGGTGGAGGTGGGTAGTGGAGGAGGTAGCTGGATGAGGTAGCGGATGGAGGGAGCTGGATGGAGGTAGCTGGACTTGGAGTCAGGTAGCTGGTTGGAAGGTGGGGGTAGCTTGCGTAGCTGGATGGAGGTAGTTGGTTGGGAGGTTAGCTTGAAATGGAGTAGGTGGTAGTGAATGGAGGGTAGCTGAATGGAGGTAGCTGGTTGGAGGTAGCTGGATGGAGGTAGATGGATGGAGGGAGCTGGTGGAGGTAGCTGGATGGAGGTGCGGGATGGAGGTAGCTGAATGGAGGTAGCGAATGGAGGTAGCTGGTGGGGGGGTAGTGAATGGAGGTAGCTGGTTGGATGGGAGAGGGGGGTAGGATGGGAGCGGGAGGGATGGGATCGTCGGTTGCCGGGAGGGAGGGGGGGAGAGGGGATGGGAGGTAGTTGGGGGAGGGCCAGAGGGATGGAGGGAGCTGGAGGGAGGTAGCGCGGAGGGAGGGGGTAGATGGGAGGGGGTGCTCGGAGGGATTCGGGAGAGGCGTGGAGGTAGAACACCGGATGGATGGTTAGCTGGGTGGAGGAGGTGGGCTGGAGGGGTAGAGTGGAATGGATTGGGGAGATGGGATGGATGGTAGCCGGGAGGGAGAGGTTGGTGGTGGAGGCGGGATGCGAGGTAGCGGGATGGACGGGAGCGGGGGGCGAGGGGAGCGGGGGGGAGGGAGAGGGTGAGGTAGTGGCTGGAGGAGCGGGATGGATGGGAGAGGGTAGGAGGTAGCTGGAGTGTGGAGGGAGATGGAGGGACCTGGGAGCTGGATGGAGGTAGATGGGTGTGGGGTAGATGAGATGGAGGTGGGAGGGGGAGCTGGATGGGAGGTAGCTGGATGGAGGGAGGGGTGGAAGGTAGCTGGTTGGAGGTGAGTGGATGGAGGGTAGCTGGTTGGAGGTGCTGAAGGGAGGGTAGTGAATGGAGGGTAGTGAATGGAGGTAGGTAGAGGTTTGGAGGTAAGGTAGCTGGATGGAGGTAGCTGGAGGAGGGAGCGGTTGGAGGTTACTGGATGGAGGTAGCTGACTGGAGGATAGCTGGATGGAGGTAGCTGAATGGAGGTAGCTGGTTGGAGGTAGCTGAGATGGAGGTAGTGGTTGGATGGTAGGATGGTGGAGGTAGCTGAATGGAGGGGTAGCTGGTTGGAGGTTGCCTGAATGGAGGGTGATTTGCTGGTTGGAGGTTAGCTGGATGGAAGGTAGCTGGATGGAGGTAGCGGTTGGAGGTAGCTGGATGGAGGTAGCTGGATGGGGGGTAGCTGAATGGAGGGTAGGTAGATGATGGAGGTAGCTTGAATGGAGGTAGATGGTTGTGAGGTGGTTAGCTGAATGGAGGTAGTGGTTGGAGTTAGGCTGGTTGGAGGTGGACGGTAGCTGAATTGGAGGTGGGGGAGCTGGTTGGAGGGTTAGATGAATGGATGGTAGTGGTTGGAGGAGCTGGCTGGAGGTAGCGGGAGATGGAGGTTGCTGGGTGAGGGAGATGGATGGAGGTAGGCTGAATGAGGGTAGCTGAAGGGAGGTAGCTGGATGAGGTAGCTGGTTGGAGGGGGTCTCGTGAATGGAGGGGTAGTGGTTGGAGGTTAGGGATGGAGGTAGTGGATGGAGGTAGGGGGGGGATGGGAGTTGAATGAGGTGGTAGCTGGTTGGAGGTGAGTGGGGTATAGCTGGATGGAGGTAGCTGGTTGGAGCGTGAGCTGGATGGAGGTTAGCTGGATGGAGGTAGCTGATGAATGGAGGTAGATGGAGGAGGTAGCTGAAGGATTGTTGGGTAGTGGTGGAGGTAGCGGGTTGGACGGAGTTGAATGGAGGTAGCGGTGGAGGTAAGCGGAGAGGTAGCTGGATGGGGTAGGCTGGTTGGAGGTAGTTTGAATGGAGTAGCTGGTGGAGGTAGCTGGGAGGTAGCTGGTTGGAGGGTAGCTGGATGGAGGTAGCTGATGGAGGTGCTGAAGGAGTAGCTGGAATGGAGGTGCTGGATGGAGGTGTGGATGGAGGGGTAGCGGACGAGGTAGCTGGATGAGGTAGCTGAATGGAGTGGTAGCTGAATGGCGGTAGCTGGATGGAGGTAGCTGGATGGAGGGTAGCTGGATGGAGGGTAGTGGATGGAGGTAGCAGATGGAGGTAGCTGGATTGGAGGTAGATGAATGGATGGTAGATGAATGGATGGTGGTAGCTGGATGGAGGTAGCTGGATGGAGGTGGTAGCTGGATGGAGTAGAGGTAGATGAGGTTAGCTGAATGGAGGTAGCTGAATGGAGGTAGCTGGATGGAGGTAGCCTGAATGGAGTAGCTGGATGGAGGGGGTAGCTGAAGGAGGTAGATGGATGGAGGTTAGCTGAATGGAGGTAGCTGGATGGAGGTAGCTGAATGGAGGGTAGCTGGATGGAGGTTAGGGAGGAGGTAGCTGGTGGAGGTAGCTGAATGGGGTAGTGAATGGAGGTAGCTGGATGGAGGTAGCTGAATGGAGGTAGCTGGATGGAGGTAGGCTGAATGGAGGTAGCCTGGATGGAGGGTAGCTGGCTGGAGGTAGCTGAAAGGAGGGAGCTGTGGAGCTCAGGTCTTCAGCAAGGTGTGCACGCAGCCTGGTGAATAGCTTCGGATGGGCTAGGAGGGTTCGAGTCCTTGTAGTGGAGCTCTGTATTGGGATCTAGTCTTCTACACGGCCAAGTGTCAGGGCCCAGCAGTCTAGACACCTCTGTTTACGTGCTGACTTTCGGACTGACCTCCTGGTCAAAGCCAAAAAAGACTTGGAATTTCCAGACACAGGGGGTGGCCTTAGACCTCCCATTGTGAGCTGGCAGCCTCTTGTCTAACCAGCGTTCATACCATCCCAGTACACAGCGCCATACAAGACAATGAGATTAACCTTGCCTCCCCAGTCGGAGACTTACAGCTGCATTACTAGATTTCCATGTTGGATACCCAAGCATGGAAACTTATTAAGTGATCAGGACTACACCCAAGCAAGTTTAGGACATAGAGAGGGAAAAGTTTGGCCAACGAGATAATGGGGGTAATATACTTAAGGGCCCAGATCGCGTTTACCCGACGTGTTACCGTAATATTTCCGATTTTCCGTAGCGATTTCCCTGAGGATTGCCCAAGGATTTTGGCAGCACGAGATCGGATTGTGGAGAATCAGCGCGTGGCATGCAACAGGCGACGGAAATCGGGGGGCGTGGCACCGAAACAAAACCGACGATGTCGAGAACCCGCGTCCATTAAAGAAAAAAAAGTGTCTGGAAATCCCGCTTACCTTCACCAGATCCACGGGCCTCGTGTCAGCCGTACTTCAGCGCAGCAGCGACCACCTGGTTGGAAGGGGGGGGGGGAACTAACTCATAGATCACGGCCGGAACCGAATCCAGACCAGAGAACGACGCACTGGTCGCGAATGGAGCCGGTGGGTAGAAAATCTGCCCCTTTTAGTTTCATCCGCCAAGCGTCCTTTAAATGGATGAAGCTGTCACCATTTGATTTGTTTCCATATAGTGTCCCCTGATAGATTCGTGTCCAAATAAAAAACACATCAGACCTAAGAACTCTGTACACTCATCTCCATATAGGGCCCTCACTCATTTTGACTCATTCATAGGCAATACCATGTTAGAATTAATTAGACCTTAATTACTGTCTCCTCCTCTTATTTAAGATTAGTCGAGTAACCCTTCAGACACATGTCTTATCGGGCCTCCTTCTAGACACTACCATTCAATAGACAGAACATGGTAGACTCATTGCCACATACCATTAGATGCTTAGTTAGACCACCACAAAGCCAATGTTTTCTATGGTGTTTTCAAATGGCTTATTTTTTTAACGATTGTGACCGTGGAGTAAAAAACGATGAAAACATGTCCTGTTTTGTCACGATGTGGACCCGGAAGCCCGTAGAAGTTATGGGTGCCTCAAAAAAGAGGTCTGAGTGCTGAAACGTCAGTTTTTTTCAATGTGGGGCTGAGAAGAAACCAGGATGGATGGTTTTTTTAAAGCAATGTACACCTCAGGTTTGTTTGCGAGGCAAAAGGAGACACAACAGAGAAAAAACGAAACGGAAGCTGAGGCACCAAACACAATGTGAACTACCCTATTAGACTTTTAGACAATATAGTAATCAGCTTTGATATAAGTGTTTATAATGGTTCACAGTCTTTCTTTAGACTAATATAGAGTACACCAAACCCCTATAATGTTGTTAGATTCCAGATTGTGTCTCCTCTTCTTGGGCTATCCGTAGATGACGCAACCCTGTAGTGTCCCGTCATAAACTTCATTGATAGAACGTGGTTAGACTTCCCACACTTGTCTCCCTCCCCTTAAAGGACACCTGGCATCAGGTCGTGTCACTTGTCCTGTCCCATCCTGTCGGAGCAGCTAACAGGATCCCATCCCAGCTTTACTAGTATTTCATACATTAAGTCATTGTAAAATATTATTCTTATATGTTAAATGATGTGGTCCCATGGTCAGAGGCATGGTCAGTGATTGTCACCCTGTTACCCCGCCCCTCCCCCCCTGTCATGTCTGTGTGTAATGATATCGTTAAAGCATTGCTAGATGATGTGTTGGCGCATATGCTGACAGTGCATCCTCTAATATACAGGTGAGAGACAGACATCAGCTACACATGATCTGACAGTTCTGCTTACATGCTGCCTGGAGCTGCTGAATCTCTCCTATCAATACACAGGCTCAGGGTGGCCCATCACAGGAGACATCTATACAGCCTACCATTTAAGGTGTAGTTGCACTGGGGGTGTGGGCCACCAGCACCAGGAAGCACATCATTATACAGCCTCACATCATTCTCAGGCTGTCAGTCATGCACTGGGGTGTGGCTGATGCCTCCCACCATGAATAGAGTGGACAGTGAATATGCTTAATGCTATCATTGGACATGGGCTCTACTTTCTAAAAGAGACCCCAGCACTCTAACACGTGTTGCTGAATCAATGGGGGCAAGATTTACTACCCCAGCCATTCGCGATCCCAGCGGGGTTCTCGCGGTGAGAGGGTCATTTCCAGGCGGAATTCACACTAAGGTAGTTACTGCCATTAAGTCCCGAGAGTTCACCGATCCTACTTCTGGCTGAAAAGCGTAAGCGCAGGTTCAGCGACACTTTTTTAGTTATAAAATAGCCAGCGGTGTCTCCGCATCCATCAAGTTTCGTTGGCCCCAGCCCCATCGATCCGTTGTTGGAATTGCCAGCGCCGGATTGCGCCACAATCCTTCGATCGCGGTGTACTGGCAAATCCGGGCGGGAATCAGGAAAAATCGCGCGCAAATGGAAAATATTCGGGTAACACGTCGGGTAAACGCGAATGGGCCCGTAGTAAGACCCCCACGTCTCTTTGCACGCTCTCTCTTATCTAGAAGGATCAAACAAGAAAGTACAGAAACAATAGAAGCACTTGGAGGTGAGTTACCTCTGGGCTGATTTGGGTCAAAGTATGCTCCCTAAAAGCTCAAAAACCTGTGACCCCTAGTTAGTCATAAGAAAACCCTCATCTCTTGAACTAAACAGCAGGGACTAGGACACAGAAAAAAGAAAACCATAATCAACGGGTTATGAGTCAAGGGAGACGGGGCTCTTGTGTTACCCGAATGAACGAGCAGCCGGTCCCACATGTGCCGCTACTTATCTCTCTATGGTGCTGGATGAATACTAGATCGAGTGTGTATTCGGCATTTCATAGACATGACATGGAGCGGAACGCGCGACATGTACAATCTGCCAGGATAACAACCGGGTTCAATGGAACTCCTCTCGTGTGATTCTTTAGGGTCCCAACACTGGGACCTTCACCATCAGCAAGATTACACCCATCCAGTGGGATAAGGAAACGTTGTGAGTTGGACAACCCCATTGAAAGTTGACAACTACCTACCAAAAGGCAAAAATATAACGGCCGGCAGGGAAAACTGGACACCATTCCAAACATACATGTTCTGATTTTTACGGGCTTGTAGTCCAAGAGCCAGCAACTTATAGATATGAAATATAGAATATGATCAATTTCCAATGTATTGTCCCCCAAAAGAAAAAGTGGTAAAAGTTAAAAAAGGAACCATCCCCCTTTGTGTGAAACATCCAAAAATGGTAAATTTACACACCCCTTTTTTGAAATATAGAATAGAAAGTAAAGATAAACATGAAAAAGTTAATTGCTAATCCATGCCTTCAACAAATACCAAATATTCAGTACAAACAGTAACATCCCTTTCATTCCGCAAACGGGGGAGAACTCATCACCGCGAAGCAGTTTCCGGTCAACCCTCTGCTTCCTTAAAATGTAATAAAAGCAATCAAAGGCACATTACCTTTTAATGCGAGACAATAAAACTGCAGCTTATCTGTGATAAAGTGCCTTAAAAAGCTCCCACGACAGACATAAAAGGTCGTTCTCCTAAAGTTTTTCCAATGTTCATGAAGCAGTAAAATAATAAGAATGTAATATCACTATATCACATTGAGTGAAGAGTAAAGGTAGGTAGGTGTCACCTACAACGTAATTTTTTAGCAATTACGTCACCAATAATTAGATTGTACCAATAAAAAACAAACAAACCGCAAATAAAAAACAAATCTTCTGGCTTAATTGTGGAAACATAAAAAATTTTGGCTCTGGGGAAAAAAAAAAACAAACAGTTGATAATTGGCCAAAGGTAGATCGGATGTAGGCTAGGTGCTCTATTGTACGTGAAGATAGCGAAGCCTTTTAAGGCTAATCCTCACATCCTCTATGTCTTTGATTACTGATTATCCCAATATGCTAAATTTTATTCCGAGTGGCCGGTGCTATGCGCATGCGCAGAAACTACGGCTTCGCGGACAGGGTGCAGAAGCTCTCATCGCGCACGCCCAAAGATTATATGGTAGGAGGATCAAAGAGGCATCATGTGGCGTGAGAAGTTAAACGGGCTGAGCTACACGGGGCTATTTCCACGCCCAGTAGCCTCTGATCCATCCTACCAGATATAGTCACGGGCACCACCCGCGATCAACCACGGGATCGCGGGTGCACCGTTGCCTCGTGCGGGGCACCCCGCGATCATTATGGGATCGACGGGTGCACGTGCTCTCACCGTCTGCCCCGGTCCCCTCCGGTGCACTCACCTCTCTCTGGCTCCCGTCCGTCCGGAGCTAGGAGTCGCGCGCGCCGCTCCCCTAGCGCGCGCGCCGGCCTGTCTCAAGATTTAAAGGGCCAGCGCCGGATGTATGGTTCATTCCGTTTGAATTGTCCTATTCCCGATTGCATACTTAAGGACTAGCGAGTCTGTGTCTGCGCGTATTTGTATACTCCTTGTGTTTCCAAGTTCCTGAGTCCTGTGCCTCTTGCCTGTAGGAAGTTCCTAGTGAGTTTCGCCTGTTGTTCTGTTTGCGTGTCCGTTGAGCCTGTGTTCGTACCGTTCCCCCTGTTGCTGTGTGTGCCTGTGATCCGTTACACTCGGCTGAACCACTGTTGCTGCCGGATCTCTGACCTGCTCTGATTCAGGCCCTGACCCTGTGCTCGGACCCGACTACGAGTGTCATCCGTAAGGTACAATGACCCATCGGCTCGCCACCGGGGCTAGTCACACTGGAACGACCTGGTGCACCCGCCGCAGCAAGTCCAACCCGTTTGCGGCGGGCTCTGGTGAAAACCAGTGCACGCTAGGCTCCGGTTCGGAGGTTTGTTGGCTAGTACTCTCCGCGGTGGTCCAGAGGATCCACTGACCTTACCAATACTTTGGGAGGGCAGCATGAGGTTGGGACAACCTTGTCACAAAGCGCGCAGGTAGGCGTGTCGTGTGCCTCCGCTCCGGCTATCACACCACAGGAGCCTCTTTAGAAAATTAGGCATATTAGGGAAAAAAAGCTATAAAAAAAATTGGTTAGGGGACGTGAGGATTAGCCCTGAAAGGATTATCCTGCACTCCAAAGATGCACACTACCACCGACTCGTACCTTATAGGGCAGATCCGTGGTTGTAGGTTGTCCCGTTTAAAGAATTTAAGGTCTATCCCCAATTGGGGAAAAATTTCACTTTTAACAAGAGACGGTGAATTGTCGCGTGACGAGAGATTGAAGCAGAAAAAAGGTGATTACAAAAAAAAAAGCAAAAACAGACGAGGCGAAACTGGTGGTTACAATGTCATTTTTTGAAACAAAGATCCTCAATCAGAACCTTCTAAACAACTGTATAGAAATTCCTAATGCATAACAAAATTCATCAGGCTGTGTTTCTAAGCGACGTTATCCTTGAAATGTCGCAATATACACCTACATTGTACTTGTTTGACTTTGAGAGAAAAAAAAGGAATTGGCCATTTTTTCGGTTTTTCTCTTATTGTTGATATAAAATATCTGTTTCAAAACGATCACAATAGGGGTCCCGGCCAAATATTAAAGGGATGATGAGGACTCTATCAGGGAATTTGGTGTCTTCACTCTTGGCCATGGTAGAAAAGAGGTTACAAAGATTGTTCTCCATCAAAAGACCAATCCTACCTTAAAGCTGTACCCCAACGTAAGGACCACCCAATACCAAAGTGACCCCTAGTTACAGAAGGCCCAGAAATTTAAAGGGCCATTGCACCAGTAATTGGCGTGGGGCATCTTCCCAGATTCTATATAAATCTGCTTCTCCCTGCACATCACACCTGCTGGATCTTTCGGCCCTTGGAGAAAGTTTGTTCCATACTTGTGAGGTTATTGTGGTTTCCCATTGTCGACCCACAGATCACATTGACACTCTCCAGCTGCCTGCCTTGAAACTATTGCGGCGTCACTTGACTCTGGTCCGTGCTACCTGTCCTGGACTCCGGCCGTCCCTCACTATGACTCGCTTTGACTTCCTTGGCTGCCACCCAGACAAAGTCACCTGTGGAACGACCTATGGTACCACGCCGCAGCAAGTCCAAGGCAACTTTGCGGCGGGCTTGGTAAAAAATGGGCGCACTGGATTCCCTCCTCAATCCACGGTCCAAGATGTGGCTTACGTTCACTATTTCCCACGCGGTGGTCCGGGGGTCCACCACCCCAGAAGCCTGAACAGTTACTAGATGTGCAGGTTCTGTGTAAATGAAGCTTTTATGACTAATACTTGTTCTCCATGAAAGCACTAATGTTTGATTAAGCCAGCTACAATTATTAAAAGGTAACAGTTATCAACTTAAAGGGAATGGACACATTACCTGAAGTTTTTTGTAATGTGTGTGTAAGGTTATTAAGTTAAGACTCTAGTAATAAGTTCCTGTCCACCTTTCCTGATATGTTAAGTGTTTATGCCTCAGGTGGCCAGAGATCGCTTGACATTAAAATGGGCCACAGGATTGAGGGTCATGTCATCTCTATCAGTCGTGCTGATCATCACGGTATCCCTATTCACCTATTTTTGCTCCCCAAGACTCATCTTGATTAGCTTAATTGAGCAAGAGTGTATAGCATCCAGGGTGGATAGCCTCAAGGGAGTTCGAAGGAAAGTTAGGAGTAATTGGTCATATAGCCCATGTGCAAACTAACATTTTGGATTTGGTATCGCAAGAGGTTTGTATAGCTTTGAAGAAATAGGTTCTAGCGTCTTGGGTCCAGAGATTGCAAATTATTTCGGGATGAAACCATAGAAAATGGGTCAAGGGTTAGATCAATTGTAAATCCAGGGACTCAGTCGGATCCGAAATGGTACAGACTTCTCCAAAGTTTGAGTAATATCAAGTAGAGGGTTTCCTGAGACCCTCATAGGGTGGTCCAGGGGTTGTGTCTGCACTAATATAATCAGAGCATCATGAGACCCAGGAGCACATTTTATTTACCCGGTTTTTCTTTTTGCGCGATTCCCGTCCGGGCTCTCCGACAAGATTGAACTTGTCGCAATTCATAAAGATCATGCGCCCGATATCATGATGTGTCACTTCCCCGTCAGGTCCCCGGAGCACCTTCTTCTCCTGGTGCATGTAAGTGCATGTCGTGTATAATGCGTGCTGTGCGAGGAGTCACTAAGATGTCCCCCGATATCCTGCATGTGTCATTCCCGCTCAGGTCCCCGGAGTTCACCTTCTCTTCTGGTGCATGTAAGTGATTGTCCGTGTATAATGCGCTGTGCGGGGGTCACTAGATCCTGCGCCCGATATCTGCATGTGTCGCTTCCCCGCTAGGTCCCTGGAGTTCACTTCTTCTTCCTGGTGCATGTAAGTGCATTGTCCGTGTATAATGCGTGGGGGAGTCACTAAGATTGCGCCCGATATCGGCATTGTACGCTTCCCGCTCAGGTCCCCGAGTTCACCTTCTTCCTGGTGCATTGTAAGTGCATTGTCGTGTAAATGTGTGTGCGGGAGTCACTAAGAGTCGCTGCCCCGATATCATGCATGTGTCACTTCCCGCTCAGGTCCCCGGAGTTCACCTTCTTCCTGGTGCATGTAAGTGCATTGTCCGTTGTATAATGTGCTGTGGGGGAGTCACTAAGACGTTCCCCCGATATCCTGCATTTGTCCTTCCCGCTCAGGTCCCGGAGTTACACTTCTTCTTCCTGGTGCATGTAAGTGCATTGTCCGTGATAATGCGCTGTGCGGGGAGTCACTAAGATCCTGCGCCGATATCCTGCATGTGTCACTTCCCCGCTCAGGTCCCCGGAGTTCTCCTCTTCTTTCGGTGCATGTGAAGTGCATTGTCCGTGTATAATGCGCTGGTGTGGGGAGTCACTAAGATGTGGCCCGATATCTGCATGTTCCTTCCCCGCTCAGGTCCCCGAGTTCACCTTCTTCTCTGGTGATGTAAGTGCATTGTCCGTGTATAATGTGCTGTGCGGGAGTCACTAAGGTGTGCCCCGATATCCTGATGTGTCACTTCCCGCTCAGGTCCCCGGAGTTCACCTTCTTCTCTGGTGCATTGTAAGTGCATGTCCGTGTATAATGCGCTGTGCGGGGAGTCACTAAGATCGATTCCCCCGATATCCTGCATGTGTCGCTTCCTGCTCAGGTCCATGGAGTTCACCTTTTCTTCCTGGTGCATGTAAGTGCATTGTCCGTGTAAATGCGCTGTGCGGGAGTCACTAAGATCCTGCGCCGATATCCTGCATGTTGTCGCTTCCCCGCTCAGGTCCCCGGAGTTCATCCTCTTCTTCCTGGTGCATGTAAGTGCATGTCCGTGTATAATGCGCTGTTGCGGGGAGTACTAGATGTGCACGATATCCTGCATGTGTCGCTTACTTCATCAGTCCCTGGAGTTCACTCTTTCTTGTGGCATGTAAGTGCATTGTCCGTGTAATACGCTGGGCAGGGAGGCCACTAGATCGTGCGCCTGCTCGATCTCCTGCATGTGTCACTTCCCGCTAGCGTCCCCGGAGTTCACCTTTTCTCTTCCTGGTGCATGAAAGTGCTGGCTTATCGGTTAAATCCATCGCGGTTTTTTGAATCCATTGGATCGTCCGACACCCCCCCCCCCCCCCATTTGTTGCGCATGAAAGCCGGCGCGATGTGTCAAAATTCTATCGGGTGCGCCAAAACCCACCTATTTAAATCCCTGTCCCAGTGGCACAAATAGAATTGTAAGGATTGTCCGAACGAAAGTGAGGTCCCATGGGGGCCCTTTAGGTCAAGGGAGAAAGACCAAAAGGTGTCTTGTGAGGGAATTTCACGCGTCAGGTTGAACTCTTGCCGAATGTCATAAGTCCCTAAAAGGTCGCTCTTCTCGCTCCTAATGGCTCCCTGTTAAATGTGTAATAGGGGAGCTGGAGTCCAAGCCAGTCCTCACGCGCCTTACCACTTTAACCCGTTGTATCGGGTTAAAGTCCGTGGTGAAGCGGCTAGGGCGGGTTATGTGAGCCATCGATTCAACCGGCCATCCCACACAGTGCAGAGGATCTTTAAGCTGGTGGCCTATCAGTTTCCCTTTAGGCCCACACAAGGTAAGTAACATGCTGCATCTGATACTTGTAGTTACTACAGCGTTTCTTTCTACTCTCTGGTATTATATAGATATCTTATTGTGTGTACTGGTGCTCTTTTATTCTCGCTCCACATCTGTGTCTCGGTTGGATACTGTACCAGGATGGTCTCTCCTCACCCTATATAAATATTTTAATATTAAGGAGAACTTGGTGGAGCTTAATTGGGTGAAAGGTCTTGTTTCATGAGGCTAGAAAGGGTCTCACCATTCAGGGTGTGGTGATTACTTGTTGGCCATATCCGGACCGTTTGTGTGGAAAACCGTAATACTTACTTCGCCTTCCAGGAAGCCCATGTGTACTGATGTTTATAATTGCCTTGTGTACCCTTCAGCGGGGTCACTTTGTAATCATTTCCTTCTAGACCCTGCCATGACCTATAACCTTGTATTGATAAATACTATATAAGTCTTGGCAGGGAGCTTGCGCATGGACACATAGAGATCACATGATATGCGCCGATTTTTTGGTTTCAGGAGATCATCATTACTGCTGAACATGAGGCAGAACTATCAATAGTTGTAAATGGAATATCTACCTATCATTACCTAGACCTCGCTCCACGCCGTACACACAACCTTCACAAAAAACAAGAGGTTGGTAAAGTGGCGACCCTTTAAGTCCAAACCTAAGAACCTATCCTGGCGTACTTTAACAATGCCTTTTATTTTGGGGCAGAGGATTTCTACAATGATTACACCTGAATACACATGTTACCAGGAAGGAGACGCGGGTGTGGACACATTGCTTTGGGACAAGTTAGAGTTCAGTTGGATTGTCCAACGTGGAGAAGAAAGCTCTAGTATTCTGCCTTTCTTACTCTCATCTAAAGTCCTCATTATGAATTATCCTGATGTAATGAAAGGAACTCGTGGAAGCTCTGAAAAGTGCCTATACACTGTCCGTAATGTGGTATATAGCAGCTCATCAGACTCATGTGTTCTTCAGAAACTTCCCCTTACAGGGACAGGTGTGTCCATCTTCTCCTATAGGAATATGGATGGCTCAGAAGTTCCCAATTCTCTGTCATCTCTATCTTACACTTTGTTACTTGTAGGGTCGCTCATTGCTTGGGTTTATTATTTTTAGTCGATTTGCACACATTCGAACAAGATCAGTTTAACGGTTTATGCTTTGGTGCTTACTTTATGAATCAATGGGGGGTGTCAAAGTTGGACACACTTGATCAGGAAAAAAGGGTCTAATGTCTCCTATAATTGAAAGTACGAATGTGCACCGCACTTCGATTCCCTTCATAAGGCTGGCCGAAAATAAGCACTTTTACTTTTACAGTCCCAAATAATGTAGGGAGTGACAACGGTGCGCTCAACCTATGCTCCATCATTAAAATGGATATAGAACTCCCATTCTCATGATGGAGGGGGTTGTCGCAGGCACACTCCCCCACCACCACCACCACCAACCATGAGAATTGATGACCCATCGTTTTAGAATGGGAAGAGGTAAATGTCATTGGCATCTTGACAGTCCAATAAAACATATGGAGTGGCAGTTAAGCGTGCGCTGATCACCAGTCTATGACCAGTGGAGGCCAAAGTGGTTAAATTGTTCGTGGCGATAGTGATCACATTGTAACTTTGTACCTACTTGTTGATATTTTGTAACCTATTTCCATTTTATTATTGTGTCAGTTTTGCTGATGTTTGTGTAACTCATTGTTGGACCATGGATGGTTCCTCTATTATTTCTTCTTTGATTTCGCTCCCACATATGCACAAACATTTTATCCCATTTCAGCCCTGCAGTTGGATCTTCTATCTGGAATGAAATATTACAACTGTCTCCCTATTATCCAGACCGGCAGTCATTTGCTACAGAAATGCTTTTTGGCGCGCTCCGCTACGTCTCTTGTGCTTTCTTTTTATAAACATGAATTTTAATTAAACGCTTGTAGTGATGTCAGCAACAGGTTCAAGAGATGCATGTTAATAATGAGATGTTACTAAGGATAGGAGAGGGGAGAGAACGGGACCAGCATAGAATTCAATTACCTGTGTAATCTCTGCCCATATTGAGTTTATGATGACACATTGCGCGGCGTCATGTGAACTTCTCCGTTCATTTATTCGCGCTGCGCGTCACGCCAGTCAATCTTGTTTGTACAGCTTGTGGAAGCGCGTATGGGGAGTCAAGTCTTATTAGGAGAACAGAGCCCCATGGCTTTATCCAGAGAGGCCAGAGATAAAAGAAAAGTCACTTAATCCTGACCAGTTTCCGCCACAGGGCATCTCAGTGTCTCGAATCTTCAGTCAAGAAGATTTGGCAATGATAATCGGCCACCCATTGGCCCCCCATGACCCCCTGGCGTTGTAACACATTGCAGATAATTTACACCATTGTAAGCATTCATCAAATTTTTTCATAAGTCAATATTTTTGTCCATATATATTAATGTCAGAACTCACTAATTTATCTGAATGGGAATCAGATTTCAGATTGCTTGCTTGCCAAAACCACAACCCAGAGCTACTGTCAGGATCTTTCCTTCGGAAAGATGGGTGTGGAGTTTGAGCTCATTTTTTGTGTAGACTAGGCCTTGAGTCTTAGAAGGCTGCAACACAGTCATGCGTGGGGCGGTGTCCATTACTCCTTTATCTCTGCCCAGCTTTCCTTCAGAGGGGGCGCTGGTTATTACAGTCCTACTCTTGCTTGCTTGTGCTATTGCATTTTGGTTTTCTAGGTATCCAATCAGCTTTGTTATCAAACCCATGTATTGACCCAGTTTCTGTCTGAGCTGTGCGCTCGTCTGTCTGTTCTGTGTGGTGTCCCCTTGTGTATTTGTATTCCCTGATGACCTACCCGCCCTCGGTCTCTTGACTTTTGGCTTCGCTTCTTCTCCTTGTTCTAATGTGAAAACACTGGTCTATCTTGATTCCTATTACCTTTCACTCACCCATCAGCGGCTGCCAATGATAGTAAGTTCTGTGTTCACCGTAGAACAGGTGCAACTCGGATCCCCGTGAAGGGTTTGCAGGGAGGTCATGTACGCTGCAGTTCTTATCTCTGATTTACGGAAATAAAGGGCTGTCTACTGGAGACGGACATTACTAGTTTATTACCACCACCTGTTTAAAGCGCGACAAGTCTGGTTGTTCGCTTGGACAGGTTTATGTGCAGCACCAACATAGTGGATCTCAACTTCGCACAATTATGGGCTTATTGGATTTTGCCTACTTCTTGCTCCTGACATTAATTCTCTGCTGTTGTCTCTTGAGGCATGCGGTAATGGGATCCACTGACACAATGCTTCTCGTCACCAGATTCAATTCCAGGAGCAGGGATTAGGATGAAAGATTGCTAATGTTCTTAAGGACAAAACGCGGACCTGTTGATCATCATGCATAGACCAAATCTACTAGGGCTTCAAGCACTTCTGTTCTATGCCACGTAAGAATGGTCCAGTCTACAGCAAGGGGTCCAACTCCGACTAGATGTGTACGTTATGGCCGTCGACACCTCGCCTATATAGATATGAAAGCTAAATTATTTGTAATGTTCTCTTTTTTGCTTGCCCCTCTGGCTCCTATGATCAGGTAAATATTAGAAGACGCTGTGTCCTAGAGGTTAACCGCGAGTTCCGTAGAAGATCCAAGACCTAACTGCTAGTCAGGCAATTTCGCCTTCATTGCCACAGTGAATACAGAAGTTACCTAAAAAGTATGTTAAGCGACGAAATAGAAAGGGTAATAGCGTATCAACCATTGATTTTGTTTGGCAAGACCAAGAGGCATCTAAACGGCCTCTTATGTCTCCCTCCAGACATATGAAGAAATGTTGATGCTAGCTTACTGATGAAGGACAGGATATGAGCAGCGACGAGGTTAAACCCGATTCGCTTCGGGCACTTAACTAAGGGGCGTACAGATATAGGCAACTGTTTGAAGGCTTTTTGTTTCTCCAGAGCATGAAAGCATTATAGAAAATTAATCAAGGGAAGACGGCGAAACGCAGTGAATTGTTGACAGACAAGCGTAAATGAACCAAGATTCGCCAGAATTTCGAATAAAAAGTCTAAAACACCCCCAAGAAGACGTATAGCAAGCAATGGAAGTGGGCAGACAACCCTCTTATAAATTTAGCAGAGTCCGGTCCAGAAGGATGTGACTTCTCTTCCTGACATCCAGGGAAAACCAGACGAGCAGGGAAGAATGTGAGTAGAGGGAGGCATCTGTAAGTTACAATGCTTACACTTCTGTAGCCCAGAAACAAATCCAAACAGAAGTTCAATGCAGACTATTGCAAAAAGATGCAAACTAAGTGACAAAATCACAGTCAACAGGCGGTGGTTCGGTGTACTTTACTTAGCAGAGGCTGAGCTGAAGCCCGAAAGGGCGCGGGGCATCTTGGCATCTCCAGCAGCTCCCAAGATGAAGTGAGTCAGAATGTGAGATAATGAGGGCCCGGGGACTGTCTCCTCACTCATCTCAAGGGAAGCAACAGAGGGTCTGGTGGAGGTACTCGGATCACCCGTTCTCCGTGATCCTGGTTGGTCTCATCACTTAAAGCACTCTCCCATTAATCGACAAGTTAGACCCTACTCCTGTGATAGGCCTAATTGTTTAGGTGAGAAAACCCCTTGATGTGGTTTAGAGGATGAATGCGGCTACGTTCTATTATGGGAGAACTGTCTTTTAGTAAAACCTTAAGTAAGAGGTTTGTTGTTACATAACTTTCTAGTCACATTACTTTTTCAACCGCGGCCAATACATAGTTGTTCTAAAGATAAAACATCATGTTTGCCATGAATAACGGAAAAAACTTAAGTTTCCCTTATTGAAGTTAGCAAAGAGGAAACGAAATATTTAATCTACGGTAGGGACAACGTGCAATAGATCCTTGTCCACCCTCCAACCTCTGCGTTATTCTAAAGATCTCTGGAAGGGGGCGACAAGAGGTGGTTTCACACTTATAATTACACACATTTGCCGGCTGTTATAAGACTATGAGACCCAGTAACAGCTTCTGGGTGCCAAATACCACAGAGAGTTGAGAAGTTTTAAGGAAGCCTACCACTTGGGATAGTGGCTTACTAAGCAGGAGTAGTGCACATGCGACCATGCCGCGACCATGATGTGAATCTGAATAGAAGTGGTAGCGTCGCATGGTGCGCCGAGCGTGGACTCGGTTGGGGAAGTAGTTTCCATAATAAACATTAATAAAGCGGAAAATGCTTTAAAACACTTTAAAAACATAACAAGATAATGCCGGCACCAGCTAACCCTGAGCTGGTGCACGGCATGTGCTGCATTATAGCCTATCCACGCGGTAGTTCCTTTATAGTTAGCGATGAATGATCTGGCACATGTCCCCCCGGAGGTCCACGTGAAAGCACTTGCAACAGAGTCCTCTGATCTCGGTAGATTTCTAATTTATACAATATATAATATTAAGTGAGAAATGTCATTCTCTTATAGAATCTAATTAAAGAACAAAAAAGTTTGATATCTTTTGCAAACTGTGAGGAGTTCCTTCTGTAAATAGAGAGCGGCTTCTCTTAACCCTGAAATATCTATTGCTTCTCTAATGAGGCGAACAAAACATCAACTAATAGCTGATTAATTTACCCGGAGAGAGACGAGCGCTCTGGCTTCTTAATGCAAATTACCCCGGATTGTAAGAAGAGTTATACAAGGTACAGACGCGCAATATTTTCTGCCACTTTCCCTGTTGTGAGACACTGAAGGCGTTAAACTGTGGAATGGGCAGAGGTATGGTTTCCCCAGTTTTGTTCTATGCAAGCCTTAGGGCTGAGGTGGATGGGTTGTCCAGCACCTGGACACAGGTGATGGGAAACAGCCTAAATTAGGCCTGGATAAAATGACCTCAGGGGCAAGTTGAGTGGGTTGTCTCTCTGTGGAAGAAGGCTGAGAGTGGTGTTTTGCGGACACCGCTCTGGCCCTGTGGGTTGGAGGCAGCCACGAGATATCTTTGTTTAGTGGAGGCTAGTGGAACTATTGTGTATAGTTAGCACCTGACGGTAGGTTCTTCTTTTGTATATTGTCAAATACCCTGAATTGTAAGGCTGGTTTATTTGCTGAATAAACGAGGCGAGCACCTGTTGACTTGTACCCTGGTGTCACCTGTCTTGAACTGCATCCCTAGAACACCGCTACCACGGTCTCTATGGGCCAATCCCCACACTGTAGATTTTGTCCTTATGAAGTAAAGATCGTCCTGAATATCTTGTTGTTCTTTATGCGGTGTTTAAAGGTCTTTTTTTAACTCCATGTGCACCAGCTGGTGGATGGTTGTCATAGTCTCCATGCGATTTTCATGTTATTATAAGAGGATAGTGATAATGTGCTTTCAGGCTTTGGTCTATAGTGGTGAGCAAGTGATCCTATCACCTCTGGTGGTTGACTAAGGGTTTTTTGGTGTTAAAAACACACAGTGATATCAATATGCAGCAGATCTTGTTAGGAGGGCTTTGTAGACTAATATCTAAGACAGCCAAGTACGGGAGTATTCAGGAACCCTTTACATTTTTTTACTCTTGTGTCATTATAGCCAATTGGTTTTTTTTCTGGTAATTATAATGTGAACTCTGCAGTCCACCCCCGTTAATGTGCCTCGCCCCCCACCCCCCGTAATGTGCGCTCGCCCCCCCCCCCGTAATGTGCACTCTGCCCCAACCCCAGTAATGTGCACTCTGCCCCCACCCCCGTAAGTGCACTCTGCCCCACCCCCTGTAATGTTGCACTCGCCCAACACCCAGTAACTGTGAGCTTGCCCCCACCCCCAGTAATGTGCAGTCTGCCCCCACCCCCGTAAGGTGCCTCTGGCACCCACCCCCGTAATGGTGCACTCGCCCCCACCCCCGCCAGTAAATTGTGCCTCTGCCCCCACCCCCAGTATAATGGCATCTGCCCCCACACCAGTAATGTGACTTGCACCCACCCCAGTAATGTGCACTCTGCCCCCACCCCAGATGTGCAACTTGCCCCACACCCCGTAATGGGCACTTGCCCCCACCCCCGAGTAATGTCACTCTGACCCCCCACCCCCGTAATGGCACTCTGCCCCCAACCCCCGTAATGTGCCACTCTGCCCACCACCCCCGTAATGTGCACTTGGCAACAACCCCCAATAAATGTGCACTCTGCGCCCACACACCCGTATATGGGCTGAATCTTGCCCCCCACCCTAGTAATGTGCCCTCCTTCCCCACCAGTAATGCTGCCCTTTCTGCCCACGCACCCCAGTAATGTGTCACTTGCCCCACCCCAGTAATGTGCACTCTGACCCCCCCAGTAGTAATGATGCACTCTAGCCCACACCCCCAGTAATGGCCCTCTGCCCTACCCCAGTAATGTGAACTCTGCCCCTTACCCAGTAGTAAGTGCCCTCTGCCCCACCCCCGTAATTGCACTCTGCCCCCCCAGACTGTGCACTCTGCCCCCCCAGAAGTAATATGCCCCTGCCCCACCCCAGTAATGTGCCCTCTGCCCCATTCTTAACAGAAAAAAAAACAGAAATGTAAAAAATTATTTTTTTTTTGCTCTGTTTTTAAACAAGAAAAACTGAACTATAACATTTTATTAGTATTCAGCACCTTTGCTGTGACATAAATCACTTCCACCTTCCGTCTGGGCCTCTTTGAGATGTTATACCCCTTCACGGGCCAGCTGTGTTAATTAACCTGATTAGACTGATTAGGAAAGGTGCACACCGTCTGTATTATAAGACCGCACAGGCTCATAGCGAATGTTAGAGGACTCAGGTATAAGGAAACGCCCAAGGAGCTCAGAGACAGAAATTGGGGCAAGGGCACAATTCTGGCCAAGGTTACAAAAGGAATTTCGGCAGGACTTCAAGGGTTCCTTAGAGCACAGTGGCCTCCATAATCCTAAATGCGAAGGAAGTTTGGCTTTTGAGGACGACAACAACTACTTCTCAAGACCTGGTTGTCCAGCCAAAGTAAGCCAATTGCGAGAGAGAGAAAGAGCCTTGGAGAGAGGTAAAAGGAAGCCCCCGGGATCACTGTGTTGAGCTCCATAGAGGCAATAGGGAGATGGGAGAACGTTCCCACAGTCAACTGCATCCTCCACCAGTCGAAGGACTTTTATGGCAGAGTCACTAAATCACAGGGCTGAATACTTTTCACATGGGAGATTTCAGGGTTTTTTTTGTTTTCTGTCAAGAACAGGTTATTTGTAGTACAATAAGGAAAAGGTATTCCAGCACTAGGAACGATATCAGTAAACTTCTGTATTACGTGACACAATGGTCTCGTTTGTTCAAAGTTGTCGGAGCCTAAGTCAAAAAGTTCCAACATTTGTTATAATCTATCTAAGGCTACATTCACCAACGTATGGAGACGTAATATAGGGCCCAAAACGTATATACGGCCGATATACGTCATCACAATAAGTCAATGGGCGCACGGCGCCCTACGGGAGCGGTACGGTGCAGCACCAAGTGCGGCAGCTCGTACGCTCCGTACCGGAAAAAGATAGGACCTGTCCTATCTTTTGCCGGTTATACGAGGAGCCGGCCCAAGAGGAATCTAGGGAGAAGGGTGGGGGTGAGCTCGGCGCGGTCAGATCCTCTGACCTCTCCCCGTTGCAATGCCGGTTGCCCGCGAGGTTAGGAAGGGGGGGCAACGGCAGGGGAGGGAGCAGAACACCGAGAGCGAGCACGGACCGAAGGGCAGAGCGGGCTCACGTTTCCCTTAAAAATAACTATAAGTTGAGGATTGTAGCTGCTGTAAACAAGTGAAAATGTTGGGACCACGCTTTCCATATATTCCGTCAAGGTATCATGTCTACGCCATGTTCTGCCCGATGCTATTGAGCGTAGTTTTCCCACATAATGTTATTGTTATAAGAAGTGAACCGCAACATTGTTTATGCATGATTGGGGAAGAATTCCCTCTTTTGTTCTGCCCGGTTGCTGGATTAATACGCTGCTATCAAATTCTATGCCAAGAAGCTGCTGAGCCGTGGGGCGACCCCACGGATTTTCCTTTTCTCCATCATCAGTTAATTCATTCTGGTCGTCACTCATGCGATGACAATTTGCAAACAAAGGCAAAGGGTAGACTGGAATGGTATTTATAAGCTTTGCAGCTCCAGTGATTGGCCGTTCACGGTGAGGGAGCGTCGGAAGCTAGGGAGAGGACATTCAATGCACCATCAGGCTTTGTGTGAATTAGTCAGTCATGTATCAAGCATGCTCATAGACCCGGTCCCTCTGGACGGTGTACCATCAACTGGCATACGGACGGCCCGTGAATCATCTGCTGTCACTCAGCCTTAATCATCATATTATTCGCGGCCATGCGGAGGAGAGCTGGCACACGCAGTATCGACCATTGAAGTTACCGCAACCAATCAACTATTTCTTGTAACGTTCACCTGATCTTCTTATTTGGTCATCACTTTTTGATCCTTCGTGATAATTTGATGGAATAATTGTTGTCATTTGCTGAGTAAAACATAGTCACCCAAAGTGCGATATAAATATTGCTATTTGATGTCCTAATGATTGCTCCACACAAGATCACATTGGTTAAAGGTCCTAATCCAACCCTAATTCCAGGGGAACAGCGCTTTCAATTGTATGTGGCTGAACGTATCACTGCAGTTTGCTCTTATTGACATAATAACCAGGTTTGACCACTACAGGAGAATGGAGCATCGGAACATCCTCTTCCATTCCCTGATAGTGGAGGTGCTCTAGTATTGGACTCCAGCAAATTGGATGTTAAAAACTCAATTTATGGATTTTGATACATTTTTTTGTGAGGAGGACCCAGGGTTTTCAGGACACATTTCTATTAAAATTGATCTACAAATACGGGCCAATAGTTTAGGGCAATTCAGGGAAATTCGTGATTTTGTGTGCCACAATGTATGCGTGCGCCCAGGAATGTATCTCGGAACCCTTCTTAAATACCTGTACAAGCGGTTGCCACTAAGAAAGAAAGAATGTTGCAAAGTCCGAAGAAAATGGTGCATGGACCTAAAGTAAATGGGGCCAGAATCACAAAGTGCTTGCAGTCATGAAGCCTATTATTCTACATCAAAGCTCATCCAGGGTCTGCCCAGAAATGGCTCCAAGTAAAGTAACCCATCACTGACACAAATTTTATATCAGAAGAACCTTGGTACATTAAATCATTGTACATCTGTTCCTGCTCCAAAACACATGTATACAAGAGCCATTTAGGACCTTTAAGGTTCCTCACGAGTCCTGAAACCGCAGAGATTGAAAGCAGCAAGTAGCGACGCATCCTACATTCATCCAGAAGATGATTCTAGTACAAGATGTAGGGAGAAGCGATTCCAGACTTGTAGGGGTTGTAAGATTCACACAGCAGCAAGATGGTAGAGAAACAGTCCTTGTAGTGAGGCCAAGCTATCAGAAACAAATGGAGTCCTTGTAACAGTGATTAGAGTAAGGGGTTGATTTATCATACGGTTTATAAGATCAAGTCACATAGTGCATAGTTAACAACAGGAACCGTCTTTTACTGTATCAGATTGATCAAAGTCGAAGGTCTCCGTTGTGTACTTGGAAACCCAGAGAGAGTTAGGGGGGCCCATACAGGTGGATCCTTCTAAATGATTACATGAATGTTGGGCTGCCTTCACCTAGTAAAGTAGACATTGGGCTCCACAATGCTGTGAATGATGAATGATTATCTGAGCCCGACTTCATTCATTCCCCACTTTTTCTTTCACAGGAAGAAGAAGGAAAATATTAACGGGCCGAACTTTGTCCTTCATCCCCCGTGCACCTGCAGACAAGCATCATCAATGCCCCAAATCCTGAATTATATAAGCCAACAGCCCGTACATGTAACGCACAGTTCCGATATCCACCATCGCACGGGCGTCGTGGGAGAAACAACGGTTTGTAAGGATATTTATACAAGCCCCCCCACTCTCTCTTTCCCGTTATCCTCCTGGGAGATTTTGATCTTTTTCGTTTTCCACTTCTGCTATCATGTTTGTAAAACCCATCCCATGAAATTTCTGAAACCGATCTCGATTAAATCTTTTCTATTTCCCCAAGTCCCTAAAACTGTCTCGCGAGCCAAAAAATGTCCTTCTTGTAACCTTTCCTTATTTTTCTTATGATTGCCAGATGTTTTTTTTCCGCCTTCTCATCAGCTAGTAAACTATCGGTCGTCCTTTTGCGGATGGGCGAAGTGTATTAAACTCAGGAGCGCGCAAAGTGTTATGCTGTTTTCCTGATGCAGCCGATAAGTATGCCACTTTTAAGATTATATTTCGTTTTCTTTACATGATTACGCAGGGAAGTGAAGCCCTCCGATGGACGCGTTCCTACAGCGGGGGATCTAAATTTTAAAGCGCATTTTGGGGTATGGTAAGTCTACAAAATGCACAAATCCTCTGCACTTACAAGTCATCATTTCTTGCAGAGCCGGCGGACTTACAGGATACTGTCTACAAAGGCACGAAGACTCGGCATGATATGCATTATTCTACTTGTACTATACATTGCCCTTGGGAAAATAACAGTAGGGCATTTGCTGCTTGGATTACATGAAACTCGAAGAGGGAGTTTGTAGTCTGTACCACCGGCGAGACACCTAGTCAGAAAAGGAGATGGGATAACACAATAGTATTTTCGCATAAGTGGATACATTTGAACATGTACTGATGGCATTAGCGTAATAGCCAAAATATTGGTTGGAGAAGGGAAATGACAAGTAGACTGCCACGATCTTGAGAAGACCCGAGGCCGCCCAAAATTTCGGGTTCGTACTGAAACGTGGCAGGTTTCAGACCCCTCAACCATGACTTTCATCAGACGGTCGGTCTGGGTTTAGTTTCAACCCCCCTCTCCTCCACGCGTTAAAGGTGCAGTGATTAAAGCTGCCGAGCTACCTTATTACCAAGAGGGTGAGCAGGGGGCGGCTATTTTTGGAGGACCATCATTCCCCCATGCTCAGTGGGAACAAGACCCTCACCAAAATGACTGATGAAATGTTAGCGCCTGCTGTTGTGGTTCGTACTGAACTTTGCCGGTTAATTTCCCCCAACCCCGACCCTGAACTTGATCAGAAGGACCGAATTGGGTCATCCATTGTTTGTTTTTTAAATATGCAAGCGATTAAATGCCCGATGGAAGCTTCATAGGGGTAATAGAGAGGTTGCAAGAAGTTGTGACTGTGGCTCTATTGCTATGTGGCTACTCAGGGGAACTTGTAGTTACCCCTTCTTTTGTTCATTGAGGGTTCAGAGTGGACATTATTTAAAAATATGATTTATCTATATAATATTCACTATGGCATTATTATGAATGTATTTCATTTTTAACTATCTATTGTTGTTTATTGATGTTCTTTATTATGCAGGACATTATGTAGATTGTACGAGCTCTATAGAATTCACAGGTCATTTGCATACAGCTTTAGGACCCCATTGCTTAGGTTTCCAGGCATGTAGAGGGACAATGAAGGGATAGAGGCAATGCTCTCTAATGGCAGTTTATGAAAATATATTTAGTTTAGGGGGTTATTTTGCATGACGGGTTCTCTTTAAAGTCATTCAGAGACAGTCACCACTTCCTTCTTTACGATTCTTTTCTCTTTATAGGGGACAACAGTGATCCCGTTCCTATCCTCTGTACTGTCTGATCCCACCCAATGGGAGACCCCTGAAGATTTCAACCCTGGACATTTCCTGGACGATGAGGGTCAGTTCCGGCTGCGTCCGGCATTCATGGCGTTTTCTGCAGGTGAGTCGCTCACTATGGGGGAGGGGTTGGGCTGTAATAATATATTACACTACAGT
Organism: Engystomops pustulosus; assembly: GCA_019512145.1. NCBI lineage: Eukaryota > Metazoa > Chordata > Amphibia > Anura > Leptodactylidae > Engystomops > Engystomops pustulosus. Next base: position 1,237,216 of record CM033651.1, read on the forward strand.
AATAACCAGCTTCATACCTTCTCTACCAGGGAAGCGGATCTGTGCTGGAGAGAACCTGGCCCGTATGGAGCTCTTCCTGCTCTTCTGTGCTCTGCTCCAGAAGTTCTCCTTCACTCTCCCCCCGGGGACCGAACGTCAGGACTGCAGGAAGCTGAAGCAGAACAAGTTCAAAGCTTTGTTTTTCTCCCAAATCTGTGCCAAACCTCGGCCCGGATCCTCCACAGCCTGACCAGAGGGGGAGTGAGGTCCCACTGAGGAGGACTCTGTTTTAGAGATTCTGGGGTCAGGGATGATTGGAGTGATACATTGCATGTGATAGGGAAATTAAATTGGGAGTAGAGATGAGTGGCCCCGATGTTTCTCTCTTGGGCTCAGCCCACGCAACCATGTCATATTGCCGGCCAAACAGACAATCCAGCAAATTGACGTCACTAGCTACTAGTCATGGCTACGATTGACCAAGGGGTTCAATTTTCTGGATTGGCTGTTCGGCCACCAATCTGAAAATAGGTCCAGGTTACACGGACCAAAACCGAACAGAAACATCAGGTCCCCTCATCTCTAATTGTGAGCTCATAGGAGTCAGGGATGTTGATACATTGGGGCACATCTACTTACCCATCCGACGACAATGCTCTGTGCCATGATTCATTAAGATCCTGCGCCTGATATCCTGCATGTGTCACTTCCCCGCTCAGGTCCCTGGAGTTCACCTTCTTCTTCCTGGTGCATGTAAGTGCATTGTCCGTGTATAATGCGCTGTGCGGGGAGTCACTAAGATCCTGCCCCCGCCTGGCAGCGGAGCACCAGCTCCATCCCAAGATCCAACTAACATAGTTTTAACTGCAGCACCTTTAATCTACTACTAGTTCACTGCCTCCATACATGGTCCCCTTATCAAACGAGCTGTGTCAGGCAGAATTTTGGGTTGTTTTCATGGCTTCCACATCAAACTTGTTAACTTTGTCGCCACCCTGCTGTGTAATCCACAAAATATACTGGCAAACTTTTATCATTTACCGATATTATTTGAGTGCTTCTTGCTCACCTCCTTTGGTTCCTCTCTGCCACCCATTGGTTTTAAGCCTGAGTCCATTTGGGGTATGTTGCCAAGACACTCTCTAGCCTGCCGCTGCTGCCGCTGCCTCTGCATGCCGTCCCCTATAGTGTCAGGGTCAATTATTGGATGTTTTAGATGCTATCTAGCTTCATTCTGTCACTCTGTCATGGCCATGCTGTTGCCCATAATTTTGGCATAATGGTGCGATTAAGCAGCCTCAGAGGCATCCATGCATGCTGCCCCTGCTGTTTCCTGTCCATTTCCGTGGTGTTTCCATCCTTTTCTGAGCTTCCCAGGTGTTTGGCCAAGCTTCCCTGTGCAGAGCCTTGGTCCCCTTGAAAAATGCTCGAGTCTCCCATTGACTTCAATGGGGCTCGTTATTCGAGACGAGCACTCGAGCATCGGGAAAAGTTTGTCTCGAATAACGAGTACCCGAGCATTTTAGTGCTCGCTCATCTCTAATCTCTACACATAGACCAGCAGGAGACAGGCATTTTTGCAAAAGTCTCAAGTCATGCCTCTGGCTTTGAACGGTGTTGCACTAGCAGAAGTTCTATGTGCAACATCCCCCACCGGGGCCAATGCATTTCTTGGGGCCTGGAGACAGCTGGGGCCCGGAATACCGGAGTGGCTGGCGGTTGTGGCCTAGGGCACGCTGATGTCATGATGCTTGGTATGGGGACCGGAGGGCTGTCCTACAGTCTGGAAGGTCTCCAGCAGGTGGTGTTGGCAAGAAATGATATAGAGGGAGAGGCTGAGGTACTGGTTCTCCCTGGGGCAGCCCTTAGAGTCTGTAGTATGTGTCCCTGGTAGATGGATGGGGCGCCCTTGGTGGTGATACAGCTGTAGCAGGGACCAGACGGAGGCAATGTTGTGCATAAAAGTAACTTACAGTTCTTTATTCAACCAACGGTAACAACACGCCAAACGAGTCTGTACAAGTGCAGGACTGGAGTGATCTTGGAGAGGAACCTCAGGAGTTGTCTCACCAGCCTGGATGCAGGGGCAGGCTGGGATGTAGCTGTGTCCAATCCTGGAAGCTGCAGATTTGTCCTGTGACGGTTCAGTGTTAGCCCTGAAGGTGGGCTAACACTCTGTAGCTCTATCGTGGGAGCTGAGGCCTAGGAGGCCTGTGAGCAGAGCATGTGCTCAGTGAGATGCTTCTCTGTCAAAAGCTGGATCCAAGAGCTAACTCCTCCCCTGACTAAGGGTTTAGTTACTCCCTAGTCAGGTGGTCTCCTTCTCCAATCACACTTCACTGGATGAAAACATTAACATTCCTTTAACCCTTGCCTATCCAGGCAGAATCTACCGCTGCTCAATTACCTCTATATATCCTGGGTAGTAAAATAAGGCTTATTCGCAACTCTTCTGCCATGCACATTGGCAGGGATGTTCCATCTGTTTACACCAGAAGTGTATATAGCCCTGTGAGACTTTATAGCAGTGAAAAGTCTCAAAAAACTACTGACTACTTTGATATATTTTATGCCAAAAAGCCCAGCAAAACCAATGATAAATACCCCTCTAAATGTTTTCTGGCATAACATCAGTGAAATAATCGATAATTTGGGCATGAAGGGGTTGGTGGAAGGGGTGGGCACTTAGTTTTAGCGTAGTTTTGCTCACTGGACGCACCAGACCCAAGATACATTACGTAACGAAACACACATCTTTTTGCACACAGATCTTTTGCTTTTACCCATGTCTTAGGTCGCGGGATCTCTCGTGGTCGCGGGATCTCTCGTGCTCCTCTCCGTGCGCTAGTGCAGCTGCAATCTCACTTACCTGTCCCGGCGCTCATGCGCGCATGTCCCATTCTCCTAGGGCCTTTGCGTGCCAGCTCCCAAAGATTTGAAGGGCCAGTGCCCCATTGATTGGCCATTCCCAAAATCCCTTATAATCCTGCCTCTCCATTCACACCCCACCAGATCTTTGTGCCGTATAGCCATTGAGAAAGCTTGTCCCTGATGCCCTGTGTTTCCTCTGCGATTTCCTGTTGTGACCCCGGTTTTCGATCCCTTCCTGTCTGCCCTGACCTAGCACTACGTCCCCGACTCTGATCCTGTGCTGCCTGTCTCAACCTCCTGCCTGTCCCAGACCACGAGCTTGCCTTACAATTCTGTACTTCGCCTTGACTGCCACCATGAACAAGTCCAACTGTACTACTGTAATGATCTTTACACTATACGTACTTGCACCCAATGACCTGAATTTTTCTTCAACTTGAAAGTGCACCTTCTCACAGCATGCTACTCATTTCTCCTATATATCTCTATTATCTGTGTTTAATGACTGTACAAATATGAATTTGACAGACTGATCATTTAGGAAGTTGTCCCCACTCAATAGTTCTTACCGTAGGTGCACTACAACTGCGAGAGACAGAACCGAAAAAATAAATCAAGAAAATCTCATTGTATGAATTTTAAATAATTCTTTTTTTATTGTTTGAAATAAGTATTTGACTCAATAGAAAAGCAAAACTTAATATTGGGTCCAGATAAAGTAGTCCTTGTACTTTCCACTGCAACAGGAACTCTGGCCTCCTACTTCACACATATCTTCCCAAAATATTTCAGGTCTTGAATCTGTGGTTTGGCAACATCGATTTTCAGCTTCCTCCATGACTTTGGATTAGGTTTTGGTCTGGATAATGTTGAGGCCACTCCACTAGAAATGCTTCTTACAGAGCCGCTCTTTAGTTTCCTTGACTGTTTGTGCCATTGTTATGTTGGAAGACCCAGACCCGACCCATCATCTATGCTCTTACTGAGGATTTTGTTGGCCAAAATCTTCCAGTACATGGCCCCTTCCATTCTTTCCTCAATATGGTGCTGTTTTTGCCTTTGCAGACAGTGGGGCACATTCAAAGGTCTTGATGGTAGCACATAGAACTGGAAAGGTTGGAAATTGATAAGTGCCACTACAATATCCCCAGGGCACATTCATTTACCCAGTCCCTCAGAGTTCTCGAAAGTGCATTGTCCGTGTATAATGCGTTGGGCGGGGAGTCACTAATATCCTGCGCCCGATATCCTGCATGTGTCGCTTCCCCGCTCAGGTCCCCGGAGTTCAACTTCTTTTTCCCGGTACATGTAAGTGCATTGGTCCAATTTTAATCTTAAATCCTGCGTTCAGTCCGAATCAGTCGAATCGCCCACAGCACAATCCCTGATTTCCGTCGCATTAAAGCCGGTACCACTGTGCCAAAATCTGATCTCATGCGACACAATCTCCTGCTAAATCCCTGTTCCAGCGGCGCGAATCCCGAAAAACCATGAACAGTCCGACGAAAGTCATGTGAAAGAAAACATAAAATCATGGTATACAGTCAACAGTAACAATTAACAATACAGTATTTTTATTATTTACAGAAGCACAACAGGTTATTAGGTATACAGGCTAACAGGAACGAAAATGGTTAACATATTGACCAAAGTGGACACTGCACCCACCCACCCAGTAGTCAAACTGGGGTCCCCTGGACTATCGTATGTCAGAATAGGTAGTGGGTGTCTAATTCTCTCTCCTCTCCGTACCTCTCTCTGGGGTAAACTAGTATTTCCTTGCCCTAAACTAGGATTGTCTGTCATGGGGAGTGCTGGTGCTGTTGGTGTTGGAGAGCTAGAACATGAATCATCCACGGATACAGATTTAGGCACAAATTCAGGAATTTGAGGATTCATGGGTCTCCAGGAGAGAGAAGGTACTGGTGAATTAGAAACTTCAGGTGCCACAGTCCAATCGCTCTCGGTAGTATCAGGAAGCTCAGAGGGAATGTGGACCATGGGCTGAGGAGAATCACAGGCTGAACTTAAAGGGGTTGGCCACTTTTCAATAAATCTGTTCCTTTAGACACGGCTCTGATGTCCTTTACCGGGTGTCTTCGCCTCCTGTGAGAAGCCTCAGCCTTTCCTTGTTATTCAACATGCTGCACTTTGCACTCCAACATAAGCTTCCTGTTCTCATTCAGAGTGCAAAGAGTCTGCACACAGAATAAAAGAAGCATCGGGGATGATGAATGAATTGGTTCACTAATCAATCCAATCACGTATTTGTGGGAAGCACATACAGGTGGTCTCCTGGGGTCAAGCTATCGCTCAAGCGGGTATAAACATGGGCCAGTGAGAACGTGAGGCAACAAGTGCCTTGAGAGCTGAACGCTTAGAAAAGCAAATTGGTGGCCTACCCGTCTCTTACAAAAGTCCTTGCCCTCCATTGCCAACTACGGGAATAGATTCGCGGGGACAGAAGAACTATTACACTACTCCCGCAACGTTTCTACGAGTATGGAAACGAAACCCATCGCTCTTAGTCATAATGAGACGATAGCGCAAAATGTGAGAAATACTACATGGCCTTTAACACTCCTTGCCTGCCATCTCTCGAATTCCCAGGCGGAATAGTAGCCTTAGAGCAATACCTCTCGGATTATAATCTTCCTAAAATTGTCATACGAATGCACTGGCGCCCTGAATCAGGCATAGAGAAACCCCCAAGAATTCCCAATGGGAAATCTCCAAAAAGGACCCTGACTCTATATGCCTAGGTGTTCAATGCCTTTATGTGGTTCCCCAACTACCTGCGGCTATGCAGCCTCCTTATAACGGTTATCCTGAACCAGGAACGGATCCACGGATGGTACACGTTTTGCCCTAAATCTCTCTGACACTTCTAGGGTTACCCCCCTTTCGCTATCAGGTCCCTGGAGTTCACCTTCTTCTTCCTGGTGCATGTAAGTGCATTGTCCGTGTATAATGCGCTGTGCAGGGAGTCACTAAGATCCTGCGCCTGATATCCTGCATGTGTCGCTTCCCCGCTCAGGTCCCCGGAGTTCTCCTTCTTCTTCCTGGTGCATGTAAGTGCATTGTCCGTGTATAATGCGCTGTGCGGGGAGTCACTAAGATCGTGCACCCGATATCCTGCATGTGTCGCTTCCTCATTCAGGTCCCTGGAGTTCACCTTCTTCCTGGTGCATGTAAGTGCATTGTCCGTGTATAATGCGCTGTGCAGGGAGTCACTAGGATCGTGCGCTCGATATCCTGCATGTGTCACTTCCCCGCTCAGGTCCCCGGAGTTCACCTTTTTCTTCCTGGTGCATGAAAGTGCTTGGCTTTAGGTTAAATCCCGCGGTTTGTCTGAATCCATTGGATCGTCCGACACCCCCCCCCCCCCCCCCCCTGTGTCGCATGAAAGCCGGCGCGATTGTGCCAAAATTCTATCGGGTGCGCCAAACCCCCTATTAAATCCCTGTCCCAGTGGCACAAATAGAAATTGTCAGGATGTCCGACGAAAGTGAGGTCCACGGGGCCCTTAGTAAATGAGCCAAGGTGTCTTTTGTAGTGATGGGAATTACGTCTCATTAGACTCCACTCACAAAGAAGAGTCGGCTCTTCTCGCTCCTAAATGGCTCCCTATTAAATGTGTAATAGGGAGCTGCAGTTCAGCCAGTCCCTCATGCCATACCACTTTTAACCCGATTGTACCGGGTTAAAAGTGGCGTGGTGAGCTGGTTAGGGGCGGGGTTATGTGAGCCATCGATTCACCATCACAAGTGCAGGAAGGATCTTTAAGTGTGGCCTATCAGTTCCCTTTAGGCCCACACAAGGTAAGTAACATGCTGCATACTGATACTTGTAGTTCTACCTGCATTCTTTCTACTCTGCGTAATGTATAGAGATATCTATTGTGTGTACTGTGTTGCTCTTTTATCTCGATCCACATCTGTGTCTCGGTTGGATACATGCTACCAGGATGGTTCCTCACCCTATTTAAATATTTTATATTAAAGGAGAACTGGTGGCAGCTTAATTGGGTTGATAAGGTTCTGTTTCACTGAGGCTAGTGAAAAGGGTCTTTCAGCCATTCAGGGTTGTGATTTATTGTTGTGCCATATCCGGACGTTGTGTGAACAACACTTAATTACTTCTTGCGCCTTCCAGAACCCATGTGTACTGGGAGTGTTTATAATTGACCTTGTGTACCCTTCAGGGGTCATTATGTCACATTTTCCTTCAGAACCTGCCAGGACCTTAACCTTGTATTGATAAATACTATCATAAGGTCTTGGCAGGGCGATTGCTCATGGACACATAGAGATCACATGATCTGCGGCCATTTTTTGGTCAGGAATCTCTGGCTGAATCAGAGCAGAACTATCAATAGTTGTAAATTGGTAAATTACCTAATATCCTGCCCCCCTCCACACGTACACACACATTACAAAAAACAAGAGGTAAAGTGGCCGACCCCTTTAAGTACAAACCTAAAGAACCTATCCTGTATGTAACATGGGGACTAGCTGTAACTTTAACACTGCCTTTTATTTTGCGGCAGAGAGATTCTACAATGATTACACCTGAATACACATGTTACCAGGAAGGAGACGCGGTGTGACACATTGCCTTTGGGACAAGTAGAGTCAGGTTAGGATTGTCCAACGTGGAGAAATGCTTCTAGTATTCTGCCTTTCTCTTTCATCTAAAAGTCCTGCATTATGTAATCCTCCTTATGTAATGAAAGGAAACTGTGGAAGCTCTGACAAGTGCCTATATACTGTACCGTACTGTGGTATATAGCAAGCTACCATCAGACCTCCATGATTCTAGACTTCCCCTTACCATGGACAGGTGTGTCCATCCTTCTCCAATAGGAATATGGATGGCTCAAGAAGATTCCCAATTCTCTGTCATCTCGATCTTACATTTGTGTTACTTGTAGGGTCGCTCATTGCTTGGGTTTCATTATTTTTTAGCTATTTGCCAAATTCGAACAAAGATAAGTTTAAGGTTTATCTTTTGGTGCTTACTTTATGATCAATGGGGGTTGAACAGCTTGGACCACTCTGATCAGGAAGAAAAGGGTCTAATGTCTCTCTACATGAAAGTACGAATGTTCACGGCACTTCATTCACCTTCATGTGGCTGCCGAAAATAAGCACTTTTACTTGCTTTCTCCAACAGTCCCATAATAATGTAGGGAGTGACAACAGGTGCGCTCAACCTTATGCTCCATCTATAAAATGGATATAGAACTCCCATTCTCATGATTGGAGGGGGTCTTCAGCAGGCACATCCCCCCACCACCACCACCACCACCATGAAGGAATTGATGACCTATCTTGTTTAGGAATGGGAAGAGGTAAATGTCATTGGCTATCTATGACAGTCCAATAAAAACATATGGAGTGTCAGTAAGCGTGCTCGACCTGATGCTCCAAGTGGCACATGAGTCTCATAGTTCTATGACCAGTGGAGGCCAAAAGGCCGGTTAATTGTTACCGTGCTGATAGTGATACATTGTAAACTTTGACCTACTTGTTGATATTTTTTAACTATTTCCATGTTTATTATTTGCTAGTTCAGTTTTGGCTGTTTTGTGTAATCATTGTTGGACCATTGGATGTTCCTCTATTAATTCCTTCTTTTGATTTCGCCACATAATGCACAACATGTTATCCATTTCATGCCCTGCCAGTTGGATCTTCTATCTGGAATGAAATATGTACCAACTGTCTCCCTATTATCAGACCAGGCAGTCATTTGCTACAGAAATGGCTTTTTTGGCGCGCTCGCTACGTCTTTGTGTTCTTTTTATAAACATGAAATTTAATTAACGCTTTGTTGGATGTCGAGCAACAGGTTCAAGAGATGCATGTTAATAATGAGATGTTACTAATGGGATAGGAGAGGGGAGAAGTAACTGTACAGCATATAATTCAATTACCTGTGTAATCTGCTGCCCATATTGAGTTTATGATGACACATCTGCGCGGCGCTCATTGTGAACTCTCCGTTCATTGATTCGCGCTGCGCTGTCACTGCCAGCTCAATCTTGTTTGTACAGCTTGTGGAATCGCTTAGGGGGGAGCTAAAGTCTTATTAGGGAGACAAGCCCCATGGCTTTATCCAGGAGAGGGCAGAGATTAAAAGAAAAGTCACTTAATCCTCCCAGTTCCAGCACAGTGCATCTCCATGTCTCTAATCTGCAGTCAGAGATTTGGCACTGATAACGCACCCACTTGGCACCCCATGAGCCCCCTGGGCTGTAACAATCTGCAGATACATTTACACATGTGTAAGCATTACATCAAATTTTTCATAAGTCAATATTTTTGTCCATATATATTAATGTCAGAACTCACTAATTTATCTGAATGGGATCAGTTTTCAGGATTCTGTGCTGCAAAACCACACCCAGAGCTACCTTTCAGGATCTTTCCTTCGGGAAAGCTGGGTGTGAGTTTGAGCTCATTTTGGGTGTAGCTATGGCTTGAGTCACAGACGGCTGAACCAGTCAGTGCTGGGGGCGGTGTCCATTACTCCCTTTATATTCTGCCCAGTTCCTTCAGAGTGCGCTGGTTATTACAGTCCTACTCCTTGCCTTGCTTGTGCTATTGCTACTTTTCTATGTATCCAGCTTCAGCTTTGCTTATCAACCATTGACCCAGTTCTGTTTGATGCTGCTTGTCTGTCTGTATCTGTTGTTTGTCCCTTCGTGTTGTGTTTCTCCTGGCATGACCCCGCTCTCCCTGTCTCTGACTTTTTGGCTTTCGCTCTTCTTCTGTGTTCTAGTGTGAACACTGGTCTATCTCTGATTTCCTATTACCTGTCCACTCCACCATCCAGCGGCTGCCAGATGAAGTAAGTTTTTCTGTGTCACCTTGCAGGGTCACTCGGGGTCCGGTAGTAAGGTTTGCAGGGTCGTCCTTGTCAGGGCGGTTTTATCTCCTGTAGATGGGGTCATAGCCTGCGGGGACATTGCAGGGTTAGTTCACCACCACCAAGTCTAACAGCTCGCTCCAAGTCTGGTTAAAGTTGCGCTGTTGCTGGACAGGTTCATTACAACATATATCAAGCTTTGCCCATTTTATGGCTTCTATTCTGGAATTTCTAGCAGCTGACCCCTCTGCGGCTCCTATCAGTAATTTGCTGTTGTCTCTGAGGTGCGGGGTAAGGACTACCTACTGCTATCATTTCTGCCCTTCATTGCACAGGGATTACAGGAAGTCTAATTCTCTTAAACAAGTACCGACCTTTACTGAGCAAATTAAAGGGTCATATAGAAACTTTTTTTTTGCAGTAAAGGTCCTCTACGCTCCCTCATTTGTACGTCTGCTCACCCCTCCCCTCCACACTCCATAGATATGAAAAGTAAATGTATTTGTAATAAGTCCTACTTTGCTTGTGCTGCTGTATGGTAATGGTCAATAAGATGAAAGACACGCATAGTAAGCCCTAGAGTTAAACCCACCGAGCTTTCCCTACCTAATTAACTATCCTAGCCTAGATGATAGGTGACAACTGGTCAATGTTCCCTTTCTGTGCCAAAGTGAAAACACTGATAAATTAAAGGACAAATAGAAGAATGGGCGTATCACGCATTGAATATTTGTCAAGACCAAGAGGACAATGCAGTAAAGAATCATGAGACAAATGGATGGTCAGAACACAAGAAATGTTCAGAAGATCAAAAAAAGTCCATAAAATGCTAACAAACCCCCAAGAAGACGTATAGCAAGCAATAGGAAGTGGGCAGACAACCCTCTTATGAAATAGCAGAGTCCCGGTCCAGAAAGGATTGGACTTCTCTCCTGACATCCAGGGAAACCAGACGAGCAGGGGAAGAATGTGAGCAGAGGAGGCATCTATATGTTACAAATAGCTTACACTTCTGTAGCCCAGAACAAATCCAACAGAAGTCAATGGCAGACTATTGCAAGACAGAATGCAAACTAAGTACAAAATCACAGTCAACAGGGCGTGTTCTGGTGTACTTTACTAGCAGAGGCTGGAGCTGAAGCCCGAAAGGGCCGTGTGGCATCCTTGGCGATCTCCATCAGCTCCACAAGATGAATGGAGCAGAATGGACATGGCCGACGTCTGCTCTACTCATCTCAGGGAGCAACGAGGGGTCTGGTGGAGGTACCTCGGATCCCCGTTCTCGTGATCTGGTTTGGTCTCATCACTAAAGCCCCCATTAATCAGCAAGTTAGACCCTACCCTGTGGATAGGGCCTAAATTGTTTAGTGAGAAAACCCCTTGATGGGTAGAGGATGAATGCGGCTACGTGTCTATTATGGGAGAACTTCTTTATGTAATAAACTTAAGTAATCAGGTTGTGTTACATAATTTCTAGTCAATTCTTTTTCAACCGGGCCAAGTACATAATTTTCTAAATAAAACATCATGTTGTGCCTATGAATAAGGAAAAAACGTAAGTTTCCTTATTGAGTTACAAAGAGGAAACAATATTTAATCTACAGGTAGGACACGTTCAATAGATGCTTGTCCACCTCCTCCACCTCTGCGTATTCTAAAGATCTCTGGAGGGGGCGTACAAGAGGGGTCAATTATAATTACAAGCACCATTGTGCCGGCTGTTATAAGACTATGAGACCCAGTAACAGCTTCGGAGATGCCCAATACCACAGGGAGAAGTTTTAAAGGAAACCTACCACTTGGGATAGGGCTTATAAGCAGGACGTGTGCACATGCGCACCATGCACGCGACCATGTGTGCATCTGAATAGGAAGTGGTAGCGTGCATGTTGCGCCGAGCGCGGACCTCGGTGCGGGGAAGCTAGTTCCGATATAAACATTAATAAAGCGATTAAATGCTTTAAAACACTTTAAAAACATAACGAAGATAAGTGCCGGCACCAGCTCACCCTGAGCTGGTGCACGGCATGTGCTGCTTATAAGCCCTATCCCAAGTGGTAGGTTTCCTTTAATAGTAGCGATGAATGATTCTGGCAACTGTCCCCCGGAGGTCCACGTGAAGCCTTTGCACCGAGTCTCTGATCTCGTAGATTTCTAATTATATACAATATATAATTATTAAGTGTAGAAATGTCATCTCTATAGAATCTAATAAAAAAAAAAAGTTTGATATTCTTTTGCAAACTCTGAAGAGTTTCATTCTGTAAATAGAGCGGCTTCATCATTACCCTGAAATCTATTGCTTCTAATGAGGAGAACAAAACATCACCTAATAGCTGATAATTTTACCCGGAGAGACGAAGCGCTCTGTCGTCTTATGCAAATTACCCCGGATTGTAAAAGAGATACAAGTGTGACAGACGCAGCAATATTTTCTGCCACTTTCCCTGTTGTGAGACACTGAAGGGGTTAACTGTGGATGGGCGGTATGTTTCCCCCAGGTTTTGCTTCTATGCAAGGCCTTAGTGCTGAGGTGGGTTTGTCCAGCACCTTGGACACAGGTGATGGGAACAGCCTAATTAGCCTGGATAAAATGACTCAGCAGAGTTGAGTGGGTTGTCTCTCTGTGGAAGGAGGCTGAGAGGACACAGCTCTGACCTGTGGGTCTGGAGCAGCCACGCGATCTTTTGTTTAGTGTGAGCTAGTGGACTATTGTGTATAGTTAGCACCCTGACGGGTAGGTTTTCTTTTGTTTATTCAAATACCTGAATGTAAAGGCTGGTTTTATTTTGCTGCAATAAACGCAGGCGAGACCTGTTTGGACTGTACCCTGGTGTCCCTGTCTTGAACTGCATCCCAGCACCCCGCTACCACGGTCTCTACTGGGCCAAATCCCCACACTGTATATTTTTGTCATTATGAAGTAAAGATCGTCTGAATATCTTTTTGTTTCCTTTTATGCGGTTTTTAAAAGTCTTTTTTTTAACTCATTGATGCCAGTGGTGGAGGTGTCATCTTTCTCCATGCGTTATACATCACATACTGTATTTTTCATGTTATTAATAAGAGGTTAGTGATAATCTTGTTTCAAGGCTTGTGGTCTATAGTGGCTGAGCAAGTGATCACTAGCACCTCTGGGGTTGACTAAGGGGTTAACAGTGATATCTATTATGCAGCATATATTGTTAGGATGCTTGTAGACTAATATCTAATACAGCAAGTACGGGAAGTATTCAGACCCCTTTACATTTTTTACTCTTTGTTTCATTATAGCCAATTGGTTTTTTTTTTCTTGGTCATTAATGTGCACTCTGCCCCCACCCCCGTAATGTGCACTCTGCCCCCACCCCCGTAATGTGCGCTCTGCCCCCACCCCCGTAATGTGCGCTCTGCCCCCACCCCAGTAATGTGCACTCTGCCCCCACCCCCGTAATGTGCACTCTGCCCCCACCCCCTGTAATGTTGCACTCGCCCAACACCCAGTAACTGTGACGCTGCCCCCACCCCCGTAATGTGCACTCTGCCCCCACCCCCGTAATGTGCGCTCTGCCCCACCCCCGTAATGTGCCTCGCCCCCACCCCCAGTAATGTGCACTCTGCTCCCACCCCCGTATACCGCATGTGCACTCTGCCCCCACACCAGTAATGTGCACTCTGCCCACCCACCCCAGTAATGTGCACTCTGCCCCCACCCCGATGTGCACTCTGCCCCCACCCCCGTAATGGCACTCTGCCCCCACCCCCAGTAATGTGACTCTGCCCCCCACCCCCGTAATGTGCACTCTGCCCCCACCCCAGTAATGTGCACTCTGTCCCCCACCCCAGTAATGTGCACTCTGTGCCCCCCCCCAGTAATGTGCACTCTGCGCCCCACACCCGTATAATGCTGCATCTCTGCCCCCCACCCAGCTAATGTGCCCTCTTCCCCCACCCCAGTAATGTGCCCTTCTGCCCACGCACCCCAGTAATGTGTCACTTGCCCCACCCCAGTAATGTGCACTCTGCCCCCCCGTAATGTGCACTCTGCCCACACCCCCAGTAATGTGCCCTCTGCCCTACCCCAGTAATGTGACTCTGCCCCTACCCAGTAATGTGCCCTCTGCCCCCCCCCCCCGTAATGTGCACTCTGCCCCCCCAGTAATGTGCACTCTGCCCCCCCCAGTAATATGCCCCCTGCCCCCCCCAGTAATGTGCCCTCTGCCCCATCTTAACAGAAAAACACAGAAATGTAAATATTTTTGCTAATTTTTTAAACAAGAAAAACTGAAATATCACATGATTATTAGTATTCAGACCCTTTGCTGTGACAAAATACTTTCCATTTCCTTCTGGGCCTCTTTGAGATGTTCTACCCCTTCACGGAGTCCAGCTGTGTTTAATTAACCTGATTAGACTTGATTAGGAAAGGTGCACACCTGTCTGTATATAAGACCTCACAGCTCATAGCGAATGTTAGAGCCTCAGGTCTAAGGAACTGCCCAAGGAGCTCAGAGACAGAATTGTGGCAAGGCACAATTCTGGCCAAGGTTACAAAAGAATTTCTGCAGGACTCAAGGTTCTTAGAGCACAGTGGCCTCCATAATCCTTAAATGGAAGAAGTTTGGGACGACAACAACTCTTCCTCAACCTGGTTGTCCAGCCAAAGTAAGCAATTGCGAGAGAAGAGCCTTGGTGAGAGAGGTAAAGAAGCCCCCGGGATCACTGTGGTTGAGCTCCATAGATGCAATAGGGAGATGGGAGAAAGTTCCACAAAGTCAACTGCATCCTCCACCAGTCGGGACTTTATGGCAGAGTCACTAATCACCAGGGGCTGAATACTTATCACATGGGAGATTTCAGGGTTTTTTTTTGTTTTCTGTCAAGAACAGGTTATTTGTAGTACAATAAGGAAAAGGTTATTCCATCACTCGGAACGAATCAGTAACTTCTGTATCTACGTGACAACAATGGTCTCGTGTTCAAAGTTGTCGGAGCCTAAAGTCAAAAGTTCCAACATTTTTATCATCTATCTAAGGCTACATTCACACTAACGTATGGAGGACGTATATAGGGCCAACGTATATACGGCCGATATACGTCCTCCATACACGTCAATGGGCGCACGGCGCCCTACGGGAGCGGTACGGTGCAGCACACGTGCGGCACCGTACCGCTCCGTACCCGGAAAAAGATAGGACCTGTCCTATCTTTTGCCGTAATACGGCGCCGTGCCCCATTACTTCCTATGGAGAAGGGTGGGGGTGAGCTGCGCTCACCTCCTCCTCCTCTCCCCGTGCACTGCCGTTGCCCGCTATGGTACGGAACGGGTGGGCAACGGCAGTGTGAATGTAGCCTAACACCTATATCTATCTACTTACCTAATTTCTATATCTATCCACCGTTTCCCTTCAACCTATAAAGTTGAGGATTGTCCTGTGTAAACAAGTGGAGTTGGCGACCACGCTTTCCATATTTCCGTCGATGCTATCATGTCTACATGTTCTGCCAGATGCTATTGAGCGTAGTTTTCCCACAAATGTTACTTGTTATAGAAGTGAACCGCACATTGTTTATTGCCTTGGGGAAGAATCCCTCTTTTTTCGCCCGGTCTGCTGGATAATACGCTGCACAAGTTCTATGCCAAGAAGCCTGCTGCAGCCTTGGGGGACAGGATTTTCCTTTTCCCATCCATCAGTTAATTCATCTTCTGGTCGTCACTCATGCGAGACACATTTGCAAACAAAGGCAAGGGACCTGCATGGTATTTATAAGCTTTGCAGCTCCAGTGCTTGGCAGTTCACCTGTGAGGGAGCGTCGGAGCTCGGAGAGGACATCTACAATGCACCATCAGTCTTTGTGTGAATTAGTCAGTCATGTATCAAGCTGCTCATTAGACCCGGTCCTGTCTGGACTGTTTACCATCACTGGCATCCGGACGGCCCGTAATCATCTGCTGTCACTCAGCCTTAATCATCCATTTATTCGCCTGCCATGCGGAGGAGAGCCTGGCACACGCAGTCATCGACCATTGAAGTTACCGCAACTCCCAATTCAACTCTTTCTTGTAACGTTCACCTGATCTTCTTATTTGTCATCACTTTTTGACCCTTCGTGAACTGATGAATAATTGTTCATTGCTGAAGGTAAAACATAGCACCAAAGTGCGATAAAATATTGATGTTCTGTCCTAATGATTGCTCCACAATATCACATTGGTAAAGGGTCCTACATCCAACCCCATTCCCGTGGAACAGCGCCTTTCTAATTGTCGTGGCTGAACTGTATCACTGCAGCTTTGCTCTTATTGACATTAATAACCAGGTCTGACCACTACACGGAGAATGGAGCTAGATACATCCTCTTCCATTCCCTGATCGTGGAGGGTGCTCAGTATTGGACTCCAGCAAATTGGATGTTAAAAACCAATTCTATGGATGTTTTATACATTTTTTTGTGAGGAGGACCAGGGTTTTCAGGGACACATTTCTATTAAAATTGATCTACAAATAAGGGCCCATAGTTTAGGGCAATTCAGGGAAATTCGTGTGTGCCACAATTGTCTTGCGTGCGCCAGGAATGTATCTCGGACCCTTCTTAAATACCTGTACAAGCAGTTTGCACTAGAAAGAATGTGCAAAGTCCGACAGAAAACTGGTGCATGGACCTAAGTAAATGGGGCCAATATCCACTAAAGTGCTGCAGCATGAAGCCTATTCAATTCTACATCCAAAGCTCATCCAGGGTCTGCTCAGCAATGGTCCAATAAAGTAACCCAAATCACTGACCAAATTTTATACTCAGAAGGACCTTGGTACATTAAATCCTTGTACATCTGTTCCTGCTCTCAAAACACATGTATACAAGAGCCATTTCTGGGACCTTTTAAGGTCCTCCAAGAGTCCTGAAACCGCAGATTGAAAGCAGCAGTAGCGACGCATCCTCCATTCTCCAATAAGATGATTCTAGTACCAGATGTAGGGAGCGATTCCAGACTTGTAGGGGCTGTAATATTCACACAGCCCAGGGTAGAGAACAGTCCTTAGTGAGGGCAAAGCTATCAGAACACAATGGAGTCCTGTAACAGGATAGTAAGGGGTTGATTTATCAAAGGTTTTATAAGATAAGTCCATAGTGCATAGTTAAAACAGACCGTCTTTTACTGTATCAGATTGATCAAAGTCGACGGTCCCGTTGTACTTGAACCCAGGAGCTTTAGGGGGCCCATAAGGTGTCTTTCTAAATGATACATGAATGTTGGGTGCCTTCACCTAGTAAAGGTCATACATTGGGTCCAATAGCTGTGAATGATGCTGATATATCTGAGCCGACTTCATCATTTCCCACTTTTTCTATTCACAGAAACTATAAAGGGCCGAAACTTTGTCCTCATCCCCCGGCACCTGCAGACAATGCATCATCAATGCACATCCATGCATTATCATAAAGCCACAGCCCGTACATGTAACGCACAGTTCCGCTTCCACCATCGCACGGCGTCGGGAGAACAACGGTTTTGTCAGATATTTATACAAGCCCCCCCTCTCTCTTCCCGTTATCCTCCTGGGTGTTTTGATCTCTTTTCGTTTTCCACTTCTGACTATCATGTTGTAAAACCCATCCATAAATTTCTGAAACCTATCTCTATAAATCTTTCTATTTCCCCAAGTCCCTAAACTGTCTCCGCGAGCAAAAATGTCCTTCTTTAACCTTTCCTTATTTTTCTGTGATGCCAGATTTTTTTTTCCGCCTCTCACAGCTATTAACTTCTGTCGTCCTTTCTGCGGATGGCGACGTGTATTACACCAGAGAGCGCGCAAGTGTTTGCTGTTTTCCTGGATGCAGCCTGTAAGTATCGCACTTTTAGATATTTTCGTCTTACATGTATAGCAGGGAAGTGAGCCCTCCGCATGGCGCGTTCCTACAGAGGGGGATCTAATATTAAAGCGCATTTTGGGTATTGTAATGTCTACAAAATGCATCAAATCCTCTGCACTTACACAGTCAATCATTCTGCAGAGCCGGCGACTTACAGATACTGTCTACAAAGGCACGAAGACTAGGATATGATTTATTCTATCTGTACTATTACATTGCCCTTGGAAAATACAGTAGGGCATTTGCTGCTTGGATTATAGAAACCTCGAAGAGGGAGTTTGTAGTCTGTTACCACGGAGACACATAGGTCAGAAAAGGAGATGGATACACAAATATTTTCGCAAAGTGGATACATTTTACATTCTTGATGCATTAGGTAATAGCAAAATGATTGGTGGAGAAGGGAGACAAAGACTGCCAGTAGTGTTGAGAAGACCCGAAGCGCAAATTTCGGGTTCGTACTGAACGTTGCAGGTTCAGGACTCAACCATGAACTTCATCAGACGGTCAGGTCTGGGTTTAGTTCAACCCCCCTCTCCTCCAGCGTTAAAGGTGCCAGTGATTTAAATGCTGCGAATACCATTATTACCAAGCTGGTGATGCAGGGGACGGCTATTTTTGGGGAGGACCATCATTCCCCCATGACATCATTGGGAACAACGACCCTCCCCAAAATGACTGATGAAATGTTAGCGCCTGTTGTGGTTCGTACTGAACTTTGCCGGTTAATTTCCCCCAACCCCGACCCTGAACTTGATCAGAAGGACCGAATTGGGCTCATCCATTGTTAATTATGCCAGCGATTTAAATGCCCCTGGAAGCTTCATAGGGGTAAATAGAGAGATTGCAAGACGTTGTGACTCGTGGCTCTATTGATATGTGGCACTCAGGGGAACTTGTAGTTACCCATTCTTTTGATCATTGAGGGTCTCAGCAGTTGGACCCCAAGACATGAGACATTATTAAAATATGATTTATCTATATAATATTCACTATGGCATTATTTATGCATTGTATTTCATTTTTAACTATCTATTGTTGTTATTGATGTTCTTTATATTGCAGACAATTATAGTATTATGTACGCGCTCTATAGAGGTATTATTTATGTGCTCAATAATGGTCAATATACCAAAGGTTTTATTTATGGATGCAGCCATTGTATTATTTATGCTATGTATTTACCTAATGATAGTAATATTTATTCACTCAATATTGGCATTATTTATGTACTTAGTATTATGTATGTTCTGTACATTGATACAATGTATGTGCCCAATGATAGTATTATGTATTGCACTCTACAGAAGTATTATTTATGTACTCAGTCTTAGTATTTAAGCAGTGTATATTGATACTATGTATTTACTCAATGATAGTGTTATTTATACACTCTATAGAAGTATTATGCACACAATCTCCTGCAGTTCAAACCGAGCAGCAGAAGACCACACCGGGTGCCACTCCTTTCAGCTAAGAACAGGAAACTGAGGCTACAATTTGCACAAGCTCATCGAAATTGGACAGTAGAAGATTGGAAAAACGTTGCCTGGTCTGATGAGTCTCGATTTCTGCTGCGACATTCGGATGGTAGGGTCAGAATTTGGCGTCAACAACATGAAAGCATGGATCCATCCTGCCTTGTATCAGCGGGTCAGGCTGGTGGTGGTGGTGTCATGGATCCATCCTGCCTTGTATCAGCGGGTCAGGCTGGTGGTGGTGGTGTCATGGTGTCTTTGGGCCCCTTGGTACAACGCCACAGCCTACCTGAGTATTGTTGCTGACCATGTCCATCCCTTTATGACCACAATGTACCCTGTAACATCTGATGGCTACTTTCAGCAGGATAATGCGCCATGTCATAAAGCTGGAATCATCTCAGACTGGTTTCTTGGACATGACAATGAGGTCACTGGACACAAATGGCCTCCACAGTCACCAGATCTCAATCCAATAGAGCATCTTTGGGATGTGGTGGAACGGGAGATTCGCATCATGGATGTGCAGCCGACAAATCTGCGGCAACTGTGTGATGCCATCATGTCAATATGGAGCAAAATCTCTGAGGAGCTTCCAGCACCTTGTTGTATCTATGCCACGAAGAATTGAGGCAAAAGGGGGTCCAACCCGTTACTAGCATGGTGTACCTAATAAAGTGGCCGGTGAGTGTATATGATTAGCATAGTGTCTGACATGGTGTGAACAGAGCCTAAAACTGCTCTATTGGTGCCGTATAAATTGATTGCTTTGGGTCACACATGCAATATTTTTAGTTTTCAGGCCATTTTAATAAATGAGACTTATTGTATAGAATTACCTTCTAGAAATGTTCTAGTAATATGAGCGCTGACATTTAGTGCTTGTTCTATTATGCAGCAATTGTTACTCAATATTAGAAAGAATGTTTTTAAATGAATGATAAATAACAAAAAGATGCAAATGTCTGAGTGCTCCATTCATGAAGGTTCTCCTGCCTCGTGTGGACACCCCCTGTTCCCTGGATGTGCTTTCACAGGATAATATAACGGCATTAGTTTCCCGTGAGATTTTTTTTTTCCATTTTCAATCCGAGAAGTAATCTAACATCCTGAATATGCTTATACGGGAGAAAAAAGGCCAATTTCTATCTCACTGGTGGATATTAAACACCGGAGATGACAGGAGTGTTGATGGCTTTCATGATGTGTCTTTCCCACCTCTAACGTCTCTCTAAAAGAGCAACTTGTGTTACATGTGAAATGTAATATATGCAAATGAGTTTTTGCTACAGTCCGTTCCTCTACAATAAAAGATATTACATTTCACATGTAACACAAGTGCTCTTTTAGAGAGACGTTAGAGGTGGGAAAAGACACATCATGAAAGCCATCAACACTCCTGTCATCTCCGGTGTTTACATCCACCAGTGAGATAGAATTGTCCTTTTCTCCCGTAAAGCATATTCAGGATGTTAGATTACTTCTCGGATTGAAAATGGAAAAAAAAATCTCACGGGAAACTATGCCGTTATATTCCGTGAAAGCACATCCAGGAACAGGGGGGGTCCACACGAGGCAGGAGAACCTTCATGAATGGAGCACTCAGACATTTGCATCTTTTTGTTATTTATCATTATTTAAAAACATTCTTTCTAATATTGAGTAACAATTGTGCATAAAGAAAACAAGCACTAAATGTCAGCGCCTCATATTACTTAACATTCTAGAAGGTAAATTCTATCAATAAGTCTCATTTATTAAAATGGCCTGAAACTAAAAATATTGCATGTGTGACCCAAAGCAATCAATTTATACGGCACCAATAGAGCAGTTTTGGCTCTTGTTCACACCATGTTCAGACACTATGCTAATCATATACACTCACCGGCCATTATAGGTCCACAATGCTAAAAGGGTTGGACCCCCTTTTGCCCCAATTCTTCGTGGCATAGATACAAACAAGGTGCTGGAAGCTCCTCAGAGATTTTGGTCCATTTTGACATGATGGCATCACCCAGTTGCCACAGATTTGTCGGCTGCACATCCATGATGCGAATCTCCCGTTCCACCACATCCCAAAGATGCTCTATGGATTGAGATCTGGTGACTGTGGAGGCCATTTGTGTCCAGTGACCTCATTGTCATGTTCAAGAAACCAGTCTGAGATGATTCCAGCTTATGACATGGCGCATTATCCGCTGAAAGTAGCCATCAGATGTTACAGGGTACATTGTGCTCATAAAGGGGATGGACAGGGCAGCAACAATACTCAGGTAGGCTGTGGAGTTGTACCAAGGGGCCCAAAGACACCATGACACCACCACCACAGCCTGAAACCGTGATACAGGCAGGATGGATCCATGACACCAGCACCACCAGCTGAGCCGCTGATACAAGGCAGGATGGATCCATGAACCCACCAGCACCAGCCTGAGCCGCTGATACAAGGCAGGGAGGATCCATGCTTTATGTTGTTGACGCCAAACTTCTGACCCTACCATCCGAATGTCGCAGCAGAAATCGAGACTCATCAGACCAGGCAACGTTTTTTCCAATTTCTACGTTCCAATTTCGATGAGCTTGTGCAAATTGTAGCTCAGTTCCTGTTCTTAGCTGGAAAGGAGTCGCCACCCGGTGTGTCTTCTGCTGCTCGGTTTGAACCTGCAGGAGATTGTGTGCATAATACTTCTATAGAGTGTATAAATAACAATATCATGAGTAATAAATAGTATCAATATAACTGCTTAATATAAGACTGAGTACATAAATATAATTCTGTAGAGTGCGATACATAATACTATCATGGGCACATACATTGTATCATGTACAGAACATACATAATACTAAGTACATAAATAAGTGCAATATTGAGTGAATAAATATTACTATCATTAGGTAAATACCTAGCATAAATAATACAATGGCTGATCCATAAAAAAACCTTTGGTATATTGACCATTATTGAGCACATAAATAATACCTCTATAGAGCTCGTACATAATACTATAATGTCTGCAATATAAAAACATCAATAACAACAAAGATAGTAAAATGAAAATACAATGCAAAATATGCCATAGTGAATATTATATAGATAAATCATATTTAATAATGTCCAACTGCTGAGACCCTCAATGAACAAAAAGAATGGGTAACTACAAGTTCCCATGAGTGCCACATATCAATTAGAGCCACGAGTCACAACGTCTTGCAACTCTCTATTTACCCCTATGAAGCTTCCAGGGGCATTTAAATCGCTGGCATAATTAAACAATGGATGAGCCCAATTCGGTACCTTCTGATCAGTTCCGGGTCGGGGTGGGGGAAATTAAACCGGCAAAGTTCCAGTACGAACCAAACAGGCGCTAACATTTCATCAGTCATTTGGGGAGGTCGTTGTTCCCAATGATGTCCTGGGGGAATGATGGTCCTCCCCAAAAATAGCCGCCCCCTGCATCACCAGCTTGGTAATAATGGTATCGCGAGATTTAATCACTGGCACTTTAACGCTGGAGGAAGAGGGGGGTTGAACTAACCCAGACCTGACCGTCTGATGAGTTCAGGTTGAGTCCTGAACCTGCAACGTTCAGTACGAACCCGAAATTTGCGCTCGGTCTTCTCAGCACTACTGGCAGTCTTTGTCATCCCTTCTCCACAATCATTATTGCTAGTACCTAATGCATCAAGAATGTAAAATGTATCCACTTTGCGAAAATATTTGTGTATCCATCTTCCTTTTCTGACTATGTGTCTCCGTGGTAACAGACTACAAACTCCCTCTTCGAGGTCTATAATCCAAGCAGCCAATGCCCTACGTATTCCAAGGGCAATGTAATAGTACAGATAGAATAAATCATATCCGAGTCTTCGTGCCTTTGTAGACAGTATCTGTAAGTCGCCGGCTCTGCAGAATGATTGACTGTGTAAGTGCAGAGGATTTGATGCATTTTTGTAGACATTACAATACCCAAAATGCGCTTTAATATTAGATCCCCCTCTGTAGGAAACGCGCATGCGGAGGGCTCACTTCCGCTATACATGTAAGACGAGAAATCTAAAAGGCGATACTTACAGGCTGCATCCAGGAAAACAGCAACACTTGCGCGCTCTCTGGTTGTAATACCG
Source organism: Engystomops pustulosus (assembly GCA_019512145.1). Classification (NCBI taxonomy): domain Eukaryota; kingdom Metazoa; phylum Chordata; class Amphibia; order Anura; family Leptodactylidae; genus Engystomops; species Engystomops pustulosus. The sequence goes on from CM033651.1 coordinate 1,260,396, forward strand.
TCGCCCCGCAGAAGGAGACAGAAGTTATAGCTGTGAGAGGCGACAAAAAAAATTGGCATCACAGAAAAATAAGGAAAGGTTAAAGAGGACATTTTTGCCGCGGAGACAGTTTAGGGACTTGGGGAAATAGAAAGATTTATAGAGAATAGGTTTCAGAAGAAATTTATGGAGGGTTTTACAACATGATAAGTCAGAAGTGGAAAACGAAAAAGAGATCACAAAACACCCAGAGGATAACGGGAAGAGAGAGGGGTGGGCTTGTAAATATCTGACAAAACCGTGTTCTCCCGACGCCGTGCGAGGTGGAAGGGAACTGTGCGTTACATGTACGGGTGTGGCTTATGAGAATGCATGGATGGCATGATGATGATGCATTGTCTGCAGGTGCCGGGGATGAGGACAAAGTTTCGGCCCTTTAAGTTTTGTGATAAGAAAAAGTGGGAATATGATGAAGTCGGTCAGATATCAGCATCATTCACAGCTATTGGGACCAATGTAGACCTTTACTAGGTGAAGGCACCCAACATTCATGTATCATTTAGAAAGACACCTTATGGGCCCCACAGCTCCTGGGTTCAAGTACAACGGGACCGTCGACTTTGATCAATCTGTACAGTAAAAGACGGTCTGTTTTAACTATGCACTATGGACAATCTTATAAAACTTGATAAATCAAACCCTACTATCCTGTTACAGGACTCCATTGTGTTCTGATAGCTGCCCTCATAAGGACTGTTCTTACCCTGGGCTGTGTGAAATTACAGCCCCTACAAGTTGGAATCGCTCCCTACATTGGTACTAGACATCTTTTGGAGAATGGAGGATGCGTCGCTACTGCTGCTTTCAATCTGCGGGTTTCAGACTCTTGGAGGACCTTAAAAGGTCCCAGAAATGGCTCGTATACATGTGTTTGAGAGCAGGAAAAGATGTACAAGGATTATAATGTAACAAGGTCCTTGAGTATAAAATTGGTCAGTGATTTGGGTTACTATTGGACCATTGCTGAGCAGACCTGGATGAGCTTAGCTTGGATGTAGAATTGAATAGGCTTCATGCTGCAGCACTTAGTGGTAGGATATTGGCCCCATTTACTTAGGTCCATGCACCAGTTTTCGGTAGACTTTGCACATCTTTCTAGTGCAAACTGCTTGTACAGGATTTAAGAAGGGTCCGAGATACATTCCTGGCGCACGCAAGACAATGTGTGGCACACACGAATTTCCCTGAATTGCCTAAACTATGGGCCCTTTTTGTAGATTCAATTTTAATAGAATGTGTCCCGAAAACCTGGTCCTCCTCACAAAAAAAATGTATTAAAACATCCATAGAATTGGTATTTTTACATCAATTTGCTGGAGTCCAATACTGAGCACCCTCCACGATCAGGGAATGGAAGAGGATGTATCTAGCTCCATTCCGTTGTAGTGGTCAGACCTGGTTATTAATGTCAATAAGAGCAAAGCTTCAGTGATACAGTTCAGCCCACGACAATTGAAAGGCGCTGTTCCAAGGGAATGGGGTTGGATGTAGGACCTTTACCAATGTGAATTGTGGAGCAATCATTAGGACAGAACATCAATATTTATCGCACTTTGGTGCTATGTTTTACCTTCAGCAATGAACAATTATTCATCAGTTCACGAAGGGTCAAAAAGTGGATGACAAATAAGAAGATCAGGTGTGACGTTACAAAGAAAGAGTTGAATTGGGGTTCGGGGGTAACTTCAATGGTCGATGACTGCGGTGGCCAGGCTCTCTCCGCATGGCAGGCGATAAATGGATGATTAAGGCTGAGATGACAGCAGATGATTACGGGCCGTCCGGATGCAGTGATGGTAAACAGTCCAGACAGGACCGGGTCTAATGAGCAGCTTGATACATGACTGACTAATTCACACAAAGACTGATGGTGCATTGTAGATGTCTATCCGAGCTCGACGCTCCCTACAGGTGAATTGCCAAGCACTGGAGCTGCAAAGCTTATAAATTACATGCAGGTCCCTTGCCTTTGTTTGCAAAGTGTCTCGCATGAGTGACGACAGAAGATGAATTAACTGATGGATGGGAAAAGGAAATCTGTCCCCCCAAGGCTGCAGAGGCTTCTTGGCATAGAAAATTGTGCAGCGTATTATCACAGCATGACCGGGCGAAAAAAAGAGGGATTTCTTCCCAAGGCAATAAACAATGTGCGGGGCACTCTAAACAAGTAACATTGTGTGGAAAAACTACGCTCAAATAGCATCTGGCAGAACATGTAGACATGATAGCATCGACGGAAATATGGAACAAGCGTGGTCGCCAACTCCACTTGTTTACAACAGGACAATCCTCAACTTATAGGTTGAAGGGAAACGGTGGATAGATATAGAAATTAGGTAAGTAGTGAAGAATAGGTGTTTAGGCTACTTAACATGAGCGTTGCCACCCAGTCCGTACCATAGGGGCAACGGCGGCACCGGGAGAGGAGGAGGAGTGAGCGCAGCTCACCCCCACCTTCTACCATAGGAAGATAATGGGCACGGACGCCGTAGCGAGCGAGGCAGGAGAGGGCGGGATGGAAAGATGGGGGGAGGGCCGTGCCATATCGGCGAATTGGGGTCTACGGGTCGGAGCGGTACGGGCCGCACGTGGGCGAGCACCTACCGCTCCCGTAGGGCGCCGTCGCCCATTGACGGTATGGAGGAAGTATTCGGCGTATATACGTTGGCCCTATATACGTCCTCCATACGTTAGTGTGAATGTAGCCTTTAGATAGATGATTAAAAATGTTGGAACTTTTGACTTTAGGCTCCGACAACTTTGAACAGAGACCATTGTTGACGTAGATACAGAAGTTACTGATTCGTTCCGGTGATGGAATAAACTTTTCCTTATGTACTACAAATAAACCTGTTCTTGACAGAAAAACAAAAAAAACCCCGGAAATCTCCCATGTGATAAGTATTCAAGCCCCTGGTGAATAGTGACTTGCCATAAAGTCCCGACGGTGTGGAGGATGCATGTTGACTTGGTGAACTTTCTCCATCTCCCTATGCATCTATGGAAGCTCAACACAGTGATCCCGGGGGACTTCTTTACTCTTCACCAAGGCCTTCTCGCAATTGCTTACCTGGCTGGACAACCAGGTGGAGGAAGAGTTGTATGTCGTCCCAAACTTCTTCCATTTAGATTATGGAGGCACACTGTGCTCTAAGAACCTTGAGTCCTGCAGAAATTCTTTGTAACCTTGGCCAGAATTGTGCCTTGCACAATTCTGTCTCTGAGCCCTGGGCAGTTCCTTAGACCTGAGGCTCTAATTCGCTGAGCTGTGAGGTCTTATATACAGACAGGTGTGCACCTTTCCTATCAAGTCTAATACAGGTTAAATAAACACAGCTGGACTCCGTGAGGTAGAGTTTAGAACATCTCAAAGAGGCCCAGAAGGAATGGAAGTATTTTGTACAAGCAAAGGGTCTGAATACTAATAATCAGTGTGATATTTCAGTTTTCTTGTTTAAAAAATTAGCAAAAATATTTAAATTTCTGGTTTTTCTGTTAAGATGGGGCAGAGGCAATTTACTGGGTGGGGGGCAGGGGGCATATTACTGGGGGGGACAGAAGTGCACATTACTGGGGGGGCAGAGTGCACATTACGGGGGTGGGGGGCAGAGGGCACATTACTGGGGTAGGGGCAGAGTGCACATTACTGGGGTAGGGGCAGAGGGCACATTACTGGGGTGTGGCAGAGGGCACAGGTGCACATGGGGGGGCAGAGAGCACATTACTGGGTGGGGCAGAGTGCACATTTACTGGGGTGTGGGCAGAGGGCCATTAGGGTGGGGGATAGAGGACTTATTGCAAGTGACTACGGGGGTAGGGGACAGAGTGCACATTAAGGGGGTGGGGCAGAGTGCACATTACGGGGGTGGGGGCAGAGTGCACATACGGGTGGGGGCGAGTGCACATACGGGGGGGTGGGAGTCCAGAGAGTGCACATTCAAGGGGGTGGAGGGCAGAGTGCACATTACGGGGAGTGGCCAGGAATCTGGGGGGGCAGAGTGAACATTACGGGGGTGGGGGCCAGAGGACAGTATGGGGTGGAGGCCAGAGTGCACATACTGGGGTGGGGAGTGAGAGGGTGGAATATCGGGGGGGGCAGACGTGCACATTACGGGGGGGGGCCGAGATACTGGGGTGCAGTCAATTACGGGGGGTGGGGCCAGAGTGCACTTACGGGGGTGGGGGCAGAGGGCACAGTACTGGGGTGGGGCAGAGGCACATTACTGGGGTTGGGGGAGGAAGACAGGGGGTGACTTGGGGAGGTGGCACGTGCACGTTACTGGGGGAGAGTGAAGGGGGGCAGGAGTGCACATACTGGGTGGGGGCAACGACGCGCACATTACGGGGTGGGGGCAGAGCGCACATTACGGGGGGTGGGGGGGCAGAGTGCACATACGGGGAGGTGGGTGCAGCCAGAAGGTGCACAATTAAGACCAAGAAAAAAAAAACCAATTGGGGCTATAATGAACAAAGAGTAAAAAATTGTAAAGGGGTCTGAAAACTTCCGTACTTGCTGTTTAGAGTATTAGTATACAAGCATCCTAAAAATATATGGCTGACATAAAGATACACGTTAACCCCTTAGTCAAACCGCGAGGGTGCTAGTGATACGTTGCTCAGCCACTATAGCCACAAAGCCTTGCAAAACCAAGATTATCACTAACCTCTATTTAATACCATGAAAAATACGCATGGAGAAGATGAACCTCCACCACTGGAATATGAGTCTTAAAAAGAGACCTTATAAAACCGCATGAAAAGGTGGAAACAAAAAGATATTCAGACGATCATTTATCATAATGACAAAAATATGACGTGTGGGGATTTGGCCCAGTAGATAGGAGACCGTTGGTAGCCGGGGTGCTGGATGCAGTTCAGACAGGGGACACCAGGGGTACAGTCAACACAGGTCTCGCACTGCGTTTATTGCAGCAAAATAAAACCGCCTTACATTTCAGGTTATTTGAATAAACAAAAGAGAAAACCACCGTCAGGTGACAACTATACACAAAGTCCACTAGTCCACACTAAACAAAAAGATCGCGGGCTGTCCAGACCCAGACGGTAGAGGCTGTGTCCTCTCAGCAACCGCCCTTACACAGAGGATGACAAACCACTCACTCTGCTGAGTCATTTATCAAGGCTAATTAGGCATGTTCACCATCACTGTGTCCAAGGTGCTGGAACAAACACACCTACAGCACTAAGCCTTGAATAGAAGCAAAAAACTGGGGATACATACCGCCCAATCCACATGTTAACCACTTCCGTGTCTCACAACAGGGAAGTGGCAGAAAATCAATTGCTGCTGTCTGTCCACACTTGTATTATCTTTACAATCGGGGAATTTGCATAAGACGACAGAGGCTTCGTCCTTCTCCGGGTAAAATTATCAGCTATTAGGTGATGTTTGTGTTCTCCTCATTAGAAGCAATAGATTCAGAGCGGTAATGATGAAGCGCTCTATACCGAATGAAACTCTCAAGTTTGCAAAATATCAAACTTTTTTTTTTATAGATTCTATAGAGATGACATTTCTACACTTAATAATATATATTGGATATATTAGAAATCTACGAGATAGAGACTCGTGGCCCAAAGCTTCACGTGGACCTCCAGGGGACAGTTGCCACAGAATACTTCATCGACTATTAAAGGAAACCTACATTGGATGGGCTTATAAGCAGCAACATGCCGTGACCAAGTCAGGGTGAGGCTGGTGCCGGCACTTATTCGTTATGTTTTTAAAGTGTTTTTAAAGCATTTAATCGCTTTATAAGTTTATAGGAAAGCTCCCGCGACCGGGGTCCGCGCTCGGCGCAACTATGCACGCTACCCACACTCCTTATTCAGATGCACCACGATGGTCGCGGGTGCATGGTGCGCAGGCACACGTCCTGCTTATAAGCATATCCCAAGTGGTAGGGTCCTTTAAACATTCTCCCCTGTGGTTATTGGCATCTCCAAAGCGTTATGGGTCTCATGCTTATAACAGCCGCACAATGGTGCTTTACTTATAATTGACCCCTCTTGTACGCCCCCCCAGAGATCTTAGAATACGGCAGAGGTGGGGAGGGTGGACAACGGATTATTGAACGTGTCTACAGTAGATTAAATATTGTTCTCTTTGTAACTCAATAAGGAAACGTACGTTTTTTCCTTATTATAGGCACAACATGATGTTTATATTAGAAAATTATGTACTTGGCACGGTTTGAAAAGAATTGAATAGAAAATATGTAACACACGGGATACTGAAGTGTATTACCTAAAGAGTTCTCCAGAATGACACGTTAGCCGCACTCAATCCTCTACATCAAGGGGTTTTCTCAATAACAATTTAGGCCCTATCCACAGGGTAGGGTCTAACTTGCTGATTGTAATGTGGGCTTTAGTGATGAGACCAAAACCCGATCACGAGAACGGGGATACGACCGTACCTCCACCAGGAACCCCTCGTTTTTGCTCCTGAGATGAGTAGGCAGACGTCGGCCATGTCCATTTCTGCTCCATTCAACTTGTGTGAGCTGATGGAGACGCCAAGGAAGGATGCACACGGACCTCTCCGGGCTTAAGTCCAGACCTCTGCTAGTAAAGTTACACCAGAACACAGCCCTTTACTGTGATTTGTACTTAGTTGCAATCGTCTTGAAATAGTTCTGCCATTGACTTCATGTTTGGATGTTGTTTGGGTCAGAGTGTAAGCTATTTAGACAACAGATGGCCCCTTACTAACATTCTTCCCCTGCTCGTCTGGTTCCCATGGATGCAGGAGAGAAGTCCAATTCCTTTCTGACCGGGACATCTGCTTAATTTCATAAGAGGGTTGTCTGCCCACTATCCTATGCTGCTATACGTTCCTCTTGGGGGTTGTTAGAATTTATGGACTTTTTTTGATCTTCTGAACATTTCTGTGGTTCTGAGACCATCCAGTTTGTCTCATGATTCTTAACTGCATGTCCTATTGGTCTTGACAAATATCAAGCGTGATAGCCCAGTCTTTGATTTGTCCTTAATTTTATCTGTGTTGTTCACTTTGGGCACAGAAAGGGACAATGGCCAGTTGTCAACCTATCATCTAGGCTTGGTAGTTTATTAGTAGAAGGAAAGCTCGGTGGGTTAACTCATAGGGCTTACTATGCGTGTCTTTCATGTTAGTTGAACCATTACCAAGAGCAGCCAAAGCAAAGTAGGACTTATTAAAAGACATTTACTTTCATATCTTATGGAGTGTGGAGGGGACGGGGTTGAGAGACGTAACAAATGAGGGAGCGTAGAGGACCTTTACTGCAAAAAGAAAAGAAAGTTTCTATATGACCCTTATATTGCCAGTTAAAGGGGTACTGTTTAAGAAGATTAGAACTTCTGTAATCCTGGCAATGAGAGAAAGCAGAAATGATATCAGTAGGTGTCCTTACCGCAGCCCTCAGAGACAACAGCAAATTAGATAGAGAGCCGCAGAGGGTCAGCTGCTGAGAAATTCATCAATATAAGCCATAAAATGGGCAAAGTTGAATATGTCGTATGAACTGTCCAGCAAACGCGCAACTTTAACCAGGACTGGAGCCGATGTTAGACTTGGTGGTGGGTGACATAACCCTGCAATGTCCCGCAGGTCTATGAACCCCCCATCTACAGGAGATTAAAAACGCCCTGACAAGACGACCCTGCCAAACCGTTAATACCGACGACCCGAGGACCCTTGAAAGGTGCACACAGAAAAACCTTATCATCTGGCAGACCGCTGGATGGGTGGAGTGACAGGAATAGGAAACAGAGATAGACCAGTGTTCACTTAGAACACAGGAGAAGAGCGAAAGCAAACAAGTCGAGGACAGGTGAGACAGGGAATCTAGGATGATACATGACACAAAGGGGACAAACAACAAGATACAGACAGACAAGCGCGGCAGACAGAAACTGGTAATAATGGGTGATAAGCAAAGCTGAAGTTGGATCATAGAAAAGCAAAAGTAGCAAGAGAACAAGCAAGGCAAAGGAGTAGACGTAATTAACCAGCGCCTGAAGGAAATGGGCAGACAGAATATTAAAGGGAGGATAAATGGGACCACCGCCCCCAGAAGAATGGTTTTCAGCTATAAGACTCAAGCCATAGCTACAAACAAAAGAGCTCAAACTCACACCCCAGCTTTTCCCCCCGAAGGAAAGATCTGAAAGGTAGATTGGGTGTGGTTTTGCAGGCCAGACATCCTGAAATGATCCATTCAAGATAAATTAGGAGTTCTGACATTAATATATATATGGACAAAAAAAGATTGACGTATGAAAAATTTGAATGTAATGGTACACATGTGTAATGTATATCTGCAGATTGTTACAGCACAGGGGGGCTCAGGGGTTGACACAAGTGGGGGCATGATCAGTGCCAAAATTATGACTGCAGATTTAGAGACATGGAGATGCACTGTGCTGGAACAGGGGAGGAGTAAGTGACTTTCTTTAATCTCTGCCCTCTGCTGGATAAAGCCATTGGGGCTGGTCTTCCTAATTAGACTTTAGATCCCCAAAGCGTTCCACAACTGTACACAAACCAGATTGAGTGGCAGAGTGACAGCGCAGCTGCGAATCAATGTAACGGAGAGTTCACAATGAGCCGCGCGCAGAGTTGTCATCATAAAATCAATAGGGCAAGCAGATTAAACAGGTAATGATTATATGCTGTAGTTTACTTCTCCCCTCTTCTATTCATTAGTAACATAATTATGTTAACATGCATCTCTTAGGGAAACCTGGTTGCTCGACATCAACAAAGCGTTAATTAAATTTTTTTTTTTTCAGTTTATAAAAGAACACCCACAGACGTAGTAGACGAGCGCGCCAAAAAAAAAGCCATTTCGTAGCAATGACGGCCTGGTCTGATAATGGGCGACAGTGGTACATATTTCTTCCAGGATCGAAGATTCCAACTGGCAGGGCATAAATGGATAAAATGTTGGGCATTATGTGGCGAAATCAAACGAAGGAAGTTAAGAGAGGAACATCCAATGGGACAAACAATGAAACAAAAACAGCCAAAATGAACTAGCAAAGAATAAAAAGGGCAATAGTTAAAAAATATAGCAGTAGGTAAATTTACACTGTTCACTAATCAGACAGTACAATTAACAGCTTTGGCCTTCCACTGGTATAGGTGAGCAGCTATGCCACTCTATATGTTTTATTGGACTGTATAGATTAGACAATGAAATTTACTCTTCCCTTACTAACACGATGTTCATCACCCTTCATGTGTGGTGGTGTGTGGTGGTGGGGGGATGGCTGCTGACGACTTCCCCCAAGCTGAGAATGGGAGGTCTATCCATTTTTAGATGGAGCATAAGTGTTGAGCGCACTGTTGTCACCCCACTTATTATGGGACTGTAACGTAAACGTGCATTTTCGGCCGCTTTGCAGGTGCATGACGTGCGTGCTTCGTAACGTTCAGGTAGAGAGCCTTAGACCCTTTTTTTCCTGATAGAGGGGGTAAAGTATGAAACCCCATTGATCATAACGTCAGCACCACAACCAGATAAACTTTAAACTGATTTGTGCGAATTCTGGCAAAATCGCTAAAAAATAATGACACCCACGCCAGCGACGACGCTACAAGTAACACAAATGTTAAGGTAGATATATGCAAATGAGTTTTTGCTACAGTCCGTTCCTCTACAATAAAAAAACCTCCGACAGTTTTAATCATTTCATCCTGGCCACGCTGAAAGATTCCTGACTGTGAATTCAAGATAAAAGTAGAACTAAATGATAATTTTCTATCTTAAAAAAATGTATTTAAAGGGGTTTTCCCACGAAGGCAAGTTAGGTCCTATCCACGGGTAGGGCCTAACTGGCTGATCAGTGGGGGTCTCAGTGCTGAGACCCCCATAGATTGCGAGAACGAGGGGTCCGACCGATCCTTTGCCGCGCCTTAGACAAATGGAGTAGACGGCCGCGCATGACCGTTCTGCTCCATTAATCTCTACGGAGCTGATGGAGATCCATGAGCGCCGTGCTCAGCAATTTCCGTCAGCTCCTCAGAGACTAATGGAGCAGCACGGTCATGCACGGCAGTCTGCTCCATTAGCCTGAGGAGCGGCGAGGGGTCGGACCCATCGGTCTCGCGATTTGTGGGGGTCTCAGCACTGAGACCCCACACTGAACAGCAAGTTAGGCTCTATCCCGTGGACAGGACCTAACTTACCGTCATGGAAAAACCCCTTTAGACTGACCGTCCACCCAAAAATAAACAAAATTTGACCATACAATCAGTACGAATACATGAATTCTCTGTCCTAAAATGTTGCTGACTTCTTCAAGTAGTCAGACACGCCCCCTCCATAGCTCAGAACTAAAACATTGGAGGGGGCGTGTCTGTGAAGTCAATAGCCATTGGACCTGATGGTAGAGAGGAACAAGGTGATGGGTGCTGTCAAAAACAGAACTGAGGGTGCCAGGTATGTTGACTTTTCATGCACAATGTATATTAAAAGTTTTGTTTTTTGGATGGAGGGTTACTTTAAGAAATGTGCAAATCTATTTGTTGGTCGGTAGATTGCAGAGAATCAAACCACTACAGCCTTGCAGCGCTGGAGCCCTGGGTTCAAGTCCCATCCAGGTCAACATCTGCAAAGAGTTTGTATGTTCTCTCTGTGTTTGTGTGGGTTTCCTCCGGGTCCTCCGGTTTCCTCCCACACTCCAAAACATACTGATAGGTTGTTTAGATTGTGAGCCCCATTGGGGACAGGGACCAATTTGGAAAACTCTGTGCAGCGCTGCGTAATCTGTGTGCGCTATATAAATAAAGGAATTAATATATTAGTGAATTCTGATTTGTTTTGGATGAATCTTCCAAAAAGGCGGATAGCTACTATTGTCATCCCAGAGCTTAGGGCAGGGGGTATGATGCTGAACACAGAGCTGGAGGCAATGGAGCCAATTGTTACAAACCCGCATTAGAATCTATGGAGAATTTCTTTGATGATAACTTTGAAGCACAAGAGATATGATAGACGATCACCTTCCTATTGGAAAAACCTTGCTCTGCCTGGTGTAGAATTGCGGTATCACTGACTGCAGCGAGTGCACGGGCGCAAGGGCAGAAACTATCGATTCAATCAGCAATTGTTATTCCTGGCCAACCCCTTTAATTGTCATTTTATGGGAAATTTACATCTACTAAAAGAAATCCGTAGGACCACGGAAAACTAAAGCATTTAGTCCTCAAAGTTGACTACACAAAGAGGCACATTTACTTACCTGTCCCATTGACACCGCCGATCCGGAATGTCCGACGAGGATTCGGAGCTGTTGCGATTCACTAAGATCGTGCACCCGATATCCTGCATGTGTCGCTTTCCTGCTCAGGTCCCCGGAGTTCACCTTCTTCTTCCTGGTGCATGTAAGTGCATTGTCCGTGTATAATGCGCTGTGCGGGGAGTCACTAAGATCCTGCGCCCGATATCCTGCATGTGTCGCTTCCCCGCTCAGGTCCCCGGAGTTCACCTTCTTCTTCCTGGTGCATGTAAGTGCGTTGTCCGTGTATAATGCGCTGTGCGGGGAGTCACTAAGATCGTGCATCCAATATCCTGCATGTGTCGCTTCCCCGCTCAGGTCCCCAGAGTTCACCTTCTTCTTCCTGGTGCATGTAAGTGCATTGTCCATGTATAATGCGCTGTGCGGGGAGTCACTAAGATCCTGCGCCTGATATCCTGCATGTGTCGCTTTCCCGCTCAGGTCCCTGGAGTTCACCTTCTTCCTGGTGCATGTAAGTGCATTGTCCATGTATAATGCGCTGTGCGGGGAGTCACTAAGATCCTGTGCCCGATATCCTGCATGTGTCGCTTCCCTGCTCAGGTCCCCGGAGTTCACCTTCTTCTTCCTGGTGCATGTAAGTGCATTGTCCGTGTACACTCACCGGCCACTTTATTAGGTACACCTGTCCAAGTGCTCGTTAACACTTAATTTCTAATCAGCCAATCACATGGCAGCAACTCAGTGCATTTAGGCATGTAGACATGGTCAAGACAATCTCCTGCAGTTCTCCCGAGCATCAGTATGGGGAAGAAAGGTGATTTGTGGCCTTTGAACGTGGCATGGTTGTTGGTGCCAGAAGGGCTGGTCTGAGTATTTCAGAAACTGCTGATCTACTGGGATTTTCACGCACAACTATCTCTAGGGTTTACAGAGAATGGTCCGAAAAAGAAAAAAACATCCAGTGAGCGGCAGTTCTGTGGGCGGAAATTCCTTGTTGATGCCAGAGGTCAGAGGAGAATGGGCAGACTGGTTCGAGCTGATAGAAAGGCAACAGTGACTCAAATCGCACCCTTCATAACCCAAGAGTAGGCAGAAGAGTCATCTCTGATCGCACAGTACGTCCAACTTTGAGGCAGAATGGGCTACGCAGCAGAAGACCACACCGGGTGCCACTCCTTTCAGCTAACAACCGGAAACTGAGGCTACAATTTGCCAAGCTCTCGAATTGGACAGTAGAAGATGGAAAATGTTGCCTGGTCTGATGAGTCTCGATTTCTGCTGCGACATTCGGATGGTAGGGTCCGAATTTGGTACAACAACATGAAGCATGGATCCATCCTGCCTGTATCAACGGTTTCAGGCTGTGGTGGTGGTGTCATGGTGTGGGAATATTTTCTTGCACTCTTTGGGCCCCTTGGTACAACGCCACAGCCTACCTAGTAGTTGCTGCCCATTCCATCCCTTATGAGGCACAATGTACCCTGTAACATCTGATGCTACTTTCAGCAGATAATGCGCCATTTCATACAAGCTGGAATCATCTCAGACTGTTTCTTGAACATGACAGAGGTCACTGGACACAAAGGCCTCCACAGTCACCAGATCTCAATCCAATAGAGCATCTTTTTGATGTGGCGGAACGGAGATTCGCATCATGGATGTGCAGCCGACAAATCTTCGGCAACTGTGTGATGCCTCATGTCACTATGGAGCAAAATCTCTGAGGAGCTTCCAGCACCTTGTTGTATCTATGCCACGAAGAATTGAGGCGTTCTGAAGCAAAGGAGGGGTCCAACCCGTTACTAGCATGGTGCAACCTAATAAAGTGGCGGTGAGTGTATAATGCGCTGTGCGGGGAGTCACTAATCCTGCGCCCGATATCCTGCATGTGTTTACTTTCCCCGCACAGGTCCCTGGAGTTCACCTTCTTCTTCCTGGTGCATGTAAGTGCATTGTCCGTTTATAATGCGCTGTGCGGGGAGTCACTAAGATCCTGCGCCCGATATCCTACATGTGTCGCTTCCCTCCGCTCAGGTCCCCGGAGTTCACCTTCTTCTCCTGTGTATGTAAGTGCATTGTCTGTGTATATGCGCTGTGCGGGAGTCACTAAATCGTGTGCCCTATATCCTGCATTGTGTCGCTTTCCTCCCGCTCAGGTCCCCGGATGTTCACCTTCTTCTCCTGTGCATGTGAGTGCTGATCTTGCAACACACATTGGTTTTTAAATTCCGTGTTTTCCAATCAGTCAGGTTTTCCTCGTCCACGCTCATCGATTTGTGTCGCACGCAAGCCGGCGACGATGTGCACAATCCGATCGTGTGCGCCAAAACGGCGGGGTCTATTCAGGGCAAATAGGAAAAACATCACGAACCCGATGAAACGATGGACACTTAATAAATGTGCCCAAAATGTTTGAGTGTATATGACCCTGTTTATGTATAGAGAAAAAAACGCCCCCCCCCCCTTATTAATGGCGGAGAGCAGGAAGGACACACGTTGTGCTTTTTTAACAATGACTTTGTATCTTGTAACCTGACAATAGAGTCTATAATAAAACAAGACAACATAACTACAACACGAGAAGCCCTGATACATTAACGCTACCATACTCACCACACCTCTCCCAACGTTGCGTTCGAGACCTTAAGTGAAGCCGCGCCGTTCATTATTAATTAATTGTGATATATTATTTTTCTCTGCTGGTTGTCTTATTGTCTGCTGCTTAGCACAGTTATCCTTTCACTCTTTCTTTCTATCTGACTTAAAGGAACAACAAGCATAGAAATCATAAGAAACAACTGCCCCCATAGAACAGGGAATGCCCTCACCTGGGGCAACATGCAAGAAGCTGTGGCCAAAAAATATGCATATCCCACATCAACAGAAAGGATAGTCTCTAACATTGGCGTCTTGACCTCTAAGACCCCCATAATTGGGAGAAAAAATTTCCCTGGCTATGGGTTCCGATACGCATGATGACCGTCAGGCTCCAGGGGTGCTGGTCTCACTGGACCACTGCGGACACTGATGTAAGCCACATCTGGAACTGAGTCTAAGTGGTACCCGGTTTTCTGTGACATGACAAAGAAGAGAACAAAGTTCGGGAGAAACTTCACATGAAGCACTGTGGGAGCCTTAACAAGGGGTCTCCGTGTCAACCCAAGTGAATGGGGTCTATTAGTACACTGTATACGGCATACCCAGGTTTGTTGCACATTTGGTTCTTTAGGTTGTACTTAAGTTAAATTGTATGTAATTGGAACTGTATATTTTATCATTGTAAATCCAGAAAAAAAAATGTTATCCTGTGAGAATTGGTTGTTCCAAAAACTGCGCTGTCCTGAAACAAGGATGGTCAATAAGCTTCATTACAGACGTCTTACAACTGATCAGTGCAGCCTGGGACTACAGCACATCCAGAGAGTTCACCAGAGTGTCACAGTGGGCAGAGGGGTCCGTCTGTAAGTAGGGGTAATCTGTAAGTCAGACCTCCCTATTCGGGGATGCCTGTACCTGTGCATTTTCTATGGTACCAACAAAAAGAAAATATAAATATATGATGGATGTGCTTCCTAGTCCTGGTTCTACCACTCTGTCCAAGTAAAGTGAAAATGACACCCCACTTGGCACACAGAAACAGGCACATCCTTCACAGAGAACCCTTTTAAAGGGAACCTGTCACCAGAGACCCATTTTTATAGCACTCCCCCAGTCCCACAGAGCATAGTACATCACTGCCAAGTGTTTTTTGTATAAAAGTAGGTTTTACAGAAAAAGATATTTGTTATAATTGTACCTTTCATTAGCATGTGCTGTGTGACTAGGCAGTTTGCCAATTGGGAGGGACTGGAAAGGAGCATTCTCCCCCCCCCCACCCTTGGGAACATGTGACCTTTTCAAATAATGAATAACTCCCCACTCTCAGGATTGGCTGTAGAGGAGCAGGGGGCGTCGCTAAGCCCAGTGATGGTTGTTTAATATATTTGAAAAGGTCACATGGAGGAGCTGTTTCCCAAGGGTGGGTGGGACTGCTCCTTTCCAGACCCTGCCATTTGGCAACTGCCCTGTCACCAGCAGATGCTAATGAAAGGTACAATATACATATCTTTTTTTTCTGTAAAACCTATTTTAATACAAAAACACTTTGGCAGTGATATACTATGCTCTGTGGGGACTGGGGGAGTGCTTAAAATGCTCTCCTGGTGACAGGTTCCCTTTAAATAGTAGAAAATAGGTCTTTGGGAATTGGTGAGACCTGCTGGCCTCTGCAGTGCTCGCTTTGTCTTTCAAAGATCAATTGGTGTCGTTATCTTAGGAAAGATTATTTAGATTTGGGCTCTTGTATACGAAATTCTCTCTTTTTATGACCAATAAAGGAAATTGCACTGAAATTGGGTATTTAATGAAAAAGAAATGACTCTAACAAACTAGTAAATTGTTCAAGTAATACAAGTTTCAGAATGTATAAAGTGATGCTGTGCATGATCCACTTGGGATCTAGATGTCACAGTATCATAGTTTATTACGGTTGAAAAAAAGAACATGTCCATCAAGTTCAACAAGAAATGTCAATGCTTCTTCATTCTTTGGCAG
Source organism: Engystomops pustulosus (assembly GCA_019512145.1). Lineage (NCBI taxonomy): Eukaryota > Metazoa > Chordata > Amphibia > Anura > Leptodactylidae > Engystomops > Engystomops pustulosus. Next base: position 1,276,278 of record CM033651.1, read on the forward strand.
GTTGTCCTGTGCTATAGAACTGTATCAGCGCCCCCAGGAAGCCAATACATGGCAGTGCCCGGTTACATACGAGATAGGGTCTGTAAGTTTTGTTCTTAAGTTGAATTTGTATGTAAGTCGGAACGTATATTTTATCATTGTATCCCAGCCAAGAACTTTTTTGGTCTCTGTGACAATTGGATTTTAAAAAGTTGGATTGTCATAAGATCAATATTACACTAAAGCTTCATTCAGACGCCTGTGATAACTGTTATCAGCTGATTATTGTAGCCTAGGATTAAAGTGCAGTAATTACCAACATCCAAGGTCGTTTGTAACTAGGGGTCGTATGTAAGTCAGTGTTCTTAGTAGGGGATCGCCTGTACAGTGTAAAGATAAGTAGAGAGCAATTGTCTCCCAACATTTGTAGGCGGAGCTGAGCATTGGGCATAGAGAGCCTATACAGGCATGTCCCCGGGTTGTAGAAGATAGGTTACGTAGTTTTGTTCTTAGTTGAACTTGTATGTAAGTTGGAACCGTATCCTCTATAATTGTAAGCTCATCCAATTTTTTTTTTGGTCTCCTGTAACCATTGGATTTTATAAATGTTTGGGTGTCATCAGAACCAGGATTACACCTAAGCTTCATTGCAGACGGCCAGTGTAACTGTTATAGCTGTTGTAGCCTGGGGCTCAAGTACAGGAAATTACCAATTACCGAGTTTATGTTTGTAACTAGGAGTCGTCTGTAAGTCGGTGTTCTTAGGTAGGGAGCGCCTGCATTGCCTCATAGATCCAAGCACACGATACACGAAGTCTCATCATTAAGTCTTAGTCACAATCCTCTCCTCGGCTGCTTAGTATTCAGTCTGCACGAGCCGGCAATACTTTCCAAAATACCTCTGATTTTCCAGGTACTCAAACATCTTTAAGTGAAGAATGGTTCGTACTTAGGGAGCGAAAAACTTTTTATAACCATTTTATCCAGTGATATTTCAGATTTGAAACCCAAATGTCTCTTCCTGGAGCTCTTACAAGCGCTGATTTTTACGAAGAAGAAAAATACTGCGCTGAAGGGTGAAGGGAGACGTATTACAGAGGCAATGAAACCTACCGAAACTACTTTAATATAAGATTCAATCACTGAAGCCAATGCTCTGATTTACTCCTCACGTGTTATGGTATCTTTCGGCTCTAGTCACATATAAAGCTGATAAAATTTATTGTGATCTTCTAACCAGCAGCAGACGCCTTGGCAGTGTAGGCTGCAGAAAAGGGCTCCGCGAATGAGACGCCAAAGATCCTCATTCTCCAAGGATGCTAACATTTGATGGTAAAAAAAACTGTGAGTAGATCCTGAAGATACTTCTAAAAACTTCTAATCAGCCCAGAGCTCATGAAAGGGGGGGGAAAGAACCCCCCCCCCCTTATTAATGGCGGAGAGCAGGAAGGACGACACGTTGTGCTTTTTAACAATGACTTTGTATCTTGTAACCTGACAATAGAGTCTATAATAAAACAAGACAAGCATAACTAACACGAGAAGCCCTGATACATTAACGCTACACATACTCACCACTCTCCCAACGTTGCGTTCGAGACCTTAAGTGAAGCGCGCCGTTCATTATTAATTAATTGTGATATATTATTTTTCTCTGCTGGTTGTCTTATTGTCTGCTGCTTAGCACAGTTATCCTTTCACGTCTTTCTATCGCTACTTAAAGGAACAACAAGCATAGAAATCATAAGAAAAACAACTGTCCCCATAGAACAGGGAATTGCCCTCACCTGGGGCAACATGCAAAGAAGCTGTGCCAAAAAATATGCATGTCCCACATCAACAGGAAAAGGGATGAGTCTCTAGACATTGGCGGTCTGACCACTAAGACCCCCAATAATTGGGAGAACAAATTTCCCTGGCTATGGGGTTCCGATACGCATGATGGACCGTCAGGCTCCAGGGGTGCTGGTCTCACTGGACCACTGCGGACAATGATGTAAGCCGACATCTGGAACTGGAGTCTAAGTGGTACCCGGTTTTCTGTGACATCGACAAAGAAGAGAACAAAGTTCGGGAGAAACTTCACATGAAGCACTGTGGGAGCCTTAACAAGGGGTCTCCGGTGTCACCCAAGTGAATGGGGTCTATTAGGACACTGTATACAGGCAGTACCCAGGTTATGTACAAGATTTGGTTCTTTAGGTTTGTACTTAAGTTAAATTTGTATGTAATTCGGAACTGGTATATTTTATCATTGTAAATCCAGAAAAAAAAATGTTATCCTGTGAGAATTGGGTTTCCAAAAAACTGCGCTGTCCTGAGAACAAGGATGGTCAATAAAGCTTCATTACAGACGTTTTACAACTGATCAGTGCAGCCTGGGACTACAGCAACATCCAGAGAGGTCACCAGAGGTCACAGGGGGCAGAGGGGTCCGTCTGTAAGTAGGGGTAATCTGTAAGTCAGACCTCCGTATGTCGGGGACTGCCTGTACTGTACATTTTCTATGGTACAACAAAAAAAGAAAAATATAAATATATGATGGATGTGCTTCCTAGTCCTGGTTCTACCACTCTGGTCCAAGTAAAGTGACAAAATGACACCCCACTTGGCACACAGAAAACAGGCACATCCTTCACGAGAGAACCCTTTTAAAGGGAACCTGTCACCAGGAGACCCATTTTTAGCACTCCCCCAGTCCCCACAGAGCATAGTACATACACTGCCAAAGTGTTTTTGTATAAAAAGTAGGTTTTACAGAAAAAAGATATTTGTTATATTGTACCTTTCATTAGCATGTGCTGTGTGACTAGGCAGTTGCCAATTGGGAGGGACTGGAAAGGAGCAGTTCCCCCCCCCACCCTTGGGAAACATGTGACCTTTTCAAATATATGAATAACTCCCCACTCTCAGGATTGGCTGTAGAGGAGCAGGGGGCGTCGCTAAGCCCAGTGATGGGTGTTTTTATATATTTGAAAAGGTCACATGGAGGAGCTGTTTCCCAAGGGTGGGTGGGACTGCTCCTTTCCAGACCCTGCCATTTGGCAACTGCCCTGTCACACAGCAGATGCTAATGAAAGGTACAATATAACATATCTTTTTTTCTGTAAAACCTATTTTTAATACAAAAACACTTTGGCAGTGTATGTACTATGCTCTGTGGGGACTGGGGGAGTGCTTAAAATGGCTCTCCTGGTGACAGGTTCCCTTTAAATAGTAGAAAATAGGTCTTTGGGAATTGGTGGACCTGCTGGCCTCTGCAGTGCTCTGCTTGTTCTTTCAAAGATCAATTGGTGTCGTTATCTTAGGAAAGATTATTTAGATTTGGGCTCTTGTATACGAAATTCTCTCTTTTAGGACCAATAAGAGGAAATTGCACTGAAATTGGGTATTTAATGAAAAAGAAATGACTCCTAACAAACTAGTAAAATATGTTCAAAGTAAGACAAGTTTCAGAATGTATAAAGTGATGCTGTGCATGATGCCACTTGGGATCTAGATGTCATAGTATCATAGTTTAGACGGTTGAAAAAAAGACACATGTCCATCAAGTTCAACCAAGAAATGTCAATGCTTCTTCATTCTTTTGCAGGTTGTCCCTGTGCTATGAACTGTATCAGCGACCTCAGGAAGCCAATACAGGCAGTAACCGGGTTACATACAAGATAGGGTCTGTAGGTTTGTTCTTAAGTTGAATTTGTATGTAAGTCGGAACTGTATATTTTATCATTGTAATCCCAGACAGAACTTTTTTGGTCTCTGTGACAATTGGATTTTAAAAATGTTGGGTTGTCATAAGAACCAGGATTAACAATAAAGCTTCATTACAGACACCGGTGACAACTGTTACAGCTGATTATTGTAGCCTGGGGCTAAAGTACAGTAAATTACCAGTAGCCAGAGGTCCGTTTGTAACTAGGGGTCGTATGTAAGTCGAGTGTTCTTAACTAGGGGACCGCCTGTACAGTGTAAAGATAAGGTAGAGCAATTGTCTCCCAACATTTGTAGCGGAGCTGAGCATTGGGCATAGAGATGCCTATACAGGCAGTCCCCGGGTTACGTAGAAGATAGGTTACGTAGGTTTGTTCTTAAGTTGATCTTGTATGTAAGTTGGAACCGTATACTCTATAATTGTAATCTCATCCAATTTTTTTTTTGGTCTCTGTAACCATTGGATTTTATAAATGTTGGGTTGTCATCAGAACCAGGATTAATAATAAAGCTTCATTACAGACGCCAGTGATAACTGTTATAGCTGTTGTAGCCTGGGGCTCAAGTACAGGAAATTACCAATTACCAGAGTTATGTTTGTAACTAGGAGTCGTCTGTAAGTCGGGTGTTCTTAGGTAGGGGACCGCCTGCATTGCTCCATAGGATCCATGCACACGATACACTGTCTCATCATTAAGTCTTAGTCACATCCTCTCCGGCTGCTTAGTATTCAGTCTGCACGGAGCCGGCGATACTTTCCAAAATACCTCTGATTTTCCAGGTACTCAAACATCTTTAAGTGAAATGAATGGTTCGTAGCTTAGGGAGCGAAAAATCTTTTTATACCATTTTATCCAGTGATATTTTCAGATTTGAAACCCAAATGTCCTCTTCCTGGAGCTCTTACAAGCGCTGATGTTTTACGAAAGAAGAAAAATACTGCGCTGAAGGGTGAAGGGAGACGTATTACAGAGCAATGAAACCTACCGAAACTACTTTAATATAAGATTCAATCACTGAAGCCAACGCTCTGATTTACTCCTCACGTGTTATGGTATCTTTCGGCTCTAGTCACATATAAAGCTGATAAAATTTAGCTGTGATCTTCTAACCAGCAGCAGACGCCTTGGCAGTGTAGGCTGCAGAAAAGGGCTCCGCGAATGGAGACGGCCAAAGATCCTCATTCTCCAAGGATGCGTAACATTTGATGGTAAAAAAAACTGTGAGTAGATCCCTGAAGATACTTCTAAAAAACTTCTAATGCCAGCAGAGCTCATGAAGGAAGCTGCCTGTGGTTACCCAGTGAGTCTAGAGGAACTTTCAGGACCATCCCAATTGTAACATTTGATTGAGAAAAACCGGTGAGTAGATCCCTGTAGATACTTCTAAAACACTTCCTGTTGTAGGAGTTGATACCAGTAGATCTCATGAAGGAAGCTGCCTGTGGTTACCCAGTGAGTCTAGAAGAACTTTCAGGACCATCCCAATTGTAACATTTGATTGAGAAAAACCTATGAGTAGATCCCTGTAGATCCTTCTAAAACAATCCCTATTGTAGGAGTTGATACCGGCAGATCTCATTCTACCCGGTGTTACTGAGAGAGTCTAGAAGAAGTTTCAGGACCCTCCCAGTTGTAACATTTGATACCTGAAGATTCCTATAATGAAAGACGATCCGTATTGTTACAGTGTAATGCAATGACACCAACAACAAAATGGACAGAATGATGACTTTCCTAAATTCCTTATCATAAAGTCAATACTCTCACGTAAAGGATAAAATGATACTTTATTGATGCATAGAGACATAGGGGAGCTGGTGCGCTGGCGTATGCCAGTCCTACCAAGCGTCCGGCGCAGCCGGATACATCCAGAGGTTCTGGCAGGCGTCTGTGCAGCGTTTCTTTCTATGCCAGTCCCACCAAGGGACAGCAATGCCCCACGCAGGCTCATTCTGTGTAACCCTAGTTGGTGTTTTAAGGATGATTCTCATTGTAACAATTAATAACAAAAGATTCATATAATGAAGGATGATCCCTATTGTTCCAGTCTGAGCTTTTACGATGATTCTTATTGTAACAGATAACCCCAGAAGAACTTTATAATGAAGAATCATCTAGTTTATCACAGTGTTATTCATTACCTATTGATATACTGTAGTGTGACCCTAGAAGGGCCTTAGTAGAAATTCCCTTGTGACTGTTGTTACCAGAAGATCCCTTTATTGAAGGATGACCCCTGTTATTACATTGTGACTCAGGCTAGGTTCTATAGTAACAATTGGTGTCAGAAGATCCCTATAATTATGGATGACCCCTGTTACATTGTGACTCTTGAAGATCTATCGGGCTAGTCTCTATAGTAACAATAGATGCTAGAAGATCCCTATAGTTATGGATGACCCCTGTTACATTGTGACTCTTGAAGATCTATCAGGCTAGTCTCTATAGTAACAATAGATGCTAGAAGATCCTTATAGTTATGGATGACCCCTGTTACATTGTGACTCTTGAAGATCTATCGGGCTAGTCTCTATAGTAACAATAGATGCTAGAAGATCCCTATAATTATGGATGACCCCTGTTACATTGTGACTCTTGAAGATCTATCAGGCCAGGTTCTATAGTAACAATAGATGCTAGAAGATCCCTATAGTTATGGATGACCCCTGTTACATTGTGACTCTTGAAGATCTATCAGGCCAGGTTCTATAGTAACAATAGATGCTAGAAGATCCTTCTTGCGAAAAATGACCCTCCATCGCTACAAAGTGACTCTAAATGATCCCCTTTAGTACAACCCCCATCATATCAGTGGATCTCACCTATGAAGGACAATCCCTATTGCTACAAAGTACAAAGAAAAGTTGCACAAACATTGAGGAACACTTACTCGTAGCAACCAAATTCAAGCTGCCACTTTCTGGATATGTGAGACCCGATTGGTTCCTATCACCAACTCCTCTTCACTCCTTATGTATAAAATGAGACATAAATATACATATAATGAGGCTTTCCAGCATCGAGTGAGTGCAGGTTAAGTACCAAGACAAGAAAAACTGACAAGATAATCCATCACTCAGACGTCCCCCCGCACTCCGTCACACTTGGCGCTGATTTGTCCCATTCTTACAATTATATAGTTCACTGGGTTCGCCATTATCCTCTTTGAGGTCTGAATTGTGCATTTTCCGGCTAAATCTAAAGATTTCTGGATAAGTTACACGTCTAATCAATGGGTAGAGTGTTCCTTTGTAGTCGTCCTCTTCTTATGCCAGGCACACACAGCAATTATGGGGGGAGAGAGATCTGCATTGGTTCTATATAGAAAGCAGATTATTCCTACCATTATTTGGCGCAGAACGGCTGGCGGTAAACAATGTCAGCAGATACGGGTTTATTAATAAAGGCGGAGCGCTACAAATACATCCTGCAAAATATTTCAGGAAAATTGGATTCATTGTACTTCTGGGAGATGCTTAATCCTGCAGCTATTTGTGAATTACATCACTGTATTCTGTATATAACTGACAGAATGTATCAGTTTTTACTTACAGTAATAATCCAGGGGGGTTCCAGATCTTAAAATTGATGACCTATCCAGTATCAGGTAGGTTAGGGTTCAATTCCGGAGACCCCCAGCCTCCGGTGCCAGAATGAAGCCAGAAGAACATCCGTGATCTATGAGTAGTGGCCAGGACAGGTTACTGTAGCTCAGATCCGAGACACTGGGGCTTTTTTTTTTTTTTTTTGGCGCAGCTGTGCTGCTTCCATGCGACACAAATTAGGGGCCGGGCCATCGGAAAATCCGACTGATTCGAACTGAGCGCGGGATTTAACTTTCAAATTGTGTCGCAAGACAATGCACTTACATGCACCAGGGAGAGGAAGGTGAACTCCGGGGACCTGAGCGGGGAAGCAACACATGCAGGATATCGGATGCACAATCTTTGTGAATCACGGCACAGACAATGCACTTTCTGGGGCACATTTACTTACCCGTCCGGAGGAGTTCACCTTAAGTGCATTGTCCGTGTATAATGCGCTGTGACGCGATTCACTAAGATTGTGCGCCCGATATCCTGCATGTGTCGCTTCCCCGCTCAGGTCCCCGAGTTCACCTTCTTCTTCCTGGTGCATGTAAGTGCATTGTCCGTGTATAATGCGCTGTGCGGGGAGTCACTAAGATCCTGCGCCCGATATCCTGCATGTGTCGCTTCCCCGCTCAGGTCCCCGGAGTTCACCTTCTTCTTCCTGTTGCATGTAAGTGCATTGTTCGTGTATAATGTGCTGTGACGCGATTCACTAAGATTGTGCGCCCGATATCCTGCAGGTGTCGCTTCCCCGCTCAGGTCCCTGGAGTTCACCTTCTTCTTCCTGGTGCATGTAAGTGCATTGTCCTTGTATAATGCGCTGTGCGGGGAGTCACTAAGATCCTGTGCCCGATATCCTGCATGTGTCGCTTCCCCGCTCAGGTCCCTGGAGTTCACCTTCTTCTTCCTGGTGCATGTAAGTGCATTGTCCGTGTATAATGCGCTGTGCGGGGAGTCACTAAGATCGTGCGCCAGATATCCTGCATGTGTCGCTTCCCTGCTCAGGTCCCCTGAGTTCACCTTCTTTTTCCTGGTGCATGTGCAAGTGCTTGATCTTGCGACACAATTTGAAAGTTAAATCCCGCGCTCTGTCCAAATCAGTCAGATTGCATGACGGCCCGCCCCTGATTTCTGTCGCATGAAAGCTGGCGCAGCTGCACCACAATCTGATCACGAGTGACACAATCCCCTGCTAAATACCTGACAGGGTCATGTAATCCATGAAAATATCGGAAAATCAGACTAAAGCCCCTTTGTGAACTCCTCCGGACAGGTAAGTAAATGTTTCCCAATGTGTTGATTCAGTAGATCTGTTAGCCCCCCACTGAAAACCCCTTTTAAAGAAATCTTGACCAGGTAAAACTCCAGACCATCCTGATGAGACTTTATTCATACATTTGTCTGTTGTTAGTAGCAGCAGGACAGTGGAAAAAATGCATTTCTGTTCCAGGGTTGTAGCTGGACTTTAATGGGTGAGTTTGATCACTACTGACTCCAAATCGGTGCTATAAATCCCTTCAAAAAAGTTCATAAAAGTAAATGATAATCAAGCTCCCCAAAAAATATCACCTCTAGATATACCTTTCTATAGGTCCTGCTTACAGTATGGAGTGTAGTCAGTACAAATATCTCATCTCCAAACAAACAAATCTCCAAGAACTAAATAAAAATCTTCTTCGCTCTCATTGACATCGGAGAGAAGCCTCTTATTTTAATTATGCAGCAATTCTCTGTAGCCGGAGCCTCGACGCCTGTTACAACAAAGGGTCACGTGTGTCAGAGGAATTGACCATGACAGGTCGTCCAAGAAGAGAAGTTAATGATGTGTGGAATATCACTACGGCCAAGGATCCGAATAATTACAGAAGATGATACAGTCCAGTATAACACCATAACGCGGGGTTATACTGTGTACAGCGTATGCTATAGGAGGATATAACCGTATAGAAGGATGAGAAGCCGGATACATCTCATACTATGATGGGCTCAGTATCCGAGAAATCCCAATTGCAGCAAGTCCAGCTAGAATCCTGGAATATTAATCCAAAGCCCTGCTACTAAAAACCTGCAGAAAGGTATGATTACAGAGCTCTCTGGCTGCAGTATTATATGGTCAATGATGTTAGATTTTATTGTGTCCCCGCAAAGTGCCCTAAGTTGTCTTGGTCATAGTCCAGCCCTGTCTATGGTCTCAGAACCCCCAAACTTAAGAACAAGGTTATTTTTTGGGCTCAGTCATTTACTTACTATAGATAGACCATGTCACTGGTCCAGCGCCGTACGTGGAGCATCCTGGGTTTAATCATTGTGTAAATGGGATAATTATTTGTAGTCGTCTGGTTGGAAACATTTGTAATTTACAAGACACAAGTGACATGTGGATCCCACTTCCAGGAACATCTGCTGCAGCGGATGGGAGATATTACGCTCCCTGCTGTCGCCTTATTACACGCCGGATAGGATGTGCCGGGACGCAGGATACTGACTGATACTCCATGTCCTTTGCTGTCACGGAGACGTCTTGATACAAGTGAAGTGAATTTCCTCCCACTTTGTCATGTTCGTGTCTGGGGAAGTCACTTTATAAGGAGCGGAAAGTGACTTGGATTTTAAATCCTACATTACGGTTACGTTCTATACACTTGTCACTTTGATAGACTTCAGACCTGATGGAAATAATGGAAATGTAGAGTAGCCCCCCCCCCCTCTGCGAAGAATGGAAGAAAAAAGAGGCAGCAAAGCTCCAGGTTATGGGGTGACAACACGGTGTCTACGGAAATGACCTGCCAGTGGTCCTGGTTTTAAGACTGAACTATGAGCGGAACCTTAACAAGGGAAAGATGCGATAATTGTCTGCAAGTAAAAGGCATCAAGGGTTAAAATGTCCCATAATCTAGAATTTAGTTTTTCTTTGTTTCCACTAATAGACCTGTGTGCGAGACATCCCCTAGCATTCCATCAAGCACCCCTCCCCACCAGCATGGTGCCCTCTAGCATGGTGCCCCCCAGTATGGTCCCACAGCATGGTGCCCCCCAGCATTGTGTTCCCCACAGCATGGTGCCCCCAGCATGGTGCCCCCCAGCATTGAGTTCCCCAGCATGGTGCCCCCCGCATGGTGCCCCCCCAGCAAGGTGCCCGACAGCAAGGTTCCGCTAGCATTGTGCCCCACAGCCCCACAGCATGGTGCCCACAGCATGGAGCCCCCCAGCATGGTGCCCGCCAGCATGATGACTGAGCACCTAGTTTCTCTGATTATTGCTGCCTAGGTGCCTGCTGTGGTTCACCTGCCTAAATGTGACCTTTTGTCTGTATATTCGTACTCAAAACTGTTCTACCTGTATAAGCGTCGCTGAAGACTCTTCCTACCAGAGACCACTTACCTGTTTACCTGTCTGCCTCTCCTATCAATGCCACACACTGGTCTCTCATGCTCCCTTGGAGTGACCATCCCTAAAATGAGTCATCGCCAGAGATACCCGGTGAAAACCAGATCCCTACAGTATATGGATGAAATGCAGGGAACCACCAAAACGGCGACCTTTGGAGTAGCCCCAAGTCAAGTTAGTTTAGTTGCCCGGTAGGTCGATACCTACAGATCTCAGAGATAAGGTAACACTAGAGAATTTGCAAGGTGCTGCAAGTGATTTACCAAATTATTTCTATTGGAAATACCCTAAAACAGACTCATCCAAATCTGAACAGTCCTTAATTTATAATTCCGAATTTAGTTGCAATCCCAGTAGATTTGGATTGTGGGTTTTATGAGAACACCGTCCAATAGGAAGGTTGGGGTGTAGATTTTTTACCATCAGAAACTATGTAAAGATGAGTCCTGGTGCCCTTTACCATGGATTTGTCTTCTATTTCGTTGAGTAAAATTTCTTTATACTGAAATCAATATACAAAGAGTTCCCTTCATTTACCACTTGTAGTTTAGCCCCAAAACTGTTAACCATGGAATCTGAAGCTTGTAATAGGGATTCTGGACTCATGGAGGACAGACTGGACAGTGAGCCCTAAACTTAGCCCCTCAAACTATCACCTGCCTACTTGCCTCTGAGTTTCCTAAGTGACACGGGACAATTTGGAGACAGTCCCTCCCTAATGAAAACAAGGACACAAAACCAGACTCACAAACAAACAACACAAAAGCAAGGTCAGGGGTCCGGGTCACAATGAAGATTGCAAATACAGCACAAAATCTGAGTCAAAAGGGATAGTCAAAAAATAAAAGCCAATATCCAAAACCCATAAATATCAGAAGTAAAGCGAGTGAACAGCAAATAGGCAGCTTAGTTAGGTGAGTCTATAGGTCAGGGGTAGGGAACCTATGGCTCGGGAGCCAGATATGGCTCTTTTGTTGGCTGCATCTGGCTCTCAGACAGATCTTTAATAAATAGCGATGGCTGCTGTGTGTCATAGACTGATCACTGACACAGGCAGCGATGTTATCACTGCCTACGTTCTTTGACAACCCAGGCGACATCGCCCGCCATCGTCAAGCTGGTTCAAAGAGAAAGCGTGGGAGTGATGAGGAGCTTTCGCATGTGTGAATATTCTTTTTTTTTTCCGTCTACTATCTACTGGGGCAGGCATGTGCTGTGACTACCTATCTACTTGGGACATGTGCTGTGGCCCCCTATCTACTTGGGGGCATGTCCTGGGGTACCTATCAAATGGGGGTATGTGCTGTGGAACCTATATACTGGGGACATATTGCTGTGGCTACCTATCTACTTGGGGGCATATGCTGGGGATACCATTCTACTTGGGGCCAAGGAGCTGTGGCTACCTATCTACTTGGAGACATGTGCTGTGGCCACCTATCTACTTGGGGGCATGTCCTGGGCTACCTATCTAATGGGGGTATGTGCTGTGGATACCTATATACTGGACAATATGCTGTGGCTACCTATCTACTTGGGGGCATATGCTGGGGATACCCATCTACTAGGGGGCATGTGCTGGGCTACCTAATCTACTCTGGGGCATGTGCTGGAGCCTCTACCTAATCTAATGGGGGATGTGTTGTGGATCCATATATATCTGGGGTCATATGCTGTGGCTATCTATCTAACTTGTGGGGCAAGTGCTGTGGCTACCTATCTACTTGGGGGCATTGTGCTGTGGCTACCTATTCTACTTGGGGGCATGTACTGGGCTCCTATCTAAGTGGGGATGTGCTGTGGCTATCTATTACTGGGGGCATATGCTGTGGATACCTACTTACTTGGGGGCAGTGCTGTGGCTACCTATATACTGAGGGGACATGTGCTGGGCTACCTATCTAAGGGGGGGATGTGCTGTGATACCTTAGTACTGGGGGCATAGTCTGTTCTACATATCTACTTTGGGGCAAGTGCTGTGGCTACCTATATACTGGGGGACATGTGCTAGGCTACCTTTCTGGTAGCCGCCATGTCTTTATAGGATCCCAGGAAGGTGGCACGCCAATCAGCGGTGCACTGGCAGCTGGGCGGGAGCCGGAAATGGTGGGATTGAGTGAGCTTGGAAAGGGGCCTGTGCCACAGAGAGATAGCAGGGGCACCCTTGACACTGGGACTACCTATCTAACTGGGGGGGCATGTGCATATGGTACGCTGCTTACCGAAATACATTTTACAATAGTTGGGTTTCATGGCTCTCTCCTACCCAATAGTTTCCTGACCCCTGCTCATATGAGGTGGACAAGAGCTTCCATCCACATGACTCCACACTGGTGCAAGTAGCCCCAATACAATCCGTGGATTGAAACAAAAAAGCTTCTCATTTTCTCTTCTGTTATTAGTATCTTCCATCACAAAGTTGTATTGTACCAAATTTCGACTGTGTATATATAAAGGGGTCAGACCCCAAAAAACATTTGGTAACCATCACTTATTCTGAACTTGAATATATCTGAGTACACTTTAATGTCTTACTTAAATTTCCCATTCATAATGAAGAGACATGAGTGATCTCGAGAACCTGCAGCTGAACCCGCTCTCTAATTACAGTGAAGGATGTCGTTAATATTCTCCTTAACCTGCTGAATAGTCACGGTCGAGTCTGTAGAGATGTCGGCGGCCAAGACCAAGTGTTCTTCACATTGATGAGACATGTTCTATGGAAATTCTATATAAACATTTAATCGTTTAAAAACATGAGATATTGTCTATACAGTAACATCCACTTATTGAAAAAGTTACAACCAATAAAAACACAAAAGTTAGAGCTGCATATAGTCCTTCAGTGTATTTGCATAGATCAGAAGTGGTTACATAGTTACATAGTTTATACATTTGAAAAAAGGAAGGGAAGGGATTGGATGAGGAAGGGATTTAGAGGCACAATTCTATATAATCAAACCATCATGTTTATTTAGGTGTAAAAAGGCATCTAAACCTTCTGAAGCCTCTGCTGTCCCTCTGTGACCACGCCTGAGCTCTCTGCTGTCCCTCTGTGACCTGGACCTGAGCTCTCGCTGTCCTCTGCTGGACACCGCGCCTGAGCTCTCTGCGGTCCCTGCTGTGACCAGCCCTGAGCTCTCTGCTGTCACCTGCTTTGACCTGCGCTGAGCTCTCTGCTGTCCCTGCTGTGACCAGCGCCTGAGCTCTCTTGCTGTCCGCTGTGACCTGAGCCTGAGCTCTCTGCTGTCCCTGCTGTACCCTGAGCCTGAGCTCGGCTATTCTGCATAGTATAGTTTCATGTAAAGAAGCCGTCACCTCTGCTGATTAATCCTGCTTTCTCCAGACGAGACAGTGCCCCCTGTCTTTGATGTGATTCCATCTGAAACAACTTTCCACCATATATTTTGTATGGACCAATCATATATTTATATACATAATCATTCCCCCTCGTAGTCGCCTTTTCCAGACTAAATAAATCTAGTGTTTTAATCTTTCCTCATAACTAAGACCCTCCGTACCCTTTTTTTCGGCCTTTTGTGTGTGCTCTTCGTTTCCCTCTCCGCTCCAGGGCCCTTCTTTATGGACCGGTGCCCAGAACTGGACGCATATTCAGGTTAGGCTGAACCAATGCCTTGTACAGTGTAAATATACATCTCTATCCGAGAGTCCAGACCACTGCTGATACATGACAAGATCCTGCAGCTTTACAGGCAGCTGACTACATTGTGCTGTATCTATGATCCACTAGTCACCAGGTCCTTCTCAACAAGAGACTCTCGCAGATTTACTCCCCCAGGACATATGTTGCATGTGGATATAAGCCCCCAGGTAGAACCGACATTTATCCACATTAAGTACATATAATCAAAACTAGAAATATTCATAACTTCGCTGCCTGCCCTCCTCTCTTGGCTGCTGACACTCTTAAAATGTTCAGAAACCTCTAGCAAATAGAGGAAAAGGAGATGCTGAGGAGGAGATTGTCAATCCTCAATTAATGACTGTGACTGTCTGCTGTGAGAGGGGAGGAAGAACTTCAATGTGATTTATCTGAGTCACCAGAAAATCCCACATACTCAAGAAGCTAAGACTGAAATTATGTATTATTAGAAGTCAGTAAAAGGTCCATAAAAAGACCGAAAATATACAGGTTACACCCAATATTCACCGGTCCACACACTTGCACATCTACCTGAAAAGGGATTCTGTTTTTTTGTGATCAAGATATTTGCTACTTCCTATGGCCGAGGATTTTGGTAAATAGAAATATTTAGACCTTTTTATGATGTAAATTCATATTTTAGCGCTAAAGAAAAGTGGATTTCCTGGAGACATTCAATTCAGTCCGAGCTTCGTTGGAGGATTTGATCCAGGATTTTCTAGAAAGAAACAATAGGAATGGTCAATCCTGAGGCGTAACTCACCTTTAATAACATGTACAGGAAAACAGTCTCATTCTGTGTAATAAGGAATAAACCACAGTCTCTGCTGGTCATTATGTGGACGTGTAATCCTAATTATAAGCAGCTCTTCTCTCTGCAATCTCTAACTACTAGTATTGGGGGCTCAATTCAGGGGTTGATAAGACCACCATGGCCGCGGGCTGTATATATATTATGGCCCCTACAAGTCTGGAATCTTCCTACATCTGGTACTAGAATCAGCTTCATCGGCAATGGAGGACGTGTCCCTTCTTCTGCCTTCAATCTGCAGTTTCAGGACCTTTTGGAGGACCTTCAAAGGTCCTGAGAGGCTCTGTGTACATGTTTATTGGGAGCAGGAATCGATGTAGGAGGATTTAATGGTAATGTCCTTCTCAGTGTAAAATTTGTGGGAGTTTGTGTGGCCATGGACTCCCTAGAAGGAGTGGGCCCCAAACTACCCGTACAACCGCCCATATTATAATCTACTACTGGGTCCATCTCCATAGACTTCTCATATATCTCTGACACCTCAATAGCTCTTGTTAGTCACATGTAATCACAAATTTAAGGTGGAAAGAAGAGATGGGGGTTATTTATTAATAGGCGGTCTCTTGGTCGTTTCTATGCCTATTTTTGGAACTCTGTGGTCCATCAGATTTTTTTGTTCAAAGCCCAAAAACAGTCTCAAAATGCATGCAAGCCCAGCACAGGACTGGAGTAACTATGAGACTTTTATGAGACTTTTTGTAAACAGTCCCAGTCATGCCTCCGGCTTTGCACGGTGTAGCACTCGCAGTAGTTCTATGCTTACACCGGATTAATGAAGAGATGGAAATAGCCCGTGAGGACTATTTAGCTGTGAAAAGTCCCTAAAAACTTTTGACTTTTTGGAGACCAAAACGTTTGCGGATCATTTATAATGAGTTTGTGCCAGAAAGAAGAGATGTTTCCGACTATCGCGACTCCTCCGTCTTTTTTTTGTGCATGTGGGCGTGCCAAACTTTCCACATTATCTCCGCACATTTATTTGTATTTTGTCGGCATTTTTTAGGCACAATTTTGGCGCACAATAACCAGGAAAAAATGTCAGAGAGCAAAATGAAGGCGCAGTTCCATGTAAGATTTTGCGGCACATATCTCATTGATTTCTGCATTTTTAATACATCGGGCTGTGCTTTCCGGAGACTGATCTCCGATGCCGACAGTTCGTGCTTTCGCCAGAATTAGTACATCCCTCCCCCATGTATCACATGGGGCAGATTTACTTACCTGTCCAGTTCGCGATCCAGCGGACGCGTTCTCTGCGCTGGATTTCGGGTCGGCGGGATTCATTAAGGTAGTTCCTCCGCCGTCCACCAGTTGGTCGCTCGCGCTGAAAGATCATCGGAACGCACTGGAGTTCCCCGCCATGCTGAGTGAAGGTAAGTGCAAGCTCCGCGCAGATAATTTTTTTTAAATGCGACGGTTTTTCCGAATCCGTCGGGTTTTCGTTCGGCCACGCCCCCCGATTTCCGTCGCGTGCATGCCAGCGCGATGTGCCACAATCCGATCGCGTGCGCCAAATCCCCGGGCGATTCAGGGGAAATCGGCGCAAATCGTAAATATTCGGTACACGCTCGGGAAAACGCGAATCGGGCCTTAAGTAATGACCCCCATGTTTCTATATACCCGTACATTCTACTGCTCATTATGTAAAGTCGGTTTACAAGTTGGAGCCCCTGATTTTACCTTTTTGACTATCTGGGCTCGGACTCTGTTGCTCTGTGTTATCATCTCTTCTCTCTCCTCTTCCTTCCTCTTCTTCCTCCGGCAACTGTTATAGATTCTGAACACGTTTGGAATCTAAGTGAAGCAGCCATATGCTTGAAATAAAGTCATGAATTATTCACTGCGATCTGTAGGTCCAAATACGACAGATTATTCACATACCACGTATACAAAAGCCACGTGTTAGCCTCGTATGACTTGGCGCACATTTACCCGCGTGTCTGCCATATCCACACGTACAACACTTATGCTTAATATATTTATGCTTCTTTAAGATAGAATAAGGATTTGCTTCTTATTCTATACACACATGCTGCTCTCGCTGGTGTTTATGGATTTCAGCCTTTAAAGGATCCTGCTGGGAAAATTTAGTTTCGGCTTTATAACATTTACTCATAGGAATATTTTACTGTGTATGTGACTTCCTCCCGTAAATGGCCTCCATCCATATAGATAGACCTTTTCAATATCATACGTATCATAGTATAAAGGCTGGAAGGAGCGCAGTCCATCAATTCCACGCTTAAGAATTAATAAATGTTTTATCCCATAACCCGTGATGATTTTTTTCTCTCCAGAGAAAGGTATCCAGGCCTCTCTGGCACATGTACATAGAGTCCGCCATAACACCTCTGCACATGTCATAGAGTCGGCCAATCAACAACCTCCTGCGGCAGAGGTTCCACAGTCTCACTGCTCTTACAGTAAAGAACCTGTTGTCTATGTGATGTAGAATCGCCTCTCCTCTAGGCGTATAGGATGCCCCCTTGTCCTGGTCACAGGCCGAGGTATAAAAGATCTTTGGAAGATCCTTGTACTGTCCGTTCGGTATTTGTACTTTGTAATAGGTCCCTCCCTCCCCGTCTTTTTTCTAAACTGAATAATCCAAATTTTTTAATCTTTTATACACTGGTGCCCAAAACTCTGTAACAATATTCCATGTGTGGTCTGACCAGGGATTGTATAAGGGCAAGAACTATGTCTTTATCAGAGATTATTCCTCCTCTTTGATACAATCCCATTATTTTATTGCTTTAGCAGCAGCCCGCCTGGCTCTGGTACTTAAAATTAAGTTACCATCCACCAATACCCCCAAGCCTTTTCACTCCAGTTTTACTAAGTAATTGACCATTTAGAACTAATTATCTTTTTGTTTCCATGGCCCAAGTGCATACTTTCCATTTATCTACATTAAACCTCATCAACCATTTCTCTAGCCCATCCCTCAATGCTTCCACAAATCCCTCTGTTAATTACGCAACTTATCGACTCAGTATTTATTACTTTACCACTTAGTATATCTGCAATATTGAAACTTGACTGTGTAAACCCACTACAAAGTCATTAATAAAATATTAAAAGAAGTGGCCCCAATACTGACCCTGTGGCACTCCCCTGTAACATCAACCCAATCTGAGTATGTGCCATTAATGACCACCCTCTGTTTTCTATCACTAACCAATTACTTACCCCAAATACACATATTTTGCTCCTATTCCCAGCAGTCTCATTTTATATACCACCTTTTTATGTGGCTCCGTGTCAATGCTTTGAAAAGTCCAAATATACAACATCTACACCAGCTCCACGCCAATCCATAATGGAGAACTGGACTTAAAGCGGCACTGTCCACCAGATTTTCCCCCATCAAACTAGCAGCCCCCTTAGGTGGGTACCATGGGTCACATTTACTTACCCTGCTCCTGTGCGATCCCATATCCGAATGTCTGATGAGGATTCGGGTTCTGCCGCGATTCACTACAGAGTGCGCCCGAAAACCTGCATATTGTCACTTCTCGCTCAGGTCCGCAGAGTTCACCTTCTTCTTCCCCGTGCATGTTAATGCTTTTCTTCGACAACAATTTTAATGTTAAATCCTGCGCGTTGTCCGAATCCGTCGATAATCTGACGACCCCGCCCCCTGATTTGTGTCCGCTGAAAGCCGGCGTGATTGTGGCCGGCCCCCTGCACTGCTTGGGAAGTTGGACCAACTCCACTTTTTTGGTGCACCCTTACATAGACAATTCTGTTTAGACTGTGCACCCTTATTCTTAATAAGCTGCAACCCTGTACATCTAGTGCAGTTTCAACTAACTTTGATAATATATGGGATATGTCTTTTTTGTTAAAACTTAAACACATCTCCTCTACAGGTCTATGCACATATTTGAAGAAGTCACTTTTTTGCCTAAAATGAAATCGTTTAGAAGCGAAGCTGCCCCCCATCTGCCAATTGTGGCTTCGTAGGGGATAAGCAAGTGTGGTTGGGCAGCTGAGTGGGACTGGTGGTTACCAAAGGCTGCTGTGTCCTATTAAATAACACCATCGTGTACTTGAGGGGATGAAGTGGCACCTGGCTGAAGGAGCATTAGCCGAGCTATTAGCTCGCTTTCCCCAATATAAGGAGATTTACATAATAAATAATACCAGGGTCGGCTCCAGGTATCACAGGCCCCTTGGTGGCAGAGCTTCAGCGGGCCGCCATTCATTAAACTCACATGGCGGCCAATACAATTCAGAAACTAAAACAGTCTCCTGTACCTAAAATTCCCTAGTTTTATCATTCCAAAAGCCACCTCTGTTATTTTATATAAAGCCCCCCTATCCCCTATGGATTCCTTATGTACAGCCTGATGTGGGCCCCCCAGCAGCCTGGGCCCCGGCAGTTGCCTGGGTATGCCCAGTGCTGGCGCCGCCCTGAATATCCATTATAGTTGGGGCACCTTATGCAGATATTTATATGGGGAACAGTGTCTTTAAAGGCGGCATTGCGTTAAGGAAACTGTCAGGGTGATTTTGGCACCATTGCGGGTCCATTGCTTCTGCTCTTTTTTGTAGCCCAAGGTCCAATGTACATCTTCTACCCCCTAGAGCTACTCCCCTGGTGCTAACTTGCAACAGAATACCCCAAATATAAGAATGCCAAAACTATTGCATCCTGAGCCATGACCGTAGCTCCTCTCTGTCGATACATATAGTAGATGTGTGATGTATCAGACATGAAGCTCTCACAATCTCCCCTTCTGTTCGTTAGCACAAGATTTAAGCAACAGCGTTGGCGTCATAAAAATATCAGCGAGAAGACAAATGATCAGCGGAAAGATCCCCAGCCTACCCAGACTTTATCCTGACACGGCCATAACATAAGCCACAAGTCACTCCAGGTAAAATGTGGTCCGATCATAGAAAATTGCAAGCTCTTCCAGCAAGAGACAAAAGAAAATCAACCTACCAGTATGTTGGCAGTGGGGAGAAACCGAGAACCCGGAGGAAACCCACGCAAACATGGAGAGAACATACAAACTCTTTGCAGATGATGACCTGGGTGGGACTAGAACCCAGGACTCCAGCACTGCAAGGCAGAATGCTACACCACTCAGCCACCATGCCGCCCTTTCATCTCTATAAATCACAATCCCTATAGGGAAGCCCCATAGATGCGGCTCTTTGGTGTGCCTGCGATGGACTTTTGTTTCCAGTACAGCAAAATTGTCAGCCCTGGGTAGGTGAGTATTCACCCATACATGCAGCAGCCTATCAGCACTTTCATCTACATTATGACATTGAAGTCTGGGGAATCACAATTTTCTATATGTTATTGTTGTATGATGGCATAAAAGGTTGTAAATGCGCCAGCTCATAAGACGCTAGTCCTCTCCCGCCACCACTGCATAGAGAAAGCTGAGAGTTCTGCTCCCTCCACCCACTCATAGCAGAAAGCCTTGAACCTGCTCTCCCCCCCCTCATAGGGACAGCCTGTGAGTTCCCTGCTCCCCTCACCCCTCATAGATTCGAAAGTCCTGATGAGTCCCTGCCCTCCACCCATATCATAGAGAAACGCTGTGAGCCGCTCCCTCCACCACTCACACATAAGCCCGTGATCCTGCTTCCTCCACCCACTCATATAGAAAGCCTGGTAGTCTGCTTCCATCCACCCACTCATAGAGAAAGCCCTGTGAGCCTGCCCTCCCTCACAACCACTCATAGAGAAGTCTGGGGGTGAGTCCCTGCCTTCCTTCACCGACCATCAGAGAACGCTGGCGAGCTCCTGCTTCATCCCCCACTCATAGAGAAAGCCTGGGAGTCTTCTTCCTCCCTCCACTCTCATAGAGAAAGGCTGTGACGTCCTGCTTCATCCACCCACTCATAGAGAAAGCACTGTACGTCCTGCTTCCCCCCCCACTCACTAGAGAAAGCCTGTGATCCTGCCTCTCCCACCCCCCTATAGAAAAGCCTTGGTTGATCCTTCTTCCCCTCCACCCTCATAGAGAAAAGCTGTGAAGTTCCTGCTCCCCTGCCCTCACCCACTCATAGAGAACAGCCTGTGAGTCCTGCTTCTTCCCCTCCCCTCTCATAGAGAAGCCTCGAGTCCTCTCCCTCCACCCCTCATGAGAAAGCCTGTTGAGTCCTGCTTCCCCCACCCACATCGAGAGCCTGTGAGTCTGCTTCCCCCCACCCCTCATTAGAAACGCCTGTGAATTCCTGCTCACAACCACTCAGAGAAAGCCTGTGAGTCCTACCACACCGCTCCACTCCTACTCTATAGAGAAAGCTTGTAGTCCTACTTCATCCACGCCGCTCAATAGAGAAAGCCTGTGGTCCTGTCTTCCTCCGCCTCCTAACTCATAGAGAAAGCCTGTGATTCCTGCTTCCCTCAACCCGTCATAGAGAACGCCGTGAGTCCTGCTCCTCACCCCTCATACAGATACAGCCTGTGAGTCCTGCATCCTCCACCACCCTCTTATAAGAAAGCCTGTGAGTCCTGCTTCTCCAACCACTGCAAGAGAAGCCATGAGAGCCCTGGCTTCCCTGCCCCTCCTAATCATGAGAGGAAGCCTGTGAGTCCTACTTTCATCCACACCGCCATAGAGAACGCCGTGAGTCCTGCTTCCTCCCCTCCTACTCATAGAGAAAGCCTGTTTAGTCCTACATTCCAACCCCGTCATGGAAAAATCCTGTGAGTCCTGCTTCCCCCCAATACTCAGCACTCACTCCTGCATACCAACCATCATACAGGAAAACCTGTAGTTGGGGGCAGAACAGGACTGCACCAGCGGATCATGTGGGGTATTGGAACAGGACTCATAGGCTTTCTCTAGGTGGATCTTATAAAATCAAGCCTCAATAACTTCCTCTATGTTGGTACTGGGCCAGGAGCGAACTGGCCTAGAGCAAGTTGAAGCACTCGCTGCAGGCGTCGCCACCCTTTCTTTATATCCAAAAAAACACATAAGTGTTATAGAGAAATACAGACTTACTGTGTTGACTTCAAAACGTTACATCTGGGCTATTCTCTTACCTGTTTGATCTTTGTTGCTCTCCCTTCTCAGATAATTGGCTGTTCCTTTGGTCTTAGATAAGTTATCTAGAAAATATAAAGAAAGTTATTATGACATCTGTGTGCTCGCCACATAAGCGGCATGTAATCTGAGAGGCATGATGGTGGAGGATAGTCTGCGATCACTGGAGAGGCAGGGTTAACGGTACATCTTAAGGTATCATAGTTATATCAGAATAGGAACATTTTTGATTGCACTGAACAGGTCAACTCTCTGGTGACCCCTGAACAATACTGGAGCATGGGGCCAAGATCCACTGGGGGTCATTATCTTCCTCGGTTTGTGTTTTGCCTGTATTTTTACCATCCACTATTTTGTAAGGAAGGCCCGTTCCACACTTGCGAGTGTGAATTGAGATTGAACTCGCACAACACTCGCATAATGCGTGCCCGGGAACAGCACTGCCGACACTGCAACCGCGCGAGTGTAACTCAGCATGTCAGTTCCCCCGGCGTGCAGCGTTCGGGAGTGCTTCCCCGGCAGCTTATTGCTGGTGCGTTGCGAGTTCATCTTCAATCACACTCGCAAGTGTGGACCGCCTAATTATACAATCTCACTTTTTCCTTGTGTTATATGGGGGTCATTTTTTTTTTCTGATTTTAATTTTTTTTTAAACATTTGTTACAAATGTCTCAAAAATGTCGCACAAATTCTCAAGTCACTTCTTTCCATTTTCTAAGTGTTTCCTTAAGTTTGATTTCGTCTGGAGCCAAAAAATTTGCATCATTTTGGACAAGTTGTGACACTGATGACTGTCATTTTGGCACATATTGGAAGATAAACTGTGTTCCTTCACTGATGAAATACAAATGACATATTAAAAATGTGCCCTAAATGGTACGCAAAAATTGCAATGTACGCCAAAAAAGTTTCAAAAAAAGACCGGAATAAAGTAAATCAAATGACCCCTATGTCTCCCACGACAGATGCAGAATAGGACTGGTATAGTCCCTGGTCTTGGTCCTTACTTGCACGCATCTCTCCCGCCATTATAATAACTATAGCATCTACAGTATACTTATCACTGCTTTTCGGTAATAGAGATATATTATCCTGTCATGTATCATAGTGCTCCATAACCTTATTATATGACACACACACTCACCCTTCATCACTGAGTTGCTATCTTTCCCTCTTCACAGTGGGGGCCTGTAATTTCTCGTTTTTTTGGGGATTACATGTAATAGTGCAAGAGAGTATTAGTGATACGATTCTATTTACAGCAGATGAGATTACTAAAGGTTTAAGGGCTGATCCTAACTTAAGAATTATTACTTGGATAGATGACGAATCTTGTTTCCGGTAAATATGCAATTCCCGGTAATAAATTAGTTAAATACTGAATGATATCTTACGGCTGTTTTGGTAGTCGTATTGGGATAAGTTAATAAGCTTTTCGTGCCACTTACTGGAGTCACATAGGGGCAACTGGGGATCCTTTGGCAAAAAACTGACACCCTTAAGTGAAATTTTTACCACATTTGAACCTAATATTCGCCATAGTCACATGTACCTGTAGCCACTTTTACGTAGCATGATGCCCCCCCCCCCCCCATGCCCAATATAAATCTAAAGTTACATTTATTGTTCCATCATTGCTAGTGATTTCTCTCTATATTCTGAGATGGATTCGGATGATTCATTTTCCCCCAAGTTAATTTTCTTGATGTGGATCACTCCACTCCTACATTTGCTTTATGACATGGCGAGGTGTAAGGGATATGAAAGAGAGCCTCAGGTATTTTGACTTTTACGCCTAATTCAAATTTGGTTTTCTGTTTCGGAGTGACAGACAGAGAAAGTGCACTATCCGGCTTAGAGAGAATTCTGGAAAGTTCTGTTTTTCACTTTAGTAATATAAAATATCCTTATCAGGACCTGTCAAGTTAACTAACCCACCTAACATAGAATGTTGTGAAACTAGTCACTGCTATTATACAGCAGTACACCACTATCCCTATATTGTTATTCCCCATGCCCAAAAGCTCCTCAGCCTGTTTGAAACAGCTGACTTAGTCTCTATACAAATCAGTATTCATTCCTCTCACACATAATTCCTCTCTGCTCCACCTCACCCTCCCGCTCACTTCCTCCTATGCCCCAGAATGAGAGAGAACCTGGCTGCTTGATCCCTGGAGGGAGGTGTGTTATTAGCTACACCGATATCGTGCGCCGGTGTACCGATAGCCCTGTAGCTGGCATCCGGCCACCGGCCTCTTGATGTATCAGTGGGGCATCCACCTGCGAGTAGAACTAATACAGTCACAATTTTCCACGTATACAATGTCGCTAACTGCACCAAGTCCACAGGCCCGTGTACAGAACGCTCCCACGACGCCACAACCCGAACCTCCTCCATGCCCACCCCCTGTGCTTTAAGTGGTTGAAAAGGGTAAATAATTCTCAATGTGCTAGCACTAGGAAGCCCTTTGTAATTATTTCCGAATGCCCCTGTGTGGTTTATAAGATCCCTGTCAATACCCCCATTGGGTCTCTAACAACCACCCCTCATGTCATTCCTTCCTCAGAGATTTCTTTCATAGGTCCGCAACACACCCACTCTTCTTCTTTCTATTTTCTTTCTTGTGTTTGAATTTGGGTGAATCGATGTGCATAGCTCAACTGACTGGGCTGGAAGAGAACACAAGGCCCCTTGTCACCACAAAAGCTGGGGTGTAGCTAGCTACACAATTTGCATGAATATACAAGATGCTGATTCAACTTGGCAAACCAGCTGACTTTCAGGCATGTGGACACACACTATGATGATAGTGTGTCAGCTGTATAATCTCCGTTTCACAATTATTTTTTAGTTATGTGTGCTAATTTAACGTACATGTTTCCTTTAAGCTCCCTCAGTAGTGGCTGGCCAAACACTCACAGTTTTATTATTTAACTTCTGTCTTGGTCTTTCTATATCTGTGCGTCTGGTCACTCCTTATCCATTATCTGGGAAACCCCTCCTATCAGAAACACTCTTATTGTTACCATTGTTGCCCCTAAAACACCTATCACATTTTCAACCTATCCCCACCCGAAGGAATGCTGTCACTTCATCTTTACAAGCAAGTTTCCTTATTAAAAGCAAAGCCGCCAGTCTTTATAGGATCCCAGGAAGTGGGCAGCGCCAATCAGCGGTGCACTGGCCAGCTGGGACGGGAGCCGGAAAGTGGTGGGTTGAGTGAGCTTGGAAAGGGGCGCTGCCACAGAGAGATAGCAGGGGCACCCGTGACACTGGGACTACCTATCTACTGGGGGGCATGTGCATATGGTACGGCTCTTACGAAATAACATTTTAAAATATGTGGCGTTCATGGCTCTCTCACCCAATATGTTTCCTGACCCCTGCCATAGGTGGACAAAGAGCTTCCATCCAAATGACTCCACACTGGTGCAAGTAGTCCCAATACATCCGGGATTGAACAAAAAAGCTTCTCAGTTTTCTCTTCTGTTATTAGTATCTTCCATCACCAAAAGTTGTATTGTACCAATATTCAACTGTGTAATATAAAGGGGTCAAGACCCCAAAAAACATTTGGTAACCATCACTTATTCTGAACTTGAATATATCTGAGATACACTTTAAATGTCTTACTTAAATTTCCCATTCATAATGAAGAGACATGAGTGATCTCGAGAACCTGCAGCTGAACCCGCTCTCTAATTAGTCAGTGAAGGATGTCGTTAATATTTCTCCTTAACCTTGCTGAATAGTCACCGGTCGAGTCTTGTAGAGATGTCGGCGGCCAAGAACCAAGTGTTCTTCACATTGATGAGACATGTTCTATGGAAATTCTATATAAACATTTAATCGTTAAAACATGAGATATTGTCATATACAGTAACATCCACTTATTGAAAAAGTTACAACCAATAAAAACACAAAAAGTTAAGAAGCTGCATATAGTCCTTCAAGTGTAATTTTGCATAGATCAGAAGTGGTTACATAGTTACATAGTTTATCCATTTGAAAAAAGGAAGGGAAGGGATTGGATGAGGAAGGGATTTAGGGGAAACAATTCTATATAACATAACTGTCAATGTTATTTAGGTTTAAAAAGGCATCTAGACCCTTCTTGAAGCTCTCTGCTGTCCCTGCTGTGACCAGCACGCCCCTGAGCTTCTAGCTGTCACTGCTTTTCATTGTGACATGAGAATGAGCTCTCGCTGTCCCGCGGTGACCAGCGCTTACTGAGCTCTCTGTCCCCACTTTGTCCCTGTTTCTGTGACCAAGCGAACTGAACCAGGAGAATCTCCTGATTCCTTCACCTTGTCCCTGCTGTGACATGAGCCGGATGGCTTTGTCTCTGCTGTCCCTGCTGTGACCAGCGCCTGAGCTCTCTGCTGTCCCTGCTGTGACCTGAGCCTGAGCTCTCTGCTGTCCCTGCTGTGACCTGAGCCTGAGCTCGGCTATTCTGCATAGTCATAGTTCTCATAGTAAAGAAGCCTTGTCACCTCTGCTGATTAATCCTTGCTTTCTCCAGACGGAGACAGTGCCCCCTTGTCTTTTGATGTGATTCAATCTGAAACAACTTTCCACCATATATTTTGTATGGACCAATCATATATTTATATACATTAATCATGTCCCCTCGTAGTCGTCTCTTTTCCAGACTAAATAAATCTAGTTGTTTTAATCTTTCCTCATAACTAAGACCCTCCGTACCCCTTTTTTTCAGCCATTGTTGTGGCTCTTCGTTGTTCCCTCTCCAGCTCCAGGGCCCCTTCTTTATGGACCGGTGCCCAGAACTGGACGGCATATTCCAGGTTAGGCTGAACCAATGCCTTGTACAGTGTAATATTACATCTCTATCCGAGAGTCCAGACCACTGCTGATACATGACAAGATCCTGCAGCTTTACAGGCAGCTGACTGACATTGTGCTGTATCTATGATCCACTAGTCACCCAGGTCCTTCTCAACAAGAGACTCTCACAGATTTACTCCCCCAAGGACATATGTTGCATGTGGATTATAAGCCCCCAGGTGCAGAACCGTACATTTATCCACATTAAAGTACATATAATCAAAACTAGAAATATTCATAACTTACGCTGCCTGCCCTCCTCTCTTGGCTGCTGACACTCTTAAAATGTTCAGAAACCTCTAGCAAATAGAGGAAAGGGAGGATGCTGAGGAGGAGATTGTATCCTCAATTAATGACTGTGACTGTCTGCTGTGAGAGGGGAGGAAGAACTTCAATATGATTTATCTGAGTCACCAGAAAATTCTCACATGCTCAAGAAGCTAAAGACTGAAATTATGTATTATTAGAAGTCAGTAAAAGGTCCTAAAAAAGACAGAAAATATACAGGTTACACCCAATATTCACCTGGTCCACATCACTTGCACATCTACCTGAAAAGGGATTCTGTTTTTTGTGATCAAAGATATTTGCTACTTCCTATGGCCGAGGATTTTGGGTAAAAATAGAAATATTTAGACCCTTTTATGATGTAATATTCATATTTTAGCGCTAAAGAATAAGTGGATTTCCTGGAGACATTCAATTCAGTCCGAGCTTCGTTGGAGGATTTGATCCAGGATTTTCTAGAAAGAAAACAATAGGAATGGTCAATCCTTGAGGCGTAACTCACCTTTAATAACATGTACAGGAAACAGTCGTCCATTCTGTGTACATAAGGAATAACACAGTCTCTGGTCATTATGTGACGTGTAATCCTAATTATAAGCAGCTCTTCTCTCTGCAATCTCTAACTACTAGTATTGGGGGCTCAATGTCAGGGGTCGATAAGACCACCATGGGCTGTATATATATTATGGCCCCTACAAGTCTGCAACTACTTTGTATGTCTGGTACTAGAATCAGCTTCTTGGAGAATGGAGGACGTGTCCCTTCTTCTGCCTTCAATCTGCAGTTTCAGGACCTTTTGGAGGACCTTCAAAGGTCCTGAAGAGGCTCTTGTGTACATGTGTATTGGGAGCAGGAATCGATGTAGGAGGATTTAATGGGTAAATGTCCTTCTCAGTGTAAAATTTGGTGGGGAGTTTGTGTGGCCATGGACTCCCTAGAAGGAGTGGGCCCCAAACTACCGTACAAACCGCCCATATTATAATCTACTACTGGGTCCAATCTCCATAGACTTCTATATACTCTGACACCTCAATGAGCTCTTGTTAGTCACATGTAATCACAAATTTTAAGGTGGAAAGAAGAGAATGGGGGTTATTTATTAATAGGCGGCTCCTTGGGTCAGTTCTATGCCTATTTTTGGAACTCTGCTGTCCATCAGATTTTTTTGTTCAAAAAGCCCAAAAAAAGTCTCAAAATGCATGCAAGCCCCAGCACAGGGACTGGAGTAACTATGAGACTTTTTATGAGACTTTTTGTAAAAGTCCCAAGTCATGCCTCCGGCTTTGCACGGTGTAGCACTCGCAGTAGTTCTATGCTTACACCGGATTAATGAAGA
Source organism: Engystomops pustulosus (assembly GCA_019512145.1). Classification (NCBI taxonomy): domain Eukaryota; kingdom Metazoa; phylum Chordata; class Amphibia; order Anura; family Leptodactylidae; genus Engystomops; species Engystomops pustulosus. Next base: position 1,304,911 of record CM033651.1, read on the forward strand.
GATGGAAACAGCCCCGTGAGACTATTTAGCTGTGAAAAGTCCCTAAAAACTTTTGACTTTTTGGAGACCAAAAACGTTGCGGATCATTTATAATGAGTTTGTGCCAGAAAGAAGAGATGTTTCCGACTATCGCGACTCCTCCGTCTTTTTTTTTGGTGCATGTGGGCGTGGCCAAACTTTTCCACATTATCCGTCACATTTATTTGTATTTTGTCGGCATTTTTAGGCGCAATTTTTGGCGCACAATAAACCAGGAAAAAAATGGTCAGAGAGCAAAATGAAGGCGCAGTCCATGTAAGATTTTGGCGCACATCTCATTGATGTCTGCATTTTTAATACATCGGGCTGTGCTTTCCGGAGACTGATCTCCGATGCCGACAGTCGTGCTTTCGCCAGAATTAGTACATCCCTCCCCCCAATGTATCACAATGGGGCAGATTTACTTACCTGGTCCATTCGCGATCCAGCGGCGCGTTCTCTGCGCTGGATTTCGGGTCTGGCCGGAATTCATTAAGTTAGTTCCTCCGCCGTCCACCAGGTGGTGCTGCTGCGCTGAAAAGCACTGGAGTTCCCCAGCCATGCTGAGTGAAGGTAAGCTGCAACGTCCCGCGACAGATAATTTTTTTTAAATGCGACGGTTTTTCCGAATCCGTCGGGTTTTCGTCCGGCCACGCCCCCCGATTTCCGTCGCGTGCATGCCAGCGCCGATGTGCCACAATCCGATCGCGTGCGCCAAAATCCCGGGGCGATTCAGGGGAAATCGGCGCAAATCGGAAATATTCGGGTAACACGTCGGGAAAACGCGAATCGGGCCCTTAGTAAATGACCCCCAATGTTTCTTATATACACCGTACATTCTACTGCTCATTTATGTAAAGTCGGTTTACAAGTTGGAGCCCCTGATTTTACCTTTTTGAATATCTGGGCTCGGACTCTGTTGCTCTGTGTTATCATCCTCTTCTCTTCCTCTTCCTTCCTCTTCTTCACCTCCGGCAAGCTGTTATAGATTCTGAAACACGTTATGGAATCTAGGGTGAAGCCGCCATATGCTTGAAATAAAGTCATGAATTATTCACTGCGATCTTAGGTCAATACGACAGATTATTCACATACCACTTATAACAAAAGCCACGTGTACGGCCTTCGTATGATTGGCGCACATTTACCGCGTGTCTGCCATATCACACAGCGTACAACACTTATGCTTAATATATTTATGTTCTTTAAGAATAGAAATAAGGATTTGCTTCTTATTCTATAAACAATGCTGCTCTCGCTGTGTTTATGGGATTTCAGCCCATTTACAGGAGCATGCTGGGAAATTTAGTTTCGGCTTTATAACATTTACTCATAAGGAATATTCTTACTGTGTAATGTGATTCCTCCGAGTAAAATCGCCTCCATCCATACAGAATAACCCTTTTCAATATGGAGAACTGGAGCTTAAAGGGGCACTGTCACCAGATTTTACCCCATCAAACTAGCAGCCCCCTTAGGTGGGGTAAGCAATGGGGCACATTTACTTACCCGTTCCTGCGCAATCCCCAATCCGGAATGTCTGATGAGGATTCAGGTCTGCCGCGATTCACTACAAGCGTGCGCCCGAAAACCTTCCCCGCTCAGGTCCGCAGGAGTTCACCTTCTTCTTCCCGGTGCATGTAAGTGCTTGGCTTGCGACACAATTTTAAATGTTAAATCCTGCGCGTTGTCTGAATCCGTCGGATAATCTGACGACCCGCCCCCTGATTTGTGTCGAGTGAAAGCCGGCGTGATTGCGACACAATCCGATCGCGTATAACGCAATCCCCGGCGCGACCCCCAAAAACGTTGGAAAACCCGACGAAAATGCAGCCGCGGGACCCTTAGTAAATAAGCCCCAATGTCTTTTCTAAAATTAGCACTAACAAGAAAAACTCAGAATCTCACTGGTGCAGATGGTTTCTTTTTTGGGTGCTGCAAACAATAAAATATCTATCCTGATATCAACCAAAAATAAAATATACAATAAGATGTCATTTGCGCTCCCTACGTAAGTGTATTGTGGCGAAATTGATATAATGGCTTTAAATATATCTTACTTGTAGTCCAGTGTAGAGATTGTGTTCTCTCCTTGCTGGGATGGATCCGTATCCGCCCCGGCCGGTGGCTGTGTTTGGTGTCCGCAGATGGAGTGTAGTGATCACGTGTGCCTGCTTTAGCTACGGACAGCAGTGAAGGACACAATTCCTACGCGTTTCAGAAGCTATCCCTGATGAAGAAAGTCAGATAGTTTCCAAAACGCGTAGAAATTGTGTCCTTCACTGTAGCCAAATGGTGATGTCACCGAAGCAGGAACGTGCAAACACTACACTGCGTCTGCGGACACCGAACACAACCGCCGTCCGGGGCTGATTCAGATCCGTCCCAGCAAGGAGAGAACACCAGCTCTACACTGGACTACAAGTAAGATATATTTAAAGACCCTGCGACAGAACGTGCAGGGACACGGAGCCGATGCCGGAGCATCGCTATATAGAAGAGGACCTCCCGGGGGGGCCTCGGAAGGTGAGTACACTGTTTGTTTTTTTTCTGGACACGTCTATAAGCCGAGGTGAGGTTTTTCAGCACATTTTTGGGCTTATACTCAAGTATATACGGTATATTTTCTAGAATTATGGCCCATATTTATTAAAACCCCTTCATTACTGGGCAGTTTTCCAGTTTTGCATTTCCATTTTTTACTTCCCTCTTTCCACAAGCCATATCTTTTTGTCTTTTCCATTTACAGAGACATCAGGGGGCTTGTTATTTGCGGGACAAATTGTATTTTCTAGTGGCATCCTTTTATATTTTGTTCATTGTACAGGGAAGCTGAAAAAAAAATCCAAATGTGGTAGAATTGGCCAAAAAACCACACAGGTGCACCATATTCCTACGGGCTTTGTTTTTACATCTTTTCCTTTTATTTATTGGGTCGGTACGATTATGTTTTCATGCTAAATAAAATTAATATCTTTTGTGAAAAAAAAAATGTCTTGCCATATTCAGACAGTAACAGCAACTTTTTCATACTAGGTAAGGTATCATTTTTTGCTGGACGAGCTGACGTTTCCATTGATACCATTTTGGGGACTGTACGGCCTTTTGAACACAATTTTTTGTGTTGGAAAATGGGAAAAAATGGTTGATTTAGGCACCATTTTCCATTAAGGGGTTTACTATTGGGAGTAATCATTTTTATATTTTGTTAGATTTGATATTTTGGGATGGGGCAATACCTAACATGGTTATGATTTTACTTATTTAGGGAAAGGGGGATGATTTGAATTTTTACATTATTTTTTACTATTACTTCAGACCTCCCTGGGTAATTTAACCGGAGACTGTCTGATCACTCATACAATATACTGCAATACAATATACCATACTTCTGTAATACAGATCAATGTATCGATGCATAACTATTACGGGAGCCTTAAAGGGATTGGACACTTTTCAATAAATCGGTTCCATTAGACATGTCTCTGCATGTACCTCCTGTGAGAGCTTCAGCCTTTCCCTGTTCTCCCCATGCTGCTCTATGCACAACTTCCCATTTCTCACTCCATCAGTCCATCCTAATGGCAGCCTCCAGTGTGTCTTTTTTCTCTCCGTCCGTCTCACTGACACAGGAAGAGGGGAGGGAGCAGGATGAGTCATGATCTCCTGCTGCAGGTCCTTCCTATTTACCAGTGTAGGAATGCACACAGAGTCTGCACACAGCAATAAGGGAAGCATCAGGGATAATGAACGAATTGGTGAGCATTCACGGATTATTATTAAGGCAGTAAAGGCACATAGGCCATTTATGTTAAATAGTTAAGCAGGCTCCCAGCTGTCATGACAACCAATTGTCACCCTCAGAAGATGCAATACAGCTGACATTCGCCATACTCCGCTTAATTCTGGAGCGTTACAGTGAGTTGGACTATGCAACACATTTATTACAGCTTAAAGGTGCACCAAAAAAAGTTGGGGCCACTTCCCGAGCAGTGCAGGGGGCGCCAGATTCTTTAGACTGTGCACCAGTATTCAATAATAATCTGCACCCTGTACATCTAGTGCAGTTTTCACTACTTTTGATAAGTTTGGGATTATGTCTTTTTTGTTAAAAATGTAACATCTCCTCTAAGGTCATATGCAAATTAGTTGAGAAGAGTCACTTACTGGTGCCCAAAACTGTACACAATATTCCATGTGTGGTCTGACCAGGGATTTGTATAAGGGCAGAACTATGTCTTTATCATGAGAATCTATTCCTCTCTTGATACATCCCATTATTTTATTTGCTTTAGCAGCAGCCGCCTGGCTCTGGTCACTAAAATTAAGTTTACCATCCACCAATACCCCCAAGTCCTTTTCAGCTCCAGTTTTACTAAGTAATTGACCATTTAGAACATAATTATACTTTTTGTTTCCATGGCCCAAGTGCATAACTTTACATTTATCTACATTAAACCTCATCAACCATTTCTCTGCCCATCCCTCAAGCTTCCACAAATCCCTCTGTAATGCTAAACTATCGACCTCAGTATTTATTACTTTACACAGCTTAGTATCATCTGCAAATATTGAAACTTGACTGTGTAAACCCACTACAAGGTCATTAATAAAAATATTAAAAAGAAGTGGCCCCAATACTGACCCCTGTGGCACTCCCCTGGTAACATCAACCCAATCTGAGTATGTGCCATTAATGACCACCCTCTGTTTTCTATCACTAAGCCAATTACTTACCCAAATACACATATTTTCTCCTATTCCCAGCAGTCTCATTTTATATACCAACCTTTTATGTGGCTCCGTGTCAAATGCCTTTGAAAAGTCCAAATATACAACATCTACAGCGTCCCCCAGATCCAGTATATGGAGAACTGGAGCTTAAAGCGGCACTGTCACCAGATTTTACCCCATCAAACTAGCAGCCCCCTTAGGTGGGGTACGCAATGGGGCACATTTACTTACCCGGTCCTGTGCGATCCCCAATCCGGAATGTCTGATGAGGATTCGGGTCTGCCGCGATTCACTACAAGAGTGCGCCCGAAAACCTGCATATGTCACTTCTCGCTCAGGTCCGCAGGAGTTCACCTTCTTCTTCCCGGTGCATGTTAATGCTTGTCTTGCGACACAATTTTAAATGTTAAATCCTGCGCGTTGTCCGAATCCGTCGGATAATCTGACGACCCGCCCCCTGATTTGTGTCGCGTGAAAGCCGGCGTGATTGTGGCCGGCCCCCTGCACTGCTTGGGAAGTGGACCCAACTTTTTTTGGTGCACCTTTAACATAGACAATTCTGTTTAGACTGTGCACCAGTATTCGATAATAAGCTGCACCCTGTACATCTAGTGCAGTTTTCACTACTTTTGATAAGTATGGGATTATGTCTTTTTTGTTAAAACTTAACAACATCTCCTCTAAGGTCATATGCAAATTAGTTGAGAAGAGTCACTTTTTGCCTAAAATGAAATCGTTTTAGAAGCAGAAGCTGCCCCATCTGCCAAGTGGGCTCGGAGGGGGATGAAGCAAGGTGTGGTTGGCAGCTGAGTGGGACTGTGGTATAAAGGCTGCTGTGTCCTATTAAATACGACCAGCAGTGTAACTTGAGGGGATGAAGTTGCACCTGGCTGAAGGAGCATTAGCCGAGCTATTAGCTCTTTCCCCAATATAAGGAGATTTACATAATAAATAATACCAGGGTCGGCTCCAGGTATCAGCAGGCCCCTTGGTGGCAGAGCTTCAGCGGGCCCCATTACAGTAAACTCACATGGCGGCAATACAAATTCAGAAACTAAAACAGTCTCCTGTTACCTAAAATATTCCCTAGTTTTATCATTCCAAAAAGCCACCTCATGGTTATTTTATATAAAGCCCCCCCTATCACCCTATGGATTCCTTATGTACAGCCTGATGTGGGCCCCCCAGCAGCTCTGGGCCCCGGCAGTTGCCTGGGTATGCCCAGTGCTGGCGCCGGCCCTGAATAATACATTATAGTTGGGCAGCCTTATGCAGATATGTATATAGGGGATACAGTGTCTTTAAAGGGGCAATTGCGTTAAAGGAAACTGTCAGGGTGATTTTGGACCATTGCGGGTCCATTGCTTTCTGCTCTTTTAAGCCCAAGGTCCAATGTACATCTTCTACCCCCTAGAGCTACTCCCCTGGTGCTAACTTTGAACCAGAATACCCCAAGATATAAGAAATGGCCAAAACTATTGCATCCTGAGCCATGACCGTAGCTCCTTCTTGTCGATACATATAGTAGGATGTGATGTATCAGACAGGAAGCTTCTTCACATCTCCCTTCGTTCTGGTTAGCACAAGATTTAAGCAACAGCGTTTGGCGGGTCATAAAAATATCAGCGAGAAGACAAATGATCAGCGGAAAGATCCCCCAAGCCTATCCCAGACTTATTATCCTGACACGGCCATAACATAAGCCACAAGTCACTTTTCTATAATTGTATTGTGTATGATGGCATAAAAGGTTGGTAAATGCAGCCAGGACTCATAGAGACTGCGAGTCCTGCTCCCTCCACCCACTCATAGAGAAAGCCTGTGAGTCCTGCTCCCTCCACCCACTCATAGAGAAAGAGAGAAAGCCTGTGAGTCCTGCTCCCTCCACCCACTCATAGAGAAAGTCTGTGAGTCCTGCTTCCTTCACCGACTCATAGAGAAAGCCTGCGAGTCCTGCTTCATCCTCCCACTCATAGAGAAAGCCTGGGAGTCCTGCTTCCTCCACCCGCTCATAGAGAAAGCCTGTGAGTCCTGCTTCATCCACCCACTCATAGAGAAAGCCTGTGAGTCCTGCTCCCTCCACCCACTCATAGAGAAAGCCTGTGAGTCCTGCCTCTCCCACCCCCTCATAGAGAAAGCCTGTGAGTCCTGCTTCCTCCACCCACTCATAGAGAAAGCCTGTGAGTCCTGCTTCCCCCACCCACTCATAGAGAAAGCCTGTGAGTCCTGCATTTACCAACCTTTTATGCCATCATACACAATACAATTATAGAAAATTGTGATTCCCCAGACTCATCCATGTCAGTAATGTATATGAAGTGCTTGACGTCTGCTGCATGTATGGTGTGAATACTCACCTACCCAGGCCTGACAATCTTTGCAGTACTTGAAACAAAGTCCATCCCAGGCACCAGAAGAGCCGCATCTCTGGGGCTTCCCTATAGGGGACTCAGAGCCCTCCCTTATATTGTGATTATAGAGAGATGAATAGGGCGGCATGGTGGCTGAGTGGGTAGCACTTCTGCCTTGCAGTGCTGGAGTCCTGGGTTCTAGTCCCACCCAGGTCATCATCTGCAAAGAGTTTGTATGTTCTCTCCATGTTTGCGTGGGTTTCCTCCGGGTCCTCCGGTTTCCTCCCACACTCCCAAACATACTGGTAGGTTGATTTTCTCTTTGTCTATTGCTGGAAGAGCTGCAATTCTTCATATGATCGGACACATTTTACCTGGAGTGACTTGTGGCTTATGTTATGGCCGTGTCAGGATAATAAGTCTGGCAAGTCACACTCCAGGTAAATGTGTCCGATCATATGAAGAATTGCAGTCTTCCACAATAGACAAAGAGAAAATCAACCTACCACGTATGTTGGAGTGTGGGAGGAAACCGGAGGACCCGGAGGAACCCACGCAAAATGGAGAGAACATACAAACTCTTGCAGATGATGACTGGGTGGGACTAGAACCCAGGACTCAAGCACTGAAAGGCAGAAGTGCTACCCATCAGCCACCATGCCGCCCTATTCATCTCTATATAATCACATACCTTAGGAAGCCACCGAGATGCGGCTCTGTGGTGCACTGCGATGGACTTTGTTTCCAGTACAGCAAAGCATTGTCAGGCCGGGTAGGTGAGTATTCACACATACCATGCAGCAGACGTCAAGCACTCATATACATTATGACAGGGATGAGTCTGGGGAATCACAAATTTCTATAATGTATTGTGTATGATGGCATAAAAGGTTGGTAAATGCAGCCAGGACTCATAGAGATGGAGCCTGCTCCTCCACCCATATAGAGAAAGCCTGTGAAGTCTGCCCCTCCACCCACTCATAGAGAAAGCCTGGTGATGAATCCTGCCTCTCCACCCCCTATAGAGAAAGCCTGTGACGTCCTGCTCCCTCCACCCACTCATAGAGAAAGCCTGTGAGTCTGGACTCCCTCACAACCCATCTCATAGAGAAAGCCTGTGAGTCCTGCTCCCTCCACCCACAACAGAGAAAGCCTGTGAGTCCTGCTCCCCCACCCACTCATAGAGAAAGCTGTGAGTCCTGCTTCTCCACCCACTCATAGAGAAAGCCGTGAGTCCTGCTCCCTCCACCCACTATATAGAGAAAGTCTGTGAGTCCTGCTTCCTTCACCGACTCATAGAGAAAGCCTGCGAGTCCGCTCATCCTCCCACTCATGAGAAAAGCCTGGGAGTCTGTTCCTCCACCCGCTCATAGAGAAAGCCTGGAGTCCTGCTTCATCCACCCACTAATAGAGAAAGCCTGTGAGTCCTGCTCCCTCCACCCACTCATAAGAGAAAGCCTGTGAGTCCTGACTCTCCCACCCCCTCAAAGAAGCTGGAGCCGCTTCCTCACCCTCATAGAGAAAGGCCTGTGAGTCGGCTCCCTCCACCCACTCATAGAGAAAGCCTGTGAGTCCTGCTCCTCCCTCATACTCATAGAGAAAGCCTTCGAGTCCTGCTCCTCCACCCTCATAGAGAAAGCCTGTGAGTCCTGCTTCCCCACCACTCTAGAGAAAGCCTGTGAGTCCTGCTTCCCCCAACCATCATAGAGAAAGCCTGTGAGCTGTTCATCCAACCACTCAGAGAAAGCCTGTGAGTCCTACCCCCTCCACTCCTACTCATAGAGAAAGCTTGTGAGTCCTACTTCATCCACCCGCTCATAGAGAAAGCCTGTGAGTCCTGCTTCCTCCCCTCCTACTCATAGAGAAAGCCTGTGAGTTCTGCTTCCCTCACCCACTCATAGAGAAAGCCTGTGAGTCCTGCTTACCTCACCCACTCATAGAGAAAGCCTGTGAGTCCTGCATCCACCACCCTCTTATAAAGAAAGCCTGTGAGTCCTGCTTCATCCAACCACTCAGAGAAAGCCTGTGAGTCCTGCTTCCTCCCCTCCTACTCATAGAGAAAGCCTGTGAGTCCTACTTCATCCACCCGCTCATAGAGAAAGCCTGTGAGTCCTGCTTCCTCCCCTCCTACTCATAGAGAAAGCCTGTGAGTCCTACATTCAACACCCAGTCATGGAAAAAGCCTGTGAGTCCTGCTTCCTCCACCAATAATCAGCAACTCACTCTGCATACAAACACATACAGGAAAACCTGTAGTTGGGGGGAACAGGACTCACAAGCTGGATCTATGTGGGGTATTGGGAAGCAGGACTCATAGGCTTTCTCTAGGTGGATAGTTAGAAATCAAGGCTCAATAACTTCCTCTATGTGTGGTACTGGGGCAGGAGCGAAGCTGGCCTGAGGCAAGTTGAAGCACTCGCTGCAGGCGGCGCCACCTGTCTTTAATATCCAAAAAAACACAGAAGTGTTATAGAAGAAATAACAGACTTACTTGTGATTGCTGCACGTTACATCTGGGATTCTCTTACCTTTTGGATCTTTGTTGCATCTCCTTCTCAGAAATTGCTCTTTCCTTTGGTCTGAATAAGTTATCTAGAAAATATAAAAATGAAAGTTATTAGTGACATGCTGTGTGCTGACAACATAAGCGGCATGTAATCTGAGAGCATGATGGGAGAAGTAGTCCTGCGATCACTGGAGAGGCAGGGTTAAAGGGATATAGTTAAAGGGATATAGTTATACAGAATAGGAAATACATTTTTGATTGCACTGAACAGGTCCAACCTCTGGGACCCCTGACAATGAGCTGAGCAGGGGGCCGAAGTCCATGGGGGTCATTTATCTTACCTCTGTTTGTTTTTGCCTGTATTTTACCATTCCACTATTTTGGGAAGGCCGTTCCACACTTGCGACGTTGATGAGATGAACTCGCAACACCACTCGCAATAATGCTGCCGGAACGCACGGCCGAACACTGCACCGCGCGAGTGTACTCAGCATGTCAGTTCACTCCCGGCGTGCAGGTTCGGGAGTGTCGCTTGGCAGCATTATTGCGAGTGCGTGCGAGTTCATCTCTCACACTCGCAAGTGGTGGAAACGGCCTAATTTATCAATCTACTTTTCCTTGTGTTATATGGGGGTCATTTTTCGGATTTTTAATTTTTTTTAAACATTTGTTACAAATGTCTCAAAAATGTCGCACAAATGTCTTCAAGTCACTTCTTTCCATTTTCTAAGTGTTCCTAGTTTGATTCGTCTGGAGCCAAAAAATGTTGCAAATTTTGGACAATTGACATGATGAATTCATTTGGCAACAATGGAAGATAAATGTGTCTACTGATGAAAATACAAATGACATTTAAAAATGGCCCTAAAATGGCGCAAAAAATTGCAATGACGCCAAAAAGTTTAAAAAAAGACAGGAAGAAAAGTAAAGATAAATGACCCCTATGTATCCCACCAGATGGCAGAATAGGAGGAATGTCACTGGTATTGGGTCCTTATCTTGCACGGCCAATTCTCCGGACACATTATAAATAACTATTAGCACTACAGGATAATTATACTGATCGGTAATAGAGATATTATCCTGTATGTATCAGAGGGGTCCATAAAACCTTATTAAAGGACACACACACCACTTCATCACTGAGTCTATCTTTCCTACTCTTAACAGGTGGGGCCGTATTTCGTTTTTTTGGGGATTAAATGTAATGAAGAGAGTAGTGGATAATGAAAGTGATTCTATTTACGGCAGATGAATTACTTAAAGGTATTTAAGGGTTGATACTTAAGACATTATACCTGATAAGATGCATCTTGATGTGTCAGAATAGCAATTTGTGTATAAATATTTAAAGTGAATAATAGGCTGTTTGTAGTCGTATTGGGAAAGTTATAGCTCGTGCCACTTACTGGAGTCCACATAGAGGGCACTGGGGGATCCTGGAAAAAACTGACACCCTATCTTAAAAGTGAAGTTTTACCAAGATTGACTATATATAGCCATAGTCAATGTACCGGTAGCCACTTTGTACGAGCACTGATGCCACCCCACCCCCCATTGCCCAAGTAAAATCCTAAAAGTTACATTTTATGGTACCATGTAGTATTTCTCTATATCTAGAGGATTTCGGTATGGATTTCCCCAGTAGTTATATTCTTGTGTGGATTTCACTCCACTCAATAATTGCTTTATGACAATGGAGTGTAAGGGAAGGGATATGAAAGAGGCTCAGTATTTGGACCTTTAAAGGCTAATTCAAATTTGTTTTCTGTTCGAGAGGACAGACAGAGAACTGTGCAGCACGCTAGAGAAGTCTGCGAGGAAAGTTCTGTTTCACATAGTAATATAAAATATGCCTTATAGTACCTGTCAATAAACTAACCACACTAACTAGAGATATTTGTGCAAACTATCAATGCTATTATACAGCAGTACAACTATCCCTATATGGTATCCCCATGCCCACAAAAGCATCTCAGTGTTTGTAAGATGCTTAGCATCTATACAAATCATTATTCCTCTCACATATTCCTCATGCTCACCTCACTCCAGTCATTCCTCCATTCCCCAGGAATGAGGAGAGAAACTGGCATTGCTTGAACCCTGAGGGAGGGGTGATTTATTATACACCATACGCGTGTGACGGTGTACGATAGCCCTGCTGAGCCATCCGGCACCGGCCTTTGATGTATTCCAGGGGGCTCCAACCTGGCGTAGAAATAAATGCAGTTCAACAAATTTTACAGTATTACAGATGTACTGCACCAAGTCCACAGGCACGGTACAGGAACGCCCCACGACGGCCACACCCTCTCCATGCCCACCCACTGGCGTGGTAAGTGGTTGAAAGGGGAAAATAATCTTCAAGTGCTAGCAATAAGGAAGCCTTTGGAATATTTCAGAAGACCCGGATGTGGGTTTTTAAAAGCCCTGAAAGAATACCCCCATTGTCTCTAACAACCCCACTCATCATCTTCCCGAGATTCTTTCAGTTGAGCGCAAAACACAGCCAACTCTTCTGTATTCGAGGGGGGAGTGGGTGAATGATTGTAGCAGAGTACAACTGACGTGGCGCTGAAGAGAAACACAGGACCCTTTCAAATCAGAAAACTTGGGGTGTGGCCTCTAAGCTTACAAATTGCCATGAATAACAAAAGATGCTGAGTCAACTTTGCAACAGAACTGCGAACTTTTCAAGGGCATGTGGAATCACAACTAGGGATAGTTGGTCAGCAGTGTTAATCTCAGGTTTCAAATATATTGTTGTTAGTTAGGGTGGGCTAATAACGTACATGTTCCGTTAAGCTTCCCTCTAGTGGTGGTGCAAAAACTCACAGTTTTATTATTAACTTTATGTCTTTGTCTGTTCTCATACTCTGGGTCCTGGTCACGCTTAATCCATGAGTATATGGGAAACCCTGACATATCAAGAACACACTCTTATTGTTACCAATTGTTGCCCCTAAAAACATATCAAGCAACACGATCCCCAAAAACAGAAAGGAATGTGTCACGTCATACTTGACAAAGCAATTCCTTAATAAAAGCAAACCTCTGTTTGTTTTTGCCTGTCTTTTTACCATCCACTATTTTGGTAAGGCCCGTTCCACACTTGCGAGTGTGATGAGATGAACTCGCAACACACTCGCAATAATGCTGCCGGGAACGCACGGCCCGAACACTGCACCGCGCGAGTGTACTCAGCATGTCAGTTCACTCCCGGTGTGCAGCGTTCGGGGAGTGCGTTCCCGGCAGCATTATTGCGAGTGTGTTACGAGTTCATCTCATCACACTCGCAAGTGTGGAACCGGCCTAATTTATCAATCTCACTTTTTCCTTGTGTTATATGGGGGTCATTTTTCAGATTTTTTTTTTTTTTAAACATTTGTTACAAATGTCTCAAAAATGTCGCACAAATGTCTCAAGTCACTTCTTTCCATTTTCTAAGTGTTCCTTAAGTTTGATTTCGTCTGGAGCCAAAAAATGTTGCAAATTTTGGACAATTTGACATGATGAATGTCGTTTGGCACAATTGGAAGATAAATGTGTCCTACTGATGAAAATACAAATGACATTTAAAAATGGCCCTAAAATGGCGCAAAAATTGCAATGCGCCAAAAAAGTTTCAAAAAAAGACAGGAAGAAAAGTAAAGATAAATGACCCCCTATGTATCCCACCAGATGCAGAATAGGAGGTAATGTCACTGGTCTTGGGTCCTTATCTTGCACGGCCAATTCTCCGGCACATTATAAATAACTATTAGCATCTACAGTATAATTATACTGCTCGGTAATAGAGAGATATTATCCTGTATGTATCAGAGGCTCCATAAAACCTTATTATAATGACACACACACCACTTCATCACTGAGTTCTATCTTTCCCTCTCTACAGGTGGGGCCTGTATTTCGTTTTTTTGGGGATTACAATGTAATAGAAGAGAGTAATTATGATAAGTGATTCTATTTACAGGCAGATGAATTACTTAAAGGTTTAAGGGCTGATTACTTAAGAATTATTACTTGATAAGATGACATCTTGTGTTCGGAATAGCAATTCCGTGTATAAATTATTTAAATGCTGAATATATTAGGCTGTTTTGTAGTCGTATTTGGGAAAGTTATAGCTCGTGCCACTTACTGGAGTCACATAGAGGGCACTGGGGCATCCTTGGAAAAAACTGACACCCTTAAAGTGAATTTTTACCAAATTTGACTATATATTAGCCATAGTCAATGTACCTGGTAGCCACTTTTACAGAGCACTGATGCCCCCCCCCCCCCATTGCCCAATATAAATCTAAAAGTTACATTTTATTGTTACCATCTTGCTAGTATTTCTCTATATTCTAGATGGATTCGGATGGATTTCCCCCAAGTTATTATTCTTGATGTGGATTTCACTCCACTCACTACATTGCTTTATGACAATGGAGGTGCAAGGGATATGAAAGAGGCTCCAGGTATTTTGACTTTTAAGGCCTAATTCAAATTTGTTTTCTGTTCGGAGGACAGACAGAGAACTGTGCAGCTATCCGGCTTAGAGGAAGTTCTGGAAAGTTCTGTTTTCACATTTAGTAATATAAAATATGCCTTATCAGGAACCTGTCAATTAAACTAACCCACAGAGATATTTGTGAAAACTATGTCACTGCTATTATACAGCAGTACAACTATCCCTATATTGTTATTCCCCATGCCCAAAAAGCTCCTCAGCCTGTTTGTAAAGCTGACTTAGCATCTATACAAATCATTATTCCTCTCACATAATTCCTTCCTGCTCCACCTCACCTCCAGCTCATTCCTCCATTCCCCAGGAATGAGAGAGAAACTGGCTGCTTGAATCCCTGAGGGAGGGGTGATTTATTATACACCGATACTCGTGCGCCGGTGTACGATAGCCCTGCTGAGCATCCGGCACCGGCCTCTTGATGTATCCAGTGGGGCTCCACCTGGCGTAGAAATAAATGCAGTCAACAAATTTTCACGTATACAGATTCGCTAACTGCACCAAGTCCACAGGCACGGGTACAGGAACGCCCCACGACGGCCACACCCTCCTCCATGCCCACCCACTGGCGTGTAAGTGGTTGAAAAGGGGAAAATAATCTCAAGTGCTAGCAATAAGGAAGCCTTTGTAATTATTTCAGAAGCCCTGATGTGGTTTAAAAGCCCTGATAAATACCCCCATTGTCTCTAACAACCCCCTCATTCATTCCTTCCTCAGAGATTCTTTTCAGTGAGTCGCAAACACAGCCAACTTCTTTCTTATTTCTGAGGGAGGGGTGAATGATGTAGCAGAGCTCAACTGACTGGGCTGAAGAGAACACAGGCCCCTTGTCAATCAGAAAGCTTGGGGTGTGGCTAAGCTACAAATTTGCATGAATATACAAAGATGCTGAGTCAACTTTACAAACAGACTGGAACTTTTCAGGCATGTGGAATCACAATATAGGGATAGTTGTTCAGCTGTATAATCTCAGTTTTCAAAGATATGTTTAGTTAGTGTGGGCTAATTTAACGTACATGTTTCCTTTAAGCTCCCTCTAGTGGTGGCTGCAAACACTCACAGTTTTATTATTTAACTTTATGTCTTTGTCTTTCTATATCTGTGCGTCCTGGTCACTCTTAATCCATGTAATCTGGGAAACCCCTTACATATCAAGAACACACTCTTATTGTTACCATATGTTGCCCCTAAAAACATATCAATGTCAACACGATCCCCAACACAGAAGGAATGCTGTCACTT
The DNA here is from genome assembly GCA_019512145.1 of Engystomops pustulosus. Classification (NCBI taxonomy): domain Eukaryota; kingdom Metazoa; phylum Chordata; class Amphibia; order Anura; family Leptodactylidae; genus Engystomops; species Engystomops pustulosus. Next base: position 1,320,272 of record CM033651.1, read on the forward strand.
CATACTTTACAAAGCAATTTCCTTAATTAAAAGCAAACAAATGCAGGAAAAATTCTCAGCTCTGATGGTCAGGGTTCAGGTATAGAGGGTTGATAGGAAGAGACGTCTATCTCCCGGGTGGACGGGATCGCGTTGACTTGGTTGCTCGAGTTGTGTTGCTTGTTCATATTATGTAAAAACCTGCCCCCAGTAGAAGATGCAGCTGGATTTCATTGTTACAATGTGTAACTATTTTTGGCTATCTGTTACATTTACAGCCGGCAGCAGTTATAATTTGATAATGCAGCACATCAAAACCTTTTTGGGTGAATTAACAAGGACAAAACCATCCAGCGGAGCCGCGTTCCTGGAGGTGGATGGTATAATGCATGACTGCTCCGCTTCCCAATTATTTACAACGTGTGTTATGACTTTGCCTATAGCGCGACTCCATTAATTTACAAGATGAGGGTGCAGAAGAATGGAGATTGCTGCTTACAGACATTTCTTAAAGTGAATGAACAAAGGATTTAAGAAAACTGTATATAAAGTGTCAGATCAGACAGAACATAATCATCTAAGTCAATGGGGAGATATACAGTATGTGCTATGCAGGGCACTGGGAGTCCACTCAGTGGTAATAGTTTTTTGGGGTGTAGTTGTTTTCCGCTCAAAAGGAAATCTTTCATTTGATTCTATGCATTATGAGCCAAACATACCTTGAGAATGCTGTAGCTACACTGATGCAGAAACATATCTTGTTTGATCCCTGAATTCAGTGGTTTTGCTGGAAAAACAATTATAACATTATAAGAATGAGACTCTGTCGCTCCTGTGGCGAAAGAGTCTCCTGTGTATTATTTATCTATCTATCTCCTATATATCTCCTATCTGTCCCTTATCTATCTATCTATCTATCTATCTATCTATCTATCTATCTATCTATCTATCTCCTATTTATCTATCTATCTATCTCCTATCTATCTATCTATCTATCTCCTATCTATCTCCTATCTATCTATCTATCTATCTATCTATCTCCTATCTATCTATCTATCTATCTATCTATCTATCTATCTATCTCCTATCTATCTATCTATCTATCTATCTATCTCCTATCTATCTATCTATCTCCTATCTATCTATCTGATATAACCACAGGGTTTAGCCGCCTGAACTCCTTTCCTCATGTAGAAAGTATAGTCTTATCTTATATTCCATAATTCCACTCGTTCCATAAAATGTTGTCAGGCCCCTTCATGTTCCGTCTTATCCTCTTCCTCGATGGCGGATTTCGTTTGTCACCAGGTCTCACTGTCCAGCCCGGATCATTTATATCTAATGACACACTTTGCCTTTAATGCAGGACACATGAATAATGTATGTAGCGTGCGGCTTCCTGCAGAATTGATTTCCCGCAAGTGTCCTGCATTAAAGAAGAGCTTTCCCTGGAGAATTGTTGGATCTCCTGAATGCAGTGTTTTCCAGTGCCTTCCCCTCCCGCTGACCATATATTAGGGAAATATAGATCCTATCACTGCGGAATCTATGGAAATAAACCGCTGGGAAGAAATTCACGGTGTTCTTTATATCTGCCAGGTAGACGCAGTGCGGGGAGCTGCGCCATTTATTAGGGGCGCGCGGCCCGGCCTGAAACTAGTTCTGTCAATACAACCTCTTGGTTGTTGTGTTATTGTAATGAAACCACTGAACACAATGTAGCAAATCACTTACAGAGAATTACTGAGCCCTGCAATGTACAAGCCTGCGCCGTCTCACATCTTATATACAGTAGTTACAGTAGGAAGACTCGATGTGGTTCATGGGGAACTGAACATCTAAGGAAGTTCTTGCGGATGTAGCAGAGCTGAGCTTGTTATTTGGCATAACTCAGGTTATATTCACTAGATGAAAGGGTATAGAGAGGTGTAACCTATACACCCAGGTTCATCTAAATCTATATCATGTGATGGGGGTGCAAAGGTCACATCTGTATACAAATACTAGTAACTGAGGAGCACCAGATTTAAAGGGATTTGACTGTAAAAGATCTATATCCCCTATACTACAAAGCACTTTCTGGTTTTGTTCATCCTCTCTAAGCCGTCACTAAATTCCTATAGAAATCTATGGAAGATGGACTAATTTTTCTGGCGCTCCATTGATGCCTACGAAATCCATTGGATGGAGATGATCCTGCAGGTCCCTGACAGTACAGAGACTTCTGGTCCCCTATTCTGCCGATCCCAGGGAGAATAGTAGTTATTGCATAATATTCTGCAAAGGACCTGCAGGTCACATGTTCAAGTCCTGTGGGTCCTCGTGCTGGCACATGATATTTTTTATTATAAAGTAAGGGTATGCCCTGATCGTTGTTCAGGGCATCCACAAAGAACAGCCTAAGATGCCATAATTAATGGCAAAAACAGTAACAGGATTCTAAATTTGTTGCCGAGAGCTAAGGACACAGCAGTGTGAGGACATGGCCATGTGATCAAAACGACCAATCAATATTGTTATCCCCTGTGCACAGGATAGGGTGCATAAAATAGACTCACAAAAGGCATAAAAAGGGGGAAATAAGAAAAATGACCCCCAATGTCTTGTTTTATTTGTATAAATAAAGTCCTGATGCTATATAAAGGTTATTATTATGAAACAAACATATACAGGCAGTCCCCTACTTAAGGACACCCGACTTACAGACAACCCATAGTTACAGACGGACCCCTCTGCCCACTGTGACCTCTGGTGACCTCTCTGGATGTTAGTCCCAGGCTGCAATAATCAGCTGTAAGGTGTCTGTAATGAAGCTTTATTGATAATCCTTGGTCCAATTGTAGCAAAAATTTTGAAACTCCAATCGTCACCGGGGCAAAAGAAAAAAATTTGTCTAGAACTTCAATTATAAAGTATACAGTTTCGACTTACATACAAATTCAAAGTAAAAACAAACCTCCGGACCCTATCTTGTACGTAACCCGGGGACTGCCTGTACACACATGCATCATATATACTCTACATACACATGTACAAGTGCTTCTCATTAAATTAGAAACAAACTTAGGCTCAGTTCACACTACTGTTTACATCTCCATTAAAAAAAGTAAAGTCCGGGATTGCAGAAGGAGAGGAAGAAATTCACTGATGTATTTGGGAGAAACTAAGATGTGACAACAGCTTCATTATTAAACTTTATCATCCAGACATCTTATTCTCTGATCTTTCGCAGAAATAGAATATAGACTTGGCATTTCCAGTTTTGGGTGGATTTGCTCGTTGTAAATATTTGCTGTAAATATATTAGAAAATCGTGTTTCCTAGAAGAATTTTTTTCTGCTGCAGGGAAAATCTGCTGCAATAATGGGAAAGGGAAAAGTTTAACCTAAGCCCCTCCCATGCACCTTGTCCTCATGCCCATTAGGGGAAGAGGAGCAAATATATGTGTTTTCACCTTACCCCCCAAATCCACTTATTTTGGAAACAGAATATCAATAATATTGTACATGTTTTCAATTTAGGCTCTATGTGAGGTAAATGCCTATGTAATGACAGCTTAGATACAGCAGCTCAGCACTATGTAAGGTGAATGCCTATATAATGACAGCTTAGATACAGCAGCTCAGCACTATGTAAGGTAAATGCCTATATAATGACAGCTTAGATACAGCAGATCAGCTCTATGTAAGGTAAATGCCTATATAATGACAGCTTAGATACAGCAGCTCAGCACTATGTAAGGTAAATGCCTATATAATGACAGCTTAGATACAGCAGCTCAGCACTATGTAAGGTAAATGCCTATATAATGACAGCTTAGATACAGCAGCTCAGCTCTATGTAAGGTGGATGACTATATACTGGCAGCTTAGATACAGCACCTCAGCTCTATGTAAGGTGGATGCCTATATAATGGCAGCTTAGATACAGCAGCTCAGCTCTATGTAAGGTGGATGACTATATACTGGCAGCTTAGATACAGCACCTCAGCTCTATGGAAGGTAAATGCCTATATAATGACAGCTTAGATACAGCAGCTCAGCTCTATGGAAGGTAAATGCCTACATAATGACAGCTTAGATACAGCAGCTCAGCACTATGGAAGGTAAATGCCTACATAATGACAGCTTAGATACAGCAGCTCAGCTCTATGTAAGGTGAATGCCTATATAATGACAGCTTAGATACAGCGGCTCAGCACTATGTAAGGTGAATGCCTATATAATAGCAGCTTAGATACAGCAGCTCAGCACTATGTAAGGTGGATGCCTATATACCCATATAGTATCCATACAGAACATTTGGAAAGATGTGGCTTTTTTTTTTGTAACTTTTCAGTTTGTTGCAGTAATTTTGCACCAGTTTTGTGCCTAAACACCAAACTAGCCATGCATCAAAAATACTCATGTTTTCCTCATTTATCTTATCAATCCAGATGTTTTGCTGCGTCTACTAAGGGTGCATCATTAGTGACTTTTTGATTTGGGTCCAATTTTGGCGCAAAAATATTCAGGATAGAAAGGAAGTGAGTGGGGGATAGACAGTACAGAGAAGTGTCCACATGTAGCAAGATAGAAGAGCAGGTAGAGGGGGGAAAGACAGTAACTATAAGTGTCCATGTGTAGCAGGATAGAAGAGCAGGGAGAACCTTCTTCCTGGTGCATGTAAGTGCATTGTCCATGTATAATGCGCTGTGCGGGGAGTCACTAAGATCCTGTGCCCGATATCCTGCATGTGTCGCTTCCCTGCTCAGGTCCCCGGAGTTCACCTTCTTCTTCCTGGTGCATGTAAGTGCATTGTCCGTGTACACTCACCGGCCACTTTATTAGGTACACCTGTCCAAGTGCTCGTTAACACTTAATTTCTAATCAGCCAATCACATGGCAGCAACTCAGTGCATTTAGGCATGTAGACATGGTCAAGACAATCTCCTGCAGTTCTCCCGAGCATCAGTATGGGGAAGAAAGGTGATTTGTGGCCTTTGAACGTGGCATGGTTGTTGGTGCCAGAAGGGCTGGTCTGAGTATTTCAGAAACTGCTGATCTACTGGGATTTTCACGCACAACTATCTCTAGGGTTTACAGAGAATGGTCCGAAAAAGAAAAAAACATCCAGTGAGCGGCAGTTCTGTGGGCGGAAATTCCTTGTTGATGCCAGAGGTCAGAGGAGAATGGGCAGACTGGTTCGAGCTGATAGAAAGGCAACAGTGACTCAAATCGCCACCCGTTACACCCAAGGTAGGCAGAAGAGCATCTCTGATCGCACAGTACGTCCAACTTTGAGGCAGATGGGCTACAGCAGCAGAAGCTACCTTAACATTTGTGTTACTTGTAGCGTCGTCGCTGGCGTGGGTGTCATTATTTTTTAGCGATTTTGCCAGAATTCGCACAAATCAGTTTAAAGTTTATCTGGTTGTGGTGCTGACGTTATGATCAATGGGGTTTCATACTTTACCCCCTCTATCAGGAAAAAAAGGGTCTAAGGCTCTCTACCTGAACGTTACGAAGCACGCACGTCATGCACCTGCAAAGCGGCCGAAAATGCACGTTTACGTTACAGTCCCATAATAAGTGGGGTGACAACAGTGCGCTCAACACTTATGCTCCATCTAAAAATGGATAGACCTCCCATTCTCAGCTTGGGGGAAGTCGTCAGCAGCCATCCCCCCACCACCACACACCACCACACATGAAGGGTGATGAACATCGTGTTAGTAAGGGAAGAGTAAATTTCATTGTCTAATCTATACAGTCCAATAAAACATATAGAGTGGCATAGCTGCTCACCTATACCAGTGGAAGGCCAAAGCTGTTAATTGTACTGTCTGATTAGTGAACAGTGTAAATTTACCTACTGCTATATTTTTTAACTATTGCCCTTTTTATTCTTTGCTAGTTCATTTTGGCTGTTTTTGTTTCATTGTTTGTCCCATTGGATGTTCCTCTCTTAACTTCCTTCGTTTGATTTCGCCACATAATGCCCAACATTTTATCCATTTATGCCCTGCCAGTTGGAATCTTCGATCCTGGAAGAAATATGTACCACTGTCGCCCATTATCAGACCAGGCCGTCATTGCTACGAAATGGCTTTTTTTTTGGCGCGCTCGTCTACTACGTCTGTGGGTGTTCTTTTATAAACTGAAAAAAAAAAAATTTAATTAACGCTTTGTTGATGTCGAGCAACCAGGTTTCCCTAAGAGATGCATGTTAACATAATTATGTTACTAATGAATAGAAGAGGGGAGAAGTAAACTACAGCATATAATCATTACCTGTTTAATCTGCTTGCCCTATTGATTTTATGATGACAACTCTGCGCGCGGCTCATTGTGAACTCTCCGTTACATTGATTCGCAGCTGCGCTGTCACTCTGCCAGCTCAATCTGTTTGTGTACACGTAGTGGACCGCTTATGGGATCTAAAGTCTAATTAGGAGACCGCCCCATGGCTTTATCCCAGCGGGGCAAGATTAAAGAAAGTCACTTAACTCCTCCCCTTTCCAGCACAGTGCATCTCCATGTCTCTAATCTGCAGTCATATATTTTGGCACTGATACTGCCCCACTTGTTGTCACCCCGTGAGCCCCCCCTGTGCTGTAACAATCTTCAGATACATGTACACATGTTTAATCATTACATCAAATTGTTTCATACGTCAATTTTTTTTTGTCCCTATATATATTAATGTCAGAACTCACTAATTATCTTATGGATCATATTTCAGGATGCTGTGCCTGCAAAACACACACCCAAATCTAACCTTTCAGATCCTTTCCTTCGGGAAAGCTGGGTGTGAGTTTGAGCTTCTTTTGTTTGTAGCTATGGTTGAGTCTTATATGCTGAACCATTCATTCTGGGGGCGGTGTCCCTTACTTTAATTCCCTTTAATATTCTGTCTGCCCATTTCCTTCGAGGGGCGCTGTTATTACAGTCTACTCCTTTCCTTGCTTTTCTCTTGCACTTTTGGTTTCTATGATCCAACTTCACTTTGCTTATCAACCAATTATTTACCAGTTTCTTGTCTGCCGCGCTTGTCTGTCTGTTATCTTGTTGTTTGTCCCTTTGTGGTCATGTATCATCCTTAGGTCCCTGTCTCCCTGTCTCTGACTTGTTGGCTTTCTCTCTTCTCCTGTGTTCTAATGTGAACACTGGTCTTCTCTTATTTCCTATTACCTGTCCACTCCACCATCCAGCGGTCTGCCAGATGAGTAAGTTTTTCTGTGTCCCCTTCAGGGTCACTCGGGTCGTCGTATTAAAGGTTTGCAAGTTTCGTCTTGTCAGGGCGTTGTTTAATCTCCTGTAGATGGGGGGTCATATCCTGCGGGACATTGCAGGGGTTATTTCACCCCACCAAGTCTAACATCTCGGCTCCAAGTCCTGGTTAAAGTTGCGCGTTGCTGGACAGGTTCATTACAACATATATCAACTTTGCCCATTTTATGGCTTTATATTGATAATTTCTCGCCAGCTACCCTCTGCGGCTGCTCCTATCGTTAATTTGCTTGTTGGTCTCTGAGTGGCTGTAGGACGACCTACTGATATCATTTCTGCTTTTCTGCCCTTCATTGCCAGATTACAGGAAGTCTAATTCTTCTAAAAAGTCCCGGCCTTTAACTTGGCAAATATAAGGGTCATTAGAAACTTTCTCTTTCTTTTTGCAGTAAGGCCTCTACGCTCCCTCATTTGTTACGTCTGCTCAGACCCCGTCCCTCCACACTCATAAGATAAAAGTAAATTCTTTGTAATAAGTCCACTTTGCTTGTGCTGCTCTATGTAATGGTCAAAACGATGAAGACACGCATAGTAAGCCCTATAGTTAAACCCACCGCCTTTCCTTCCTACCTAATAACTATCCAAGCCTAGATGATAGGTTGCAACTGGCCATTGTCCCTTTCTGTGCCCAAGTGAACACACAGATAAAATTAAGGACAAATCAGAAGACTGGGCTATCCACGCATTGAATATTTGTCAAGACCAAGAGGACATGCATTAAAGAATCATGAACAAATGGATGGTTCAGAACCAAGAAATGTTCAGAAGATCAAAAAAAGTCTCATAAATGCAACACACCCCCAAGAAGACGTATAGTCAATCACTAGGATAGTGGGCAGAACACCCTCTTATGAAATTAAGGCAGATTCCCGGTCAGAAAGGATTGGACTTCTCTCCTGCATCCAGGGAACCAGACGAGCAGGGGAAGAATGTTAGTAGAGGAGGCCTCTGTATGTCAAATAGCTTACACTTCTGTACCCAAACAAATCAACATGAAGTCCATGGACAACTATTGCAGACCGATTGCAACTAAGTACAAATCACAGTAACAGGCTGTTTCTGGTGTACTTTACTAGCAGAGGCTGGAGCTGAAGCCCGGAGGGCCGTGTGGCATCCCCTTGGCGATCTCCATCAGCTCCACACAAATTGAATGGAGCAGAATGGACATGGCCGACGTCTGCCTAACTCATCCAGTGAGCCAAAAAAAAACGAGGGGTCGGGGTTAGGTAACGTCGTATCCCCGTTCTCGGTGATCGGGTTTGGTCTCACACTAAAGCCCCCATTAATCACAAGTTAGACCCTACCCTGTGGATAGGCCCTAAATTGTTAGTGAGAAAACCCCTTGATGGTTAGAGGATTGAAGGCGGCTACGGTCTATTCCATGGGAGAACTCGTTTAGGTAATAAACTTAATCCCAGTGTGTTACATAATTTCTATTCAATTCTTTTTCAACCTGTGCCAAGTACATAATTTCTAATAAAACATCATGTTGTGCCTATAATAAGAAAAAACGTACGTTTCCTTATTGAGTTACAAAGAGTAACAATATTTAATCCTACGTAGCCACGTTCAATCATCCGTGTCCACCTCCTCCACCTCTGCGTATTCTCAAGATCTCTGGAGGGGGCGTACAAGAGGGGTCCAATTATAATTACAAGCCCCATTGTGCGGCTGTTATAAGACATGAACCCATTAACGCTTCGAGATGCCAAACCACAGGGGAGAATTTTAAAGGAACCTACCACTTGGGATATTGCTTATAAGCAGGACGTGTGCACTGCGGCACCATGCACCCGCGACCATCGTGTGCATCTGAATAATGAGTGTGGTAGCGTGCATGTTGCGCCGAGCGCGGACCACGTGCGGGGAAGCAGTTTCCATATAAACATTTAAAAAGCGATAAATGCTTTAAAACACTTTAAAAACAAACGACTATAAGTGCCGGCCCAGCTCACCCTGAGCTTGGTCACGCATGTTGCTGCTATAAGCCCATCCCAATTGTAGGTTTCCTTTAATAGTACGATGAAGGATTCTGGTCTGGCAACTGTCCCCTGAGGTCACGTGAAGCTTTGGGGGGCCACCGAGTCTCTATCTCGTAGTTTCTAATTATATCAATATATAATTTTAAGTGTAGAAATGTCATCTCTATAGAATCTATAATAAAAACAGTTTGATATCTTTTGCAAACTGTGAAGAAGTTTCAATTCTGTAAATAGAGCGGCTTCAATCATTACCGCTTAATCTATTGCTTCTAATGAGGAGACAAAACATCACCTAATCCTGATAATTTTACCCGGAGGAAGGAACGAAGCCTCTGTCCCGTCTTATGCATTACCCCGTATTGTACAGAGAATCAAGTGTGACAGACCAGCAAGAATTTTCTGATTTTCTGCCACTTTCCCTGTTGGTGAGACACTGAAGGGTTTAACTGTGGATTGGCGGTATGTTTCCCCAGTTTTTGCTTCTATTCAAGGCTTAGTGCTGAGGTGGGGTTTGTTCCAGCACCTGGACAACAGTGATGGGAACATCTAATTAGCCTGGATAAAAATGACTCAGCAGAGTGATGGGTTTGTCCTCCCTCTGTGGAAGGGCTGGTGTGCTGAGAGGACACAGCCTCTACCTGTTGGGTCTGGACAGCCCCGATCTTTTTGTTTTAGTGTGGAGCTAGTGGACTATTGTGTATATTTTTGTCACCCTGACGGGTGGTTTTCCTTTTGTTTATTCAAATACCTGAAATGTAAGGCGGGTTTTATTTTGCTGCAATAAACGCCAGGCGAGACCTGTGTTGACTGTACCCTGGTGTCCCGGTCTGAACGCATCCAGCACCCTCGGCTACCACGTCTCCTATCTACTGGGCCAAATCCCCACACGTATATTTTTGTCATTATGATTAAATGAATCGTCTGAATATCTTTTTGTTTCCACCCATTTTCTGCGGTTTTAAAGTCTTTTGGTAAACTCAAGTGATGCCAGTGGTGGAGGTGTCATCTTCCTCCATGCGTATTTTTCATGTTATTACAATAGAGGTTTAGTGATAATCTTGTTTTGCACACAGGCTTTTGGTCTATAGTGGCTGAGCAAGTGATCACTGCACCTCGGGGTTTGACTAAGGGGTTAACAGTGATATCTATTATGCAGCCATATATTGTTAGGATGCTTGTATACTAATATCCTAAACAGCAAGTACTGGAAGTATTCATACCCCTTTACAATTTTTTTACTCTTTGTTCATTATAGCCCCATTGGTTTTTTTTTTCTTGGTCTTAATGTGTGCACTCTGTCTGGCTGCCCCCACCCCCGTAATGTGCACTCTGCCCCCACCCCCGTAATGTGCGCTCTGCCCCCACCCCGTAATGTGCGCGCGGCCCCACCCCAGTATGTGCACTCCTGGCCCCCACCCCCGTAAGTGCACTCTTCCCCGCACCCCCTGATCTTGCACGTCTGCCCCAACCCAGTAATGTGCTCTCTGCCCCACCCCAGTCACTGTCCTCTGCCCCCACCCCTAATGTGCACTCTGGCCCGCCACCCCCGTAATTGTGCACGTCTCGGCCCCGCACCCGTAATGTGCACTCTGCCCCCACCCCCTATTGTGCACTCTGCCCCACCCCATTACTTTTCACTCTGGCCCCCACCCCATAATGTGTCCTTCTGCCCCCCCTCCAGTAATTGCACTGGCCCCCCACCCCCGTAATTGCACTCTGCCCTCCACCCCCTTAATGTGCACTCTGGCTGAGACTGCCCCACCCCCCCGTATGTGCACTCCGCCCCCACCCCCGTCATGTGCACTCTGCCCACCACCCCCGTAAATGTGCACTCTGACCCCACCCCCTTAATGTGCACTCTGTGCCCCACCCCCCGTATGTCACTCTGCCCTCCACCCCATTAATGTCCTCTATCCCCCACCCCTAATGGGCCCTCTTGCCCACACCCCAGTAAATGTGCACTCTGCCCCCACCCAGTAATGTGGCACTCTGCCCCCCCTATGTGCACTCTGTGCCCTCTGCCCACACCACCAGTAATGGTGCCCTCTGCCCCTACCCCCGTAATGTGCACTCTGCCCCTACCCCAGTAATGTGCCCCTCTGCCCCCCACCCCCGTAATGTGCCTCTGCCCCCCCAGTGAATGTGCACTTCTGCCCCCCCTGTCATATCCCCCTGCCCCCCCCCAGTAAATGTGCCCTCTGCCCCCATCTTACAGAAAAACCAGAAATTTAAATATTTTTTGGCTAATTTTTTAAACAAGAAAACTGAAATATCACATGATTATTAGTATTCGACCCTTTGCTTGTACAAAATACGTTCCATTGCCTTCTGGGGCCTCTTGAGTGTTCTAAAACTACTACCCCTTCACGGAGTCCAGCTGTGTTTATTTAACCTGTATTAGACTTGATGGAAAGGGTTTTTTGGGCCACACCTGTCTGTATATAAGACTCACAGCTCACGCGAATTAGAGCCTCAGGTCTAAGGAACTGCCCTAGGCCGCTCAGAGAACAGAATTGTGCAAGGCATCAATTCTGGCCATACGGTTACAAAGAATTTCTGCAGGACTCAAGGTTTCTTAGAGCACAGTGTGCCTCCATAATCTAAATGGAAGAAGTTTGGGACGACAACAACTCTTTCCTCCACCTGGTGTCCAGCCAGGTAAGCAATTGCGAGATACGGCCTTGGTTGATAGAAGTAAAGAAGCCCCCGGGATCACTGTGTTTTGAGCTTCCATAGATGCATAGGTCGAATGGAGAAACGTCACCAAGTCAACCACTGCATCCTCCCACCGTCGGGAACTTTATGGCATAGTCACTATTTCACCAGGGGCTTGAATACTTATCATCTGGGAGAATTTCCGGGGTTTTTTTTGTTTTTCTGTCAAGAACCCAGGTTTATTTGTTAGTACAATAAGGAAAATGTTTATTCCATCACCGGAACGAATCAGTAACTTCTGTATCTACGTTCAACATGGTCCTCTTGTTCAAAGTTTCGGAGCCTAAAGTCAAAAGTTCCAATACATTTTTAATCATCTATCTCAAAGGCTACATTCACACTACGTATGGAGGACGTATATAGGGCCACGTATATACCCGAATACTTCCTCCATACCGTCAATGGCGCGACGGCGCCCTAACGGGAGCGTAGGTGCCGGCCCACGTGCGCCCCCCCCGCCCCCGTACCGCTCCGACCCGCCTAGACCCCACACTCTCGCCGATATGCGTCATTCGGCCCTCCCCCCACTCTTCTCCACCCTCCCCCCCCGCCCTCTTCTCTGCCTCGCCTGTCTGCTTTGTACGGGCGTCCGTGCCCCCATTATCTTCCTATGTAGAAGGTGGGGGTGAGCCTGCCGCTCACCTCCTCCTCACTCTCCCTCCGGTAGCCCGGCCGTTGTTCTCCTTCTTTATGGTATCGCGAACTGTGGTGCGCAACGCTCATGTTAAGGTAGCCCTAAAACACCTTCTGCGGGTGCTCAAGCTACTTACTAATTTCTTTCTATATCTATCCACCGTTTCCGCTTCAACCATCAAGTTGAGGATTGTCCTGTTGTAAACAAGTGGAGTTTGGCGACCACAGCTTGTTCCATATTCCGTCGATGCTATCATGTCTACTGTTCGCCAGATGCTTATTTGAGCGTAGTTTTTCCACACAATGTTACTGTTCTAGATGCCCCGCACATTGTTTATTGCTGGGAAGAATATCCCTCTTTTTTTCGCCTCCGGTCAACTGCTGTATAATACGCTGCACAATTTTCTAATGCCAAGAAGCCTGCCTGCAGCCTTGGGGGACAGTATTTCCTTTTCCCATCCATCAGTTAATTCATCTTCTGTCGTCACTGCATGCGAGACACCTTTGCAACAAAGGCAAGGGACCTGCATGTAATTTATAAGCTTTGCAGCTCCAAAAAAGTGCTTGGGCATTCACCTGTTAGGGAGCGTCGTAGCTCGGATATGACATCTACATGGCACCATCAGTCTTGTGTGAATTAGTCAGTCATGTATCACTGCTCATTAGACCCGGTCCCCTGTCTGGATGTTTACCATCACTGCATCCGGAACGGCCCGTAATCATCTGCTGTCACTCAGCTTAATCATCCATTTATTTCGCCTGCCATGCGGAGAGAGCCTGGCCCCGCAGTCATCGACCATTGAAGTTAACCAACCACCCCGAACGCCCAATTCGTCAGACTCTTTCTTTGTAACGTCACACCTGATCTTCTTATTGTCATCACTTTTTGACCCTCGTGAACTGATGAATAATTGTTCATTGCTGAAGTAAAACATAGCACCAAAGTGCGATAAATATTGATGTTCTGTCCTATGATTGCTCCACAATTCACATTGGTAAAGGTTCCCATCCAACCCCATTCCCCTTGGAACAGCGCCTTTCGAATTGTCGGTGGGCTGAACTGTATACTGAAGCTTTGCTCTTATTGACCATTAATAACCAGTCTGACCACTACAAACGGCTAATGGAGCTAGATACATCCTCTTCCAAATTCCCTATCGTGGAGGGTGCTCCATATTGGACTCCAGCAAATTTGATGTAAAAACCAATTCTATGGATGTTTTAATACATTTTTTTTCTTGTGAGGAGGACCATGGTTTTCCGGGACACATTCTATAAAATTGAATCTACAAAAAGGGCCCATAGTTTGGCATTCAGGGAAATTCGTGTGTGCCACACATTGTCTTGCGTGCGCCAGGAATGTATCTCGACCCTTCTTAAATCCTGTACAAGCAGTTTGCACTAGAAAGACTGTGCAAAGTCCTACCGAAAACTGGTGCATGGACCTAAGTAAATGGGGCCAATATCCTATCCACTAAGTGCTGCAGCATGAAGCCTATTCAATTCTACATCCCAAGCTAAGCTCATCCAGGTCTGCTCAGGGCAATGGTCCAATCAGTAACCCAAATCACTGACCAATTTTATACTCATACTGGACCTTGTTACATTAAATCCTTGTACATCTTTTCCTGCTCTCACAACACATGTATACCGAGCCATTTCTGGGACCTTTTAAGTCCTCCAAGAGTCTGAAACCCGCAGATTGAAAGCAGCATGTAGCGAACGCATCCTCCATTCTCCAAAAGATGCTCTAGTAACCATATGTAGGGATGCGATTCCAACTTGTAGGGGCTGTAATCTTCACACAGCCCAGGGTATAGAACAGTCCCTTATGAGGGCCAGCTATCAGAACACAATGAGTCCTGTACGGATAGTACGGGTTTGAGATTTATCAAGTTTTATAAGATTCGTCCATAAGTGCTAGTTAAAACAACCGTCTTTTACTGTAGCAGATTGATCAAGTCGACGTCCCGTTGTACTTGAACCCAGGGCTTTCGGGGCCCTAATGGTGTCTTTCTAAATGATACATGAATGTTGGGTGCCTTCACCAGTAAAGGTCCTACATTGGTCCCAATAGCTGTGAATGATGCTGATATCTGACCGCCTTCATTCATCAATTTCCCACTTTTTCTTATCACATAAACTTATAACGGGCCGAAACTTTGTCCACCCCCTCATCCCCGGCACCCTGCGACAATGCAATCATCATCATGCCCATCCATGCATTCTCATAAGCCCACCCGTACATGTAACGCACAGTTCCTCTTCCACCTCGACGGCGTCGGGAGAACAACGGTTTTGTCAGGATATTTCCACAAGCCCAGCCCCCTCTCTCTTCCCGTTATCCGTCTGGGTGTTTTGTCGATCTCTTTTTTTCGTTTGTGCCACTTCTGAAACTATCATGTTGTAAAACCCTCCATAAATTTCTTTCTGAAACCTATCTCTCTATAAATCTTTCTTCTATTTCCCCAAGTCCCTAAACTGTCTCCGCGGCAAAAATTGTCCGTCTTGTGAACCTTTCCTTATTTTTCCTGTGATGCCATATTTTTTTTGTTTTCCGCCTCTCACGCTATAACTTCTGTCTCCTTCTGCCGGTTGGCGACGGTAATTACAAACCAGAGAGCGCGCAAGTTGTTTTGCGTTTTCCTGGATGCAGCCTGTAGTAATCGCCTTTTAGATATTCTCGTCTTACATGTATAGCTGGAAGTGAAGCCCTCCTCATGGCGCGTTTCCTAACCGAGGGATCTAATATTAAGCGCATTTTGGTATTGTAATGTTCTACAAAAATGCATCAAATCCTCTGCACTTACACAGTCAATCATTCTGCAGAGCCGGCGACTTACAGATACTGTCTACAAAGGCCGAAGACTCGGCTATATTTATTCTATCTGTACTATACAATTGCCCTTGGCAATACGTAGGGCATTGGCTGCTTGGATTATAGACCTCGAAGAGGGAGTTTGTAGTCTGTTACCACGGAGACCATAGTCAAAAGGAAGATGAACACAAATATTTTTCGTCAAGTGGATACATTTTACATTCTTGATGCATTAGGTACTAGCAAAATGATTTGTGGAGAAGGGATACAAAGACTGCAAGTAGTGCTGGAGAAACCGATGCGCAAATTTCGGGTTCGTACTGACGTTCAAGGTTCAGGATCAACCCTGAACGTCATCAGCGGTCCCCAGGTCTGGGTTAGTTCAACCCCCCTCTCCTCCAGCGTTAAAGGTGCAGTGATTAAATCTCTGTGGGCGAATACTCGATTATTACCAAGCTGGTGATGCAGGGGCGGCTATTTTTGGGGAGGACCATCATTCCCCCAGGACACTCATTGGGAACAACGACCTCCCCAAATGAACTGATGAAATGTTAGCGCCTGTTTGGTTCGTACTAACTTTGCCGGTTATTTCCCCCACCCGACCCGGAACTGACAGAAGGAACCGAATTGGCTCCATCCATTGTGTTAATTATGCCAGCGATTTAATGCCCCTGGAAGCTTCATAGGGGTAATAGAGAGTTGGCCAAGACGTTGTGACTCGTGGCTCTTTAATTGATATGTGGCACTCATGGGACTTGTAGTTACCCCCATTCTTTTTGTTCATTGAGGGTCCTCAGCAGTTGGACATTATTAAATATGTTTATCTATATAATATTCACTATGCATTATTTTGCATTGGTATTTTCATGTTTACTAATCTTTGTTGTTATTGATGTTTTTATATTCAGACAATTATAGTATTATGACAGCTCTATAGAGGTATTATTTATGTGCTCAATAAATGGTCAATATACCAAAGGTTTTATTTATGGATCAGCCATTGTATTTTTATGCTAGGTATTTACCTAAGATAGTAATATTTATTCACTCAATATTGCCTTATTTATGTACTTAGTATTATGTAGTTCTGTACAGTGATACAATGTATGTGCCCATGATAGTATTATGTATCGTCACTCTACAGAATTATTATTTATGTACTCATCCTTATTATTAAGCAGTATATATTATACTAGGTTTATTTAACTCATGAATATTGTTATTTAATAACACTCTTAGAAGTTATTATGCAACAATCTCCTGCATTCAAACCGAGCAGCAGAAGACACCCGGGTGGCGACTCCTTTCCCACTAAGAACAGGAAACGAGCTACAATTTTGCACAAGCTCATCGAAATTGGAACGTAGAATATTTGGAAAACGTTGCTGGTCTTGATGAGTCTCGTTTCTGCTGCGACATCGGAATGGTAGGGTCAGAATTGTGGCGTCAACAACATTAAAGCATGGATCCTCCCTGCCTTGTATCAGCGCTCAGGCTGTGCTGGTGGGTTCATGGACATCCTGCCTTGTATCAGCGGCTCAGCCTGGTGGTGCTGTGTCCATGGTCCATCCTGCCTGTATCATCGGTTTCAGGCTGTGGTGGTTGGGTCATGGTGTCTTTGGGCCCTTGGTACACTTCCACAGCCTACCTGAGTATTGTTTGCTGCCCCTGTCCATCCCCTTTATGAGCACAATGTACCTGTACATCTGAATGGCTACTTCAGCAGGATAAGCGCCATGTCATAAGCTGGAATCATCTCAGACTGGTTTCCTTGAACATGACAATGGGTCACTGTGACACAAATGGCCTCCACAGTCACCAGATCTCATCCCATCGAGCATCTTTGGGATGTGGTGGACGGGAGATTCGCATCATGGATGTGTCAGCCACAAATCTGTGGCAACTGGGTGATGCCATCATGTCAAAATGGAACCAAAATCTCTGAGGAGCTTCCAGCACCTTGTTTGTATCTATGCCACGAAGAATTGGGGCAAAAGGGGGTCCAACCCTTTTAGGCATTGTGGACCTATAACTGGCCGGTGAGTGTATATGATTGCAAGTGGTCTGAACATGGTGTGAACAAGAGCCAAAACTGCTCTATTGGGTGGCCGTATAAATTGTTGCTTTGGGGGTCACACACATATTTTTAGGTGTTCAGGCATTTTAATAAATGAGACTTATGATAGAATTACCTTCTAGAATGTTAGAGTAATATGAGGCGGACATTTAGTGCTTGTTTTCTCTTATGCAACAAATTGTTACTCAATATAGAAAGAATGTTTTTAAATAATGATAAATAACAAAAAGATCAAATGTCTGATGCTCCATTCATGAAGGTTCTCCTGCCCTCGTTGGAGCCCCCCTGTTCCCTGGATGTGGTGCTTTCACCGGAATCCTATAACGGCAGTAGTTTCCCGTGAGATTTGTTTTTTCCATTTTCAATCGAGAAGTAATCTAAATCCTATATGCTTTACGGGAGAAAAGGACAATTTCTATCTCACTGGTGGGAGTAAACCCGAGATGCAGGAGTGTTGATGGCTTTCATGATGTGTCTTTTCCCACCTCTAACGTCTCTCTAAACAAGAAGCACCTTTGTTACATGTGAATGTAATATCTGCAAATGAGTTTTTGCGACAGTCCGTTCCTCTCCAATAAAAAAACCTCCGACAGGTTTTAATCATTTTCAATCCTGCCACGCTGAAAGATTCCTGACTGTGATTCAAGATAAAAGTGAAACTAATGATAATTTGTCTATCTTACAAAACTTTATTTAAAGGGGTTTTTCCCACGAAGGCAAGTTAGGTCCTATCCACGGGTAGGCCTAACTGGCTGAGCAGTGGGGGAGGTCTCAGTGCTGAGACCCCTACAGATTGCTAGAAACGAGGGGTCCGACCCCGCCGCTCCTCAAGTAATGGAGTAGACAGCCACGCGGACCCGTTCTGCTCCATTAATCTCTAATGGAGCTATGATATCCATGAAGCGCCGTGCTCAGCCTTTCCGGTCAGCTCCCAGAGACTAATGGACACAGGTCAATGCACGGCAGTCTGCTCCATTAGCCTGAGGAAGCTCGAGGGTCGGACCCATCGGTCGCCGCGATTTGTGGGGGTCCTCAGCACGAGACCCCACACTGAACAGCAGTTAGCTCTATCCCGTGACGGACCTAACTTACCGTCATGGAAAAACCCCTTAGACTGACCGTCCACACCAAAAATAAACAAAATTTGACCATACATCAGTACGAATACTGATTCTCTGTCCTAAAATGTTGCTGACTTCTTCAAGTATCAGACACGCCACTCCAACTCGAACTAAAACATTGGAGGGGCTTGTCTGTGAAGTCATAGCCATTGGACCTGATGTTCGGAGTAACAAGTGATGGGTGCTGTCAAAAACAAGAACTGAGGGTGCCAGGTAGTTTGACTTTTCATGCACATGTATATTAAAAGTTTGTTTTTGGTGGATGGTTACTTTAAGAAATGTGCAATCTATTTGTTTGGTCGGTAGATTGCAGAGAATCAAACCACTACAAGCCTTGCAGCTCTGGAGCCCTGGTTTCAAGTCCATCCCGGTCACATCTGCAAAGATTTTGTATGTTTCTCATCCTTTTTTTGTGTGGGTTTCCTCCGGTCCTCCGGTTTCCGCCCACACTCCAAAACATACTGATAGTTGTTTAGATTGTGAGCCCCTTGGGGACAGGGACCAATTTGGAAAACTCTGTGCAGCGCTGCGTAATCTGTGTGCGCTATATAAAGTAAAGGAATTATATATTAGTGCATTCTGATTTGTTTTGGATGAATCTTCCAAACGGCGGATACTACTATTGTCATCCCAGAGCTAGGCAGGGTTATGATGCCTGAACACAGAGCTGGAGGCAATGGAGGCCAATTGTTACAAACCCGCATTAGAATCTATGGAGAATTTCTTTGATGAGAACTTTGAAGGCACAAAGATATGATACGTCACCTTCCTATTGAAAAACCTGCTCTGCCGGGTGTAGAATTGCGGTATCACTGACTGGCAGCGAGTGCACGGGCCAAGGGCATAAACCTATCGATTCATCAGCCAATTGTATTCCTGGCCAACCCCTTACTTGTCCTTTTTTGGGACTGTAACCTCTACTAAAAGAATCCCGTAGGACCAACGGACCACGAAAGCATTTAGTCCTCAAAGTTGAACTACACAATATGCACATTTACTTTAACTGTCCGCATTGGACAACCCCGATAAAACACAACCAGCCGATCCTTAATGTCCGACAGAGGATTCGTAGCTGTTGCGATTCACTAAAATCGTCACACCGATATCCTGCATGTGGTCCCGCTTCCTGGCTCAGGTCCCCCGTAGTTTCCCTTCTTCTTCCTGGTGCATGTAAGTGCATTGTCCGTGTAATAATGCGCTGTGCGGGGAGTCACTAGATCCTCCTGCGCCCGATATCCTGCATGTGTCGCTTCCCCCGCTCATGTCCCCGAGTTCACCTCTTCTTCCTGGTGCATGTAAGTGCCTTTGGTCCGTGTATAAGGCTGTGCGGGGAGTCACTAGATCGGCATCCAATATCCTGCATGTGTCGCTTCCCCCGCGTCAGTCCCCCGATTTCACACCTGCTTCTTCCTGGTGGCTGTCAGTGCATTGTCCATGTATAAATGCCTGTGCGGTGATCACTAAGATCCTGCCGCCTGATATCCTGCATGTGTCGCTTTCCCGCTCAGGTCCCCCTGGAGTTACCTTCTTCCTGGTGGCATTAAGTGCCTTTTCCTGTAATATGCTCTGTGCGGGGTTCCCTAAGATCCTGTGCCCGATAATCCTGCATGTGGCGCTTCCCGCTCAGGTCCCCGGAGTTCACCTTCTTCTCCTTGTGATGTAAGTGATTGTCCGTGTACACTCACCGCCACTTTTCTTAGGTACACCCGTCCAAGTGCTCGTTAACACTTTAATTCTAACAGCCAATCACATGGCAGCCACTCAAGTGCATTTAGGCAGTATACATGGTCAAGACAATCTCCTGCAGGTTCTCCCTTCTCCGAGCATCAGTATGGGGAAGAAAGGTGATTTTGTGGCCTTTGACGTGGCATGGTTGTTGGGCCAGAAGGGCTGTCTGAGTTTTCAGAAACTGCTGATCTACGGGATTTTCAACGCCCACGATCTCTAGGGTTACAGAGATGGTCCCGAAAAAGAAAAAAAAACATCCAGTGAGCGGCAGTTTCGTGGGCGGAATTCCTTGTTGATGTCAGAGTCAGAGAGAATGGCAGACGGTTTCGAGCTGATAGAAAGGCAACTTGACTCAAATCGCCACGCCTTTTTCAATAACCCAAGGAGCCAGAAGAGTCATCTCTGATCGCACAGTACGTCCAACTTTGAGGCAGATGGGCTACAGCAGCAGAAGACCACACCGGGTGCCACTCCTTTCAGCTAAGAACCGGAAACTGAGGCTACAATTTGCACAAGCTCATCGAAATTGGACAGTAGAAGATTGGAAAAATGTTGCCTGGTCTGATGAGTCTCGATTTCTGCTGCGACATTCGGATGGTAGGGTCAGAATTTGGTACAACAACATGAAAGCATGGATCCATCCTGCCTTGTATCAACGGTTCAGGCTGGTGGTGGTGGTGTCATGGTGTGGGGAATATTTTCTTGGCACTCTTTGGGCCCCTTGGTACAACGCCACAGCCTACCTGAGTATTGTTGCTGTCCAACGACAAGAGAGGTGTCTAGATTGAAAACACAGTCCTTTCAAACATTGTGGATGTTCCGATGCATTCACAGATTAATTTCCCCTATAACTGAATAATTATTGTTATGTGAAAAATAATGTTTATGCTCTACGCCATTAAGGTTCGCATAGAGAGAAAAACCTCTTTATTTACCATCTAATTCACAATATTCATCATCTTCCAACTTTAAAAGATTAGGACAGGCTTCGGTAACCTACACCATTTCCTTAATTAAGACCATACCTCTTATATCAGCAAAGACACTGCTACTTCTAGGTTTTTGCCCTATATCTCCATTTTTGTCTGGATTATTGTATTATCGGGTAAAGGGAGGTCCAAGATCCTCCAACTTGATTTTTCGATGAACTAATCAATGAAATATCTAGTTAGGCAATAACTTCCTTCATACTCAGGAAATCAGATCCTTCCCCTACGTTTTAGATACCATTGAGTTCCTTAACCGTATGACACCTTTCCTCTGCTTGACCCACTACCTGCAATCAGTGACCTTACATCCCATCAACATCTCGTACAGTCTCTCACCCCAGCAGCACTTTTACCCTCACAAAATCTTAACCTCTCTCGATATTTTGGTGTCTTATCCCTTTCTTGCAAGGCATTATTGTTGGACACCTTCTAATATAGAATACCATTGGCACTGGAACCCATCCAATGCTCGCTAACTACAGCAGTTTCTAAACCTCCCTTTCATCTCCAAACTCCTGGACCCCCAACATTCTGTTATTCTGACTAACCCGCTACTCTAGCATAAAGCCCTTGACCCCCAACCCTGAAAGCTAGTTCCAACTCATGCATTCCACTGAAGTTTTTCATAAGTGTCCAAGACCTCACTGCAAAATCCAAAGGTGACATCGTCCCGGCAGCATTTTATGATACTTTGCCCTGCCGCACAAACTGAAGCTACTCCGGATTGTTTGTCCATCTGGCCCCAAACAACATTTTAACTCTCTTTTTCCTATCTCTCTGAGTTTCCCGGTTTTTTTTTTTAGCAGACTTCAGGGGTCCTCCTTTCGCCATCAAGTCGCTTTCTTCATCCTTCCTCCGTGTTGGGTTCATGGGGGCTAGTCCTGGGTCTTTGCTCTTTCTCCTCTATACTGGCCCCATTGAACCGCCCAATAAGCAAATTTGGTTTCCAGTATTCATCGTATCATGATTGACACCCAGCTGTAACTCGTGCATGTAACCATCAACACTGCCTTTAATCCAGACTAGTGAAGGTTACCCGGCTGTCCAAAACAGTTATGTCCGCTATTTTGGTTTTTCCACCATCTACTACCTTTCCCTAACCCTGACTCTCCAGGCTCGGTCTGTGGGATCACTTATAGCACCGAGCAGAAGGCCGCGTCGTCTTGTGGGTTGTGCTGACTATGACCTCTCATGTTTTAACCATCACTATTATTAATATTTGGCTCGCACTTGACCACATTACAGTTTAGAAAACATCTCCAGAATCTGACCGTTGCTGACAATTGGAATTCTACAGTTTCAGGCTTAGTGCCTTTTCAGGACCAAATGCTTAAACGGATGCCTTCAGATTGTGCCAATCACTGATGTCTGCCACTGAGCCTCCTTCCGTTATTCACTATTTAAATATAACCGCTAATCAAAATATCTCTCAAGATGCTTGCCGTATCTCTCTTCACTCATCTCAGTCTACGCCTCCCGGTGCTCTCGACTTGCCACTGATATAGATTCACACTCAAACCCACCTCGCAAAAGCTTCAACATGCTTTATTTAGACAATCACCTGCTAACTGCTGAAACGATAAAAACTCTGCGTTTACTAATCCCATCCAATTCCTATCCCCCATCTGTTATCCGGCAACTAGAGATATACACTCACCGGCCACTTTATTAGCTACAAATGTTCAACTGCTAGTGGCAGACTAATTTCTAATCAGCCAATCACATTGGCGAAAATCAGTGCCTGTAGGCATGTAGACAGGTCAAAGACAATCTCCTGCCAGTTCAAACCGAGCATACAGTATGGGGAAGAAAGGTGATTTGAGTGCCCTTATGACAGCGCTTTTTTTGGTGCCAGAAGGGCTGGTCTCAGTATTGTCAAGAAATGTGAGTCTAACTGTTATTTTTTGTTTTGATTTTCACGCACGACCATCTGTAGGGTTTACAGAGAATGGTCCCTGTACCAAAAGACCAAAATTATTTCAACGTTCCAGTGATGTCCCCCCACCCCCTTCCTCCCTTGGCAGTTCTCAGTGGGCGGGAAATGCCTCTGTATTGTTGATGCCGCGGTCAGAGGGAGAATGGCAGACTGGTTCGAAGCTGATAGAAATGCAACAGTGACTCCAATCGCCAACCAGTTACACAAGGTATGGCAGAAGAGCATCTTCTGAACGCACAGTACGTCGAATTACTTTGAGGCAGATGGGCTTACAGCAGCAGAAGACCACTACGCGAGTCGAGTGCCACTCCTTTCAGCTGAAAAGAAGGCAACAGGAACTTAGGCTACGATTGACCCCTAAGTCATGTGAAAATTGGACAGTGAAGATTGGAAAAAAAACGTGCTGGGTCTGATGTGTCTCGATTTCTGCGCGACATTCAGATGGTAGAGTCAGAATTTGGGCGGTCAACAACATGAACGCATGGATTCCCATCCTGCCTTGTATTAACGGGTTCAGGCTGTGTGGTGGTGGTGTACATTGTGTTGGGAATATTTTCTTGGCACTTTTGGCACCTTGGTACCCAAATGAGCATCGTTTGTACAACGCCACCGCTACCTGAGTATGTTGCTGCCCATGGGTACATCCCTGGATGAGCCACGACATGTACCCTGTAACATCGATTGGCTACTGTTCAGCGAGATAAGCGCCATGTTCATAAAGATAAAGCTGGAATCATCTCAGACTGGTTTCTTGAACATGACAATGAGTTCACTGTACTCAAATGGCCTCCACAGTCACCAGATCTCAATCCAATAGAGCATCTTTGGGATGTGGTGGAACAGGAGAATCGCATCATGGATGTGCAGCCGACAAATCTGCGGCAACTGTGTGATGCCATCATGTCAATATGGACCAAAATATCTGAGGAATGCTTCCAGCACCTTGTTGTATCTATGCCACGAAGAATTGAGGCAGTTCTGAAGGCAAAGGGGGGTCCAACCCGTTACTAGCATGGTGTACCTAATAAAGTGGCCGGTGAGTGTATACTGGGCTCCAGGCTTCTCTGCATTCACTTTCCTTTTGGACCCTGTCAATAAGATGCGGCTGATGGCTGGTTCAAGCAGCAAAATTTGTATTTATTAAATTATTTTATATTGTTCCCTTATAAAGAATAGCTGGACCATGATACAACCTCTTGTGTCACCCCCTCATCCTCATAGTCTGTAAGCTCTTGTGTCACCCCCTCATCATCATAGTCTGTAAGCTCTCATGTCTCCCTCTCATCCTCATAGACTGTAAGCTCTTGTGTCATCCCCTCATCCTCATAGACTGTAAGCTCTTGTGTCATCCCCTCATCCTCATAGACTGTAAGCTCTTGTGTCACCCCCTCCTCCTCATAGACTGTAAGCTCTTGTGTCACCCCCTCATCCTCATAGACTGTAAGCTCTTGTGTCCCCCTCATCCTCATAGACTGTAATCTCTTGTGTCACCCCCTCATCCTCATAAACTGTAAGCTCTTGTGTCACCCCTTCATCCTCATAGTCTGTAAGCTCTTGTGTCACCCCTCATCCTCATAGTCTGTAAGCTCTTGTGTCACCCCTTCATCCTCATAGACTGTAAGCTCTTGTGTCACCCCCTCATCCTCATAGACTGTAAGCTCTTGTGTCACCCCTCATCCTCATAGACTGTAAGCTCTTGTGTCACCCCCTCATCCTCATAGACTGTAAGCTCTTGTGTCACCTCCTCATAGACTGTAAGCTCTTGTGTCACCCCCTCTTCCTCATAGTGTGTAAGCTCTTTCCACAGTCACCAGATCTCAATCCAATAGAGCATCTTTGGGATGTGGCGGAACGGGAGATTCGCATCATGGATGTGCAGCCGACAAATCTGCGGCAACTGTGTGATGCCATCATGTCACTATGGAGCAAAATCTCTGAGGAGCTTCCAGCACCTTGTTGTATCTATGCCACGAAGAATTGAGGCAGTTCTGAAGGCAAAAGGGGGTCCAACCCGTTACTAGCATGGTGCACCTAATAAAGTGGCCGGTGAGTGTATAATGCGCTGTGCGGGGAGTCACTAAGATCCTGCGCCCGATATCCTGCATGTGTTACTTCCCCGCTCAGGTCCCTGGAGTTCACCTTCTTCTTCCTGGTGCATGTAAGTGCATTGTCCGTGTATAATGCGCTGTGCGGGGAGTCACTAAGATCCTGCGCCCGATATCCTACATGTGTCGCTTCCCCGCTCAGGTCCCCGGAGTTCACCTTCTTCTTCCTGGTGTATGTAAGTGCATTGTCTGTGTATAATGCGCTGTGCAGGGAGTCACTAAGATCGTGTGCCCTATATCCTGCATGTGTCGCTTTCCCGCTCAGGTCCCCGGAGTTCACCTTCTTCTTCCTGGTGCATGTAATGTTTAGATTGTGAGCGCCCATTGGGGACAGAGGACCAATTTGGAAAACTCTGTGCAGGCGGCTCGTATCTGTGTGCGCTATATAAATAAGGAATTTATTTGTGACATTCTGATTTTGTTTTGGATGATCTTCAAAAAGGCGGATAGCTACTTTGTATCCCAGAGCTTAGGCAGGGGGTTGATGCTGAACACAGAGCTGGAGGCAATGGAGCCAATTGTTACAAACCCGCATTAGAATATATGGAGAATCTTTTTGATGTAACTTTGAAGCACAAGAGATATGATAGACGATCACCTTCCTATTGGAAAAACCTTGCTCTGCCTGGTGTAGAATTGCGGTATCACTGACTGCAGCGGTGCACGGGACGCAAGGGCAGAAAACCTATCGATTCAATCAGCAATTGTATTCTGGCCAACCCTTAATTGTTCATTTTATGGGAAATTTACATCTACTAAAAGAAATCCGTAGGACCACGGAAAACTAAAGCATTTAGTCCTCAAAGTTGACTACACAAAGAGCACATTTACTTACCTGTCCCATTGACACCGCCGATCCGGAATGTCCGACGAGGATTCGGAGCTGTTGCGATTCACTAAGATAGTGCACCCGATATCCTGCATGTGTCGCTTCCTGCTCAGGTCCCCGGAGTTCACCTTCTTCTTCCTGGTGCATGTAAGTGCATTGTCCGTGTATAATGCGCTGTGGGGGAGTCACTAAGATCGCTGCGCCCGTATCCTGCATGGTCGCTTCCCCGCTCAGGCCCCGGAGGTTCACCTCTTCTCTCCTGGTGCATGTAAGTGCGTTGTCCGTGTATAATGCGCTGTGGGGGAGTCACAAGATCGGCAAATATCCTGCATGTGTCGCTTCCCCGCCTCAGGTCCCCAGAGTTCACTTCTTCTTCCTGGTGCATGTAAGTGCATTGTCCATGTATAATGCGCTGTGCGGGGAGTCACTAAGATCCTGGCCTGATATCCTGCAGTGTCGCTTTCCCGCTCAGGTCCCTGGAGTTCACCTTCTTCCTGGTGCATGTAAGTGCATGTCCATGTATAAATGCGCTGTGCGGGGAGTCACTAAGATCAGTGCCCGATATCCTGCATGTGTGTTTCCCTGCTCAGGTCCCCGGAGTTCACCTTCTTTTCCTGGTGCATGAAGTATTGTCCGTGTACACTCACCGCCACTTATTAGGTCACATGTCCAAGTGCTCGTTAACAACTAATTCTAATTCGAGCCAATCACATGGCAGCAACTCAGTGCATTTAGGCAGTGTACAATGTCAAGACAATCTCCTGCAGTTCTCCGAGCATCAGTATGGGGAAGAAAGGTGATTTGTGGCCTTTGAACGTGGCATGGTTGTTGGTGCCAGAAGGGCTGGTCTGAGTATTTCAGAAACTGCTGATCTACTGGGATTTCACGCACAACTATCTCTAGGTTTACAGAGAATGGTCCGAAAAGAAAAAAAAAAATCCAGTGAGCGGCAGTTCTGTGGGCGGAAATTCCTTGTTGATGCCAGAGTCAGAGGAGAATGGCAGACTGGTTCGAGCTGATAGAAAGGCAACAGTGACTCAATCGCCACCCGTTAAACCCAAGGTAGGCAGAAGAGCATCTCTTGATCCACAGTACGTCCAACTTTGAGGCAGATGGGCTACAGCAGCAGAAGACACACCGGGTGCCACTCCTTTCAGCTAAGAACCGGAAACTGAGGCACAATTTGCACAAGCTCATCGAATTGGACAGTAGAAGATTGGGAAAATGTTGCCTGGTCTGATGAGTCTCCGATTTCTGCTGCGACATTCGGATGGTGGGTCAGAATTTGGTACAACAACATGAAAGCATGGATCCATCCTGCCTTGTATCAACGGTTCAGGCTGGTGGTGGTGGTGTCATGGTGTGGGGAATATTTTCTTGGCACTCTTTGGGCCCCTTGGTACAACGCCACAGCCTACCTGAGTATGTTGCTGCCCATGTCCATCCCTTTATGAGCACAATGTACCCTGTAACATCGATGGCTACTTTCAGAGGATAATGCGCCATGTCATAAAGCTGGATCATCTCAGACTGGTTTCTTGAACATGACAATGAGGTCACTGGACACAAATGGCCTCCACAGTCACCAGATCTCAATCCAATGAGCATCTTTGGGATGTGGCGGAACGGGAGATTCGCATCATGGATGTGCAGCCGACAAATCTGCGGCAAACTGTGTGATGCCATCATGTCACTATGGCAGCAAATCTCTGAGGAGCTTCCAGCACCTTGTTGTATCTATGCCACGTGAAGAATTGAGGCAGTTAGGCAAAAGGGGGTCCAACCCGTTACTAGCATGGTGCACCTATAAAAGTGGCGGTGAGGGTATAATGCGCTGTGCGGGGAGTCACTAAGATCCTGCGCCCATATCCTGCATGTGTTACTTCCCCGCTCAGGTCCCTGGAGTTCACCGTCTTCGTCCTGGTGCATGTAAGTTGGGCATTGTCGTGTATAATGCGCTGTGCGGGGAGTCACTAAGATCCTGCGCCCGATATCCTACATGTGTCGCTTCCCCGCTCAGGTCCCCGGAGTTCACCTTCTTCTTCCTGGTGTATGTAAGTGCATTGTCTGTGTATAATGCGCTGTGCAGGGAGTCACTAAGATCGTGTGCCCTATATCCTGCATGTGTCGCTTTCCCGCTCAGGTCCCCGGAGTTCACCTTCTTCTTCCTGGTGCATGTGAGTGCTGATCTTGCAACACAATTTGGTTTTTAAACTAAGTGGTTTATCCGAATCAGTCAGGTTTTCCGACGTCCACGCTCCTCGATTTGTGTCGCACGCAAGCCGGCGACGATGTGCCACAATCCGATCGTGTGCGCCAAAACCACGGGGCAATTCAGGACAAATCGGAAAAACATCACGAAACCCGATGGAAAACGATGGACACTTAATAAATGTGCCCCAAAATGTTCAAGTTGATGTGTATATGACCCTGTTTATGATATAAGAAAATAAAGCCCCCCCCCCTTATTAATGGCGGAGAGCAGGAAGGACGACACGTTGTGGGGGCGTGTCGGTGAGTCAATGCCATGGATGATGGTAGAGGGAACAATGGTGATGGGTGCAGTCCAAAACAGAACTGAGGGTGCCAGGTTGTTTGACTTTTCATGCACAATGTATATTAAAAGTTTGTTTTGGATGGGGGGTTACTTTAAGAAATGTGCAAATTATTGTTTGGTCGGTAGATTGCAGAGAATCAAACACTACAGCCTTGCAGCGCTGGAGCCCTGGTTCAAGTCCCATCCGGTACACATCTGCAAAGAGTTGTAGTTCTCTCTGTGTTGTGTGGGTTTCCTCCTCGGGTCCTCCGGTTTCCTCCCCACTCCAAAACATACTGATAGTTGTTTAGATTGTGAGCCCATTGGGGACAGGACCAATTTGGAAAACTCTGTGCAGCGCTGCGTAATCTGTGTGCGCTATATAAATAAAGGAATTAATATATTAGTGACTTCTGATGTTGTTTGGATGAATCTTCAAAAGGCGGATAGCACTATTGTCTCCCAGAGCTTAGGGCAGGGGGTTGATGCTGAACACAGAGCTGGAGGCAATGGAGCCAATTGTTACAAACCCGCATTAGAATCTATGGAGACTTTCTTTGATGATAACTTTGAAGCACAAGAGATATGATAGACGATCACCTTCCTATTGGAAAAACCTTGCTCTGCCTGGTGTAGAATTGCGGTATCACTGACTGCAGCGAGTGCACGGGCGCAAGGGCAGAAAAACACGATTCAATCAGCAATTGTATTCTGGCCAACCCCTTTAATTGTCATTTTATGGGAAATTACATCTACTAAAGAAATCCGTAGGACCACGGAAAACTAAAGCATTTAGTCCTCAAAGTTGACTACAAAGAGGCACATTTACTTACTGTCCCATTGACAACCGCCGATCCGGAATGTCCGACGAGGATTCGGAGCTGTTGCGATTCACTAGATCGTGCACCGATATCCTGCATGTGTCGCTTTCTGCTAGGTCCCCGGAGTTACCTTCTTCTTCCTGGTGCATGTAAGTGCATTGTCCGTGTATAATGCGTGTGCGGGAGTCACTAGATCCTGCGCCCAGTATCCTGCAGGTGTCGTCCCCGCTCAGGTCCCCGGAGGTTCACCTTCTTCTTCCTGGTGCATGTAAGTGCGTTGGTCCGTGTAAATGCGCTGTGCGGGAGTCACTAAGATCGTGCATCCAATATCCTGCATGTGTCGCTTCCCCGCCTCAGGTCCCCAGAGTTCACCTTCTTCTTCCTGGTGCATGAAGTGCATTGTCCATGTATAATGCGCTGTGCGGGGAGTCACTAAGATCCTGCGCCTGATATCCTGCATGTGTCGCTTTCCCGCTCGGTCCCTGGAGTTCACCTTCTTCTGGTGATGTAAGTGCATGTCCAGTATAATGCGCTGCGGGGAGTCACTAAGATCACTGTGCCCGATATCCTGCATGTGGTCGCTCCTGCTCAGGTCCCCGGAGTTCACCTTCTTTTCCTGGTGATGTAAGTGCATTGTCCGTGTACACTCACCGCCACTTTATTAGGTACACCTGTCCAAGTGCTCGTTAACAACTTAATTTCTAATCAGCCAATCACTGAGCAATCAGTGCATTTAGGCAGTATACATGGTCAAGCAATCTCCTGCAGTTCTCCCGAGCATCAGTATGGGAGAAAGGGTGATTTGTGGCCTTTGAACGTGGCATGGTTGTTGGTGCCAGAAGGGCTGGTCTGAGTATTTCAGAAACTGCTGATCTACTGGGATTTCACGCACAACTATCTCTAGGTTTACAGAGATGGTCCGAAAAGAAAAACAACATCCAGTGAGCGGCAGTTCTGTGGGCGAAATTCCTTGTTGATGCCAGAGTCAGAGGAGAATGGGCAGACTGGTTCGAGCTGATAGAAAGGCAACAGTGACTCAATCGCCACCCGTTACACCCAAGGTAGGCAGAAGAGCATCTCTGATCGCACAGTACGTCCAACTTTGAGGCAGATGGGCTACAGCAGCAGAAGACCACACCGGGTGCCACTCCTTCAGCTAAGAACCGGAAACTGAGGCTACAATTTGCACAAGCTCATCGAATTGGACAGTAGAAGATTGGAAAAATGTTGCCGGTCTGATGAGTCTCGATTTCTGCTGCGACATTCGGATGGTAGGGTCAGAATTTGGTACAACAACATGAAAGCATGGATCCATCCTGCCTTGTATCAACGGTTCAGCTGGTGGTGGTGGTGTCATGGGGTGGGGATATTTTCTTGGCACTCTTTGGGCCCCTTGGTACAACGCCACAGCCCTACCTGAGTATGTTGCTGCCCATGTCCACCTTTATGAGCAAATGTACCCTGTAACATCTGATGGCTACTTTCAGCAGATAATGCGCCATGTCATAAAGCTGGAATCATCTCAGACTGGTTTCTGAACATGACAATGAGGTCACTGGACACAAAGGCCTCCACAGACCAGATCTCAATCCAATAGAGCATCTTTTGGGATGTGGCGGAACGGAGATTCGCATCATGGATGTGCAGCCGACAAATCTGCGGCAAACTGTGTGATGCCATCATGTCACTATGGAGCAAATCTCTGAGGAGCTTCCCACACCTTGTTGTATCTATGCCACGAAGAATTGAGGCAGTTCTGAGGCAAAGGGGGTCCAACCCGTTACTAGCATGGTGCACCTAATAAGTGGCCGGTGAGTGTATAATGCGCTGTGCGGGGAGTCACTAAGATCCTGCGCCCGATATCTGCATGTGTTACTTCCCCGTCAGGTCCCTGGAGTTCACCTTCTTCTTCTGGTGCATGTAGTGCATTGTCCGTGTATAATGCGCTGTGCGGGGAGTCCACAGATCCTGCGCCCGATATCCTACCTGTGTCGCTTCCCCGCTCAGGTCCCCGGAGTTCACCTTCTTCTTCCTGGTGATTGTAAGTGCATTGTCTGTGTATAATGCGCTGTGCAGGAGTCACTAAGATCGTGTGCCCTATATCCTGCATGTGTCGCTTTCCGCTCAGGTCCCCGGAGTTCACCTTCTTCTTCTGGTGCATGTGAGTGCTGATCTTGCAACACAATTTGGTTTTAAATTCCGTGGTTTATCCGAATCAGTCAGTTTTTCCGTCGTCCACGCTCATCGATTTGTGTCGCACGCAAGACGGGACGATGTTGCCACAATCCGATCGTGTGCGCCAAAACGGCGGGGCTATTCAGGCAAATAGGAAAAACATCACGAAACCCGATGGAAAACGATGGACACTTAATAAATGTGCCCCAAAATGTTTGATGTGTATATGACCCTGTTTATGGTATAAGAAAAAAACGCTGGCTCGGGAGCCAGATATGGCTCTTTTGTTGGCTGCATCTGGCTCTCAGACAGATCTTTAATAAATAGCGATGGCTGCTGTGTGTCATAGACTGATCACTGGACACAGGCAGCGATGTTATCACTGCCTACGTTCTTTGTACAACCCAGGCGCCATCGCCGCCATCGTCTAAGCCTGGGTCAAAGGGAAAAGCGTGGGAGTGATGAGGAGCTGTCTGCCTGGAGCGCTGGTAAGTGAATATTCTTTTTTTTTTTTGCTGTGACTACCTATCTACTGGGGAGCATGTGCCGTAGCTACCTATCTACTTGGGGGCATGTGCTGGGGCTACCTATCTAATGGTAGATGTGCTGTGGATATCTTTCTACTTGGGGGCAAAGAGAAAAGCGTGGGAGTGATGAGGAGCTGTCTGCATGTAGTGAATATTCTTTTTTTTTTTTCCTGTGACTACCTATCTACTGGGGGGCATGTGCTGTGACTACCTATCTACTTGGGGACATGTGCTGTGGCCCCCTATCTACTTGGGGGCATGTCCTGGGGCTACCTATCTAATGGGGGTATGTGCTGTGGATACCTATATACTGGGGACATATGCTGTGGCTACCTATCTACTTGGGGGCATATGCTGGGGATACCTATCTACTTGGGGGCAAGTGCTGTGGCTACCTATCTACTTGGAGACATGTGCTGTGGCCACCTATCTACTTGGGGGCATGTCCTGGGGCTACCTATCTAATGGGGGTAATGTGCTGTTGGAACCTATATACGGTGGACATATGCTGTGGCTACCTATCTACTTGGGGGCATATGCTGGGGATACCATCTACTTGGGGGCATGTGCTGGGCTACCTATCTACTTGGGGCATGTGCTGGGGTCTACCTAATCTATGGGGGATGTGTTGTGGATACCTATATATCTGGGGTCATATGCTGTGGCTATCTATCTAACTTTGGGGGCATGTGCTGGGGCTACCTATCTACTTGGGGGCATGTGCTGTGGCTACCTATCTACTTGGGGGCATGTACTGGGGCTACCTATCTAATGGGGGGATGTGCTGTGGATACCTATATACTGGGGGCATATGCTGTGGCTACCTATCTACTTGGGGGCAAGTGCTGTGGCTACCTTTATACTGGGGGACATGTGCTGGGGCTAGCTATCTAATGGGGGGATGTGCTGTGGATACCTATATACTGGGGGCATATGCTGTGCTACATATCTACTTGGGGGCAAGTGCTGTGGCTACCTATATACTGGGGGACATGTGCTATGGCTACCATTCTGGTAGCCGCCAGTCTTTATAGGATCCCAGGAAGTGGGCAACACCAATCAGCGGTGCACTGGCCAGCTGGGACGGGAGCCGGAAAGTGGTGGGTTGAGTGAGCTTGGAAAGGGGCGCTGCCACGGAGAGATAGCAGGGGCACCCGTGACACTGGGACTACCTATCTACTGGGGGCATGTGCATATGGTACGGCTCTTACGGAATAACATTTTAAAATATGTGGCGTTCATGGCTCTCTCAGCCAAAAAGGTTCCTGCCATAGGTGGACAAAGAGCTTCCACCCAAATGACTCCACTCCAGCTTTGTCCATCACAGCTAGTTAACTGTTTCTGTGCCAGAGCTGAGCTGTAGAGGAACTGGGTGTGGTGCAAGTAGTCCCAATACATCCGGGATTGAACAAAAAAGCTTCTCAGTTTTCTCTTCTGTTATTAGTATCTTCCATCACCAATAGTTGTATTGTACCAATATTCAACTGTGTAATATAAAGGGGTCAAGACCCCAAAAAACATTTGGTAACCATCACTTATCCTGAACTTGAATATATCTGAGATACACTTTAAATGTCTTACTTAAATTTCCCATTCATAATGAAGAGACATGAGTGATCTCGAGAACCTGCAGCTGAACCCGCTCTCTAATTAGTCAACTTAAGGGGGGCCGGCCATCGAAAAATCCGACTGATTCGAACTTATCGCGGGATTTAACTTTCAAATTGGTGTCGCAAGAAATGCACTTACATGCACCAGGGAGAGGAAGGTGAAACTCCGGGACCTGCGGGGAAGCACACATGCAGGATATCGGATGCACATCTTTGTGAATCACGGCACAGACAATGCACTTTCTGGGGTACATTACTACACCAGCCGGATGAGTTCACCTAAGTGCATTGTCCGTGTATAATGCGCTGTGACGCGATCCTAAGATGTGTGCGCCGATATCCTGCATGTGTCGCTTCCCCGCTCAGGTCCCCGAGTTCACCTCTTCTTCCTGGTGCATGTAAGTGCATGTCCGTGTATAATCGCTGAGCGGGGGAGTCACTAAGATCCTGCGCCTAGTATCCTGCATGTGTCGCTTCCCCGCTCAGGTCCCCGGAGTTCACCTTCTTCTTCCTGTTGCATGTAAGTGCATTGTTCGTGTATAATGTGCTGTGAACGCGATCACTAAATTGGTGCGCCCGATATCTGCAGGTGTCGCTTCCCCGCTCAGGTCCTGGAGTTCACCTTCTTCTTCCTGTGCATGTAAGTGCATTGTCCTTGTATAATGCGCTGTGCGGGAGTCACTAAGATCCTGTGCCCGATATCCTGCATGTGTCGCTTCCCCCGCAGGTCCCTGGAGTTCACCTTCTTCTTCTTCTGGTGCATGTAAGTGCATTTCCGTGTATAATGCGCTGTGCGGGGAGTCACTAAGATCGGCGCCAGATATCCTGCATGTGTCCTTCCCGCTCAGGTCCCCGGAGTTCACCTTCTTTTTCCTGGTGCTGTGCAAGTGCTTGATCTTGCGACACAATTTGAAAGTTAAATCCCGCGCTCGGTCCAAATAGTCAGATTGCATGACGGCCCGCCCCTGATTTCTGTCGCATGAAAGCTGCGCCTGCACCACAATCGATCACGAGTGACACAATCCCCTGCTAAATACCTGACAGGGTCTGTTCCATGAAAATATCGGAAAATCAGACTAAAGCCCCTTGTGAACTCCTCCGACAGGTAAGAATGTTTCCCAATGTGTTGATTCAGTAGATCTGTTAGCCCCCCACTGAAAACCCCTTTAAAGAAATCTGACCAGGTAAAACTCCAGACCACCCTGATGAGACTTTATTCATCATTTGTCTGTTGTTAGTAGCAGCAGGACAGTGGAAAAATGCATTTCTGTTCCAGGTTGTAGCTGGACTTTAATGGGTGAGTTTGTCACTAATGACTCCAAATCGGTGCTATAAATCCCTTCAAAAAAGTTCATAAAAGTAAATGATAATCAAGCTCCCCAAAAAATATCACTCTAGATATACCTTTCTATAGGTCCTGCTTACAGTATGGAGTTAGTCAGTACAAATATCTCATCTCCAAACAAACAAATCTCCAAGAACTAAATAAAATCTTCTTCGCCTCATTGACATCGAGAGAAGCCTCTATTTTAATATGCAGCAATCTCTGTAGCCGGAGCCATCCGACCCTGTTACAACACAAGGGTCACTTGTGTCAGAGGAATTGACCATGACAGGTCGTCCAAGAAGAGAAGTTAATGATGTGGAATTCACTACGGCCAAGGATCCCAATAATTCAGAAGATGATACAGTCCAGTATCACACCATACGCGGGGTTTATACTGTGTACCGCGTATGCTATAGAGTATACCGTATAGAGGATGAGAAGCCGGATACATCTCATACTATGATGGGCTCAGTATCCGAGAAATCCCAATTGCAGCAAGTCCACTAAATCCTGGATATTAATTCCAAAGCCCGCTACTAAAAACCTGCAAAAGTAATGATTACAGAGCTCTCTGGCTGCAGTATTATAGTGTCAATGATGTTAGATTTTATTGTGTCCCCGCAAAGTGCCCTAAGTTGTCTTGGCATAGTCCCAGCCCTTCTATTGGTCTCAGAACCCCCAAACTAAACAAGTTATTTTTTGGGCTCAGTCATTTACTTACTATAGATAGACCACTGTCACTGGTCCAGCGCCGTACGTGGAGCATCCTGGGTTTAATCATTGTGTAAATGGGATAATTATTTTAGTTCTTCGGGTTGGAAACATTTGTAATTACAAGACACCAAGTGACATTGGTCCCCATTCCAGGAACACTCTGCTGCAGCGGATGGGATATTACGCTCCCTGCGTCGCCTTATTTACCACGCCGGATAGGATGTGCCGGGACGCAGGATACTGACTGATACTCCATGTCCTTTGCTGTCACGGAGACGTCTTGAATACAGTGAAGTGAATTTCCTCCCCTTTGTCATGTCGTGTCTGGGGAAGTCCTTTATAAGGAGCGGAAATGACTTGGATCTTAAATCCTGCTTACGGTTACGTTCTCTACATTGTCACTTTGATAGACTTCAGACCTGATGGAAATATGGAAAAGTAGAGTAGGCCCCCTCCCCCCCCCCCCTCCCTCTGCCCCTGCGAAGAATGGAAGAAAAAGAGGCAGCAAAGCTCCAGGTTAGGGGGTTGACAACACGTGTTTAGACGGAAATGATCCTGCAATGGTCCTGCAATGGTCCTGGTTTTAAGAACAACTATGAGCGGAACCTTAACAAGGAAAGATGCGTAATTGTCTGCAGTAAAAGGCATCAAGTGGTTAAAATGTCCCATAATCTAGATTAGTTTTTCTTTTTTTCCACTTAGTACCTGTGTGCGAGAACATCCCCTAGCATTCCACCTCAAGCACCCCTCCCCACCAGCATGGTGCCCTCTAGCATGGCACCCCCCGTATGGTCCCACAGCATGGTCCCCCCAGCATTGTGTCCCACAGCATGGTGCCCCCAGCATGGTGCCCCCAGCATTGAGTTCCCCAGCATGGTGCCCCCCATGGTGCCCCCCCAGCAAGGTGCCCGACAGCAAGGTTCCGCTAGCATTGTGCCCCACACCCCACAGCATGGTGCCCCAGCAGGAGCCCGGAGCCCCCAGCATGGTGCCCGCATCATATGACTGAGCACCTAGTTTCTCTGATTATTGCTGCCTAGGTGCTCCTGCGTGGTTCACCTGCCTAAATGTGACCTTTTGTCTGTATATTCGTACTCCAAAAGTTCTACCTGTAAAAGCGTCGCTGAAGACTCTTCCTACAGAGACCCATTACCTGTTTACCTGTCTGCCTCCCTATCAATGCCACCACTGGTCTCTCATGCTCCCTTGGAGTGACCATCCCTAAATGAGTCATCGCCAGAGATACCCGGTGAAACCAGATCCCTACGGTATATGGATGATGAATGCCGGAACCACCAAAACGGCGACCTTTGGAGTAGCCCCAATCAAGTTAGTTTAGTTGACCCGGTAGGTCGATACCTACAGATCTCAGAGATAAGGTAACACTAGAGAATTTGCAGGTGCTGCAAGTGATTTACCAAATTATTTCATTGGAAATACCCTAAACAGACTCATCCAAATCTAACAGTCCTTAATTATAATTCCGAATTTAGTTGCAATCCCAGTAGATTGGATGTGGGTTTTATGAGAACACCGTCCAATAGGAAGGTTGGGGTGTAGATTTTTTTACCATCAGAAACTATTGAGATGAGTCCGGGTGCCCTTTCCATGGATTTGTCTTCTATTTTCGTGGTAAAATTTCTTTATCTCGAAATCAATATACAAGAGTTCCCTTCATTTACCACTTGTAGTTAGCCCAAAACTGTTAACCATGGAATCTGAAGCTTGTAAAGTAGGATTCTGACTCATGGAGGACAGACTGGCCAGTGAGCCCTAAACTAGCCCCCTCAAACTATCACCCTGCCTACTTGCCTCTGAGTTTCCTAAGGACACGGGACATTTGGAGACAGTCCCTCCTAATGAAACAAGGAACCAAACCAGACTCACAAACAAACAACACAAACACAGGTCAGGGGTCCGGTCACAATGAAGATTGCAATACACACAAAATTCTAGTCAAAAGGGATAGTCAAAAATAAAAGCCATATCCAAAACCCATAACATATCAGAAGTAAGCGAGTGAACAGCAAATAGGCAGCTTAGTTAGGGTGAGTCTATAGGTCAGGGTAGGGAACCTATGGCTCGGGAGCCAGATTGGCTCTTTTGTTGGCTGCATCTGTGCTCTCAGACAAGACTTTATAAATAGCGATGCTGCTGTGTGTCATAGACTGATCACTGGACACAGGCAGCGATGTTATCACGCCTACGTTCTTTGTACAACCCAGGCGACATCGCCGCCATCGTCAAGCCTGGGTCAAAGAGAAAAGCGTGGGAGTGATGAGGAGCTGTCTGCTGAGTGAATATTCTTTTTTTTTTTCCGTGACTACCATACTGTACTGGGGGGCATGTGCTGGTACTACCTATCTACTTGGGGACTTGTGCTGTGGCCCCCTCTACCTTGGGGGCATGTCCTGGGTCTACCTATCATAATGGGGTATGCTGTGGATACCTATATAGATGGGGACATATGTGCTGTGGCTACCTATCTACGGGGGGCATATGTGGGGATACCTATCTACTTGGGGCAAATGCTGTGGCTACCTATCTACTTGGAGACATGTGCTGTGGCCACCTATCATACTTGGGGCATGTCCTGTGGGTCTACCTATCTAATGGGGGTAATGTGCTGTGGATACCTATATACTGGTGACAATATTCTGTGGCTACCTATCTCTTGGGGGCATTGCTGGGGATAAATTGAGCGTGATGATTTGTGAAACCTTGAGCATTATTTGGCCACTAGAACGATCAGAACAGGCAGAGCCTAGACCGCCAGGGCAGAGGAAACTCACACAAAGGCAGAGAATTGAGTCGGCCAAACAAGGACGCGCTGGATAAATCAATGTTACAACGAAAACGATAAAGGCTCATGACAGGTCGTTCCGCAGGGAGAGGGAGCAGGAAGACACGTCAGTAGCGATCCGAGAAGGAAGGTAAAGGACCAGGGAGGCGTTAGGGGGTAGCGCAACATGAACAAAACATCGAGGCGGGAAAGGAAATCAGAAAAAGTGTGGAACCAGGAGAGACCACAAGTTGGAGGAAAAAGAGAGTCGGATAACAGCAGAGTAGGTAGGAGATGGTGCGGCATACGCGGAGGGAAAGAAAATACAACCGGCGAAACAGATTGGCCAGCCGCAG
The DNA here is from genome assembly GCA_019512145.1 of Engystomops pustulosus. Lineage (NCBI taxonomy): Eukaryota > Metazoa > Chordata > Amphibia > Anura > Leptodactylidae > Engystomops > Engystomops pustulosus. The sequence goes on from CM033651.1 coordinate 1,359,303, forward strand.
ATCCGACGGAGAAATCTAGACCTACTGACGTACAAGCGCGACAAAGAGCGATTGTACGAAAACCTACAGCACGTGCCGCACCAGCAAAGGACCCTCGTTCGGTAGGGTGACGACAGAGGAGAAAGGGAGGAGGGGCGCTCTCGTGCAAAAGGGGGAAAAGAGAAGTGTGGGGGGAAGGAAAGGAGGAGAGGAAAGGGATGGGGGATTGCGAAGGGAGAGGGAGCACTACGTGGGGTCATTGTTCCTGGGGCTACCTATTCTACTTGGGGCATTTTCTGTGGGCTACCTAATCTATGGGGGGATGTTTGTGGATACCTATAATATCTGGGGGACATATGCTTGTGGCTATCTAATCTACTTGGGGGCAAGTGCTGTGGGCACCTATCTACTTGGGGGCCGTGCTGTGGCTACCTATCTACTTGGGGGCATGTACTGGGCTACCTATCTAATGGTGGATGTGCTGTGGAATCTATCTACTGGGGCAGATGCTTTGGGATCCTATCTACTTGGGGGCAATGCTGTGGCTACTATATACTGGGGGGACATGTGCTGGGCTTACTATCTAACTGGGGGATGTGCGTATACCAGATACTGGGGGCATATTCTGTTCTACATATCTACACTTGGGGCAAGTGCTGTGGCTACTATATACTGGGGGACATGTGCTAGGGCTACCTTTCTGGTCACTCATAGAGAAAGCCTGTGAGTCCTGCTTCCCCCACCCACTCATAGAGAAAGCCTGTGAGTCCTGCTTCATCCAACCACTCAGAAGAGTTATAGAAGGAATAACAGATTTATCCAGTGAGTGCACTTGTGATTGCTGCACGTTACATCTGGGGTTCTCTTACCTTTTGGATCTTTGTTGCATCTCCTTCTCAGAAATTGCTCTTTCCTTTGGTCTGAATAAGTTATCTAGAAAATATAAAAATTGAAGTTATTAGTGACATGCTTGTGTGCTGACAACATAAGCGGCATGTAATCTGAGAGCATGATGGGAGAAGTAGTCCTTCGATCACTGGAGAGGCAGGGTTAAAGGGATATAGTTAAAGGGATATAGTTAGATCTATGATCCAATAGTCACCCATGGTCTTCTCAACAAGAAAGACTTCGCAGATCTACTCCCCCAAGGCGCATATGGCATGGGATTATAAGCCCCAGGTGCAGCACCGTACAATTATCCACATAAAGACATATAATCAAAACTAGAATTTCATAACTTACCGCTGCGCCTCCTCTCTTGGGGGCTGCTGAACTCTGTAAAATGTTCAGAAACCTCTAGCAAATAGAGGAAAAAGGAGGATGTGAGGAGCAGATGTATCCTCAATTAATGATGTGACTGTCTGCTGTGAGAGGGGAGGAAGAACTTCAATGTGATTTATCTGAGTCACAGAAAATCCCACATACTAAGAAAGCTAAAGACGAAATTAGTATATATAGAAGCGAGTAAAGGTCCTAGAAAAAAGACCGAAAATATACAGGTTACACCCAATAGTCACCTGTCAACTATCACTTGCAATCTACCTGAAAGGAGGGATTCTGTTTTTGTGATTCAAAGATATTTCATCCTATGGCCGAGGATTTGGGTAAAAAATAGAAATTTTGAGACCCTTTTATGATGAATATTCAATTTTAGCCGCTAAAGAATAAGTGGATTTCCTGGAGACATTTCAATCAGTCCGAGCTTCCGTTGGAGGATTTGATCCCAGGATTTTCTAGAAAGAAACAATAGGAATGGTCAATCTTGAGGCGTAACTCACCTTAATACATGTACAGAATACACGTAGGCCATTCGTGTACATAAGGATAACACAGTCTCTGGTCATATGGTGACGTGCATCACCTAATGATAAAGCAGCATCTTCTGCTCGCAATCTCTAACTACTAGTATTGGGGGTCAATGGTCAGGGTTGATAAGACCACATGGGCCCGCGGGCTGTATAATATTATGGCCCCTTACAAGTCGGAATTTCCTACATCATGGTACTAGAATCGCTTCATCGGGCAATGAGAGACGGTGTCCCTTCTTCTGCCTTCAATCGCAGTTCAGGACCTTTTGGAGGACCTTCAAATGGTCCTGAAGAGGCTCTTGTGTACATGTGTATTGGAGCAGAAGAATCGATTGTTGTAGAGAGATTTAGGTAGGTGTAAATGTCCATATTCAGTGTCTAAAATTTGGTGGGGAGTTTGGTGGCCAGGACTCAACTAAAGGATGGGGGCCCCAAACAATACGTCAAACCCCCAGATTATAATCTACTACTGGGTTCCAATCCATAGATTCTAATTACTCTGACACTCAATGAGACTCTTTTAGTCAGGACACATGTAATCACAAATGTTAGGTGAGAAAGAAGAGAAGTGGGTGGTATTTATTAATAGGCGGCTCTCTGGGATCAGTCTATGCCTATTTTGGAAACTTGCTGCCATCAGATTTTTTTGTTCACAAAAGCCCAAAACAAGTCTCAAAATGCATGCAAGCACCCAGCCACAGGGACTGGAGAATATGAGACTTTTGTATGAGACTTTTTGTGAAAGGCACAAGTCATGCCTCTGCTTTGCACGGTGCTGTAGCACTCGCAGTAGTTCATGCTTACAACGGATAATGAAGGATGGAAATAGAAAAAAAAATTTCCCCCCCACGAAATCCCGCGAGACTATTAGCCTGTGTGAAAAGTCCCTAAAAACTAATGTGATTTTTGAGACCAAAAACGTTGGGGTCATTATAATGAGTTTGTGCCGAAGAAAAGAAGAGATGTGCCGACTATCGCGACTCCTCCGTCTTTTTTTGGTGCAAGTGGGCGTGGTCCAAACATTTCCACATTATCACGTCACATTATTGTATTTTGTCGGCATTTTAGCACAATTTTGGAGCACATAAACCAGGAAAAAAATGGTTCAGAGAGCAAAATGAAGGCGCAGCCCATGTAAGATTTTGTGCGCATCATTCATTGATGTCTGCATTTTTAATACATCGGGCTTGTGCTTTCCGGAGACTGGATCCCCGATGCGACAGGTCGTGCTTCGCACGACTTAGTACAACCCCCCCCACCATGTATCACAATGGGGCAGATTATCATTGGTCCATTGCGATCCAGCGGCGCGTTCTGCTGCGTTGGATGTGGGTCTGGCCGGGATCATTAAGGAGTTCATCGCCGTCCACCAGGTGGTGATGCTGCGTGAAAGGCATCGGAAAGCACGACTGGAGTTCACCGAGCCATGCCTGAGTGAGGTAAGTGCAAGCTACCGCGACAAGATAAATTTTTTTTAAATGCCGACGGTTGTTTCCGAATCCGTCGGGGGTTTAGTTCGGCCACGCCCCTCCGATTTCGTCGAGTGCATCCAGGCCGATTGTGCCACAATCGATGCTGTGCGCCAAAATCCCCCGGGGCTCGGGGAAACGGCCGCCAAATCGGAAATATTCGGGTAACACGTCGGGAAACGCGAATCGGCCATTAGTAAATGAACCCCAATGTTCTTATAAACCTGTACATTTCTACTCCTCATTTATGTTAAAGTGCGGTTTACAAGTGGCAGCCCCTGATTTTACCTTTTGGAATATGCTCGGGCTGGAACTAGGTTGCTTGTGTTATCATCATCTTCTCTTACCTTTTATCTTTTTTGTGCACTTTCCTCTCTTCACCTCCGGCAAGCTTGTTATCGATTATGAAACACGTAGGTAATCTAAGGTGAAGCAGCCATATGCTTGAAGAAATAACAGTGAAGTATGCACGCGATCTAGGTCAATACGACAGATATCACTACACAAGTATACACAAAAGCCACGTGTTAATAGCCGTTCGTATGAAAATGAATGGCGCACATTACCGCGTAGTCTGCCATATCGAACAGCAGTACAACACATTATGCTTAAAATATTATTATGTTCTTTAGAATAGGAAATCAAGGATTTGACGTTCTCTTATTCTATAACAATGTGCCTCGTCTGTGTGTTATGGGATTTCAAGCCAGTTAAAGGACGCATGCTGGGAAAATTTAGTTCGGCTTACTACATTTCTATAAGGATATTTTACTGTGTAATGTGGTTCTCTCCCAGTAAATGCCTCCAGTCCATATAGAATAGCTTTTCAATATCATAGTATCATAGTTCTAAGGCTGGAAGGAGCACGCAAGTCCATCAATCCAACCTTTAAGATTAAATAAAGGTTATTATCCCTCTAAACCGGGAATTTTCTCTCAAGAAAGGTATCCAGGCCTCTCTTCACTACATAGGTCGATACAACAAATGCATTTACCTAGAGTTCGGCATAAACAAACTCCTGCGGCAGAGAGTTCCCAGTCCACTGCTCTTACAGTAAAGACCTTTGTCTATGTGATGGTAGGAATCGCCTTCTCCTCTAGGCGTAGAGGATTGCCCCATTGTCCTGGTCCAGCCGATGGTATAAAAAGATCTTTGGAGCGAGATTCCTTTACGTCGTTCAGGTTTTGTACATTGTAAGAGGTCTCCCCTCAGCCGTCTTTTTTCTAAACTGAATAATCCAAATTTTTAATCTTTTTATACATGGGTGCCCAAAACTGTACACATATTCCATGTTGTGGTCGACCAGGGGATTGTATATAAGGGCAGAACTATGATCTATCATGAGAATCTATTCCTCTCTTGATAATCCATTATTTTGATTTGCTTTAGCAGCAGCCGCCTGGCTCTGGTCACTAAAATTAAGTTTACCTAACCACCAATACCCCAAGTCCTTCAGCTCCAGTTTACTAAGTAATTGACCATTTAGAACATATTATACTTTTTGTTTCCATGGCCCAAGTGCATAACTACATTTATCTACATTAAACACCATCACCCAGTCTTCTGCCCATCTCAAGCGTGCCCAAATCCCTCTGTAATGCTAAACTATCGAATCAGTATTATACTTACACAGCTTAGTAGTACATCGCAATATTGAAACTTGACTGTGTAAACCCACGTACAAGGTTCATTAATAAAAATATTAAAAGAACGGCCCCAATACGTGACCCCATGGGCACTCCCCTGGGAACATCAACCCAATCTGAGTATGCCATTTAATGCCACCTCTGTTTTCTAATCACTAAGCCAATTGACTTACCCAAATACACCATATTTCTCCTATTCCCAGCAGTCTCATTTTATATAACCAACCTTTTATGTGCTCCGTGCAAAATGCCTTTGAAAAGTCCCAAATATACAACATCTACAGCGCCCCAGATCCAGATATGGAGAACTGGAGCTTAAAGCGGAACTGTCACAAGATTTTACTCCATACAAACCTGCAGCCCCGTAGGTGGGGCTACGCAATGGGGCCACAATTTACTACCGGTACCTGTCGATCCCCAATACGGAAATGTCTTGATAGGAGTCGGGTCTGCCGCCGATTCACTACAAGGAGTGCGCCGAAAACCTGCATATGTACACTTATCGCGCTAAGGTCCGCAGGTAGTTCACCTTCTTCTTCCCGGGCATGTTATGCTTGTTTTTTTCTTTGCGGAACCAATTTTAAAGGTTAAATACCTGAGAGTTTGTCCGAATCCGTCGGATAGAATCTGACGACCCGCCCCTGATTTGTGTCGCGTGAAAGCCGGCGTGATGTGGCCGGCCCTTGCACTGCTTGCGGAAGTGGAACCCCCCAACTTTTTTTGGTGCACCTTTAACATAGACAATTTCGGTTTTAGAATGTGACCAGTATTCGATACATAAGCTGCACCTGACATCTAGTGCAGTTTCACTATTTTGATAAGTATGGGATATGTCTTTTGTTAAAAACTTTAACAACATACTCCTCTAAGGTCATTATCAAATTAGATTGAGAAGAGTCACTTTTTGCATAAAATGAAATCGTTTTAGAAGCGTAAGAAGCTGCCACCATTGCCAAGTGGGCTCGGGGGGGATGAGCAAGTGTGGTGTGGCAGCTGAGTGGCGGGATGTGGTATACAGGCTGCGTGTCCTATTAAATACGACAGCAGGTGTAACTGAGGGATGAAGTTGCACCTGCTGAAGGGCTTTAGCCGAGCTACTTAGTCTTTCCCCAATATAAGGAGATTATACATAATAAATAACTACCAGGGTCGGCTCAGGTATCAGCAGGCCCTGGTGGCAGCAGCTTCACGCGGGCCCCATTACAGTAAAAACTCACATGGCGGCAATACAAATTTCAGAAACAAAACAGTCTCCTGTTATCCTAAATATTCCCTAGTGTATCTTCACAAAACCACCTATGGTATTTATATAAAGCCCCCCCTATCACACCTATGGATTCTTATGTAACGCCTGATCGGTGGGCCCAGCAGCTCTGGGCCCGGCAGTTGCCTGCGGTATGACCAGTGCTGGCGCCGGCCCTGAATAAACATTATAGTGGGAAGACATTATGCCAGTAGTGATATAGGGATAAGTGCTTTAAGGGATGCCGTATTCGTTAAGGAAATGTCAGCGGTGATTGGACCATTGCGGGGTCCATTGCTGTTCTGCTCTTTAAGCCAAGGCCAATGTACATCTTTACCCCCGAGAGCTACTCCCCTGGTTGCTACTTTGAACCAGAATCCCCAAGACTATACAGAACAATGGCCAAAAACTATTGCACCGTGAGCCATCGACCGGAGCTCCTTCTTGTGATACAATACGTAGGATGTGAGTATCAGACAGGAAGCTTCTTCACATCTCCCTTCGTTCTGGTTAGCACAAGATTTTAAAGCAACAGCGTTGGCGGGTCATAAAATTACTCAGCGAGAAGACAAATGATCAGCGGAAGATCCCCCCAAAGCCTATCCCAGACTTATTTATCCTGAAAGGCTCAAAACATAAGCCACAAGTCCACTCCAGTGTAAATGTTCCGATCATATGAAGAATTGCAGTTCTTCACACATAGACAAAGAGAAAATCAGCCTACCAGTATGTTGGAGTGTGGGGAGGAAACCGGAGGACCCGGAGGAAACCCCACGCAAACATGGAGAGAACATACAAACTCTTTGCGATGATGACCTGGTTGGATAGAACCCAGGGACTCCGGACACTGAAAGGCAGAAGGGCTACCCACTAGCCACATGGCAGCCCTATTACTCTATATAATCAACATCCTTAGGGAAGCCCGAGATGCGGCTCTGGTGGTGCCTGCGATGGACTTTGTTTCCAGTACAGCCAAAGATGTCAGGCGCTGAGGTAGGTGGTATCACACCAATACATGCAGCCACGTCAAGCACTTCATATACATAGACAGGATGAGTCTGGAGGAATCACAAATTTCTATAATGTATTGTGTTATGCATGGCCATAAAAGGTTGGTAAATGCAGCCAGGACTCATAGAGACTTGGCGAGTCCTGCTCCTTCCACCCATCATAGATGGAAAGGCCTGTGAGTCTGCCCCCCCACCCACTCTAGAGAAAGGGATGTATGAATCCTTGGCCTCTCCCCCCCTATAGAGAAAGCCTGTGAACGTCCTGCTCCCTCCACCCACTACATAGAGAAAGCTGTGAGTCTGCACTCCCTCAACCCATCTACATAGAGAAAGCCTGTGAGTCCTGCCTCCCTCCACCCACCACAGAGAAAGCCTGTGAGTCCTGCTCCCCCACCCACTCATAGAGAAAGCTGTGAGTCTGCTTTCTCCACCCCACTACATGAGAAAGCCGGAGTCTGGCTCCCTCCACCCAATATTAGAGAAAGTCTGTGAGTCCTGCTCCTTCTCACCGATCATAGAGAAAGCCTGCGAGTCCGCTATCCTCCCACTCATACGAGAAAAGGGCCTGGGAGTCTGATTCTCCACCCGCTATAGAGAAAGCCTGTGAGTCCTGCTTCATCCACCCACTATAGAGAAAGCCTGTGAGTCCTGCTCCCTCCACCCACTCATAGAGAGAAAGCAGTGCATGCCCCCCTCTAGAAAGTCCTGAGTCCGTCTCCCCCCCATAGAAGGGACGCCCACCTCATAGAGAAAGGCCTGTGAGTCCGCTCCTCCACCCACTCTATAGAGAAAGCCGTGTGAGTCCTGACTTCCTACCCTCATACTCATAGAGAAAGCCTTCGAGTCCTGCTCCTCCACCACTCATAGGAAAGGCCTGTGGTCCGTTCCCCAACCCACTCATAGAGAAAGCCTGTGAGTCTGCTTCCCCCACCACCACCATAGAGAAAAGCCTGTGAGTCTGTTCATCCAACCACTCAGAGAAAGAAAGACCTGTGAGTCTACACCACTCCACTCCATACTCAAGAGAAAGAGTTGTGAGTCCTACTTCATCCACCCGCTCATAGAGAAACGCCTGTGAGTCCTGCCTTCCTCCCCCCTACGTCATAGAGAAGAAAGCTGAGTCTGCTTCCCTCACCAACTATAGAGCGAAAGCTGTGAGTCCTGCTTACTACCACATAGAGAAAAGCTGTGAGTCCTGCATCCACCACCCTCTTATAAAGAAAGCCTGTGAGTCCTGCTCATCACACCTCAGAGAAAGCCTGAGAGTCCTGCATTCCTCACACTCACTCATAAGAAAGCCTCGTGATCCTACATTCATCCACCGCTCATAGAGAAAGCCTGTGAGTCCTGCTTCTCCCTCCAGTACTCAGAGATAGTGAAAGCCTGTGAGTCCTACATCAACAGCCCAGTCATGGAAAAAAGACTGTGAAGTCCGCTTCCCCACCAATAATCAGCAATCACTCTGCATACAACACATACAGAAAACCTGTATAGTTGGGGGGAGACAGATCTACAAGCTGGATCTATGGGGGTATGGGGAAGCAGGACTCATAGCTTTCTCTGGTGGATTAGTTAGAAATCAAGGTCACTATAACTTACTCTATGTGTGGGTACTGGGTGCAGGAGCAAGCTGCCGAGGCAAGTGAAGCACCGGCTGCAGGCGGCCCACCTGTCTTTATATATCCAAAAAAACACAGAAGTGTTATAGAAGAAAAACAGACTTACTTGTGATTGTGCCACGTTACACTCGGGATTCTCTACTTTGGGATCTTTGTTGCATCTCTTCATCAGAAATTTCTCTTTCATTTGGCTGAATAATGTTATCTAGAAATATAAAAAATGAAAGTTATTAGGACATGCTGTGTTGCTGACAAAATAAGCGGCATTTGTAATCGTGGGAGAGCATAGGGAGAATTAGTCTGCGATCACTGGAGAGGCAGGGTAAAGGGATATAGTTAAAGGATATAGTTATACAGAATAGGAAATACATTTTTGATTGCACTGAAACAGGTCCAACCTCGGGACCCCTGCAATGAGCGTGAGCAGGGGGCCAAGTCATGTGGGTCTTTATCTTACCTCGAGGGGATAGACAGTACAGAAAAGTGTCCCCTTGTTGTGTTAGAGGATAAGAAGAAGCATAGGGAAGAGACAGTACAGGCCCAGTCCCCGGGCTTACATACAAGATAGGCGTATGAGGAGGTTTGTTCTTAAGTTGAAATTTGATGTAAGTCGAAACTGTATATTTTATAATGGAAAGTGTTCTCAGGACAATTTTTTTCTTTGCCCCAGTGAACATTTGGAGTTTCAAAATTTTTGGTTGTAATGGACCAAAGACATTATCAATAAAGAGTTCATTACAGACAACTACAGATGATCATTCAAGTCTGGGGACTGTGTAAAGCATCACAGGAGCTTCACCAGAGGCACAGTGGGCCGAGGGGTCGTCTGAACTATGGGTTGTCTGTAAGTCGGGTTGTCTTACGTACGGGGACCGCCTGTAAAGAGAAGTGTAGCAGGATAGAAGCAGGGAGAAGACAGTACAGAGAAGAGAGTCCATGTTAGCAGCGGATAGATAGATAAGGGAGAGCAGAGACGAGTAAGAGAAGTGAAGCAAGATAGAAGAGCAGGGAGAGCAGTACAAGAAGGTCCCAGGTTTAGCAGGATAGAAGATCAGGGAGGAGACAGTACGAGCAGAAGTGTAGAGGATAGAAGAGCAGGGAGAGACAGTAAGAGAAGGGTCCCAGTGTAGCAGGATAGAGAGCCAGGGAGAGACAGTACAGAGGAAGGTCCCAGTAGCACAGGTAGCAAGAGCAGGGAAAAAGACAGGTACATAGCAGGGTCCATGTAGCAGGATAGAGAGCAGGCGAGAGAGTGGAGAGACAGCACAGAGAAAGTGTCGGCATGTAACAGGAAGAGGATCAGGGAGGCGGGAAGAGAAGCTGGACAGAGAAGTCACAGAGAAGGTCCCAGTGTAGCAGGATAGAAGAGCAGGGAGAGACAGTAAAGAGAAGGGTCCCATGTAGAAGGATAGCAAAGCAGTGAGAGTTGGAGAGACAGCACAGAGAAGTGTCCCCATGTAGCAGAATAGAAGAGCAGGGAGAGGGAGAGGACAGCCACGAGAATGGCCCGGTCGCAGGATAGAGGAGCAGGGAGAGGGGGACTGACAGTACAGACGAAGGTGTCCTCAAGTAGCAGGATAGAAGAGCAGGGACGGAGGGAGGAGAGAGAAAGTACAAAGAGAAATGTCGTGATGTGGCAGGATAGAGGAGCCAGGGAGAGAGGGGGATAGGAACAGTACAGAGAAGTGTACCGTAGCAGGTTAGGGTCGCAGGGAGGAGGAGTGCGGCAGGGGAGGGGGAGAGACAGTACAGAGAAATCTTGCATGAGCAGGATATAAGAGCAGGGAGAGGGGTTTAGTGATATGACAAGTACAGAGAAGGGCACTCATAGTAGCAAGAAACCACAATGGTGTCTGAGGATAGGAGGATACTGACAGGAAGGACATGGGGGGCAGCAAGGAGATCAGCATGGGGGATACCCCTTCTGGAGAAGAACTACTGATGAGGAGATCACTAGGTGCGGGGGTGTCACACACCTGGTTGCTGCTGAGGAGATCACTAGGTGCGGGGTGTCACACTGCTGTGAGGGTCATTCTCATGCTGGGGTACGGGAGAGCAGTAGAGAGAAGCTTGTAAAAGGATCACATGTGAGAGCCTGAATCTAAGATTGTGCAGTTGCAGAATCATCCTGAGACTCACAAGTGGTTAATAAGATGCATGAACTCAACTCACCAGAGATGATTGTAGCTGGTGATAATTCAGACCCAACAATGCAACTCATTTAGGTGCAAAACTGGAACTAGTGCACCTGAACTGCGATACATCTGGCGCATGGTATAAAAGTTACGGGGTGTTGTACACTGTGGAAACCCTCACTGAGCTTTGGCCACCTTCGTCACCAATTGTTTTGCTACTGAGTTTTCTTTGAGGGACTAGGCTCGTGAGCCTTGCCTGCCTCTACGCGCACCGCCGGTTGTGACTATGCCTTTAACCCTGACCACTTCCGCTCTGCTAACCTGTGTTTTCGGAAAAGTTGTGACCCTTTGTGTTATGACGACGAAAAACTCCTTCAAGCACCCCCCTGTACTACCCTACGAAACCCTGTCACCCAGTAACCCGAAACGCTTGCTGAGCCTTTAGCTCGGACGTCTACGACCTAACCGCTAACGCGGCTCCAGCCTCACACGGTCTGGGTTACTTTTTCTACCTCGCGTGTGCTCCAATTCTAATCCACCAGTCTGCTAACACCATATACTACTGGACAGTGAAGCCCTGCTAGGAGCACACCGAGATGTCCGACATGCACGCAGGAGCGGCCAAGCACGAACACAGAGAGGAGCCAATCAAGAGCAAGAAAGACGACGAGGGGACAGAATTGAAGTCGTGTAGTATATACAGCCAATACTCTGGGGAAATGGGGATCATGTAGAGGTTAGTTGTTAGATGAGCTTTAGAGAGGGGTCGCTTATGAGAAGAGTAGCGAGCGATCTTATGCAGCGAAGAGATAAGCAGGATGGAGAGAGCAGAGATGAGCAGTAGCAGCGAGCGCTCGATATCATGCGATAACCAGCGAGGATCGCAATCTATCTATATATCTTATCTATCTATCTATCTACTATAGTCTGATTGTATATATCTGTCTATCTCCTATCGATCTATCTCCTCTATTCTATTATCTATCTATATCGTATCTATCTGCTCTCGATCATCTATCGATCTATCTATATTCTATCATACTATCTCCTATCCTATCTATCTATCTATCTATCTATCTATCTATCTATTAGCACTATCTATTACGATAGGGGGAAAGTCCAAGCGGCACTATCTGATTGAAAAAAATGGTGGGTGCAGGCTACCAGGAGCTGGGCCTCAAGTCATCATGTGTATGTTCGAAGAAAAGGTGCAGCACTCCAATTAGTGAAAGTAGAAAAATCTTTTATCCATAGTGAGGAACATACAGCGACGTTTGGCCCAAACGAGCCTCGGACTCAAGCTTGGAGGAAGGTCGTGTGGGACGACGAAAACGTCGCGATGTACTCACTATGGAATTAAAAGATATTTTCTACGTTGTCACGAAAATTGGGAGTGGCTGCACCTTTTCTTGCGAAGGTGCAAGCACTCTATCTATCTATACTGGGAGCGGTCATGAGATCAGTAGCAGCAGATGGATGAGCGACGAGGACAGGCAGCATAGAGCTAGTCATAGATACTCTATCTATGCGTATCTCCGATCTATCTATCGATCTTATTATATCACTACTCTATCTATCGTATCTATCATATATCTATCTCTATCTATCTATCTCCTATTAATCTATCCCTATCTCTATCTATCATCTATCTATCTATTCTTAGTATCTATCTATCTATCTATCTATTATCTATCTATTATATATCTATCTCCTGTCTATCTATCTATCATCTATCTATCTCCTATCTCCTATATACTATCTATCTACAACACAAAAAGAATATTCTTTAGCGGCAATGCGTATAGAATGAAAGTGGGTGCACGTGCAAACCGGACAGCAATTCCTGCCAAATATAGAAAAAACAAAAAGCGAATGGCACTCCAGTGGTGGAAATAATCAGTGGTGGTCATTACAAGCGCAACGTTTCGACTTCATCGAAGCCTTTTCTTCAAGAATTATCACCACTTTTGGCGTGCCGTCGCTTTTTGTTTTATAATCTATCTCCTATCTATTAATCAATATGACTAATCAATATAGCTTATGGGCCACATGTATCACGTTTTTGCGCTATTTTTGCGATTAAACGCCAAACTAGCCACACAGCAAAAAATATAACACGGTTAAATTTCATGTATTTATGTATTTGCTTACCAATCCAGATGTTGTTGCTGAAGCGTAAGATATGCAAACACTTGCAACTTTTTATTTAGGCGCAAAAGCGGGCGCAAAAACACTCCAGCTCAAATAGGGTGGCGTTAACCTTTGCAGAGCAGCTCATCCACAGCAGCAAAGCTACGCCAGGACGACACTGCAGGCCACTAGTACAGATAATACAGACCTACAGACACTGCAGACAATAGTACGATAATACAGAATTACATACACTGCAGACACTAAGTCACGATAATACAGACAATTACAACACGCAGGACACGAGAACAGATAATACACACACTACATATACTACCGACCACTAGTCAGCTTAATACAGACATTACATAAACCTGCAGACACTAGCCGATACTTACAGACTTACCTACACTGCAGGACATAGTACAGATCATACCAGGACCCTACATCCAATGCAGACACTAGTACAGTTACTACGACATTCTATACACTCAGACCTCGTCGCTCCAGCAGAATCCCCTGCCGACCACTGTCCAGCGAATCCAGACATTACATACACTGCAGAACAGACCATGAATACAGACATTACATTCACTGAGAACTTAGAAACACATCATACATCGCATGACATACACTGCCGACACTAGTACAGTAATACAGACCCTCCATCCACTGGCGCCACTAGTCCCGCTAATACAGACCGTCACCGAACCTGCCGACACTCGTCGATACTCCAGCCTTCCATACCCCGCAGACACTCGTACCGCGGGGCTCCCAGCCTTACATTACATGCCGACCTAGTCCAGCAACTCCCGCCATTACCCTTCCCTGCCGAAAATAGTACAGATCTACGACCAGTAAATACACCTCAGACAGGTACAGTATACAGACATACCTATACTGCAGGACACTAGCACGAGATAAGACTTATAATTAACAGGTAAACACTGCAGACACTAGTAACCGATATAAGACATTACATACACTGCGACACTGAGTATCAGAATAAATACAGGACATTATTACACTGCAGACAGTATACAGAAATCAGCAGTAACATACACTGCAGCCACTAGTTATCAGCTAATACCGCCATGAATATACTGGCGACATAGTCCCGAGATACAGACATACTACACTGCAGACACAGTACAGTATACAGACATTAAAGACTAAAGCGGAAATAGTAAAGTAGACAGCAACATTACAGACACTGAATGACACGAGTACACGAATTACTACAGACATATAATAAAGAAGACTAGAAAGCGATAGAATTACATACATGGCTAGAAACTTGTACGATATAAGATTACAACCTGCAGGACACTGTAAGACGATACGGAATTACATAACTGAGAACTAGTCAGACTACAGATACATCTATGCAGACACTGTCGGAATACAGACATTACTACACGCCGACAGTGAGTCGAGACAGACTCCCTGATAGGACCCCCGATAAGTAATAGGACCTCCGATACTGAGTGACATAGTAAAGGAATTAGTTAACAAGGACGACACTGAAGATTAAGCATTGAAATTGCAGACGCATAGAGACGATAGAATGCAGAAGTAGTAAGATATAAACAGATAATAAGCCGACAGCTAGACAGATCTAAGCTTCATAACGGGAGATACAGTAATAAGAATTACTGAAGAAAGGAGAGAGACTCAGAAAACTGCGGGCTGTGGGAGAAGCAGAGAGGAGCTTGTAGCAGGAACACATGTAACTGCCTGAATCTAACATTGCGCCTAAACTGTGTTAAAGTAAAGTGATTAATAAGAGGCAGGAAATTACCTTATCACAGATGGTTGTAGCTTGTGATAATTCTGCCGCAACAATGTCCCAGAATTTAGGCGCAACTACTACACTTAGGCGTAAAAAAAAATGATACATGTGGCCCAAAAAAGCTACAAACTAGCCAAAACAAACAAAGATAAAATAAATGACCCCCACTGAATTCTCACCCACACCCCCCAGGCATAGATTTCCATCAAACTGTAATATCAGATGTATAGAAGTGTCAGTCTCCTGCATCGTGATACAACATGGGGCAGATTTATGTGATCAGCAATGATTATGTGCAGCCCTGGGGTCTCTGCTCCAATAACATAAGAGCTGCAGTGATTTTCCTGGTAAGTGGATGACTCTTGTCCCCGCACACTGTGCACATCTGATAGATGCCTGGAAACTGGTTTTTGGCCTCGCTGATATGTAAACACTGAGCAGATGTTTTAGTGGAAGGTTATACGACGGCCCTTTATCTTCTCTGTGACAATGGAAATGTTGGCAGGATTTTTGGAAAGCATTAAAGATATCGTAAGTCACATCACATAGAGAGAGCGGCTCCGGACCAGGAGAGCTGATCCACCCGATGCATGCGCGGTCATTTATGTTCCATGCTCGCCCCAGGCCACCAATAAGAGCCATTAATGAACGATTTACATAATATTATTAGTAATTAATATTAGTTAGGCTTCAGTCTATGATGCTGTAGGCTTGTATAGACCTGCAGTCATTATACAGGTGGAGGCAATGGTGCAGCAATGTGTCCCCCCTGCTCCCTGCACATCACAAGTTTTGCTTAATTATTTCGTCCTTTGTTTGAGTTTGACACCAAACCTACAGAGAAACTCGGGCAGAGCTGACTCAGCACATGGGAAGACATCTGCATCTCCATAGTCACCACAGCATCCAGGAGGAAATGTATAGTATATACTGGTGTAATGAGCCCTTTAATGTCTCCATTCCATATGCAAAAGTAAAACCAATCTAATATTCTGTCTATAAACGGAGCCGTGTCTCCTATCTGTATGTGTTACTATGTATCTGCCTCTATCCATCTAGTTATCCATTATCTATCATCTATCTATCCATAATTCCAATGCAGAGGCAGCATTCCAAGATCGATGAAAACGGGGTGAATCTTTATTCTGTAACAGTGACGTTTGTGTAAAGCATATGCAACACCCTCGCCGATGCAATGGCGAGGTAGTGCTTGCGAATACGTCCCACCTGTAGGTAACACCATATTACACTACATGGTCCTTATAGGATCAAGGGGAAATTGCAGTGGTTAATCCTGCCTGGCAAGGCAGATGTTAATGTATGATGTAATTATGTCAACCAATGTCTGTGTTACATCCCCTGCTCAGGTCCCCGGAGTTCACCTTCTTCTTCCTGGTGCATGTAAGTGCATTGTCCGTGTATAATGCGCTGTGTGGGGAGTCACTAAGATCCTGCGCCTGATATCCTGCATGTGTCGCTTCCCTGCTCAGGTTCCCGGAGTTCACCTTCTTGCACCGAAGCTGCTTCAGATATAAAGATTAAAAAGTGATTAAACCACGATACATCGGTTTAGGACAATAACAAAAATAAGCTCCGGCACCAGCTCACCCTAAGCTGGTGCTCGGTATTTGCAGCTTACACCTACCATATCATGTGTTAGGTTCCCTTTAATACAAAAGATTAACCTTTCCGCAACAATGATAATTTATCTTAAGAAGGGGTGTGCGAGGATAACTGAATCACTCGGGTATTATTGTCTGAGATTGTTGTATTTGGGGAGTGGTTGACCCCTTGCGCTCCGATGGTATAAATCCCTGGGGCTTGTCGTCCCCCCTGTCCTTGTTAGGTCAGAAGTCTTGGGGTTGGTAGTTTCCTATCCAGCCAGTTGGGACATTGTAGATTGTATGACCAGGATTGCTGCATCAGTCATCCTGGATCCTTCCGAGCCGTCTGGTCAAACCATTGGATGGTGAACACTACCGGAGTGTCGAGATGGATCCAACCCCGTTATATCATGCCTGTGAGCTGTCACTACTATATACCAATGCCCTGAGTCACTACTTACCATATTGGGTGTGAAGATAAAGCCAGGAGGTCAGACAGGACTCAATAGAGCATGTCTGACCACTGCTGCCAAAATGTGAGGTGGTCGTATATAAGGAAGCCATTTCATTTCTAAGGGACAACATGACTACATTTATGAGAAATTATCTTCACACAGGAACATTTATTTTAATAACATCCAATTGAAGAAACGTTTAAATATGGCAAACGAATTAAAGTAAATGTGAATGTCCAGATGGGAAAAACCCTTTAACCATTGCTGATATTTATACTTAGTTATCAAAGAAAATGGGCTGTTCCCATTAATGGGTTAAACCAGTCATGTGAAGCAGTACCATATCAGTATGTATATTTATCTAGGTATATATTCTACATTTATCATCTGTCTATCTCTCGTATATAATATGCCTTTGATAGGAATAAGTAAGTAAAGTAACTTTATCTTACTAATATCTCCAAACAAGTGCTAGAAATCACAATAGTAGTGAATACAGAAAAAATCATGAACATCTTATAGCAAATGATAGCATTTTTTAGTCTACAGCTCCTATGCAGACTGATGTTTCTCCGTGTACCAGACTACAAACAAACCCTGTGTAGTCTGATCCTGCAGTCACACTCTGTTCCTATACGTCTTACTACTATAACTTCTGCAGGACTGGGGGCATTGGGATGAAAGTGCGGCTGCAGGATCAGACTACAGAGGGCTTGTTTGTAGTCTGATACGATATAGCAGAGAGAACAGACGTGACAGCATTATTGTATTATCCGTGATCTACAGAAATACCTTATATGGTTATAATAATAATTCTTTATTTATATAGCGCACACAGATTACGCAGCGCTGCACAATGCATGTCAAATTGGTCCCTGCCCCCATGGGGCTCACAATCTAAACAACCTACCTGTATATTTTTGGAGTGTGGGAGGAAACCGGAGGACCTGGAGGAAACCCACACAAACACGGAGAGAACATACAAACTCTTTGCAGATGTTGACCTCGGTGGGATTCAAACCCAGGATACCAGCGCTGCAAGGCAGAAGTGCTACCCACTCATCCACCGTGGTTAGATAGAAGCCAATGGAGCGTCCTTACAGATCGCTGTGTCACCAAACTAACATGTATGACACTTACCACTAAGGGGATGAGGAACCGTGAAGACTTTATTCTTTTGGTTTCTTGATTGTGTTGGCAGTTTCTGTAGAGTCGGCTTTGGATCCTGCTTCTGTAGTATTTTTCGTTGATGGGCCATGAGTTCCAGTCTGTGAACACGTTCTTGTGAGTTATAGATGAAGTCTGGTCTATGAAGTTCTAGGGCCTCCTATAAGAAAGAATGAAACAGATACATGGTTCACCTTATACTGTGCAAATGACGGATCGTTGACAAACTGCCCATCACCGTAAGTGGGTATATTATCGGCTCATTACCTGTATGACCCCATAATATGGCTACTCTAATGGCACAGAAAACTCACAAAAATAAAAAGGAGGAAAATTTTTCCATACTCCCATGCAAAATAAAAACCAACCCAATGGGGCTCATTTACTAAGGCTGCCAATCGCGCTTTCATGACAGACATTACTCACTGCAGACACTAGTTACAGATTATACAGACATTACATGCCTGCAGGACACTAGTACAGATTATACAGACATTACATACACTGAGACACGTAGTACGATAATACAGACATTACATACACTGCCAAACACTAGTACATATAATACAGACATTACATACACTGCCGACACTAGTACATATAATACAGCAGTGCAGACACTGCAAAACACTAGTAAATATATACAGACATACATACACTGCAGACACTAGTACAGATATACAAGACATTATATACCACTGCAGGCACTAGTACAGATAATACAGGCATACATACACTGCAGACACTAGTACGATTAAGACAGACATTACATACACTGCAGACACTAGTACATATAATACAGACATTACATACACTGAAGCAGACAACTAGTACAGATGAATAGGAATTACATTTCACTCAGACATAGTACAGATCATACAGACATACATTCACGGCAGATTACTTTGTTAAGTACAGATTATACGACATTAGATTCACTGCAGACCCTAGTACAGATACGACCGGACATTACATACACTGCAGACACTAGGACAGATATACAGACATCATACATGTGCAGACCTAGAAACAGATTATACAGAATGAGAACTCTGAGGACACGAGTCATAGATCATACAGACATTAAATTACACGCAGAACCGTACAGATAATACAGGACATTACATACACTGCAGGACAATAGTACAGATAATAAAGACATTACATACACTGCAGACAATAGTACAGTAATACAGACATTAATACATGCAGAACACTAGTACAGATAATGCACGACATTACAAAACTGCAGACACTAGTTACAGATACTACAGACATAGATACACTGCAGACACTAGTACAGAGATACAGAAATTACATATATGCCGACACTAGTACAGATAATACAGACATTACATGTCAATGAAGATACTAGTACAGAATATACAGCATATTTACATAACTGCAGACATAGTACAGATAATACCGGACAGTACAGAACACTGCAAAACTTTAGTACTATACTACAGACATTACATACAACTGCAGACACTAGAACATATAATACGACAGTGCAGGACACTGCAGACACTAGTCAGATAATGCAAGACAAGCATGGACATGCAGACACTATACAGGATGATAAGAATTACCATTCACTGCAGACACTTAGTACAGGATTTATACAGAACATTACATTCACTGGCAGAACACTAGTACAGATACACAGACATTACATACACGCAGGGACACTAGAGTACAGAGAATACAGACTTACATTACTGAGATACTAGTACAGATGATACAGACATACATTCACTGCAGACACTAGTACAGATATACGACATTACATACAATGCAGACACTAGATACAGATAATACAGACATTACAACACTGCAGGACACGAGAACAGATAATACAGAATCAGATACTCTGCAGGACACTAGTATAGAATTCATTACAGCATTACTACACGCAGACACTAGTACAGATACTACAGAATATTACAATACTGCAGGACAAGTACAGATAATAAGACATTACATAAACTGCAGACACTAGTACAGATAATACAGACATTAGATACACTGCAGACACTAGTACAGATAATACAGGACATTAATATACTGCAGACAATAGTACAGATAATACAGACATTTAGATACACTGCAGACAATAGTACAGAGATACAGACCTTAACATTACACTGAGAAACTAGTACAGCTAATACAGACATTAATATACTGCAGCATAGTACAGAAAATACAGACATTAGATATCATGCAGACTAGTACAGATAAACGAAAATTACATTACACTGCAGGCACTAGTACAGATCACAACAGACATTAAATACACTGCAGAACACTAGTACAGATCTCTTACAGGACATTACAGACACTGCAGACACTAGTACAGATAATACAGACATTACATTCAATGCAGACACTAGTAAGATTACTACAGACATTACATACCAATGCAGACACTAGAAAGAAATACAGACATTACATACACTGGCAACACTAGAAACAGATAATACAGACATGAGAGTACTCTGCAGGACACTTCGTATAGATCTACAAGACATACATACACTTGCAGGACACTGTACAGATAATACAGACATTTCATACACTACAGACAATAGTAAGATAATACAGGCATGACCATAAACTGCAGACACATGTACAGAATAATACAGACATTAGATACACTGCAGACACGAGTACAGAGCATACAGGACATTACATACACGTGCAGACACTAGTACAGATAATTACAGACATTAAACACTGCAGACACCGTACAGATAATACCAGACATACATAAACTTGCGACACTAGTACAGATATACAGACAGTAGATACACTGCAGACACTAGTACAGATAAACAGACATTACATGCACTGCAGAACATTAGTACAGATAACACAGACATTAGAGCCACTGCAGACACTAGTAAGATTAATAGAGACATTTTATATACACTCAGAAACTAGTACAGAAATACAGGAATTATAAACTGCAGACACAGTTACAGATTAATCAGAATACATACACTGCAGATTACCGTACAGCTAATACAGACATTTAATACACTGCCAGGACACTAGTAGAGATAATACAGACCATTACATACCACTGCAGGGACCACTAGTACAGATAATACAGACATTACATTACACTGCAGACATAGTTACAGCATACAGACATTACATACCCCCAAAAAAGCAGACACTAGTACAAATAATTCCAGACATTACATACACTGCAGACATAGTACCGAGTTACAGACATTAAATACACTGCCGGACACTTGTCGATAATACAGGACATAATACACTGACGACAATAGTACAGATAATAACAAGACAGTACATACACTATAGACCTAGCAGATAATACGAATTACATTACAACTGCAGATAAGGAAGATCGATACTACAGACTTACATTACACCAATGCAGGACACTAGTACGATTAAACAGAACATTACATACACTGCAGGACACAGTAAGATATTACACACACTAATAAACTGCAGACACTAGTACAGAGAATACCAGACATGACATAAAACTGACAGACACTAGTACAGATAATATCAACATTACATAAACGCAGACACTAGTACATATAATACAGGACATTACAACCCACTGCAGACACTAGATAGATAATACAGGACATTACATACATGCAGACCACTTAGTACAAGATAAGTACACACACTACATACACTGCAGACAATAGTACAGATAAATACAGAAGACATAAACTGCAGAACTAGTACATATAAATACAGACATTTACATTCAATCTGCAGACCTAGTACAGATAATACAGACATTTACATACACTGCAGACATAGGTACAATAATACACTACACTACATACACCGAGACACTCGTACAGATTAATACAGACATTAATAAACGGCAGACACTAGTATCAGATAATACAACATTAATAAACTGCCGACTACTAGTACAGATAATACAGACATTACAGAACTGCAGGACACTAGTACAGTAATACAGACATTACAGTACACTGCAGGACCCACTAGTACAGATAATACCGACAGTACAGACACTGCCGGACACTAGTACAAGATAGATAATACGAATTCAATACACTGCAGACACCACGGTACAGATAATACACAGACAGTACAGACACTAAGACACTAGTACTGATACTACAGATTAGGAGGGGACATAATCAGAGATGTAGACTGTTTTGAGCGCTTTAGAGACAAATCTGGCGCATCTCGTTAAGTAGTGCATTTTTATGTGCCATTTCTGGTTGCACGGCAAACGTTCGGCACTTAGGGTTTTTGGCTCCGATGCCCCTGATCTGACATCGGAGCGGCTGCATACGATGTTGCACGAGGATCTATCACTAAATTTGCGCCTAAAAAGGCACAAAATAGGCGCAGAAAATGCACCTACTCTGAGCAGCTGCACTCCAAAAAACTTCATTTTCATTACTATAAACCTACATTTTAGTTTCCCAAATGAAGAATTCACTCTATGCAACATGGAAAATACTTCGGAGCAGTTTTAAAAGGTTAAAATTTCTGCCAGTAACGACTGTCACCATTTTCTAGGGATCATCTCGGGGTGATTATGTCGTATGTACAGATCTGAGAATCTATCAGTCTCCATTCATTGTTGTAAATTATGAATAAAAAAGGAAAAGACTCATTTCAGCAAGAATTTTATTTTTTTTTACATCTCGAATGTTCTGTCACAATTTTTCTCAGCTCCTTTCATTATTAGTCACAACTGAGATCTAACAATGACAAAAAATTTGACGCATCCTAGCGCACATAATGGACATGGAGACAAATCAAATGCATTTACTACTGCGCAGACCAGATCGTCATAGATCACGGGAGCCAAAATCAGAATGTAGCAAACAGAACAGGCGCAAAAAATAGCAAACTGAAACCCCACTATGATTATGTCCCCCCTAGATCATGTGGGGCGAACTACGCCCATGCAACGCGAGTGCCAGAAGGTGGACTCAAGCCCACTTAATGGGCACCCTTGCCATCACCCCAGGGGTAGGAGTTTGCCAAGAGGACTTAGGCCTCTGCGTCCCAGCAGCCCAGCGACCCTAGAAGAAAGCTACATTGAAATCCAAAACTTCTTCTCCGTCTTCTACTGTATTGGTGTCCTAGGTTCCGTATACACTTTAAACCTGTGAGACGGTAAATCCAACTGCTTGGTTGTCGCATGTGGCACTTGCGAAAATATGTGGGTTTTGTGTTGTAGTCTTGGGACTCGGTGTCAAAGTTCGCATCACTGGCCCTAGATGCTGCTGACACGACAGATGCAGACTCTATTTACAGTCATCACTAGAGATTGAGTGAGCACTAAATGCGAGTACTGTATTCGATACAAACTTTTCCCGAGCTCGAGTGTCTCTCTCGAATAACGACCCCATTGAGTCAATGGGAGGACTCGAGCAATTTTCATTCAAGGGGACAAGGCTCTGCACAGGGAGCTTGGCAAACACCTGGACTCAGTAAAGATGAAACCCAACGGGAAATGGACGGGAAACAGGCAGGCAGCTGCATGGATGCCCATCTGAGTGCTGCATAAAATGCCCTTATGCCAAATTAAGGGGAAACAGCATCCCATGACAGCAGTGACAGAATGAAGCTAGATACGCATTGTAAAACCATCCAAAGTTACCCTGCCACATAGGGACGCATGCAGATGGCGAGCGGCAGCAGCGGCAGGCTAGAGAGTGGCATGCGACATACCCTAAATGGACTCAGGCTTCAACCAATGGGTGCCCAGAGAGAACCAAAGGAGGTAGCAAGAACGCTCCAAAACTAAAGATCGTTACATGATAAAAGTTTGCCAGTATATTTGGTGGATTTACACAGCACCGGATGGGCCAAATGTTAACAAGTTTGAGTGGAAGCCATGAAAACAACCCAAATTCTGCCTGACACAGCTCCCGGTTTGATAAGGGACGATGATGGAGACAGTGAATCAGTAGTTAGAGTTAAAGGTGCTGCAGTTTAAACTATGTTGTTGGGTCTTGGCATCGGAGCTGGCGCTCGCTGCCAGCGACTTTAGCCAATAGCCAAGCCCCTGTCCTCGAGCTACTCCCCAAACAGCACTTCAAGTAACCTTTTGTGTAAGATCAAGCGTATCGATAGGCGTTCTGTACTACAGTTTAGGATATGCGGTGTGGGAGGAGGTGAGATGAGTAAACAATCGCAAGAGCGCTGAAATAATATTGTAAAGATAAAGTTTGTCCCAGTGTATTTCTGTGGATTGAAGCCAGATGCGGTGGCGACAAAGTTACACAAGTTTGTTGTGGAAGCCAGAAACCACCCAAAATTCTGCCGAGACACCGCATTACTCGGTTTTGATAAGGGGAGCATGTATGCCTAACAGGTTCATGCCCAGTCGGCACTGGCTGCCAAGTCCTCCTTTCGAATTACATGTTTAAATATAAACCCGTCATCCATAGAAGCTTGTAGAATGCTGCATCCCCCCCTACCTCTCCTCTCTATACCTCTGCTAATCGGCCCAAACCCGTGCTTCTAGATCCGCCAGTGATCTTAGATTAACCTACCCTAGGCGGACCTCCACTCGCGGCGTCTCCAAGACTTCTATAGAGCTGCACCAATTCTATGGAATGTCTCTGCCCCGGACTATCAGCTAATACCTAACCTCCAAAGTTTCAAATTTGCTCTTAAAACCCATTTTGTTAGGCAAGCCTATAACACTCATTACGCATGAAAGTGTTAACTCTTCTACAACCCGCCTTCCGTCTCCAATGCTGTTTCGCAACCAACAGGCAACCAGGACGTTCTCTGCAGTCCATTCACCCGGGACCTCTGGTATTATAAGATACGGCTGAGTGTTCAAAGCGACGCACTTCCACTTTATTATAGTTTTTTTTCTATTCCCTAAGAAGAATGCTTGACAATAAATATTCGTCTAGCGTGTTCCGTCTGTCGTCTGGATGAGCCACCATCCCATCTCTTTCATCAAAAACCGTAAGCTCTGGCGAGCGGGACCTGTCACCTGTTGTCCATACAAAGTGTGCTCTGTTACATAATTTGTATTGTTTCCTACTGATTTGTAAAGCGCTACGTGAATATGATGGCCGCTACTATAATAGAAAGATGTATTATTATTATTATATATTATATGGTAGGCAGTGAACTCGTAGTAGATAAAGGTGCTGCAGTAAACCTATGTTAGAGTTGGATCTGGGATGGAGCTTGCGCTCCGCTTCCAGTGCGAGCTTTCGCACAATCCAAGCCCCCTGTCTCTAGGCTACTCCCCAAACTACAGCACTTCTAAGTAACCTTTCGTATAAGTCAGTTATTACACGAATTATTGAGGGGGATATGACGCTTTTTTCTTATAATTATCTCTGGGGTGAAGGGGAATGTAAACATCTGCGCCAGAAGTGCTGAAATAATATTTGGTAAAATGATGAAATGTTTGCCAGTATACTTTGTGTGATAACCAGAACCGGGTTTGGCCGACACAGTTAACAACTTGACTAGTTGGAATCCTGAAACTACCAAATTTACTTCCAATTCTTGTCTGACTTCACACCTCGGCTCTTGTAAGGGGACGTGTATGGAGAGCAGTATAATGGACGACTTTTGGATGGAGTGGGTAGTCATGGAGACCGTGTGGAGGCTGCTATGGAGACAAGTTAATTTGGATAGAGTGCCTTTTATGTGGCGATTCCGAAAACAAGTGTCTTCCAAACCAGAGAGACAGAGGGGCCCTCCAAGCAGACAAATGAAATAGTATTGAGGTATGCGGATAGTGCCAGTCCAAAAAATTCAAGACCAGAGGAGCAGGTAGGGTAGCCACTCCAGAAAAAATTAGATAGTAGAATAGTTGAAGTGCCTGTGATTGGCCAGTCCAAAAAAGGTGTTCAAACCAGCACGATGCAGGCTAGTGGCCCTCCGAAATAATGATGTGATACCGAATTGAGTGGCTGTATGTGGCAGCCAAAAATCAAACCATGATGTGGGTGGCAGAACGTAGGGGCCCGTCAGAGAGAATGATCTCCTGAAAATATTGATGATAGTCGGTCTGCGTGTATGTGGCAGTCCATAAAAGTCTTTCACAAACAGAGGAGCAAGAGAGCGTTGACCCGTCTCAGAAAAATGTCAATGAGATTGAGTGCCTGTTGTGGCACTACCAAAAAATTGTTTAAAAAGGGACCGGGGTAGGTGCTGCCCCTCTAAAATTGTAAATGGCATAAAGATACTACGGAGACCGCAGATAGGGCGACCCGCGTCAAATAGAATAATCCATTTACATCCTGCTTAGTGTACAAACGGGAGGAGGAAGAAGGAGGAAAATGAGGATGGAGGAAACGAGTTGCAAAGATTATTCTAGGTTGTTGAGCTTCCTTTCACCTGAGCTGGAGATATGGATAGGATAATTATAGAGAAAGTACCAGAGCTTTATTCTTTAATAGCGTCCGCCTTTCAGCGATGGTCAGTCGCAGCTGGAGCTTATCGTGATGAATGCCACCAGCTGCACACTCGAAAACAACGCATCGACCAAACACGCTAGCGGCTGGGCAGGGGCTGAACGCTCCAAGGCGTACAGCGCCCAAGATTCGTTGCCATGCATGTCACAGCGTTTGAAACCCAGTAGTTGTAGGAGCTGTGGATCATTTAGGACAATGGTTCGGTCACGCTCGTACTTTCCTCTACCATCTATCGATGCTAAAGATACAGCCCTATTACTGCCGAGGTACACTGCGGGACAGGTATGACAGGAATCTTGTATACTGGGGTGACTAAACGCAAAGGCCTGTACAGCTTACCTTGCATGCTAGTGCTGAACACCTGTGCCTGGTCTGGCCTACTTCTCCCTTCGCTACTGTCCACCTGCAGTAAACTGTGCTCACGTGCTAGCGCTGTCAGAGGGAATACGGTTTGCAGTGTGACCATAGGGCTGCTGGTTAAAATTTCTCAATTGCATCTAATTATTTCGTTCTCACCTTGCATTGCTCCAGTTCTCTCTTGCAAGACTCTCTCCAGGGATGAGATGTGGGAAAGAAAGTTTGCTTGGTACCGTGGGGGTCAAGGTGAATAACCAGTAATCGGTGCTGGAATAAATTCTTTTGAACGCGAGGGTCACGGATAGAGCTCAAGCCTAGCATGAATCGCCTTAATCCATGAGCCAGCAGTAACCACAGGTAAAGATTCACTCCTGCACTGGCTGACTGTCATTTGCCTCCTCTCGTCCAACGCCTCTTCTTACATGCCATACACGGCGTGAACAGTGAAGGACTCACAGGTACCTCTTGTTCTTTCCCAACATTCCCTCCTCTTACCTACTCTCATCCTCTCCACCTCTCGTCATATGCGCGAGAGAGAAACAGACAACCGAAGGGTGCTATTGGCTATCAACAAGGAAGAGGAAAGAGAGTCCCCGCTTCTGTGACGAGCGCAAGGCTGTCCGACTTCATGATCTGAATACAAGAGTTTTGTCTTCAACAGGCCAAGCAGCGGGAGTGAGGCATGAGTGATGGCGGGCATCGCCACCACTGACCATTCTGTGTTGACGTACCTCAAAGTTACTCCAAAAATCACCTGGACAGATATCAGACATCCACGTCCACAATCCTCATTGTAGTCTTGAGGGGAGCTGACATAGTTGACCTGACTACCGTTCCTGGTGTAGGAGTGAGCACTTCGGGTCGAAGAGACAATCCTCTAGCCGATAGCTGGTTTAAAACTTGGACTAACATGGTTGAATGTATGAATTTCAGCCTCCATGGGCAGTTCACCAGAAAGTGAAGGCAGAGTGGAGGTCCGCGGTCAGCTAGCGCGCATGGTCGCCTTGAGAGTGGCGTGCGAAATCAGTCGTAGTGCTGGACCTTCTGAAAATGCGCCAGATGCTGGCGCAGCCTTCGAGTGAGCATACAGACAGATTGGGGTATGTCTTGAGGAAACTAAGCTAGCAGATTATGTAAACATGGAGGCCTAGCGCATGGCACAGTGTCAGTCTGCCGAGTTGAGAGCGCGCACACTCAGGTACGGGTACTGCCTTGTCAACTAGCATCACTCAATGCCTGGCTTCAGTTCAGCGGTGCCAGCCACAGATCATATGCCGCCTGTGGCGCCCTTTATAATAGTTCTTGGGCTGGTGTGCCTTTTATCCGAATAGGCCTAAGCAGTTTGGAGCCACCGCCTGCTGTCGCTGTAGCGACGAACTGATGACGTGCCTAGAGCGAGCGACTGATGCGACCTATGCCCACGGATTGGTAGTTCGGAGGTGAGGGAGGAGGGTGGAGGGAGAGGATAGTGGTTACTTGTCAAAGGTCTCACACGGCGAGGATCTGGTCATAGTGGAAGTAGCATGAAATGACCTCGCGACCGAGTAGGCTATCCAGGACAGCAATTCACTCTGAGCACTGACAGAGCGCGAGCTAACGCATCCGTAAGCCGCGAGGTCAGACTCGGTTCACCAGCCTCATCAACGAAGTTAAACGTAATCCACACTGTGCGGTCAGCAATATATAGTGGCCCTGCCCGGGCAGCAGCTTCGTCACACCGGCAGGTGCGCGGTGTCGGGTGGATCCTGTCAAAACGGGTTGGTCAGGCCACGGATGATGTGTCTGACAACGTGCGGTGTGCAGCAAATCGGAAATAGTATGGGGCTGGGATCGCGGAATACCGAGGGCAGGTGCCACGCCGCCAGAGGTTGCGAAAGGCCCTCGGCATGACGCGTCTACTAGTAGATAGGGCACCATCTCCAGGGCCTAGCAATAACGGAGCCATGCTTGGAATTAATGTGCTGCTTGCGGCTTTGCGGGTGGTGATTGCACTATTATTACGTTCCGCTCCTCAGCGCTGGGAGTATGAAAGAGAGGACGTTGGGGCATGACCTGATGAGGAGATCGGGAGTGCACGATGAGGCTCATGCATGGGTTTTTGTGCCAGGGTCACTGGGCAGGGCGGGCTGACTATCATCCGTTGAAACAGGGATGGAAGGAGAGAGTGTGCTGTGCACGGCGATGCAGGTGAACGGCCTTGGTTGCCATGAGTGGGGTGTTAGCATTTATATGCCTGCGAATACTGGTGGTATTAAAAGTAAGTGTGGTGGAACCCCTGCAATGATTGGGTTGGGCAAAGGTTTTGGTTGCACAACCACAACTGCCGTCGGTCATACCGCGGTTATTCCATGTAAAAGACGACACATCCAGACTTTCGAAAAGCTAGCCCATCGCCGCGGGAGAAGGGCCCCTCTGCGGCTCGGGTAGCTTCATACGTGACACATTTGCGCTGTGCACTCTGAACTCGTGGCCTTAGCCTCTCCGTCATGGACCCCACATGCCTGGTTTTTCTCCAACCTGCCTTGTCTGGTCGAGGACGCTCCTCCCCGTATCAGAAGCACTGTGTGTCACCCAGGGCAACTCGCTACAAACACCAGCTTGGTCTAGCACCTATATCCTACCGTCATCCCTCAGTCTGCTCCCCCCCGCTTCCTGACCCGGGACAACCAACTCACCACTGTACTGACACCGTGTCGCCTCATGTCGACGAACCTCTTTACACACTTCTTCTCCACTACGCAAAGAAGGTGTCTCATCAGTTGCCCAGAACGCGATGGTGAAAACTGAGGCATACGGAAGAAATGCTCAGCGCAACGGACAGTGGTTTGTACTGTGGGAAGGGTCCAGAAACAGTTTCCTCAGAGTATGCCGGTTTTAAATGCAAATTTTCACTGGGGAGGGGGCCAGACTGGGGGGGGGAGGCTGAGGTGCAGAATTGGGAGGAGTGCCATTGTCGGTGACTGGGTGGACCGCGGGGAAGACTGAACTGGTGGACAAATTGCCTCGAAGAAGCATTGATCGGCAATCCCGACATTTCACCTGTTCGCAGCGTAGTTTCTGGCCTCAACAGTGACTTCTCGAATCCACGAGTCCAGTAACTTCAGAACATTAACTAGAGAGATGTAGGCTTATGCGGCGTCCCCTGCTCCCTACAGCAGGTGGTGTCTCAACACGCACCGGACCCGGCCTCTGACCCTGCAGTAGTTGGACGCCCATCCCCCTGCCCTCGCCGTCTACCCCTAGCCTCGGGTTTAAACATTTGAAAATTAAAGTTAGAACTTTAATTTTTTTTAAACTTTTTTTGTGTTTTTTTTTTTTGGTTTGCTTTTTTAGTTTTTAAAACCAAACGATGCTTATCCTATGCTATGGCTATTTCTCAGCCAAGTATGAAAGCACACTGCATGCCAGATGAGATGACGCTGTATTATGAAAAAAAAAAATAACGTAAAATAAAAAGGAAATGGCAGACTGTGCCTAATGAAATCCAACCACTGAATAAATTTTCCACTTCGTCTTTGCGATGGATATGTGCGTCACTAAGCCCCTAAACACAACGGTCGCAAGTTTCACTACCAATTCTGACAATTGGCTAGTAATGCACTGCAGCAAGGACAGCCACCAGCAGATCAACCTCGAAAAAAATATAGATATACGCTATTGTAGGCGTAATAAGTAAGCCGTTGGATTCTCCTATGGCTATTTTCTAGCCAGTATGAAAGCACACTGCTATGCCAGATGAGATGACGCTGAGTTATGAAAAATAACGTAAAATTAAAAAGAAATGGCAGACTGGGCCTAATTGAAATATCAAACCCCTAATAATTTTCCCACTTGGTGTTTGAGGTGGATATGTGTGTCACTAAGAGCTAAACACACGGTGCAAGTTCCCCCTGCAAATTCCTCACAATATGGTTTGGTACAGCTGCACTACTAGTGCCAGCAAGCCCAGCCACAGCAAAATAAAAAAAAAATATATAACGTTATTGTAGCCCTAAGAAGGGCTGTTGGGTTTTGTGGAATCACTCCTGCTCAACAGTAAGCTAATAGAACAGCCTAATGCTTCCCTGAGACGCAGCAGCTCTCTCCCTACGGCATCAGCACAGAGATGATCGAGCAGCGCGGGCAGCGGCTAGTCTATCCCAGGGTCACCTATCATGGCCAGCCAACCACTGCTATCTACGTGTAAGGGTTACCACGTAATGCTGGGTGGAGTGCAGAGTCTCACTGGACTTGTGATTGGCTTCTGTTTCTGGCCGAACAAAAAGCATAACGGACGGGGGGAGCGAGATTGAAAATTGTTGCGAGGGTTTCGGCGCGAAGTACGTACGAGAAACGAGCGTTCGTTACGCTAGTCGAAGAGCATCAAGCTGGACGAGAATGTTCGCTCATCTCTATTCATCACCTTCTATTTACAAAACATCTGCAAAATCTCAGCTCTGAGAGAAGTTGCAGAATTTTGCAGATAGTACCAGAAGTTGTCCCCCGCGTAATTCTGCACAGTATTCACAGTGTGTCTAGGGTGGATCAGTGCAAAATTACAGGGGGCAGCAGGAGACCACACGGGGATACCCTCGAGTGAAGCCCCTGCTGAGGAGTCTGGGTTGTCACACACCTGGGTGCTGCTGAGGAGATCACGGTGCAGGGTGCCACAACCTGGGTGAGCTGTGGAGGTCAACTGGGTATGGGTGTCCACACATGGTGCTGCTGTGAGTGTTATCGTGGGCGTAGGGAGAAGAGAAAGAAAAGAAAGCGAGAGGATAAGTAGAGAAAGAAGAAGAGAAAAGAAAGAAAGAAGAAGAAAGTGAAGAAGTTTAAAGTAGAAGAAGTAAAGAAGCAAGAAAAAGAAGGCATGAAAGCTGAGAAAGTAAAGGAGCTTTGTAAGGATCACATGACGCCCGAATCTAACATGCGCCTAACGCGCCAAAATGCGCTAAACTGGTAAAGTAAGTGATTAATCAAGAGCAGAAACTACCTTATCACAGATGGTTGTAGCTTGTGATAATTCTGCGCAACTTGTCCCAGAATTTAGGCGCAACTAACTACACTTAGGCGTAAAAAAAAAAATGATACATGTGGCCCAAAAAAGCCAAACTAGCCCAAAACAAAGAAAAATAAATGACCCCCACTGAATTCTCACCCACACCCCCCAGGCATAGATTTCCATCAAACTGTAATATCAGATTGTATAGAAGGTCAGTCTCCTGTCATCGTGATACAAAATGGGGCAGATTATGTGATCAGCAATGATTATGTGCAGCCCTGGCCCCCTGGTCTCTGCTCCACCTCCATAACATAAGAGCGCAGTGATTTTCCGGTAAGTTGGATGACTCTTGTCCCCGCACACTGTGCACATTGATAGAGCCTGGAAACTGGTTTTTGGCCTCGCTGCATGTAAACTGAGCAGATTGTTAGTTGGAAGGTTATACGACGGCCCTTTATCTTCTGTGGACAGGAAATGTTGGCGGATTTTTGGGGCAAGCCTTAAAGATATCGTAAGGTCACATCACACTAGAGAGAGCGGCCCAGGACCAGGAGAGCTGATCCACCCGAGCGCCCACGCGCGGTCATTTATGTTCCATGCTCGCCCCCCAGGCCACCAATAAGAGCCATAATTAATTGAACGAATTTACCTATATTATTAGAATTAATATTAGTTAGGCTTCAGTCTATGATGCTGTAGGCTTGTATAGACCTGCCAGTCATTATACAGGTGAGGCATGGTGCAAGCAATGTGTCCCCCCTGCTCCCTGCCCTCACAGTTTGCTTAATTTTCGTCCTTGGTTGAGTTTCCGACACCAACCTACCAGAGAAACCCGGGCAAGATGACGACTCCGCACATGGGACTCCTCGCACATCTGCTCTCCCTAGTCACCACAGTATCAGGCGGAAATGTATAGTATATACTGGGTGTATGAGCCCTGTAAATGTCCTCCCTTCCTCACGAGAACGTACACCTCATCTAATATTCTCGTCTTTCGGGCCGTGTCTCTCCTCGGATGTGTTTACATGTATTTCGCCTCTATCCATCTAGTTATCCATTATCTATCATCTATCTCATATCTAGCTATCCATAATTCCAATGCAGAGGCAGCATTCCACGATCGATGAAAACGGGGTGAATCTTTATTCTGTAACAGTGACGTTTGTGTAAAGCATACCCGCTTTGTAACGAGCGTCTAACATACGAGGACTATTTTAAAAGTAACTTTTATTTTCAACATATAATATACAATCTTGTCTCCTATTGGGTATTGTGGGGCACATTTACTTACCCGATCCACCGAAGTGCCCCCGCTCGCTTCCCTGCTCAGGTCCCCGGGAGTTCCATATTATTTTCCTGGTGCATTGTAAGTGCATTGTTCGTGTATAATGCGCTGTGGGGGAGTCACAAAGATTGTGCGCCCGATATCCTGCATGTTGTCGCTTCCCCCCCGTCCCCGAGTTCACCTTCTTCTTCCTGTGCATGTAAGTCATTTCGTGTATAAGGCGGACCTGACAACGATCACAGGCAGCGAAGCACTAACGCCATAGTGCACCCGATACTCCTCATGTGTCGCTTCAGCCTCAGGTCCGGAGTTCACTCTTTCTTCTCGCTTCCTGGTGCTGTAAGTGCATTGTCCGGTATATGGCGCCTGGGCGGAAGGTAGTCACTAAAGATCGGGGTTACGTCCGAATCCTGCATGTGTCACTTTCCCCGCTCAGGCCCCGGAGTTCACCTTCTCTCCTGGTGCATGTAAGTGCATTGCTAGTGTATAATGCGCTGTGCTGGGGAGGTCAATAAGATCTGGCCCGATATCCTTGCATGTGTCACTTCCACCGCTCAGGTCCCCGGAGTTCACCTTCTTCTTCCTGGTGCATGTAAGTGCATTGTCCGTGTATAATGCCAGCTGTGTGGGGAGTCACTAAGATCGTTGCCCCCGATATCCTGCATGTGTCACTTCCCCGCTCAGGTCCCCGGAGTTCACCTTCTTCGTCCTGGTGCATGTAAGGCATGGTCCGTGTATATTGCGCTGTGGGGGGGAGTCACTAAGATCCTGTGCCGATTACCTGCATGTGTAACTGCCCTGCTCAGGTCCCGGAGTTCAACTTCCCTTCTTCCGGTGCATGTAAGTGCATTGTCCGTGTATAATGCGCTGTGTGGGGAAGTCACTAAGATCCTGCGATGATATTGCATGGTCGCTTCCCTGCTCAGTCCACCAGAAACCTTCACCTCTGCACCGAAGTGCTTCAGATATAAAGATTAAAATGTTGTTAACCACGATACAGCGGTTTAGGGACAATAGGGCGAAAATAAGCTCCGGCACCAGCTCACCCTAAGCAGGGTGCTCGGTATTTGCAGCTTACGCCTACCATATCATGTGTTAGGTTTCCTTTAATTCAAAAGATAAACCTTTCCGCAACAATGAGTGATAATTCATCTGAGAAGGAGGTGTGCGCAGGATTAACTGAATCACATCGGGTATTATTTGTCTGAGATTGTTGTATTTGGGGAGTGGTTGACCCCTTGCGTCAGATGGTATAAATCCCTGGGCTTGTGTCCCATTGTTCCTGTATGGTCAGAAGTCTTGGGTTGGTAGTTTCTCTCCAGCCAGTTGGGACATTGTAGATTGTATGACCATGATTGCTGCATCAGTCCTCCTGGATCCTTCCGAGCGTCTGGTCAAACCATTGGATGGTGAACACTACAGGAGTGTCGAGAATGGATCCAACCCCGTTATATCATGCCTGTGAGCTGTCACTACTATATACCAATGCCCTGAGTCACTACTTACCGCTGGGGGTGAAGATTAAAGCCAGGAGGTCAGACAGGACTCAATAGAGCATGTCTGACCACTGCTGCCCAAAATGTGAGGGGGTCGTACCAAAGGAAGCTATCTCATTTCTAAGGGACAACACATGACTCATTTATGAGAGAAATTATCTTCACACAGGAACATATTTAATAACATCCAATTGAAGAAAAGAAACGTTAAATATGGCAAAAGAATATTAAGTAAATGTGAATCAGATGGGAAAAACCCTTAACCATTGCTGGATTTATACTTAGTATCAGGAGAAAAGGTCTGTTCCCTGTATTCATTATACTACAAACTGTGTTATCACATCTAAAATAAGGGCTTTAAACCAGTCATGTGGAGCAGTACACATATCAGTAGTGATATTTTCTAGGTATATATTCTACATTATCATCTGTCTCTCTCTCGTATAAATAGCTTGATAGGAATAAAAGTAAGTAAAGTAACTTTATCTTACTAATATCTCAAACAAGTGCTAGAATACAATTAGTAGTGAATACAGAAAAAAATCAGAACATTCTTATAGCAAATGATAGCATTTTTAGTCTTACAGCTCCATTGCAGACAAGACTGAGTTTCTCCGTTGTACCAGACTACAAACAACACCTGTGTAGTCTGATCATGCAGTCACACTCTGTTCCTATACGTCTTACTACTATAACTTCTGCAGGACTGGGGGATGTGGGATGAAACGTAGGTGCGGCTGCAGGATCAGACTACAGAGGGCTTGTTTGAGTCCTGATACGATATAGCAGGAGAACAGACGCGTGACAGCATATTGTATTATCCGTGATCTACAGAAAATTACCTTATATGGTTATAATTATAATTAATTTTTTATATAGCGCACACAGAATTACGCAGCGCTGCACAATGCATGTCAAATTGGTCCTCTGCCCCATGGGGGGTACAAGCTAAACAACCTACCTGTATATTTTGGAGAGTGTGGGAGGAAACCGGAGAGAATGGAGGAAACCCACACAAAAAACGGAAGAGAACATACAAACTCTTTGCAGATGTGACCTCGGTGGGATTCAAACCCGGATACCAGCGTGGCAAGGCAGAAGTGATACCCACTCATCCACCGTGGTTAGATAGAAGCCATGGAGGTCCCTTACAGATGCTGTGTGCACCAAAAACTAACATGTATGACACTTACCACTAGGGGATGAGGAACCGTGAAGACTTTATTCTTTTGGTTTCTTGATTGTGTTGGCAGTTTCTGTAGAGTCGCGTTTGGATCCTGTTCTGTAGTTATTTGTCGTTGATGGGCCATGAGTTCCCGTTCTGTTGAACACGTTCTTGTGAGTTATATATGAAGTCTGGTCTTATGAAGTTTTCTAGGGCTCCTATAAGAAAGAATGAAAACAGATACATGGTTCACTTATACTGTGCAAATGACGATCGTTGACAAACTGCCCATCACCGTAAGTGGGTATATTATCGGCCCATTACCTGTATGACCCCATAATATGGCTACTCTAATGGCACAGAAAACTCACAAAAATAAAAAGGAGGAAAAATTTTCCATACTCCCATGCGCAAAATAATTTTGATGGGAGTATGGAAAAATTTTGTCCTCCTTTGTATTTTGTGAGTTTTCTGTGCCATTCTAGAGTAGCCATATTATGGGGTCATCAGGTAATGGCCGATAATATACCCACTTCGGTGCATGGGCAGTTTGTCACGATCCGTCATTTGCACAGTATAAGGTGAACCATGTATCTGTTTCATTCTTTCTTATAGGAGGCCTAGAACTTCATAGACCAGGACTTCATCATATAACTCACAAGACGTGTTCACAGACTGGAATCATGGCCATACCGACAAACTTACTACCAGAAGCAGGATCCCAAGCCGACGCTACAGAAACTGCCAAATCAAGAAACCAAAAGAAATAAAGTCTTCACGGTTCCTCATCCCCCCTAGTGGTAAGTGGTCTATATGTTAGTTGGTGACCACGCGAGCTGGTACGGACCTCCATGGCTTATAGTCTAACCACGGTGGATGAGTGCGGTAGCACTTCTGCCTTGCAGCGCGGTATCCTGGTTGAATCCCACCGAGGTTCACATCTGCCAAAGAGTGTGTAGTTTCTCTCCGTGTTTGTGGGGTTTCTCTCCAGGTCTCCCGAGTTTCCTCCCACACTCCAAAAATATCAGGTAGGTTGTTTAGAGTGTGAGTACCCATGGGGGCAAGGGACCAATTTGACATGCCATTGTGCAGCGCTGCGTAATCTGTGTGCCGCAATAAATAAAGTAATATTATTATAAACATATAAGGTATTTCTGGTTAGATAAGGATAAACAATAAATGCTGTCACGTCTTGTGTTCTCTCTGCTAACGTATCAGACTACAACAAGCCCCTCTGTAGTCTGATCCTGCAGCCGCAACTTTATATCCCAATGCCCCCAGTCCTGCAGGAGTATAGCGAGACGTATAGGAACAGCGTGTGATGCAGGATCACGACTACACAGGTTTGTTTGTAGTCTGGTACAACGGAGAAACATCAGTCTGCATAGGAGCTGTAGCTAAAAAATGCTTCATTTGTATAAGATGTCATCTGTTTTTTTTCGTATTCACTACTATTGATTCTAGCACTTGTTTGGAGATATAGTAAGATAAAGTTACTTTACTTATCTATTCCTATCAAGGCCATATTTATACGAGAGATAGACAGATGATAAATGTAGTAGAATATATACCTAGATAAATAGTCATTCTGATATGGTTACTGCTTCCACATGACTGGTTTAACCCATTATTAGGATGTGATAACACAGTTGTGTAGTATAAGTGAATACAGGGGGAACAGACCAGTTATCTGATAACTAGTATAAATATCAGCAATGGTTACAAGGGTTTTTCCCATCTGGACATTCACATTTACTTAATTCGTTTGCCTATTTAAAGTTTCTTCATGGATATTAGATGATTATTAGAAATGTTCCGTGTGAAGATAATTTCTTCATAACATGTAGTCATGTTGTCCCATTACAAGAGAGAGCTTCTTGGATACGACCCCTCACATTTTGGGCAGCAGTGGTCAGACACATGCTCATTGAGTCTGTCTGACTCCTGGTTTATCTTCACACCCAATATGGTAAGTAGTGACTCAGGCATGGTATTGTAGTGACAGCTCACAGGCATGATTATACGGGGTTGATCATCTTATGACACTCCGGTAGTGTCACCATCCAATGGTTGACCAGACGGCTCGGAAGGATCCAGGATGACTGACGCAGCAATCCTGGTCATACAATCTACAATGTCCCAACTGGCTGGATAGGAAACTACCAACCCCCAAGACTTTGACCTAACAAGGAACAAGGGGGACGATACAAGCCCCCGAGGGATTTATACCATCGAGCGCAAGGGTCAACCACTCCCCCAAATCACACATCTCAGACAATAATACCCGAGTGATTCAGTTATCCTCGCACACCCTTCTCAAGATGGTATCATTGTTGCGGAAAGGTGTTATCTTTTGAATTAAAGGAAACCTAACAACAGTGATATGGTAGGGTAAGCTGCAAATACCGAGCACTGCTTGGGTGAGCTGGTGCCGGAGTTATTTCGCTATTGTCCTAAACCGCTGTATCGTGTTTAAACACTTTTAATCTTTATATCTGAAGCAGCTTCGGTGAAGAAGTTGCACTCTGGGACCTGAGCAGGGAAGGACAATGCAGGATATCAGGCGCAGGGGCAGGATACTTAGTTGACCCCCACAAGCGCAGATTACAGCGGGGGACCAATGACACTACATGCACCAGAGAAGAAAGAAGTTGACAATCGGGGATGAGCAGGGAAGTTGTACACATGCAGGTATCGGGCACAGGATCTTAGTGACTCCCCGTCACAGCGCATATACACGGACCATGCACTTACATGCACCAGGAAGAGAAGAAGGTGAACTCCGGGGGACCTGAGCGGAAGTGACACATGCAGGATATCGGGGGCACGATCTTTGTACTCCCACACAGCGCATTATACACGGACAATGCACTTACATGCACCAGGAAGAAGAGGTGAATCCGGGGACCTGAGCGGTGGAGGGACAAATGCAGGATATCGGGCGCAGGATCTTAGTGACTCCCGCACAGGCGCATTATACACGGACGCATGCACTACATGCACCAGGAAGAAGAAGGTGAACTCCGGGGACCTGAGCGGAGGGGAAGTGACACATGCAGGAATCGGACGCACGATCTTAGTGACTCCCCGCACAGCGCATTACACGGGACAATGCACTTACATGCACCAGGAAGCAGAGGTGAACTCGGGGACCTGGCGGAGGGAAGCGAACAGCAGGATATCGGGGCACGATCTTAGTGACTCCGCACAGCCGCATTATACACGAACAATGCACTTACATGCACCAGGAAGAAGAAGGTGAACTTCGGGGACGAGGGGGAAGCGACACATGCAGGGATATCGGGCCACAATCTTTGTGACTCCCCCCACAGCGCATTATACAGAACAATGCACTTACATGCACCCGAGAAGAAGAAGGGAACTCGGGGACTGAGCAGGGAAGCGAGCGGGGGCACTTCGGTGGATCGGGTAGTAAATGTGCCACGCAATACCCATAGGAGCAAAGTTGTATATATATATGTTGAAATAAAGTTACTTTAAAATAGTTCGTATGTTAGACGCCGTACAAAGCGGGGTATTGTTTACACAAACGTCACTGTTACAGAATAAACGATTCACCCGTTTCATCGATCGTGTGGATGGAATGCTGCCTCTGCATTGGATTATGGATAGCAGATATGAATAGATGATAGATAAGTGGATAACTAGATGTCTGGAGTAGAGAGGCAGGATACATCGTAACACACAGATAGGAGACACGGCCTCGTTATAGACAGATATTAGATGGTTTACTTTTGCATATGGAATGGAGACCTTAAAGGGCATTACACCAGTATATACTATACATTTCCCTGGATACTGTGGGACTATGGAGATGCAGAGTGTCTTCCCATGTGCGCTGAGTGCTCTGCGCCCGGGTTTCTCTGTAGGTTTGGTTCGGAAACTCAAACCAAGGACGAAATAATTAAGCAAAACTTGTGTGGAGGGAGCAGGGACGGGACACATTGTGCACCATTGCCTCCACGTATAATTTGACTGCAGGTCTATACAAGCCTACAGTCATCATAGACTGAAGCTAACTAATATTACTTACTAATAAATATAATGTAAATTTCTATTATATGGCTCTTATTGGTGCCTGGAGGGCGCGAGCATGGAAATATAATGACCGCGCGTGATCGGGTGGATCAGCTCTCCTGGTCTCGGAGCCGCTCTCTCTATGTGATGTGATCTTACGATATCTTTAATGCTTTCCCAACAATCCTGCCAAATTTCCATGTCCAAGAAGATAAGGGCCGTCGTATAACCTTCCACTAAAACAATCTGCTCAGGTTTACATAGCTCGAGGCCAAAAACCAGTTTCCAGGCACTCTATAGATGTGCCACAGTGTGCGGGGACAAGAGTCATCCACTTACAAGGAAAATCACTGCAGCTCTTTGTTATTGGAGCAGAGACCAGGGTGCACATAATAATTGCTGATCACATAAATCTGCCCATGTTGTATCACGATGCAGGAGACTGACACTTCTATACATCTGATCATTACGTTTGATGGAAATCTATGCCTGGGGGGTGTGGGTGAGAATTCAGTGGGGGGCATTTATTTATCTTTGTTTTGGCTAGTTTGTAGCTTTTTTGGCACATGTATCATTTTTTTTTACGCCTAAGTGTAGTAGTTGCGCCTAAATTCGATGGGACAGTTGCGGCAGAATTACACAAGCTACAACCATCTGTGATAAGGTAGGTTCCTGCCTCTTATTAATACTTACTTTAACACAGTTTAGGCGCAATTTGGCGCAGTTTAGGCGCAATGATTTAGATCGGGCAGTTACATGTGATCTGCTACATCTCGAGTTCTTGCTTCTCCATAAGACCAGTAATGAAGATAACACTCACAGCCGCACCCATGTGTGTGACACCCAGCACCCAGTGAACTCAAAGCATCACCCAGGTGTGGCACCTGCACCAGTGATCTCTCAGCAGGCACCCAGGTGGTGACACCCAGTGACCTCCTCAGCAGGGGCCTTCTCCTCGAGGGATACCCAGTGCTGGTCTCCCTGGCACCCCTGTAATTTTGCACGATCCCCCTCAGACACACTGGTGAATCTGTGCAGAATTACGCGGGGGACACTTTCTGTACTATCTGCAAAATTCTGCAAACTTCTCTCAGAGTGAGAGATTTTGCAGAATGTTTGTAAAGAGAGGTGAGAATAGAGATGAGCGAACATTCTCGCCCAGCTTGATGTCGTTCAGGCATTAGGTACTCGAACTGCTCGTGCTGGACGAATACTTCGCCCGCTCGAGAAAAAATGGCCAGCTCCCGCCGTTTTGCTTTTGGCGGCCAGAAACAGAGCCAATCACAAGCACGGAGACTCGCACTCCACAGCATGAGTGGACCCTTACACGTAGATAGCAGTGGTTGGCTGGCAGATCAGGTGACCCTGGGATAGACTAGCCGCTGCCCCGCTGCTCGGATCATTCTCTGTCTGGATGCCGCTAGGAGAGAGCTGCTGCTGCTCAGGGAAGCATTAGGCTGTTCTATTAGCTTACTGTTAGGCAGGAGTGATTCAACAAGAACAACAGCCCTTCTTAGGGCTACATAACGTTATACATTTTTTTTTATTTGCTGTGGCTGGGTTGCTGGCACTAGTAGTGCAGCTAGTAACATATTGTGAGGAATTTGCAGGGGAACTTGCTACCGTGTGTTTAGCTCTTAGTGACACACATATCCACCTCAAACACCAAAGGAAATATTAGGGGTTATGATTCAATTAGGCACAGTCTGCCATTCACTTTTTTTTATTTTAGTGTTATTTTTTCATAACTCAGCGTCATCTCATCTGGCATAGCAGTGTGCTTTCATACTGGCTAGAAAATAGCCATAGGAGAATCCAACGGC
Organism: Engystomops pustulosus; assembly: GCA_019512145.1. Classification (NCBI taxonomy): domain Eukaryota; kingdom Metazoa; phylum Chordata; class Amphibia; order Anura; family Leptodactylidae; genus Engystomops; species Engystomops pustulosus. The sequence goes on from CM033651.1 coordinate 1,400,949, forward strand.
TTACTTACGCCTACAATAGCGTTATATATATTTATTTTGGTTGATATTGCTGGGGGCTGTCCTTGCTGCAGTGCATATAATAGCCAATTGTCAGGAATTTGGAGTGAGACTTTTTGCGACGTGTGTTTAGGCGCTAGTGACGCACATATCCATCGCAAAGACGACGCAAAAACCAACCCAATGGGGCTCATTTACTAAGGCTGCCATCGCGCGCTTTCGTTGGGTTTCCCGACAATGTTGCATGAATTGCCCCGGGATTTTGGGTGCGCGATCGGATTTGGAATATCGGCGCTGGCTTTCACGCAACAGAAATCGGGGGACGTGGCCTTCGGACACCCGACGGATCAGAAAACCACAGAATTTAAAAAAAATATTTCATTCTGGAATTTTTTGATAGTTTGTGTTCGTGCTGGACCCTATGTGAAGACCTGTACCCCATTTTGTACACGGTGTGCTCCATAATTCCACTTGAGCCGGAAACTGGTAGCAGAGCACAAGTTATGGCGTCATCGAGCACCCTAATGAAAATATAAGTGATCCCAACCAGTGAACACTGTACCAAGGTTACAACTGTTTCACCACAATGAATGTTGTTGCCGCACCGGCACCTCCACTGTAGGAGCCCCTATGTATGCCCGTATAGACTGTGTCTATTGTTATTTCATACCGTATTTTTCCCTATGATAATGTAACGTGCTCATGTTAACCAGTATTGTGCGTATTGCAATCCTGTAACAGGAACAAGCAACAGTAAGAATGTGCCTCGGCTGTCCACCTCTACGACACCAACTAGGCACTCTCACCCAATTACCATTCACCACCAAGCGGATCAGCAGCAGCAGCAGGGGTCCATGTCATGACTGCCTGCAACAGAGGCTGGAACCATATCAAAAAAATTCCAGAATTGAAGCAGCACTCCGTAAATATTAGTGAGGTTTTTATTCCACCAAATATATGCAACGTTCCTTTTTTCTATAATTGCTTTGAATGCCTTATAGAAATGGAGAAACTCGCATTTTTGGTGGAATAAAAAACCTCACTATTATTTACGGATGCTGCTTCAATTCTGGAATTTTTTGATAGGTTCCGGCGCTCTGTTGGCAGGCAGTCATTGACATTGGAAAAAATACACCAAAAGGCCAGTTATTAAGGATCTGAGTAATCAGTCAATCCAAGACAAAATACATATAATATGGAATAAATTTAAACTTATTGTAGTATAACAAATGCCACTCCAAAATATATATAAACATGATAAAACCACAGAACACAACACAAAAAGGGTGGTGGTCAACCAGTACAAGACATTACATTCCACAGTGGGATATCAAAAGACAGGCACATAAGGAAGTCACATGTATAGGTAGTAAAAATGTTACCAATGCTAAAACAGGCATAATATGGCCCACACGTGCCTACCAATAAAGTTTTATAGTAAAGTCACCTGACCACCACCACAGCACCCCGACGAACGTTCGCCATCGCTTCCTCAAGGGGGTGTGCGTTGTTAGTTCCTGGTGGTATTTAAGTCAATAAGCCGGTACGCCCATATTAGATTTACCCATGGTAGTTTGACTTACCCCAATTAAATGTGGCCTGGTGTGTATACCGGTGCACACCCCCGGAAGACGAGGACCCGCGTGCCCGTGCGTCATAGTGAACCGAAGTCGGACCCGCCACCAGGAGGTTCGGTAAGGTTACATGTGACATGGAGCCCACTGCTGCTGCTGATCGCTTGGTGGTGAAGGGTTGTGATTGGGTGAGAGTGCCATTGTTGCCGTAAATGGGGGCAGCCACCTGTGCCATAGCGGCACCATCTTTACCAGTGCATTCTCCTAAGTGCAACTGCAAGTGCACCTTATTAGAGTAGTAGACGCGACGCGAGACAGAGGTAATGGTGTGCTGATTTTTCAGATCAAATTCGAAAGCGTGGGATTGGTGACAAAGTTAGACAAAGTACTTACAGATTGAGTCATTTATGTTCACTTCTGGTTAAATTCTGGTATAATCAGTTTGTGTCACTTCACTCAGTCTCGGCCCAGGCATCACTCTCTGGTGGGTGGCCTTGACATGATCCTAATTTGAACACTCTGACTTTGGCTGTACTCAGCTTCGGTTGAATATCTTTCCTACCTGCCACTACTCCAAATTGTAGCAACCTTGAAGTTCTGTTTGTAACAAGTACTAATCCCCATACAGGGTTGAAGGTGAAACCACGAGTTAAACGATTAACATCACTTCAGTAATTAATCAATAACCCCAAACCCGTCTATAGACAAAGGGGGGCTCATTTACTAAGGGTCCGTAGAGCGCATTTGTTGGGTTTCCCATCGATTTCAGTTTTTGCCATTGTCCCGGGATTTTGATGCAAGCGATCGATTTTTGGTGCATGTGACGAAATGGAGGGCGTGGCCGTCGACAACCGGTGGATAGGACAAAGTTCGGGATTCAACAATTAGAATTGTGTCGCAAGACACGCATTACATGCGCCGGGAAGAAGAAGGTGAACTCCAGGGACCTGAGCGGGGAAGCGACACAGCAGGATATCGGGCGCAGGATCTTAGTGACTCCCCGCACAGCGCATTATACACGGACAATGCACTTACATTGCACCGGAAGAAGAAGGTGAATCCAGGGACTGAGCGGGAAACCGAACATGCAGATATCAGGCAAGATCTTAGTGACTCCGCACAGCAACATACACAGACAATGCACTAATGCACCAGAGAAAAGTGAACTTCGGGGACCTGAGGTGGAAGCGCAACATGCAGGATATGGGCCACGATCTTAGTGACTCCCCGCACAGCACTATACACGGACCAGAACTGATACATGCAGGAAGAAGAAGGTGAACTCCAGGGCCTGAGCGGGGAAGCAACCACATGCTAGATATGAGCGCAGGATCCTTGTGACTACTTCCGTCACGCGCATTATACACGGCACTCAATTCCACTGCACAGGAAGAAGAAGGTGAACTCGGGGGCTGGCGGGGACACCACATGCAGGACTCGGGCCCAGGATCTTATCTGACCTCCCGCACAGCAGGCTATACACGACAATTCCCTAATGCACCCGGAAGAACGACAGTAAGGTTGTCACGCCTTTTGCCCTACCTTTTCCCCTCGCTTTCGTTATTTCGGGTTTTCCCGACAATTTGCACTGAATTGCCCCGGGATTTTGGTGCGCGATGGATTTTTGGAATATCGGCGCTGGCTTCACGCAACAGAAATCGGGGGACGTGGCCTTCGGGACACCCGACGGATTCAGAAAACCACAGAATTTAAAAAAAAAAATATTCATTCTGGAATTTTTTGATAGTTTGTGGTTCGTGCTGGACCCTATGTGAAGACTGTACCCCATTTTGTACACGGGGTGTGCTCATAATATCACTTGAGCCCGGAAAATGGTAGCCAGAGCCACAGTTATGGCGTCATCGGAGCACCCTGAATGAAATATAAGTGATCCCAACCCAGTGAACACTGTACCAAGAGGTACAATGTTTCACCACAATGAATGTTGTTGCGCACCGGCACCTCCACTGTAGGAGCCCCTATGTTGCCCGTATAGGCTGTGTCTATTGTTATTTCATACCGTAATTTTTTCCCTAGATGTAATGTAGCGTGCTCATGTTAACCAGTATTGTGTGTATTGCAATACCTGTAACTAGGAACAAGCAACATGTAGAATGTGCCTCCCCGGCTGCTCCAACCCTTACGACACCAACTAGGCACTCTCACCCAATTACCCCCCTTCACCACCAAGCGGATCAGCAGCAGCAGCCAGGGGCTCCATTGTCAATGACTGCCGCAAAAGAGCGCTGGAACCATATCAAAAAAATTCCGAATTGAAGCAGCACTCCGTAAATATTAGAGGTTTTTTATTCCACCAAATATATGCAACTTTAGCCTTTTCTATAATTGCTTTGAATGCCTTATAGAGAATGGAGAAACGTCGCTTATTTTGGTGGAATAAAAAACCTCACTATTATTTACGGATTGCTGCTTCAATTCTGGAATTTTTTGATAGGTTCCGGCGCTCTGTTGGCAGGCAGTCAGATTGACATGGGAAAAAAAAATACCAAAAGGCCAGTTATTAAGGATCTGAGTAATCAGTCAATCAAGACAAAAAACATAATACTATGGAATAAATTAAAACTCTTATGTATAACACATTGCCACTCCAAAAATATATTATAAACATGATAAAACCACAGAAACAACAACACAAAAAAGGGTGGTGGTCACCAGAGTTTAAAAACCAACCCAATGGGGCTCATTTACTAAGGCTGCCAATCGCGCGCTTTCGTCGGGTTTCCCGACAATTTGCACTGAATTGCCCCGGGATTTTGGTGCGCGATCGGATTTTGGAATATCGGCGCTGGCTTTCACGCAACAGAAATCGGGGGACGTGGCCTTCGGACAACCCGACGGATTCAGAAAAACCACAGAATTTAAAAAAATATTTCATTCTGGAATTTTTTGATAGTTTGTGGTTCGTGCTGGACCCTATGTGAAGACCTGTACCCCATTTTGTACACGGTGCTGCTCCATAATCTCCACTTGAGCACCGGAACCTGGTAGCCAAGAGCACAAGTTATGGCGTCATCGGAGCACCTGAAATATAAGTGATCCCAACCAGTGAACACTGTACCAAGGCTTACAACTGTTTCACCACAATGAATGTTGTTGCCGCACCGGCACCTCCACTGTAGGAGCCCCTATGTATGCCCGTATAGACTGTGTCTATTTGTTATTTCATACCGTAATTTTTTCCCTATATGTAATGTAACGTGCTCATGTTAACCAGTATTGTGCTGTATTGCAATATCCTGTAACTAGGAACAAGCAACATGTAAGAATGTGCCTCCCCGGCTGCTCCCACCCTACGACACCAACTAGGCACTCTCACCCAATTACCCCCCTTCACCACCAAGCGGATCAGCAGCAGCAGCAGGGGCTCCATGTCACATGACTGCCTGCAACAGAGCGCTGGAACCTATCAAAAAAATTCCAGAATTGAAGCAGCACTCCGTAAATATTAGTGAGGTTTTTTATTCCACCAAATATATGCAACGTTTCGCCTTTTCTATAATTGCTTGTGAATGCCTTTATAGAAATGGAGAAACGTCGCATATTTTTGGTGGAATAAAAAACCTCACTATTATTTACGGATTGCTGCTTCAATTCTGGAATTTTTTGATAGGTTCCGGCGCTCTGTTGCAGGCAGTCATGTGACATGGAAAAAAATACCAAAAGGCAGTATATAGGATCTGAGTAATCAGTCAATCAAGACAAAATACCATATAACTATGGAATAAATTTAAACTTTATTTGTATAACAAATTGCCACTCCAAAATATATTATAAACATGATAAAACCACAGAAACAACAACACAAAAGGGTGGTGGTCACCAGTACAAGACATTACATTCCACAGTGGGATATCAAAAGACAGGCACATAAGGAAAGTCACATGATAGGTAGTAAAAAATGTTACCAATGCTAAAACAGGGCATAATATGGCCCACACGTGCCTACCAATAAAGTTTTATAGTAAAGTCACCTGACCACCACCACAGCACCCCGACGAACGTTTCGCCATCGCTTCCTCAAGGGGGTGTGCTGTGGTTAAGTCCTGGTGTGGTATTTAAGTCAATAAGCCGGTACGCCCATATTAGATTTACCCAATGGTAGTTTGACTTACCCCAGATTAAAGTGTGGCCTGGTGTGTATACCGGTGCACACCCCCGGAAGACGAGGACCCGCGTGCCCGTGCGTCATCGTGAACCGGAAGTCCGGACCCGCCACCAGGATGCGGTAAGGTTACATGTGACATGGAGCCCCTGCTGCTGCTGATCGCTTGGTGGTGAAGGGGTGTGATTGGGTGAGAGTGCCAAGTTGGTGCCGTAGAATGGGGGCAGCCACCTGTGCATAGCGGCACCATCTTTACAGTGCATTCTCCTAAGTGCAACTGCAAGTGCACCTTATTTAGAGTAGGTAGATCGGCGACGGAGGACAGAGGTAATGGTGTGACTTTTTCAGATCACATTCGAAAGCGTGGGATTGGTGACAAAGTTAGACAAAGTACTTACAGATTGAGTCATTTTGTTCACTTCTGGTTAAATTCTGGTATAATTCAGTTTGTGCACTTCACTCAGTCTTCGCCCAGGCATCCTCCTCTGGTGGTGGCCTTGACATGATCCTAATTTGAACACTCTGACCTTTGGCTTGTACTCAGCTCTGGTTGAATATCTTTACTACCTGCACTACTCCAAATTGTAGCAACCTTGAAGTTCTGTTGTAACAAAGTACTAATCCCCATACAGGGGTTGAAGGGTGACAACCATCGAGTTGAATCGATAACACACTTCAGTAATTAATCAATAACCCCAAACCAGTCTATAGACAAAGTGGGGCTCATTTACTAAGGGTCCGTAGAGCGCATTTTTGTCGGGTTTCCCATCGATTTCAGTTTTGTGCCAAATTGTCCCGGGATTTTGATGCAAGCGATCAGATTTTGGTGCATGTGACTGAAATGGAGGGCGTGGCCGTCCGACAACCCGGTGGATAGGGACAACGTGCGGGATTCAACAATTAGAATTGTGTCGCAAGACACGCACTTACATGCGCCGGGAAGAAGAAGGTGAACTCCAGGGACCTGAGCGGGGAAGCGACACATGCAGGATATCGGGCGCAGGATCTTAGTGACTCCCCGCACAGCGCATTATACACGGACAATGCACTTACATGCACCGGGAAGAAGAAGGTGAACTCCAGGGACCTGAGCGGGAAAGCGACACATGCAGGATATCAGGTAGAACCATGTCTTTCATATTCATATTCGATATGTTTCACATTGGAGATAGGATTCTAATTTTTCAGATCATACCCAGGTTGTGTCAAAGGACATAGGGGGTCATTAAAAGGGGCCCGATTGCGTTTTCCCGACGTGCTACCCGAATATTCGATTTGCACGACGATTTCCCTTGAATTGCCCGGGATTGTGGCGCGGGATCGGATGTGGCGCCTTTTTTTTTTTGTTTTTTTTTTTTTTTTTTTCCTGTTCTGGCGTGGCATGAACGCGACGGAAAATCGGGGGGCGTGGCCGAACGAAAACCGACGGATTCGGAAAAACCGCCGAATTAAAACAAAAAATCTGTCGAGGAGCGTCATACCTTCCCTCAGCCGGCTCGGTGAACTCAGCGAGTTCCAATGCTTTCGTGCAGCAGCGCCACTGGTGGTCAGCAGAGGACCAACGCCTTAATAAATTCCCGGGGACTGAATCCAGCACAGAGAACGCGCCGCGGATCGCGAAGGACGGGAAAGTAAATCTGCCCCATAGTTGGAAATGTAAACAAAAATGTAGACAAAAAATCCAATGTTGCTTTTTATTTAACTGTATCTCCTTTTCTGTACTATGAACTAAAACTTAGAAAATAGGAATGTCTGAAATGACCCCACTCCCACCTACAGTAAACTTACTGGGGCTTAATACTAAGGGTCCCGCGGCCGCATTCTGTAGGTTTTCTGACGTTTCGGGGATTGTGCCACCAGGCCAGTATTTAGTAGACAATTGTGTCACATGCGATCGGATTGTGCCGCAATCGCACCGGCTTCCCGCGGAACAAATTGGGGGCAGCCGGTTGTTGTTTTATAAAACAAGAGAACGTTCTTAGGAACATATGGGGGGCAGGGCCTAGCAGACTTCTGAATGGGGCCCCCCTAGAAAATATACATATTTGTATACTCACACATTATTACCCTCTTACACACACAATTATAACATATGCACATAACTATCTACATTTAAACTTACAAAGATCTGTCCCAGTAGCTGCTGACCAGATGGAGGGAAGAGATGGCGAAATTAATATGAGAGATCCCTGGTCTGTCTTGTGCTCTCTCTCCCCCTGCATTTCTTATCTGAGCTCCCGATTTTTCGTATATGTGAAGGATGTGCAATGCTACACTCACCGCCACTTTATAGGTACACCAATGCTAGTAAGGGTTGGACCCCCTTGTGCCTTCAGAAGCCTCACTTCTCGGGAATAGATACACAAGGTGCTGGAAGCCCTAGAGATTGTGCTAAGATGGGAATGATGGCATCACAACAGTTGCCGCAGATTGTCGGCTGCACCATCCATGATGCGCATCTCCGTTCAGACATCCCAAAGATGCTCTATTGGATGAGAATCTGGTGAATGTGGATGGCCATTGTGTCCAGTGACCTTCATTGTCATGTTAAGAAACCAGTCTGAGATGATTCAAGTTATGACATGGCGCATTATCCTCCCCATGCTTGAAAGTAAGCCATCAGATGTACAGGTTTTTAAAAAACATGTGGCTTAAAGGGATGACATGGTCAGCAACAATACCAGGTAGGCTGTGGCGTTGTACAGAGGCCCACAGACACCATGACACCAGCACCACCAGCCTGAGCCGCTGATTACAAGGCTGGATGGCTCCATGACACCAGCACCACCGCCTGACCGTGATACAAAGGGCAGGCGGGATCCTGACACCACCACACCAGCCGGACCCGGATGATACAAGTCAGGATGGATCCTGACACCACACACAGCCTGACCGCTGATACAAGGCAGGATGGATCCATGCTTTCTGTTGTGGTACCAAATTCTGACCATACCATCCGAATGGTCGCAGCAGAAATCGAGACTCATCAGAACAGCAACGTTTTTTCCAATCTTCTACTGTTCCAATTTCGATGAAGCTTGTGCAAATTGTAGCCTCGGCTGTTCTTAGCGTGAAAGGAGGGAAACCGGTGTGGTCTTCTGCTGCTGTGAGCCATCTGCCTCAAAGTTGGACGTACGGTGCGTTCAGAGATGCTTTCTGCCTACCTGGTGTAACGGGTGGCGATTTGAGTCACTTTGCCTTCGATCAGTCGAACAGTTGCCCATTTCCCTCTGACCTCTGGCATCAACAGGCATTTCCGCCCACAGAACTGCCCGCTCACTGGATGTTTTTCTTTTTCGGACCATTCTCTGTAACCCTAGGATGGTTGTGCGTGAAAATCCCAGTAGATCAGCTGAGTTCTGCAATACTCAGACAGCCCGGTGCCACCCAACAACAATGCACGTTCAAAGACCTCAAATCACCTCTCCACATACTGATGCGCGGTTTGAACTGCAGGAAATTGGCTTCACCATGTCTACATGCATAAATGCACGAGTGCTGCCATTGATTGGCTGAGTAGAAATTAAGTGTTAACGAGCGTTGGAAAGGTGTAACTAAAAAGTGGCGGTGAGGGTATATATATAATGATGTACAAATGCAGCGGAATATGTATATGATGAGCACATCCTTCCTTCTTAGTGCATAAGGTCAGATGACGGGCCCCCTGACAATGTCGGGCCCCTAGCAGCAGCTATGACTGTGATGGCTGTAGTTAAGTTCTGTAAGAAGTGGTTTTATAGGAGTGGGTTAAATAAGACTCTCCTTGCATTTAGAAAGGACTAACAGAGGGGTCCTGATTTTTTGAGCCATGTCTTCTCAAAATTGGGATCCCGGTCCTGTGGTATCACAGCGACAAAAATATGGGAGTGGGATGGACTGAAAGCTCGCAAAGCTGCCGTCGTGGTCAGATAACTACAAGGGGGATGGCGATTACAATGTTCCAACCCCCTGTCACTGTGATATTCACACGGGGGGAGTGAAGAGATAATATCCTGTGATGCTTCTTCTGGCACATACCCATAGAGAAACCTATGAGTGCCAAAAGAAAACTATATTAGTAAGTGCCTTTTTATAGTGAGTATTACTTATCTTGTAGAAGAGATTTTTCCACACATCTGCATAGAATGTCTGCAGTATTACAATGTAACTAATTCATAATAAAAGCCATGTTATCTGCTATGTTGTGGAAACCAGGCCACCAGACTGGGGGAGAGCTCCCAACGACAAGGAATTTGGAGGTGTTCATAATGAGGCAAAAATCTAAAGGTAAGAATACGGAAACAGGACCCAGGCAATAGCAGCGCCACCATCTGTGAGTACCTTATACAAAAAATGAATAAAAATGATGAGCAATGTGGCCCCGATCCAAAAACAGGCCCCTCTTGTGCTCAGGCTGTGTTCCGTAGTGCAGATATTCATTGAATGGGATGGTTATCTCTGCATGCTTTCACATGAAATGTGATTTCTCAGTCCGGATTTCCGTGCTGTATGGATCCGTAATACATGATGATGATCACGATGTCACCGAGCGTACCGTATCCATATAAAATACAGTGGTCGGCAAATGATGGCTGATATTGGCTGCTTAGAGAATGCCCTCTCCCATGGTACTGGATACGGAACGATATATAGTGCAGCCATACGGCGTAAAAACGTATGCAAACCACATTTATACTTCCCTTAGACTTCTATGGGGCGACGGAGGAACATAGGAAATGCTCTATAATTTTATAACGGCTAGCTACGTTAGGGTGGGGGAAAACGCGATATAAATTGGATGGCCATACTGCCCCATTGAAATGAATGTGCCATATGCTACCCGTGTATACGCCCATTTGTATACATTCATATGAAGGCAGGTGTTGAAGGCCAGGATAATCTCAGTACGACTGTTTTACTCAGCCGTAAATCTCGTCAATATTGGTGCGCCGGTTGTCGAGATACTAAATGTAATCGCATTTCTGAAAGTAAGTTTACAATCGGTTCGTACCCATGTAAAAATAAATGATGCAGCATTAATCACATCGGAGCCGTAATATTTCCCAGCCATCGCCAAAAGATAACATTCACTTTATGTTTATTAATTAATGCTGTAAAGCGGAAATTAGCGCGCGTGAGTCACGTAAACCAATGGCTAGAGAATGCCATAAAATTAAACCAAAAGTATTTCTGATCCAAAATCTAAATCCCTGGATTGTGGAAATTTTTAATGGAGACTCAAAAGACAACTCTATATTGACTTTGTATTTCTGCAGTTTTTTATAGACTTTATCTCTAGTCTCAGTTGTTTAGAATTGGTGGATGGAGATAGCTGCTATGATGTCTCCTATACACAGCTTGAGGTTCAGATAAGAGCAGGCCGGTTAAAGGAGGGGCTACTGGGGCTCGAGCCCCGGGGCCCCACCAATCTTAAGGGGCCTCACCGTTTCTGACAGTTCAGCGACTGGGCTACAGCTGAGTCGCTGGAGTCTCTGTGGCCACCCGCAACCGGCAACACACCGCAACACACATAGAGGTCTAGGATGTCCAGCTGTCTCAGTGGACACAGAGGCCTTCGCTGGGGAGATCGCCAAGATCGCCATTCTAAAGGGGATGGTGGTTTTATTACTAACAGAGGGCTGGTGGTGTATATTACAGGGGGGCTGGTGGTAGTATGCTAAAGGAGGGTGGTGGCTGTATACTCAGGGGATGCAGGCTATAAGAATACAGGGGGATTGGCAAGCTACAATACGGGGCTGGAAGGTGCATACTACAGAGGGCTGGCAGGCTATATACCTCCAAAACATTGTGGAAGGGCCCCCACCAGTTTGCGCCCAGGGCCCCACAACCATTAATCCGGCCCCCGTCGAACTGGCCCACCAGAGTACCGGAGGATCCTCCGGTGGGCCCGACGCAACCCATAATGAACCCAAGAGGTCATCAGACACAATACAATTGGAGGCTGCTAGAGTATATTTCCTGGGGGATAATGAAGAGTGGGCCCCCAGATATTTTCTCTGGTGGGCGGAAGGAAATCCAGTCCAAAAGTGGGTCAGCAGCTAGTTTGCCTCTTTCTGCTTAACCAATCTTTCTTTACAGCCTGTGCCCTTCCCAAGCCTTTTATGGTGAGCTGAACTGATGGTTCAACGAGCTTGCAGTCATCGTATCATAGTATCCTAGGACATATGTCCTCAAGCTCAACCAAGGAAGAGTCTATCTTGGAAGATCAAGATCAGAGTAAAGTTTATGGGTGGTAGTTAGACGCGTAAAAGAGCTAAAAGAAGTAGCGGGGAATTTCTCCAACTACATTTAAAACTTTCTGTCTTTCCAGTATTATTGATTGCTGTAAAGTTTTTTAACAGGACCCCAAAAAAACGCCACTGAGCAAACAATCAACCTTCCAGTCTTCACATGACCTGAACAGATGTGAATGTTCTTCACGTAGACAGTAACAGAAAGCAAAGTTCTCATAGCCAAAAAGTAGATGTCTGAAAATATTTTTAAAGTTCTATAATTAAAGAAGATCATTTTCAAACTGATTTTTTTCCCGTAGAAACTTTTTGAATGTACAAATTTAAAAGCTGATTTTCTCCGTCCTCATTTTGCAGGGGATTGATGAGTCTGAATCTGAAGGACGATGGGAAGCTTCATCTTAAACAATCATGATCACGGAAGCCGATTACTACCCGTATGGAGCAGTCTAGGTAATCAGAATTCCATCAGCATTTAAAAGAAACATGTCATCACTTCCCGGACAAATTAGAGATTGTAAATCTTACGACAGAAACTGTGGGTAGAACAAACCTCCATCTTGCCAGGAAATAACAACAAGGACTGGATGGGAAGAAGGATTTCGTCGTTACAATTACAGCCAGAAGATATATTACATCTTTATTGCCACGCTCCAAAGGAACATTGACCAGTGACCCAGCTTCTTCTCTATGCAGAAGTAATGACTATTAATGAAGGCTCCCGTTTCGTCTAGCTGAACACAATCAGCAATGTAGATTCTTGATAAGGGGCTGATCGTAGCCAAAATTTCAAACCTCTGAATCATTATCCAGGAAATCCATTGTCAGCTCACTCGGGTCGACCTGGAGATAGTCATCTATATTTAAAGGATAGCTCCAAGGAAAACGGTATACAAGATTTATCAGGTATCCATGTATAAGGGAATCAGGTCTTCAGGAACTGTTTATTTTTAGACACAAGTTATTTCCAGCGTCTCTTGTCAATGTGTGCCACAAACCAAAGAAATACAAGGTCAGAAATATCATTGAGGAAAAGGGACCCTGAAAGTAGCCAACTTTTAATAGGAAACTCAGTGGAGCCTACGAGAGGAGGTCTATCGAATCGACTTTCATGGGAATCATAAGAGTAGATCAGATGACTATGGACAACCAAATTCGGGAGTGAAATCAAAGTAGACCATTGAAAGAATTTCAACGAAAATTCAGAACAAAGTATTATTGGATACAATCATGAGCCCTGCCAAGATGTCTACAATTATTGGATTACAGGACGGTGAGCTCAGTCAAAAGACCATTACTATACAGAGGGGATTGGAAATTGGATACAGTAAAAAGGTGTCCTCATAAATAGTTCTATTATAGATTAGATGAGGATTTGTTGAAGCCAAGGCAGATTACAGGATGGTCCCAGCAGCGAAGAGGCTTGTGCTAATCTGGTGGGAGGGCCGTGTCCACCCGTCATTATTTTAATGATAGGACATGCATGCTTGCATAATCAATGGGGCAGATTTACTACCCGGTCCTGTGTGATCCCGTGGGCGTTGTACGACAAGGATTCGGGGTCTTCTTCAATTCATAAGATCATGCAGCCCGGATATCGGCATGTGCGCTTCTGCGCTGAGGTCAGCAGGGAGTTCACCTTCTTCTCCTTCGGTGACTTGTAATGAATTGTACATTTAAATTGATTAATCCGTGCGGTGTCTGAATCGTCGGGTTGTCCACCGCACAACCTCAAGTTCTATCGCGTGCAAACTGGCCGATGCGCCCAAAAATCCGATCGCGATGCGCCAAAAATCCTGGGCAATTTTGCGCAGAAACAGAAATGTCGGGAAACCCGTTGAACAGGCGCTCCGCGTAGGCGGACGGCTCGCGGGTGCACTTTAGGTTACATTGTGTCTGTCTTTTTTAGGTGCTCAAGTTCCCTTTCTGTCTGATTTTCGGCTGGTTCTAACCAATTTTCTGCCTGAATGATCGTCAAACCAAGAGGTAGAAACCTATAAGAAGCAATGTGAGTCGATCAATGTCTTGGGGTCACGAGTGTAAACCGATGGGGACACTTGGATAATGGCCCAAAGCTAATCCACTAGTCCGCTACAAGGACAGTTCAAACGTAATTAGTATAATCAAGAGCATCAGAGATGGTGTAGCCTACAGATTGTGGGGATGGTATAGCAGCAGGAGAGGACTGTCCAGATTAGCAGGAGGTAGTGACAATCTATTTATCTTATTATTACCATAGTACACCCAGACTGCAGAGTAGAGTAAACCATTCTGTAGCCTCACAAAAATATAGGAATTCTCACCAGCCAATGTGACAGGACAAGGAAGCCATGACCCAAAGCTCAAGAACTTGCGGGGCACATTCACTTACCCGGCCCAAGGAGTTCCTGAAAGTTCATTGTCCGATGACATTGTCGATGATAATGCACTGGGCTGCGATTCACTAAGAGCGCGCGCCCGGATTTCCTGAAGTTCGCTCCCCGCCTCAGGTCCGCCGGAGTTCACCATCGTCATACAGGTGCTGTTATAAGTGCGTTTCTTGCAACACCAACGTTAAAGTGAAATCCCGCGGTGGTCCGAAATCAGTAGGAGCCTAAGAAGACCGCCCCGTGTTTGTGGAGAAGGAGGAAGCGCAACAAAATTGTGCCAAAACCGATTGCATGCACAAAAATCCAAAAGAAGAAAAAAAACAACCCCCCTTCTAAATGACTGGCCCAGCAGCGCAATCAAAAACATCGGCGATCCAACCAAAGTGCAGTCGCGGGACCTAGTAAATAAGCACCATTAGGGGTGGGATCATGATATGATCATTGCAGTAGAAGAAGACTATGGGCACATTTACTTACCCTGTCCTGCCGCGCTCCCTGTCCGGCAGTCCGACGAAGATGAAGTACGGTGCGATTTTTTTCACCAAGATTGTGCGCCAATATCATGCATTTGTCGCTTACCCGCGTAGGTCGCCCGAGTCACTTCTTCCAATGCCTGCAAGTGCATGTTTGCGACACAATTGAGAAGTTAAATCCGGCCGTTGTCCAAATCCGTCGGATCGTCCACGGCCACCACCCGATTTGTGTCGCGTGAAAGCCGACGGCCAAACTACGATCGAGGCGGAACAAAAAGCCTTTCTAAAGCAGTGCAAATTGGAAATCCTCGGATTTCCGAGATTAGTGCGGGACCGCGGACCCCTTGTAAATGAGCACATTGTGATCTTTTTTGGGGTTGGGAGACAGTGACCTTATACTCATATAATTTATTTTGACAGTGCAAGGGGGCAATGAACGAAACTCACGAACAGAATAGAAACTTTATGTGGAGGGTCATGATATGCTTATTGCAGCAGTAGAAAACTATGATAATCTTTGTGGAAAGCAGTGACCTTCATTCATGTATCATTTTAGTGTCAGGACAAGGAAAGCAATAACCAAAATCAAGAAGAGGATAGAACCTTATGGGGCGATTTACTTACCCGGTCCATTCGCGATCCAGCGGTGCGTTCTCTGTGGATTCAGGATCTTCTGGCGATTCACTAAGTTTGACCCATGGTTCCACAGGTGTGTGGCGCTTCGATATTCCGCGGAGGCACTGAAGTTCACGCAAGCTAACACATTATCGTAGGCGGTTTTTCTCCGCCATCTAAGGGTTTTCATGGCGGCGCGCCCCCCCTGATTTCCGTGTGTGCAGCAATCGGCGCCGATGCGCCACAATTCGCATCGCGTGCGACCAAATCCCGGGACATCTCAGAAAATCGGCGCAAAACTGATAAAAATTTCGGGTAACCAGATGTTAAAAACGCGATCGGGCCCTTATAAATGACCCCTAGTGTTCGATAATGATTGCAGTAGTATTAGCATGTAAAGAAGACTATAGATTTGGATCTTGTAGGAGGCAGTGACCTTTTTACACAGTATAATATATTAGTGTGCAGTACAGGGTGAATGAACACAACCAAAATAATAAAAGAACTGACACAATAGGTGCGGGTTTCGTCGATAATGATCATTGCAGTATAGAAGAAGTAACTATGGTTTCATCTGCGGGAGGCAGTAATGGTCGCACGTTAACTCTACATCCCTGAGGTTTGGAGTCATGTTTCAAGGACAATCAGCATAACAGAACTCTCTAGAGTCTTTTAGTCGTGCAAAGATAGTTGTAACTGAATCCTACAGATTTTGGTAGTGCAATTACATAGCACGATGGCTGCAATTATCAATAGCGATTCCTACATGTCCCTGTTTATATTTTCTTTTGCCCGTGGCTTCAACATTTGCCGCATTAATATCCCCAGCATCTGATTTCATAAAGGAAGTAAGCACGTCACAAATATCAAGGGGACTTACGAACCACAGTTTTCTCTCCCGTGTACGGTCTCGGATGCCTCACTTTTTTAAACCACCTATTTCTTTATCGCTCGAGCTCGCTAAGATTAACTATAAACTTTTATATCCGCAGCCTTCGATTTCCAGCAAAGATACTGAAGAAGAATCCTCTGCTGTTAGCTGAGATTTAATGCAGAGCAGATTCTCCTCTCAGATGGCTTTCGTCATCTCGGGATCGAAAGGTCAAGGTGTAACAACTTCCACTTTTATTTTGGAAAACAAATTCCCAAACGCGGAGGAAGAATAAGCTGAAATTGCAGAAGAAAACGTCCCTAAAGGGTAATCTTCAAAACATATGCTGTATTACCATAACCAGGGTACATGAGTTCCTCTGATTTATTTATGACCATAGGGCCATAGGAAATTGAAGTGGACACTGAAATTAAAGAAAACGCTTACGATAATATATAACTTGGAAAAAATACATGAAAGTTTCAGGGAATTAGATTTCAATGCAACAGGTGAGTATGTCTAAAACCTCTATTATCCTTGGTATTGAGTCCCTATATTTCATAGCACGATCTCTATAGATTGGTTCCTCTGGGGTTGGATAATTGATACCTTATCGAATGTCCTGCCTTCTCTTATGAGGTGTCTCACCTATGGTGTCAAAATAAAGGCAATTGTATAGAAATCAAAAATCAAATTACAATTGCAAACCGTGCTAAGAGATCTATCACAATAATGGAGAATATCTGTGTAACGGCCTTCGATTTATAACAGATTTAGGATGTCAAACATATGTGACCTTTGAGATACCATTCAAGGGTTGTCTAGTCATGACATTCAGATATTTAAAGAAATTGGTCCCATATGTCTTTCATAAGGGGTTGGTCTGCAAATTGGAAAAACATTTGCTTTTACTCCACAAAACAAGCATCACAGACCTACCAGGGTTTAGTGGAGTGTGATTGGAGCGTCCTTAAAGCAGAGCAGGGGAGAGAAACAAATGGATTCTGTCAGAAGCACGCTCTGGATGGTGTAAGAGGTTCAAGGATTTTTGCTTGAAAACCAACCCCATGCTGCTTTGATTGAAATATGTTCCTGGGGAAAGCTGGTGTGTATTTTGATTTCAATTTGTGTTCTGCTGTTGCAAACAGTGATGGACAGTGATCCAGTTGGTTGCTGGGGGCAACATCCGAACTCTCTTATTATTGCAGTGCCATTCTGATATTACTTGTCTTCTTTTGCACCGTTCTCTACAGTGTATGCTGACCCTTTGCTACCGTTATTGTGACTATTCTCTTGCATTTAGATTTGTGTCTGCCACCGTCTTGGATTTGACTGGTATCATGCTTGACTTAATGTGTCTGTTGTTCGTAGTTGTTGTTTGATCCCGTATGGGGCATTTACTAAGGACACGATTTTGCGTGTTTTGCCGAGGTTATATCCAGACTTGTTCCATTTTGCGCCGAGTCGTTTCCAGTAATTGCATTGGGCCTCTTCTGGAGAGTTCGGTCGCAATATCCATAGGGCGCACTGGAGCGTGATGCACGGAAAAGGAAATCCTGGGTCCATGGCGTGAAAAAAAACGTAGGATTCTGGTAATACAAACCGTTGACCGCATTTTATTAAAAAAAGGGTCGTCTCGAACGACTACACTTACATTCCATCCAGGATGGTCGATGAACATCCAGTTGCGTTCCGATGCTCTTCATGCATGCAGTTGACACCTGGTGGACGTTGCAGGGAACGGCTAAGTGAATCACCGTGGACGACTCCATCACCGCAGAGAGACGCGCGCCTGATCGTGAAGATGTCCTGGAAGTAAGTAAATTTGCCCCATGTGTGTATTTTTCTTTCCTGAGCACGACATTCGTGTAGGTGCCATAAGTTTCTGAACCTAGGTAGTTTTTTGTTTTATTGAGCTTGTTAGGAATGTCACATGGTTGTGGAGATGAAGTTTGCACATGCACTTCTCCTACTACCCCACTTGCAGGAATGGACTGTTCCGAAAAGTTGGTTCGGGAATAGTTGACTATTTATCTTGTTGGGTCCGATGGTCACGCTCAGCAGTGGGGCCCTGAGGCTTAAAGTGTCTCTTGCCGATCGGACCAGTCTTGTAAATAAGACATTATAGGGCCTGTACAGATTTTACATGGGGCTCAGCAAAATTTCCAGTAGACCCGTCTTTTTAGCCCGGAGCATTTTTTCAGGTCTTGGGAGCTGAGGACCTGCTTATGGTCTATGTCTAATTTGTAGGAATATTCTTCATTAAACGAATCCCTCGCTTATAAAATAAGACAATACATCTGCTTCCGAGATTATTAAACAGTACATGGATACTAAAAATGTATATTTTGAGTAATTTTGTAATTTGTGTAATTTTTAAGTTATTCCGAGTTACCTGAATATAGTTGAAATGTGATGAATTTCACTTCCTCCTCAGTTTAGCCCTTTAAATGTTATTTAGCTTTTTACTTATTATTCTGTATTGTAACTCATGTGATATTTCTGATCTACACACAAAACCATTAGATTTGGGGTGATTGTATATTAACCCTATCTGACCAGCTCTTGGACTTCATCCTTCTGTATAGGAGACAACAACGTTCCTTTCACGCCACATGGTGTACGACATGTGATGCAGTTTAGTTTACTTCTGGCCCCCTCATCTCTCTCTCATACTGTGGCCCCCTCATCCGCCCTCATAGCTGTGGTCCCCTCATCTCTCCCTCATCACTGTCGCCCCTCATCTCTCCCTCATATGTGGCCCCCTCATCTCTCTTCCTCATATTGGTGGCCCCTTTCTCCCTCATTACTGTTGGCCCCCCTTCTTTCCCCGTCATACTGTGGCCCATCATCTCTCTCTACTGTCCCCCCATCACCTTCCGGCAACTGTGGCCCCCTCATCTCTCCCTTATACTGGGCCTCCTCATTCCCTCATACTGTGGCCCCCTCATCTCTCCCCTCATACTGTGGCCCCCTACTCTCCCCATTTTGCTCATCATCTCTCCCTCATATGTGGCCCTTCATCTTACTCCTCATACTGTGGCCCCCTCATCTCTCCCCTACATACTGATGCCCTCATCGTCTCCCGTATACTGTACTGTGGCCCCCATCTCTCCCTACTGTGGCCCCTCATCTCTTCCCATACGTGGCCCCTCATCCATGACTGATGGCCCACTTATCTCTCCCTCATAGTGACCCCCCTATCTCCCCCTCTATGTGGTCCCCTCATCTCTCCCCTCATACTGTGTCCCCTCATCTCTCCCTATACTGTGGTCCCCTCATCTCCCCTCTATATGTGGTCCCCTAATCTTTCTTCCCCATACTGTGGCCCTCTCATCTCTCCCTCATATGTGCCCTCATCTGTCCTCATACTTGTCTCCCTCATCTCTCCTCATACTGTGGCCCCCTCATCCCTCATACTGTGGTCCCCTCACTCTCTTCTATACTGTGGCCCTCATCTCTCCCTCATACTGTGGCCCCTACTATCCCTCCTACTGTGCCCCAATCTCTTCCATACTGCTCCTCATCCGCTAGACCTCCCTCATACTTGCCCCTCATCTAGCCTCCTCATCTCTATACTGTGGCCCCCTCATCTCTCCCTCATACTGTGGCCCCCTCATCTCTCCCTCATACTGTGGCCCCCCTCATCTCTCCCTTATACTGTGGCCCCTCATTCCTCTTCTCCCTCATACTGTGGCCCCTCATCTCCCCTCATACTGTGGCCCACTCATCTTCCTCATACTGTGCCCCCTCATCTCTCCCCTCATAGTGGCCCCCTCAGCTCTCCTCTACGTGGTCCCCATCTTTGCCTCATACTGTGAATCGCCCCCTCATCTTCCCTCATGACTGTGGTCCACCTCATCTCGTACACTCCCTCATACTGTGGCCCCCTATTCTCCCTTCAATACGGTGGCCCCCTCATTCTCCCTCACATGTGGGCCCATCATCTCTCCCTCATACTGTGGACCCCTCATTCTTCTCCTTATGTGGCCCCCTCATCTCCCCCTCATACTGTGGTCCCTCATCTCTCCCTCATACTGTGCCCCCTCATCTCCCACCTCATACTGTGAGCCCCCTCATATCTCCCTCATACTTGGCCCCTCATCTCTCCTTACTGTGCCCCCTCATCTCTCCCTCATAACTGTGGCCCCCTATCTCTCCCTCATACTGTGGCCCCTCATCTCTCCTCATACTGTGGCCCCCTCATCTCTCCCTTACTTGGTCCCCTATCTCTCCTATACTGGGCCCTCAGTCTCTCCCTCATACTGTGCCCCTCATCTCTCCCTCAACTGTGGCCCCTACTCTCTCCTATACTGTGGTCCATAATCTCTCCCATACGGTGGCCCCCTCATCTCTCCTCATATGCGGCCCCTCATCTCTCCCTCATACTGTGGCCCGTTGAAATCACTAGAGTGTAGCTAAAACACCTATCCTACTTGAAGGGGTTAAACTATTTGTAGAACATCTTTCATGGGGAAAACCCTTTAAATAAATCAAGACCACATCATACCCCTGTGCACAACTCAGAGGAAGGACCAACCTATGCCAGGCCCAGCCGGACCTCTGTGTTTATGACGCACAATCTATAGGAATAATCGACAACTCTTTTTGTTTTAAGCGTCTGTGTTCCGACGTTTACAACTCGTCATACTGAGAAATCCTCGCGTATAAAATCATTGTCTGCCGGACATTCGGTGCGGAGGAATAGAATGATTCTTTTAAGAAGGGACATCACTTTGCAGATTTGTTTATGACGCCCGTTGGACACGAGATAGATCAGTGCACGCATTTACATCCGGACGCGCTAGATGCTACAATGAGCACCGCGCCTCCGCTTCATATACACACGGCGGGGAAGAGCTGCCGGCTATAAAACACAGCAGATTCCATAATCCACTCTAAACTTTCCAATGATTTTGTGCCTTCCCGTTTTTTTCCCCTTTTTTGAAATTTCTAGTCTGAAGATTAAAATGTGTTCTCTATTAACAGGAAACCTTTCAGGCAGGTTTTGATCCATACGAGCATGCAGGCATGTTGTCTGCCCCTGAAGATATGTGTAATCATATGTGGCATGTTGTTGAGGATTGGAAATGTGAAGGTATAATCCAGTTTTACGGTAGCTTGTGGGCGGGGACTTCGAAGCCATGAAGAAGCTTTCTGCTCTGTGTTCCTCCCCTCTGCAGGAGGGGGAGCTGTATGTCAGGAATTGTTTGGTATACTTACAAGCAGTCCTAGAGCACAGGGAGGGGTTAATAGAACATTCACTGCGCAAAGAGAGCCTTGCAGTGGCTCAGTGATTAGCACTACCACAATCCTTGGCAGCTTGGTTCAAGTCCTCTAGGTCAACATCTGCAAAGTATTGTATGTTCTCTACGTGTGTTTCGCATTGCCGTTTTCCTCCCTCCTCCAACCCAAACATAAGGTAGGTGTTGATTAGATTGTGAGCCGCCGTGAGGAGTAAGGACTGATGTGCAGCTCTGTGCTGCACTCATCTTTCGGTCTATAAATAAGATATATTATTAGAGCAAGAAAGCTCTTCGTTGAAAGACCCAACAAACAAGTTTTTTAGCAGCAGCAAAACCGTAGATTAAATTCACTTTTTCACAGTTGTCTGCTGCTACTGTCATTAACTCCTCCATACACAGAAAGAATTGTATATCTCATTCTCAGCTCTATACCTATCCCTAATGACAGAGCCCGAGACTTTAAAACTTCTTCAGTGGACTTTTGGCTCTCAGGGTTTGTCCACAATTTCTTTTTTTATTCACATTGGCCCACAGTTAATTGACAGCCTTGCGCCAGTTTTTGTCAGACTTTGCACATTATTTCAGTGCGCGCCTGCTTGCACATTGTATTACCAACGTGTCAGTGACACATTTGTGGCGCGCTGCACTATGCCCAAACAGCAAACAAAATTCTGCACTGAAAGAGGGCGTTACCCATGCACAGTGGACCGTGTCCAACATTTTTTAATGAGTCCTACGGAAGTGTGTCGCCCGTCTCATGTAAAGGTGCACCAAAAATAAGTTGGTGCACACTCTGCAGGGGGTGACCGATATCATGACAAACATGCGCCATAAATCCGGAATCTGGCGCCCTGCACACTACACAGGTCACTTGCACATAGTGGGTTTTAGTGTGCAACTGCTGTTGATAAAAATGTAATGCGTTTTCATGTGGTAGTGTGTCTTATAATTTATGTGCTGGAATTGAAAAACTTTTAGGCAGAGGATGAGAAAAAAAAAGATATTCATGTTGGAGTATATTTGTTCATGTTAAAAATGTATGTGCATTTAACCATGCGGCAAAAGTAACTATGTTATCCTGATTAGCCAGCCCGTAGAATCGGCAGATGCACTCATTATCTGTATGGATTTATGTTTTGCTTGGGTGATATACAAAACAATTATTAGTTTTCCTAAAGGTAGTAACTGTTTTAATTTTCCCACCTCGGCGGAGCAGTAGAGGGGGGGGGGGGGGGGGGGGGGGGCGCGGGGGGGGTGTTTGTAGGAACATCAAAATGGCGCCCCAAGGAAATTCATAAAAATATTCACAAATAAATTGCTTTACACTGTAAAATAAACGATTGAACACTCTCATTTCATAATAATGCTCACGTTACAAATGATACCCACGAGACATTCCTTTACGACATTCATGGCTGCATGACTATTATAAAAAAAAAAAAACACATTTTTTTTTTGGGGGTATCCTTAGGGCAGTCTGATTTATTATGCAAGTTCTTAGTTAATACACATGATCACAACTCCAAAGGAACTGACAACAAGAATTAGTGCAAGAAGAAGAAGAATATACAAATTTCATGACATATCAGAACTGAGAATGCTAAAGCCGCAGACTCCGGAACCACGGAAACTATGAGATAGTTATGTTAAAAAATACAAACAACTAAAAAAAAATTATAATATGTGAATATTGTTGTGACAATTTTCTCTAAACTTTAGTAAACTCTAAAATTATTCTTAATTGAAATCGTATTAGACCTACTTCCGGACACTCGACTTACAGATGGGACCCCTAGTTACACGGACGGGACCACCTGCCCCCTGTTTACCTCTGTGGAGTCTCTGGATCCTTATTTAGTCCCAGGGTGCACTGAATGAAGTTTAATAGATAAGCAAAAAATTTGAAACTCCAATTGTCACTGGATAAAAAAAAAAATGGTCTGGTCGACAATTATAAAAAATAAGTTCCGACTTAAATACAAATTCAACTTAGAAACAACCTAAAGGAACCGATTGTACGTAACGGGGAATGCTGATATATAGTTTGATGCTATATGTCAGTGATGGCTAACCTATGGCACGGGTGCCAGAGTGGCACTCAGAGCCCTTCCCTGGGGCATCAGGCCATCACACGAGAGGACTCCGGTATATTCCCTGCAGTCCAGACCGCCCAGGACTTGCTGTGCACAGAGCTACTTTTAAAGTGGCAGGCACCCCCGGGACTATCTATGCTTTTGCTGTCATCAGGGGCGGTATCATGAAAACGGACAGAGTAAGGGAGTATAAATATAAATTACATTTCTATGTGAACTTTGTGCTAATAAATGGGTCGTTGTTGTGTTTGAGGCAATCGGCCTCTAAAAGGTTCGCAATCACTGCTATATGTGATGATGTCAGTTGTATTATCTGTTTTATAGTTGCCATCTCCATTGGATGTAAGGGAAAAGTACCAATGAGTTGGTCCCAGGTTACCTTAAGGAACCTACCACCACAAACACCTACCTATAAAAGGCAGATCGGGTGGTAGGTGGAATCAATGGGACGTGAGATAGCCGTTTTTAAGGGTAATCCTCACGTCCCCGCACTGTTTTATAAACTTTGATTAACCCTATTTTATTTCCTGTCTTCGCTAGGGTAACTGGGGAGTGCGGTGGCCGAGTCTTCTGAGGTTACACGAGGTGTGCATACTGAGCACACGCTTTCTCGTGTACCACCCTGGCGTAGCCCACATTCCCCCTTCTTCCCCTTCCAGAACACCCTCCTACTACACAAGTCGTGCAGCCATGTATGTCTGCTCGTTAGTGCGCGCCCTCGTCGCAGATCCGGACGTCTGCGCATGTAGCATAACGCGGCCCGCGCTGCGCGGTCACTGCGCTGAAGCCGGGGCCTGAGCAGGCACGGGCTGTGTTCTGCGCATGCGCAGACGTCAGGATGGCGGGAACGAGGGCGACGCAGCTCGAGCAGAGCGCGCCTAAACATGGTGGAGTAGGAGGGGTAAGGGGCTACCGGGGCGGGGGAAGCGCGCCTCGTGTAACCTCAGATGAGGCTATCAACGCACCCAGTAGCGCATTTTTTTTTTTGTTTTTTTATAAGTAAATTCCATATAGAGGTAATAAAGTTTATAAAACAGTCGGGGGACGTGAGGATTAGCCTAAAAGGGCTATCCTCACGTCCCATTGATTGCACCTACCACCCGATTCTACCTGTAGGTAGATTTGTGGGGTAGGTGCCCTTTAAAGGGGGGACTCTCACACAATGTACACCCAATGATACCCATGTAATGTGTCCATGTCAAAACTCTTGAGAAATATGCAAATGGTGTGGAGGCGCGAGCCAGAGGTGCTCTGTTAACTCCCCCCAAAGCACTTCCGTTAATTAGCATGTTTCTAAAGTTACACTTGGGGTAGAGGAGCACATCTGAATACAAAACATGGCTTGGGTGACAGTGTAAGGGCCTAGCCCACAAGAAAAAGACATGGAGTTGGACATTTACAGCGCATCTGAGGAGAATATCTTGGTGCCACAGTAAAATAACGGAAAATATGTTTTACCTATCTTTGTAATATACTTTTTTCATATCTTGACAGTCATATTTTAAACGTCTACACTGTATCTATATGTTCATTTAATTTGTCCATTTCTAATTTGCTTACATTTTTTACAGTAATGTTACATGTAACACGTATTATATTTTGAATTGTTTTTTATTGCAAGAATCTACTATCACAATCCAGCCTGGATAAACCAGGGACATTATCATGATCCGGGCACCGTGACTGTGGGATCTTCTTATATGTGTTATCCATGGCCTCCTTCCTTATACAATCATTTTAAAAATAATGTAATGAGCCAGAGGGCTCCTGGGGGCGTTAAGAGCCCCCCGCAGTTTGCAGATTACAGTTGTTACCCTGTGCAGGAGGACTACAGCAGGCAGAGGGATGGAAAAGTGTTGAGGCGTAGGGGAAGGGAGGGAAACAGTTGAAACCACCTCTGAATCTGCAGCAAGAAAGGGCTCTGTTAAACACCCTAAGAGCTCTTAGGGTTCATTAGAATTAATTTGAAAAGTTTGATTGATTTAAAGGAATGAGGCATGATAAACAAAGTATAAGAAGATACCACAGTCCCGTGCCCGGATCTATAAGTAAGTCCACTGGGTCTTATGCTGGAGTTGTGATGGAAGTTTTCATTATTAAGTATCGGTATTTTATGCTTTTATTACATGAAATAAAGTTTTTTTTAAATTAAAAATCTAAGTCATCATCTGAATTCACAACCCCCACTTTGCCCTATCCAACCAAAAAAATTAAATATGTATAAATAAAAACTGGACTAAAAGTAGCTTACCATTGAGGCTAGATCTGCTGTTTTTTGACTTTGATATTAAAATTAAAAAAACGTTAATGGCCCCAAATGTTAATTAGAAACTAAAGTGCGAACAGAAAAAAACAATCTTCTTATAAATGAATAATTAAATTAATCATGATATTGCACATTGGGCTTTTTTAGCCCACTTTATTTGTCCTTTTTCATCTGTTTGATGGTTTATTAAAGCAAAATGCCCACATTAAGGATTTTTTCCAACTACCGTCACCAACTTTTTCTTCTCTATGATGGTTTTCATAGATTAGATCAGAAATTGGGTAATATTTGTGAAATTATCTTTTTATTTTTGGGGATTTGCGCCCAAAATGAATGTCTAAATGTCTTTTGCCCATTTATCAAGGGATTCAGATCTTTTCTTGGACTTTTTTGACTTGTCTGACCAAGGGGGTGACGGTTGTGAAAAGTGGGCCTGGCCAAACGTGAAAAGGGTGTGGCCAAAAAAAAAAAAAAGTCTTTTCCCTTTGACCATAGTTTTGACCGACTAAACTAGGTCTAAAGTGGAAAGCAGTCTTATACTGCACCATATCATCAGACAGTAATAAATCTGACGAGTGCTTTCTAGATAGAGACTGACGAACCCGAGACAAAGTGTTAGGTCCCCTGGCCAAAACTATTTTTATTAAATTGAAGAACCAAAATTGAGATTGAAAAAACATCCACCCATAAATTATGAACTTAGCTTTGTTTCTTGTTTGACCACAAATATTTATTTTTACTTTTCTCAATGTTTACATACAACCCATATTAAAATGTCAACACCTTGTAAAAAAACAAGCCCTGTGTCGTGTTAATGTAAACATGAAAAAAAAAGTTTATACTCTCAGAAGAAAATAAATATAAAAAATAAAAATTTGCAAGTCTTTAAGGTGTTATCTTTAAACTAACTTGATATATTGTAAATGACATGTTTTGAAGTTACAGGTTTTCCTTATTACGGCGTGAGTACGCGGCCGAGTGCAGCAGGAATTTTATGAATTATTATTTTATCAGGTCCAGGCAGCAGCGGCAGGAGGAGAAAACGTTGTACTCATTCGACATATTTACGCTAATAGTACCTGTAGTCACGATTCCATAGGGATCAAATAAGACCATTGTATTTCACATATACTTTTTTTCCACATTTGGGTTTACAAAGGGACTAAGTCGTGTGGAAATATGGAAGGAACGATATTAAAGGAACGTGACGCTTGCCCGAAGTGAGAGGAGAAAAAACAAACCAGCGGCAAAACAAAAAACTGCACCAAACATGAGTTTTTACCGGTAAGTTTTGATATTTTTAACTTTGACCGAATTAGTGGAACTTCCAAAAAGAATGTAATGGGTCTCAATGGATCCTTACCAAAAATCCCGATGTAATGGAAGGTGGACTCAATGGGGCAGATTTACATACCTGGTTTGTTGCGATGGCAGCGGTGTCGTAGAGGATTCGGTCTGCTGTGATTCACTACATCGTGCGCCCGAGTTCTGCATTCCGTCGCTTCCCGCACAGATCCGCCGGAGTTCTACTTCTTCTTACCTGGTGCATGTAAGTGAATTATCCATTGTATAATTGCGCAGTGCGGGGAGTCACTAAGTCCTGCGCCGATAGTCTGCATAGTGTCGCTTTTCTCGTTCGGCCTGGAGTTCACCTTCTTTCCCGGTGCATGTAAGATGCATTTGTCCGTGTATAATGCGATGTGCGGGGAGTCACTAAGGTCTGCGCTCGATGATCCTGCATGTGTCCGCTTCACCGCCTCAGGTCCCTGGGTACACCTTCTTCTTCCTGGTGCCTGTAAGTGCAATGTCGTGTATAATACGCTGTTGCGGGAGGTCACTTTAGATCTGTGCCCGATTCCGGCATGTGTCGCTTCCCCCTAGGTCCCCGGCGTTCACCTTCTTCTTCATGTGCGTGTTAAGTACATTGTCTGTGTCTTATAATGCGCGTGGTGCGGGGAGTCACATAAGATCCTGCGCCGATATCCGCATGTGTCGCTCCCCGCTCAGGTCCCCGGAGTTCACTTCTTCTGGAGATAAATGCAGGTAAAGTGGAAATTGTCCGTGTATGTAAATGCGCTGGCGGGGAGGGCAATAAGATCCTGCGCCCGAATCTGGCATGTGTTGCTCCCGTCTCAGGTCCGGATGTTCACCTTTTCTTCAGGTGCAGTAAGTGAATTGTCCGTGGATAACGCGCTGTGCGGGGGAGCACTAAGATCCTGCGACCGATATCCTGCCAGGGGTCGCTTTCCGTCAGGTCCCTGAGAGTTCACCTTCTTCTTCCCGGTTGCATGTAAGTGCCATTGTCCGTGTTATAATGCGCTGTGAGGGGGATGCTCACTAGATCTGCGCCGATATCCTTGCATGTGTGTCGTTCCCCGCTCAGGTCCCTGGTGGTTCACCATTCCTGTCTTCCTGGCGATGTAAGTGCATTGTCAGTGTATAAGGCCATTGCGAGGGAGTTAGTACTAGATCGTGCGCCCGAATATCCTGAAGGTGTCGCTTCCCCGCTCAGGTCCAGGAGTCACCTTCTTCGTCCTGGGCGTGTAAGTACATTAGTCGTGTCTAATGCGTAGTGCGGGGAGTCAATAAGATCATGCGGCCCGATATCGTGCATGTGTCGCTTCCCGGCTCAGGTCCCCGAGTTCCCCACCTCTCTTCGTGGTGCATGTAAGGGAATTGTCGTGTATAGCGCTGTGCGGGGGAGAGAGTACAATAAGATCCTGCGGCCCGAGATCCGCATGTGTTGCTTTCCCCGGCAGGTCCCCGGAGTCTCACCTTCGTCTTCCTGGTGCAGTAAGTGAATTGTCCGTGTATAATGCGCGGTGAGGGGAAGTAGTCCTAAGGATCCTGCGCTCCGATATCCTACATGTGTTGCGTCCCCGCTCAGGATCCCTGGAGTTCACCTTCTTCTTCCTGGTGCATGTAAGTGCATTCGGTCCGTGCTAATGTCTGTGCGGGGAGTCACTGAAGATTGGACCCGATATCCTGATGTGTAGCTTCCACGCTCAGGTCCCCGAAGTTCACTCTTTTCTGGTTGCATGTAAGTGCATTGTCTGTGTTATAATGTGCTGGCGGGGAGTCCACGAAGATCTTGAATTTTGATAGGTTCCGGCGCTCTGTTGCAGGCAGTCATGTGACATGGAGCCCCTGCTGCTTCTGATCCGCTTGGTGGTGAAGGGGTGTGATTGGGTGAGAGTGCCAAGTTGGTGTTGTAGAATGGGGGCCTTGACATGATCCTAATTTGAACACTCTGACCTTTGGCTTGTACTCAGCTCTGGTTGAATATCTTTACTACCTGCACTACTCCAAATTGTAGCAACCTTGAGGTTCTGTTGTAACAAAGTACTAATCCCCATACAGGGGTTGACGGGTGACAACCATTGAGTTGGAACCAGTCTATAGACAAAGTGGGGCTCATTTACTAAGGGTCCGCAGAGTGCATTTTCGTCGGGTTTCCCGTCGATTTCAGTTTTGTGCCGAATTGTCCCGGGATTTTGGTGCAAGTGACAGAAATCGGGGGCGTGGCCGTCCGTCAACCCGATGGATTCAGACAACGCGCGGGATTTAACAATTAGAATTGTGTCGCAAGACACGCACTTACATACACCAGGAAGAAGAAGGTGAACTCTGGCGGATCTGAGCGGGGAAGCGACGGATGCAGGAACTCGGGCGCACAATCTTAGTGAATCACAGCAGACCCGAATCCTCGTCAGACACCACGCCATCGCAACAGGACTGGGTAAGTAAATCTGCCCCATTAAGTCCACCTTCCATTACAATGGGATTTGGTAGGATCCATTAATACCCATTAAACTTTTTGGAAGTTCACACTGATTCGGTCAAAGTTAAAAATATCAAAACTTTACCTGTAAACTCATGTTTTGGTGCAGTTGTTTGCCGCCTGGTTTGTTTTCTCTCACTTCTGGCAGCGGCACGTTCTCCTTATCGTTCCTTCCAATATTTCCACACGACTTAGTCCCTTTGTAACCTGCAAATGGAAAAAATGTAAATATTTAAATACAATGGTATTATTTTATCCCTATGGATCGTGACTACAGGGTACTAATTAGCGTAAAATGATGTCGAAGGAGTACAACGTGTTCCTTCCTGCAGCTGCTGCCTGGACACTGATAAATTAATAAGTCATAAAATTCTGCTGCACGTCTCGCCGTAAGTCACGCCGTAAATAATGGAAAACCTGTAACCTTCAAAACATGTCATTTACAATATATCAAGTGTAGTTAAAGATTAACACCTTAAAGACTGGGCAAAGTTTTATTTATTTATTTATTTTCCTTCTGAGCAGTATAACTTTTTTTTTATGTTTACGTTAACACAGACACAGGGCTTGTTTTTTACAAGGGGGGTTGAACATTTTAATGGGTTTTATGTAATACATTGAGAAAAAGTAAAAAATAAATATTTGTGGGTCAAACAGAAAAAAAAGCTAAAGTTCATAATATTTGGGTGGATGGTTTTCATCTCAATTTTATTCTTCAATTTTAACAAAAATAGTTTGGAGTCAATGGGGGACCTAACAATTTGTCTCGGGTTCGGCCAGTCTCTAGCTAGAAAGCACTTGTCAGATTTATTACTGTGCTGATGAATTCTGGTGCAGTAGAAGACTGTCTGTTCCCACTTTAGACCTAGTTTTAGTCGGTCAAAACTATGGTCAAAGGGAAAAGACTTTTTTTTTTTTTTGGCCACACCCCTTTCACGTTTGGCCATGCCCACTTTTAAACAGTCACACCCCTTGGTCAGACAAGTCAAAAAAGTTCCAAGAAAAGATCTGAAGCCCTTGATAAATGGGGCAAAAGACATTTTAGAAATTTTTTGGCGCAAATCCGCCAAAAATAAAAAGATAATTTCACAAATATAGCCCAATTTCTGAATCTATGAAACCACAGAGAGAAAAAAAAGTTGGTGTACGGTAGTTGGAAAAAATATTAATTTGGGCATTTGCTAGTAATAAACCAATCAGAAACAGAAAAAAGGCAGAAAGTGGCTAAAAAACAGCCCAATGCAATATCATGAATTAATTTATCATTTATAAAGGAAGGATTGTTTTTTGCTGTTCGCACTTTAGTTTTATTAACAATTTGGGGCAATTAAAGTTTTTTATTTATATCAAAGTCCAAAGAACAGCAGATCTAGCCCAATGGTAATCTACTTTTTAGTCCATTTTTTATTTTATTTAATTTTTTGTTGGATAGGGAAAAGTGGGGTTGTGAATTCATATGATGACTTATATTTTTAATTTAAAAAAAAACTTTATTTCATGTAAATAAAGGAATAAATACCGATTACTTAAATGAAAACTTCCATCAAAATCCAGCATAAGAAACCAGTGGCACTTACTTATAGATCCAGGCACCGGGACTGTGGTATCTTCTTATACTTGTTATCATGGCCTCATTCCTTCTAAAATCAACTTTTCAAATTATGCTAATGAACCCTAAGAGCTCCTTAGGGTGTTAACAGAGCCCTTTCTTGCTGCAGATTCAGAGGTGGTTTCACTGTTTCCCTCCTTCCCCTACTGCCTCAACACTTCCCCATCCCTCTGCCTGCTGTAGTCCTCCTGCACAGGGTAACAGCCTGTGAATCTGCAGAACTGAGGGGCTCTGGTAACGCCCCCAGGAGCCCTTCTGGCTCATTAACATTATTTTAAAAGTTGATTTTAGAAGGAAGGAGGCCATGGATAACACATATAAGAAGATCCCACAGTCCCGGTGCCCGGATCTATGAGTAATGTCCCTGGTTTATCAGGATGGATTGTGATAGTAGATTTCTTGGCAATAAAACATTCAAAATATATATACGTGTTACATGTAAACATGTATGTAAAAAATGTAAGCAAAATTATAAATGGACAAATTATGAACATATAAGATACAGTAGACTTTAAAAGATGATTGCAAGATATGAAAAAAGTATATTAACAAAATAGGGTAAAATATATTTTCGTTATTTTTACTGTAGACACCAAGATATTCTACTCAGAGGAGCTGTAAATGTCACACTCCATGCTTGTTTGTGTGTCCTATGCCCTTACATGTCACCCAAGCCATGGTTTTGTATTCCAGATGTGCCTCCTCTACCCAAAGTTAACTTTAGAAACATGCTAATTAGACTGAAGTGCTTTGGGGGTGAGTTAACAGAGCACCTCTGGGCTCCGCCTCCACAACAATTTGCATATTTCTCAAAGGAAGTTTTGACATGGACACAATTACAATGGGTATCATGTGTGTGTAGCTTGTGATGATGGATTCCCTTTAAAGGGCACCTACCACCACAAATCTACCTATAAAGGTAGATCGGGTGGTAGGTGAATCAATGGGACGTGAGGATAGCCCTTTTAAGGGCTAATCCTCACGTCCCCGCACTGTTTTATAAACTTTTATTACCCTAATATGTTAATTTCTATATGGAATTTACTTATAAAAAAACAAAAAAAAAAATGCGCTACTGGTGCGTTGATAGCCTGCCATCTGAGTTACAACGAGGCGCGCTTCAACCCCGCCCCGGTAGCCCACATTACCCCTCCTAATTCTCCACCATGTTTAGCGTCGCTCTGCTCGTAGCTGCGTCGCCCTCGTTTCGCCGATCCATGACGTCTGCGCATGCGCAGAACAGCAGCCCGTCCTGCCAGCCCCGGCTTCAGGCAGTGTACCGCGCAGGCGCGGGCTCTGCTGTTATGCTGCATGCGCAAGCCCAGGATCGCGACGAGGGCGCGCACTACGAGCACATCAGGCTCGCCGACTTGTGTATAGGATGGGTGCTGGACAGCGGGAACTGGATAAGCCGGGAACTGTGGCTACCCATGGCGGCTACCGAACGTGCATGCACACCTCGTAAGGTGCCAGCCTCCCGCCTAGGAAGAATAACAATAGGTTAATCAAAGTTTATAAAACATGCGGGGCACGTGAGGATTAGCCCCTTAAAACAGGCTATCTCACGTCCCATTGATCCCTACCACCCGATCTGACCTTTTATAGGTGGTTTGTGGTGGTAGGTTTCCTTTAAGGTAACCTGGGGACCAACTCATTGTGATTTTCCCTTAAATCCAATGGAGATGGCAGAACTATAAAAACACGATAATACACTGACATCATCACATTATAGCAGTGATGGGGAACCTTTTAGAGGCCGAGTGCCCAAACTACAACAAGACACCATTCTATTAGCACAAGTTGCACATAAAACTGTAATTTAGTGATTATACTCCCTTACTCTGTCCGTTTTCATGATCCAGCCCCTGATGACACAAAGCAAAAATAAGTCCCGAGGTAGTCCTGCCACTTAAAAGTAGCTCTGTGCACAGCAAGTCCTGGGCTGTCTGGACTGCAGGGAATATACCGGAGTCCCATCGTGTGATGGCCTGATGCCCCAGAGAAGGGCTACTGAGTGCCACCTCCTGGCACCCAGTGCCATAGTTAGTCCATCACTGACATATAGCATCAAACTATATACAGCAGTCCCCCCCGGGTTACAGTCAAGATCGGTTCCTTTAGTGTTTTTCTAAGTTGAATTTGTATGTAAGTCGGAACTGGATATTTTTTAGTAATTGTCGACCAGACCATTATTGTTTTGTTATCCCAGTGACAATTGGAGTTTCCAAATTTTTGCTTATCTATTAAACTTCCATTCATTGCAACCTGGACTAAATAAGGATCCAGAGACTCCACAGAGGTAACAGGGCAGTGGGGTCCCGTCCTGTAACTAGGGGTCCCTCTGTAAGTCGAAGTGTCCGGAAGTGGTCTAATAGATTCATTAAGAATTAATTATTTAGATTTACTAAAGATTAGAGAAAATTGTCACAACAATTGTCACATATTTATAATTTTTTTTTAGTTGTTTGTCTTTTTTAACATAACTATCCCTCATAGTTTCCTTCCGTGGTTCGGAGTCTGCGCTTTAGCATTCTCAGTCTGATATAGTCATGCATTTGTATATTCTTCTTCTTCTTGCCTAATTCTTGTTGTCTTCAGTTCCTTTGAGTTGTGATCAGTGTATTAACCTAAGAACTTGCATAATAAATCAGACTGCCCTAAGGATACCCCCAAAAAATGTGTTTTTTTATAATAGCATAGCAGCCATGAATTTTCTAAAGGAATGTTTCTCGTGGGTATCATTGTACACGGAGCATTAATTATGAAAATGAATGTTCAATAGTTTTTATTTTACAGTGTAAAGCATTATTTGTAATTTTTTATGAATTTCCTGGGGCGGCTCATTTTGATATTCCTACAAATCATCCCCCCGCCCCCCCCCCCCCCTCTGGCTCCGCCGAGTGGAAAATTAAATAAGTTACACTTTAGGAAACTAATAATTGTTTCTGTTATATCACCAAGCAAAACTAAACCATACAGATAATTAGGCACCTTCTCCCGATTCATAACGGCTGGCAATCAGGATAACATGTTACTTTGCCGCATGGTTAAATGGGCACAAACAATTTTTACATGAACAAATATACTCCAACAAATATGTTGTTTTTTTTCTCATCCTCTGCCTAAAAGTTTTTCAATTCCAGCACCATAAATTATAGACCAGCTACCACATGAAAACGCATTACATTTTATCAAAGTCAGTTGCACACTAACCACACTTAGGTGCAGTGCCTGTGTAGTGTGGCGGGGCGCCAGAATTCCAGGATTTATGGCGCATGTTTGTTCATGATATCGGTCACCCCCGCAGAGTGTGCCAAACCAACTTATTTTTGGTGCACCTTTAACTGGCGTGTGCGACACACTTCCTGTGGACTCGATTAAAAATGTTGGACACGGTCCGACTGTGCATGGTAAACCCCAGTTCAGTGCAGAATTTTGTTTTGCTGTTTGGGCATAGTGCAGCTGCGCCACAAATGTGTCCTGACACTTGTGTATACATGTGCAATGTCAGGTACGCGCACTGAAATAATGTGCAAAGTCTGACAAAAACTGGGCGCATGGGGACTGTAATATAACTGTGGCCAATGTGATAATAAAAGATAAATTGTGGACAAACCCTGAGAGGGCCAAAAGCCCTGAAGACGTTTTAAAGCGGATTCGATCATTGGTCAAGGTATAAGGCCTGATAATGTAGTCGATACTATCCTCTGTGTATGGAGGAAGTAGCAGCAGAACTGTGAAAAGTGAATTTTAATCTAGTTTTGTTGCTCTAAAAATTGTTTTGTGCTTGGGTCTTTCATCCTGAAGAGCTTTCCTGCTCTATATAATAATTCTTTATTTATATAGCGCCTACAGATTATGCAGCACAGAGCTGCCAATCAGTCCTTACTCCTCACGGGCTCACAATCTAATCACCTACCTTATGTTTTTGGAGGTAAGGGAGGAAACGCATTGCAAACAACACAGAGAGAACAACAAACTCTTTGCAGATGTTGACCTAGATGGGACTTGAACCAAGCTGCAAGGATGAGTGCTAATCACTGAGCCACTGCATGGCTCCTTGCAGTGAACTGTTCTATAACCCCTCCTCTGTGCTCTGAGTGACTGCTTAAGTATACCAAACAATTCCTGATACAGCTCTCCGCCTCCTAGCGAGGGAGGAACAAGCAGTAGAAAGCTCTTCATGGCGAAAGCCCCGCCCACAGCCTACCGTAAAACTGGATTATACCTTCACTTTCCACATCCTAACAACATAGCCACATTTATGATACACATATCTTCAGGGGCAGACAACACTGCCTGCTGCTCTGTATGTCAAAACTGCTGACAGTTTTCCTTTTAATAGAGACACATTTTCACTTCAGACTAGAAATTTTCAAAATAAGGGGAAAAACGGGAAGGACAAAATAAGTTGGTAAATTTTAGAGTGGATTATGGAAATCTGCTGTTTTTTATAGCCGGCGCCCTTCCCCCGCCGTGTGTATATGAAGCCGAGGCGCGTGCATCATTTGTCATCTAGCGCGTCCGGAGAGTAAATGCTGTCACTGATCTATCCGTGTCCACGGGCGATCATAAACAATTGCAAGTGATGTCCCTTTTAAAAGACTATTCTATTCCTCCGACCCGAATGTCCGGCAGGACAATGATTTATACGCGAGGATTCTCAGTCTGACATGTTGTAAACGCTCGGAACACAGACAGCTTAAACACAAAAAGTTGTCGATTATTCTACTAGATTGTGCTATGCAAACACAGGGTCCGGCTGGGCCTATAGTGGTCCTTCCTCTGAGTTGTGCACAGGGGATGTTGTGTCTTGATTTATGTTAAAGGGTTTTCCCCATGAAGATGTTTTACACATATTAGTTTATCCCCTTTCTTTAATGTACTAGGATACTATGGCTGTTTTAGCTCCTATCACTCAGTGATGAAGGGGCCACAGTATGAGGGAGAGATGAGGGGTGCCGCATAGAGGATGGAGATGAGGGGGCCACCAGTATGGGGGAGAGATGATGGAGGCCACAGTATAAGGAAGTAGAGTGAGGGGGGTCCACAGTTGGGGAGAGATGAGGGGGCACATAATGAGGGCAGAGTTCGAGGGCGGGCACAGTATAGAACGCAGATAGAGTGGGACCAACGTATAGGGTAGACGATAGGGGGCCACACGTATGACAGGAGAGATGAGGGGGCCACAGTATGAGGAGAGATGAGTGCAAGTTGGGAGATAGGAGGCACATTATGAGGGAGAGATGAGGGGGCAAACAGTAATGTGAGAGAGATGAGGGGGCCTACAGATATGAGGAATTGAGGGCAGTATGAGGTGGGAGATGAGGGCACGATGAGAAAGTGGCAGTGGACCACAATGGAGTGGTGAGATTAGGGGGGCTCACATATGAGGAAGAAATGCTAGGTGGACGACAGCAGTGTGATGAGGGAGAATTGAGTGGACCCACTAGTGTGAGGAGAATGAGGGGGCCACCGTATAAGGTGAGAATGGGGGCCACAGTTATGATGTAGAGATGAGTGTGGCCACAATTATGGAGGAAGATGAGGGGTGCCATCAGTATGAGGAAGAGATGAGGGGACCACGTATGAGGGGAGCTGAGGGGGCTGACGTATGAGGTGCGGAGAATTGAGGTGGGCAACAGTAGCAAGATGAGTGGGACCGCAGTAATGGAGGGGTAGATGAGGGGGCCACATGTATGAGGAAGAAAAAGATGAGGGACCACAGTATCGGAGAGAGAGCCACATTGGATGAGGGAGAGA
Source organism: Engystomops pustulosus (assembly GCA_019512145.1). Lineage (NCBI taxonomy): Eukaryota > Metazoa > Chordata > Amphibia > Anura > Leptodactylidae > Engystomops > Engystomops pustulosus. The sequence continues at coordinate 1,437,959 of CM033651.1, forward strand.
TGAGGTGGGCACAACAGTGTGAGGGCAAAGGATGATGGGCCGCAGATATGAGGGAGATGATGGGCCACAGTATGAGGGTTAGCGATGAGGGACTGTATAGGAAAATAGGTGGCACAGATAGCGAGGATAGATGGACAGTTGAATGAGTGCTCGCCCAGTATACAGGTAAGAGAGTGAGGGGCACAGTTATGAGGGGGAGATGAAGGGGGTGCCACAAGTGAGGTGAGAGATGGAGAGGAGACCACAATATGATGGATAATCGAGTGCGTGACCACATTAAATGAGGGGAGTAGAGAGGGCCACAGTATGAGAAGAGATTAGGGGGACCAAGTAGAGGGGAGGAGAGGGGAACTCACAGTATGAGGGAGAGATGAGGGCACAGTAAATGAGGAGAGATGATGGGAAGATGGGACCGATAGAAGGGACCATATGAGGGACGTAATGAGGGAGAATTAGAGTGGAGCACAGTATGGAGGGGCAGTATGGTGAAATGGGGCCACAGTATGGGGAGACTAGCTGGGGCTCACATACGAAGGGAGAGATGAGGGTCACAGTTATGAGGGAGAGTGAGGGGGCCACCAGTATGGGAAAGACAGTCAAGGCGATAGATAGGGCCACCATATGAGGGAGAGATTGAGCGGGCACTAATGAGGGAGAGATGTGGGGCCACAGTATGAGGGGATGTATGAAGGGGCCACAGTAGAGTGGAGGGAGCCCCAGATAAGGGAGCACAGTGAGGGGATGCAAGGTCGTTGCCGGGAAAAGGGCCATGTATGAGGGGAGATGGAGCAGTACTGGAGATGGCCATTGAGTGAGGGATATGACAGATGGGCGCCACAGTATGACCGGGGAATGAAGGGGCAACAGTAATGAGGGAGAAATGAGGGGCCACAATACTGAGGGAGAGATGAGGGGCCACATTTGACGGGGAGATGAGGGGCAACAGGTGAGGGAGAGAGAGAGGGCCACATAGAGGCGAGAGATGGGGGCCACAGTATGAGGAGAGAATGAGGGGCCAGATAAACATCTGCATAGTCTTACACCCTGTGGCTGAAAGGACTGTTGTCTCCTATACAGAGGATGAATCCAGCACTGGTCAATATAATACAATCACACCCCAAATCCAATGGTTTTGTGTATGCTCAGAATATCATGAGTTAACAATACATAATAATAAGTAAAAAGCTAAATAACCAATTAAAGCCTAAACTGGGAGAATGGAAATTCATCACTTTAGTCCAACTATTATTCAGGTAACCGGGAATAACTTAAAAATTCACAAATTAGCAAAATTACACAAATATACATTTTTAATCTCCATGTACTGTTTAATAATCTGGAAGCAGATGACTTGTCTATTGTTATAAGCAGGGATTCTAGCTTATATGAAAGACTATTCCTACAATTAACATAGACCTAAGTCATGCCTCAGCTCCCAGACCTTAAAAAGCTCGGGCTAATAAGAGGCGTCACTTGAATTTTGCTGAGCCCAAAATCTGTAGCAGGCCCTTATTAGTCTTTTTTCAAGACTGGTCCGACTCGGCAAGAGACACTTTAAAGCCTCAGGGGCCCCACTGGTGAGCGGACCATTCGGACCCCACACTAATAAGCACTTTCCCACAACTCTTTTCGGAACATGTCCATTCCAGTTTCCTAGAAGTGCATGTGACAAACTCACTCACAACCCTGTACATTCCTAATCAGCCTTATAAAACAAAAACACCGAGTGTTCAGAAACTTCTGGCCCTACACTGAATGGGTGCTCAGGAAAGAAAAATTTGACAAACACATTGGGTGCAAATTTACTTACCCAGTCCTTTCACCCAGGGCGCGTCCTCTCTGCGGTAGATTCGGGTCCGTCCGGGATTAGCACGTAAGGCCTAGTTCCCTCAACTTCCACCAGGTGTCACTGCTGCACTGAGAGCATCGGAACGCACTGGAGTTCATGAGCCATCCTAGGATGATGAAGTAGTGACGCGATTCGAACGACCCTTTTTTTTGAAAATGCGGCCGGTTTTCTTTCCGAATCCCGTTCGTTTTTTCACGCATGCCCTGCGATTTTTCATCCGCTGCACCTGCGCGGCGCCGGTGCGGGCCGAAATCCCCGGGCAATACACTGGAAAATCGGCGTCAAAATTGGAACATTTGGATATAACCCGTTCCAAAACTGCGAATCGGTTCCTTAGTAAATGCCCCATCGGATCAAACAGTCAAGAACAACAGCGACAATAAGATCAGCAGAACCCAAGTCAAACCAAGACGTGGCAGACACAAAATCAAATCAAGAGATAGTCCAAATAACGTAGCACGCGGTCAGATACCGTAGCAAACGGGCACAGAAGCAGAACAGTCACATATCAAACTGCGCAATAAATAAGAAGTTCTCTGGATGTTGCCCCCATCAAGCCAACTGGATCACTGTCCTCACTGTTTGCACAGCAGAACACAAATGAACTCAAAATACACCCCACTTTCCCCAGAACACTTTCAATCAAAGCAGCACTGGGGTGGTTTTTCAAGCACAAATCCGAAACCTCTTCCCATCCAGAGGCTTCTTGACAAATCCATTTGTCGTCTATACACTGAGCTGCCAAACCACCACTAACATCGTCAGGTGTGATGCTGTTTTGTGGTATAAAAGCAAGCCATGTTTTTCCAATTGCGCCAACAACCCCTTTAAAGACATATGACCCATTTGCTTAAATATCGTAATATCATTGACTAGCACCCTTGATTCGTCTAGCTGTCACCTAATTTTACATCCTAACATCCTGTTATATCGAAGGCCGTTACACGAATCATCTCCATATTGTGGGTAGATGGCTTCCTTACACCCGTATTGCAATTGTAGATTTATTCTTTGAATTCTATACCAATGGCCTTTATTTTGACAAATAGGGCACTCATAAGGAAGGCAGACATTTCGAAGGTATCAATTTCCAACCCAAGGAAACCAATCTTGAGTCTTGCTATGATAATACTGACTCAATACACCAAGGATAATAGAAGGTTTTTTAGACATATCCCTGTTGCCATTGAAATCTAATCCCTGAAACTTTTCATGTAATTTTTTCAAAGGTCTCATATATTATGTAAGCGTTTTCTTTAATTTAGTGTCCACTTAATGTTCCTATGGGCCCCTTTGGTCTAATAAGATAGAGGACCTCATTGTACCCTGGCTCTTGGTAATCAGCATATGTTTTGAAGATTCCTTTAGAGTACGTTTTCTTCTGCAATTGCAGCTTATTCGTTCCCCTGTGTTGGAAATTGTTTTCCAAATAAAAGTTGGAAGTTGTTACACTTGACCTTTCCGCCCGAGTATGAACCAAGCTCTGGAGAGGAGAATCTGCTCTGCATAATCTCACTAACAGGCGGAGGATTCTTCTTCAGTACTTGCTGGAAATCGAGGACTGCGGATATACAAAGTTTATAGTTAATCTTACGCGAAGTCTATACAAGAGAATAGGGTTTATAAAAAAGTGAGGGCATCCGGACCGCACTGGATAGAAACTGTGTGTCGTAATGTCCCCGAATGTTGCGTGGACTTATTTCTTTTATGAAATCGATATGTGGGATAAGTGACGGCAAATGTTGATAGACCACGGTCCAAAGATATAGAAACAGGGAAGTGTGTGAGGAATCCTATTGATAATGCACCAGCCTCGTCGTTTGTATTGTCATAACCAAAACGTAGTGAATCAGTTTACCACACATGTCTTTTGCCACGGACAAAACGATCAGAAAGTTCTTGTTATGATATCTTGTCCTTGACACATGACCTCACATCATGGGAGTAGAAGTAAGTGGACCCCTTACTAGCCTCCCCAAGAATCAACATAGTCTTCTTTCTACTTTTGTCAATGATCATATACGCGAACCTCACGCGCCTGAATTCTTCATTTCCTCTTTATTATTTTTGGTTTTGTCATTCCACCCTTGTACTGCCACTAATATATATATGTGTATAAAAGGTCAGCTGCCTCCCACAAATCAACATACGTCTTCTCTACTGCAGAATCTACTGCACTATACATGATCCTAGCACATTGGGGCCATATTACTAAGGGCCCGAATCATCGTTTTTTAACATCTGGTTACTTCCGAATTTTACGGAATAATTACAAAAAACCCTACGTTTTGCGGCCGATTTTTCCCATGAATTGGGTCCCGGGATTTGGCGCGTAAGCGAATCTGGATTTTGTGGCGCATTCGGCGCGCCGGCTGCATCACTACAACGGAAATCGGGGGGGGTGTCGCGGAACCATTGAAAACCCTTCAGATTCGAAGAAACGCCCGTATGTTTAGCTTGTTGAACATTCAGTCAGCATGCACGCGGAAATTCATCAGCAAACATGCATCACACCTATGTGGGACATCGGGTGCCCTAATCCATATAGTGAATCGTCTCAGAAGTACCTAAGTCCACACGAGAACGCCCGCTGGATTCGCCGAATGGACCGGGTAAGTAAATCCTGCCCCATAAGTGTTCTATCCTCTTCTTGATTTTGGGTATTGCTTTCCTTGTCCTGACACGAAAATGATACATGAATGATGAGGTCACTGATTTCCACAAGTATTATCATAGTGTTTCTGACTGCTGCAATAAGCATATCATGATTCCCTCCACATAAAGTTTCCTATTCTTTCGTGAGTTGTCGCATTGCAACAAATTTTCGCACACCCTTGCACTGTCAAAATATAATTATATGAGTATGAAGGTCACTGTTCTCCCAACCAAAAGATCACAATGGGCTCACTTTACTACAGGGTCCGCGGTCCCGCACTATCTCGGAAATCCACGAGGATTTCCAATTTGCACTGCGCTTTAGAAAGGGCTTTTTGTTCCCCACGAGTCGCACACGTCCCACGCTTTGGCCCTGCGTCGCTCCAGTTCTTTCAGCGATCCGACGACCCAAGATCGGGGATGGGGGTGGGGGGGGCCGTGTTGACGATTCCGACGATTTGGACAACGGCCGGATTTAACTTCTCAATTGTGTCGCAAACGATAGCACGCAGCTTGACTTACGTGCAATGTTGAGAGAAGTGAAACTCGGCGAACGCTACGGGAAGCGACAAATAGGCATGATAATTGGCGCACAATCTTGGTGAAAAAAATCGCACCGTACTTCATCTTCGTCGGACTGCCGGACAGGGAGCGCGGCAGGACAGGGTAAGTAAATGTGCCCATAGTCTTCTTCTACTGCAATGATCATATCATGATCCCACCCCTAATGGTGCTTATTTACTAGGTCCCGCGACTGCACTTTGGTTGGATCGCCGATGTTTTTGATTGCGCTGCTGGGCCAGTCATTTAGAAGGGGGGTTGTTTTTTTTCTTCTTTTGGATTTTTGTGCATGCAATCGGTTTTGGCACAATTTTGTTGCGCTTCCTCCTTCTCCACAAACACGGGGCGGTCTTCTTAGGCTCCTACTGATTTCGGACCACCGCGGGATTTCAACTTGTAATGTGGTTTGCAAGAAACGCACTTAAACCAGCACCTGAAGACAGATAGGTGAACTCCGGCGGACCTGAGCGGGGAGCGACACTTCAGGATATCCGGGCGCAAGCGATCTTAGTGATCTCACCCGAAGTGCATTAATCATCGACAATGTCATCGGACAATGAACTTTCAGGAACTCCTTGGGCCGGGTAAGTGAATGTGCCCCGCAAGTTCTTGAGCTTTGGGTCATGGCTTCCTTGTCCTGTCACATTGGCTGGTGAGAATTCCTATATTTTTGTGAGGCTACAGAATGGTTTACTCTACTCTGCAGTCTGGGTGTACTATGGTAATAATAAGATAAATAGATTGTCACTACCTCCTGCTAATCTGGACAGTCCTCTCCTGCTGCTATACCATCCCCACAATCTGTAGGCTACACCATCTCTGATGCTCTTGATTATACTAATTACGTTTGAACTGTCCTTGTAGCGGACTAGTGGATTAGCTTTGGGCCATTATCCAAGTGTCCCCATCGGTTTACACTCGTGACCCCAAGACATTGATCGACTCACATTGCTTCTTATAGGTTTCTACCTCTTGGTTTGACGATCATTCAGGCAGAAAATTGGTTAGAACCAGCCGAAAATCAGACAGAAAGGGAACTTGAGCACCTAAAAAAGACAGACACAATGTAACCTAAAGTGCACCCGCGAGCCGTCCGCCTACGCGGAGCGCCTGTTCAACGGGTTTCCCGACATTTCTGTTTCTGCGCAAAATTGCCCAGGATTTTTGGCGCATCGCGATCGGATTTTTGGGCGCATCGGCCAGTTTGCACGCGATAGAACTTGAGGTTGTGCGGTGGACAACCCGACGATTCAGACACCGCACGGATTAATCAATTTAAATGTACAATTCATTACAAGTCACCGAAGGAGAAGAAGGTGAACTCCCTGCTGACCTCAGCGCAGAAGCGCACATGCCGATATCCGGGCTGCATGATCTTATGAATTGAAGAAGACCCCGAATCCTTGTCGTACAACGCCCACGGGATCACACAGGACCGGGTAGTAAATCTGCCCCATTGATTATGCAAGCATGCATGTCCTATCATTAAAATAATGACGGGTGGACACGGCCCTCCCACCAGATTAGCACAAGCCTCTTCGCTGCTGGGACCATCCTGTAATCTGCCTTGGCTTCAACAAATCCTCATCTAATCTATAATAGAACTATTTATGAGGACACCTTTTTACTGTATCCAATTTCCAATCCCCTCTGTATAGTAATGGTCTTTTGACTGAGCTCACCGTCCTGTAATCCAATAATTGTAGACATCTTGGCAGGGCTCATGATTGTATCCAATAATACTTTGTTCTGAATTTTCGTTGAAATTCTTTCAATGGTCTACTTTGATTTCACTCCCGAATTTGGTTGTCCATAGTCATCTGATCTACTCTTATGATTCCCATGAAAGTCGATTCGATAGACCTCCTCTCGTAGGCTCCACTGAGTTTCCTATTAAAAGTTGGCTACTTTCAGGGTCCCTTTTCCTCAATGATATTTCTGACCTTGTATTTCTTTGGTTTGTGGCACACATTGACAAGAGACGCTGGAAATAACTTGTGTCTAAAAATAAACAGTTCCTGAAGACCTGATTCCCTTATACATGGATACCTGATAAATCTTGTATACCGTTTTCCTTGGAGCTATCCTTTAAATATAGATGACTATCTCCAGGTCGACCCGAGTGAGCTGACAATGGATTTCCTGGATAATGATTCAGAGGTTTGAAATTTTGGCTACGATCAGCCCCTTATCAAGAATCTACATTGCTGATTGTGTTCAGCTAGACGAAACGGGAGCCTTCATTAATAGTCATTACTTCTGCATAGAGAAGAAGCTGGGTCACTGGTCAATGTTCCTTTGGAGCGTGGCAATAAAGATGTAATATATCTTCTGGCTGTAATTGTAACGACGAAATCCTTCTTCCCATCCAGTCCTTGTTGTTATTTCCTGGCAAGATGGAGGTTTGTTCTACCCACAGTTTCTGTCGTAAGATTTACAATCTCTAATTTGTCCGGGAAGTGATGACATGTTTCTTTTAAATGCTGATGGAATTCTGATTACCTAGACTGCTCCATACGGGTAGTAATCGGCTTCCGTGATCATGATTGTTTAAGATGAAGCTTCCCATCGTCCTTCAGATTCAGACTCATCAATCCCCTGCAAAATGAGGACGGAGAAAATCAGCTTTTAAATTTGTACATTCAAAAAGTTTCTACGGGAAAAAAATCAGTTTGAAAATGATCTTCTTTAATTATAGAACTTTAAAAATATTTTCAGACATCTACTTTTTGGCTATGAGAACTTTGCTTTCTGTTACTGTCTACGTGAAGAACATTCACATCTGTTCAGGTCATGTGAAGACTGGAAGGTTGATTGTTTGCTCAGTGGCGTTTTTTTGGGGTCCTGTTAAAAAACTTTACAGCAATCAATAATACTGGAAAGACAGAAAGTTTTAAATGTAGTTGGAGAAATTCCCCGCTACTTCTTTTAGCTCTTTTACGCGTCTAACTACCACCCATAAACTTTACTCTGATCTTGATCTTCCAAGATAGACTCTTCCTTGGTTGAGCTTGAGGACATATGTCCTAGGATACTATGATACGATGACTGCAAGCTCGTTGAACCATCAGTTCAGCTCACCATAAAAGGCTTGGGAAGGGCACAGGCTGTAAAGAAAGATTGGTTAAGCAGAAAGAGGCAAACTAGCTGCTGACCCACTTTTGGACTGGATTTCCTTCCGCCCACCAGAGAAAATATCTGGGGGCCCACTCTTCATTATCCCCCAGGAAATATACTCTAGCAGCCTCCAATTGTATTGTGTCTGATGACCTCTTGGGTTCATTATGGGTTGCGTCGGGCCCACCGGAGGATCCTCCGGTACTCTGGTGGGCCAGTTCGACGGGGGCCGGATTAATGGTTGTGGGGCCCTGGGCGCAAACTGGTGGGGGCCCTTCCACAATGTTTTGGAGGTATATAGCCTGCCAGCCCTCTGTAGTATGCACCTTCCAGCCCCGTATTGTAGCTTGCCAATCCCCCTGTATTCTTATAGCCTGCATCCCCTGAGTATACAGCCACCACCCTCCTTTAGCATACTACCACCAGCCCCCCTGTAATATACACCACCAGCCCTCTGTTAGTAATAAAACCACCATCCCCTTTAGAATGGCGATCTTGGCGATCTCCCCAGCGAAGGCCTCTGTGTCCACTGAGACAGCTGGACATCCTAGACCTCTATGTGTGTTGCGGTGTGTTGCCGGTTGCGGGTGGCCACAGAGACTCCAGCGACTCAGCTGTAGCCCAGTCGCTGAACTGTCAGAAACGGTGAGGCCCCTTAAGATTGGTGGGGCCCCGGGGCTCGAGCCCCAGTAGCCCCTCCTTTAACCGGCCTGCTCTTATCTGAACCTCAAGCTGTGTATAGGAGACATCATAGCAGCTATCTCCATCCACCAATTCTAAACAACTGAGACTAGAGATAAAGTCTATAAAAAACTGCAGAAATACAAAGTCAATATAGAGTTGTCTTTTGAGTCTCCATTAAAAATTTCCACAATCCAGGGATTTAGATTTTGGATCAGAAATACTTTTGGTTTAATTTTATGGCATTCTCTAGCCATTGGTTTACGTGACTCACGCGCGCTAATTTCCGCTTTACAGCATTAATTAATAAACATAAAGTGAATGTTATCTTTTGGCGATGGCTGGGAAATATTACGGCTCCGATGTGATTAATGCTGCATCATTTATTTTTACATGGGTACGAACCGATTGTAAACTTACTTTCAGAAATGCGATTACATTTAGTATCTCGACAACCGGCGCACCAATATTGACGAGATTTACGGCTGAGTAAAACAGTCGTACTGAGATTATCCTGGCCTTCAACACCTGCCTTCATATGAATGTATACAAATGGGCGTATACACGGGTAGCATATGGCACATTCATTTCAATGGGGCAGTATGGCCATCCAATTTATATCGCGTTTTCCCCCACCCTAACGTAGCTAGCCGTTATAAAATTATAGAGCATTTCCTATGTTCCTCCGTCGCCCCATAGAAGTCTAAGGGAAGTATAAATGTGGTTTGCATACGTTTTTACGCCGTATGGCTGCACTATATATCGTTCCGTATCCAGTACCATGGGAGAGGGCATTCTCTAAGCAGCCAATATCAGCCATCATTTGCCGACCACTGTATTTTATATGGATACGGTACGCTCGGTGACATCGTGATCATCATCATGTATTACGGATCCATACAGCACGGAAATCCGGACTGAGAAATCACATTTCATGTGAAAGCATGCAGAGATAACCATCCCATTCAATGAATATCTGCACTACGGAACACAGCCTGAGCACAAGAGGGGCCTGTTTTTGGATCGGGGCCACATTGCTCATCATTTTTATTCATTTTTTGTATAAGGTACTCACAGATGGTGGCGCTGCTATTGCCTGGGTCCTGTTTCCGTATTCTTACCTTTAGATTTTTGCCTCATTATGAACACCTCCAAATTCCTTGTCGTTGGGAGCTCTCCCCCAGTCTGGTGGCCTGGTTTCCACAACATAGCAGATAACATGGCTTTTATTATGAATTAGTTACATTGTAATACTGCAGACATTCTATGCAGATGTGTGGAAAAATCTCTTCTACAAGATAAGTAATACTCACTATAAAAAGGCACTTACTAATATAGTTTTCTTTTGGCACTCATAGGTTTCTCTATGGGTATGTGCCAGAAGAAGCATCACAGGATATTATCTCTTCACTCCCCCCGTGTGAATATCACAGTGACAGGGGGTTGGAACATTGTAATCGCCATCCCCCTTGTAGTTATCTGACCACGACGGCAGCTTTGCGAGCTTTCAGTCCATCCCACTCCCATATTTTTGTCGCTGTGATACCACAGGACCGGGATCCCAATTTTGAGAAGACATGGCTCAAAAAATCAGGACCCCTCTGTTAGTCCTTTCTAAATGCAAGGAGAGTCTTATTTAACCCACTCCTATAAAACCACTTCTTACAGAACTTAACTACAGCCATCACAGTCATAGCTGCTGCTAGGGGCCCGACATTGTCAGGGGGCCCGTCATCTGACCTTATGCACTAAGAAGGAAGGATGTGCTCATCATATACATATTCCGCTGCATTTGTACATCATTATATATATACCCTCACCGCCACTTTTTAGTTACACCTTTCCAACGCTCGTTAACACTTAATTTCTACTCAGCCAATCAATGGCAGCACTCGTGCATTTATGCATGTAGACATGGTGAAGCCAATTTCCTGCAGTTCAAACCGCGCATCAGTATGTGGAGAGGTGATTTGAGGTCTTTGAACGTGCATTGTTGTTGGGTGGCACCGGGCTGTCTGAGTATTGCAGAACTCAGCTGATCTACTGGGATTTTCACGCACAACCATCCTAGGGTTACAGAGAATGGTCCGAAAAAGAAAAACATCCAGTGAGCGGGCAGTTCTGTGGGCGGAAATGCCTGTTGATGCCAGAGGTCAGAGGGAAATGGGCAACTGTTCGACTGATCGAAGGCAAAGTGACTCAAATCGCCACCCGTTACACCAGGTAGGCAGAAAGCATCTCTGAACGCACCGTACGTCCAACTTTGAGGCAGATGGCTCACAGCAGCAGAAGACCACACCGGTTTCCCTCCTTTCACGCTAAGAACAGCCGAGGCTACAATTTGCACAAGCTTCATCGAAATTGGAACAGTAGAAGATTGGAAAAAACGTTGCTGTTCTGATGAGTCTCGATTTCTGCTGCGACCATTCGGATGGTATGGTCAGAATTTGGTACCACAACAGAAAGCATGGATCCATCCTGCCTTGTATCAGCGGTCAGGCTGTGTGTGGTGTCAGGATCCATCCTGACTTGTATCATCCGGGTCCGGCTGGTGTGGTGGTGTCAGGATCCCGCCTGCCCTTTGTATCACGGTCAGGCGGTGGTGCTGGTGTCATGGAGCCATCCAGCCTTGTAATCAGCGGCTCAGGCTGGTGGTGCTGGTGTCATGGTGTCTGTGGGCCTCTGTACAACGCCACAGCCTACCTGGTATTGTTGCTGACCATGTCATCCCTTTAAGCCACATGTTTTTTAAAAACCTGTACATCTGATGGCTTACTTTCAAGCATGGGGAGGATAATGCGCCATGTCATAACTTGAATCATCTCAGACTGGTTTCTTAACATGACAATGAAGGTCACTGGACACAATGGCCATCCACATTCACCAGATTCTCATCCAATAGAGCATCTTTGGGATGTCTGAACGGAGATGCGCATCATGGATGGTGCAGCCGACAATCTGCGGCAACTGTTGTGATGCCATCATTCCCATCTTAGCACAATCTCTAGGGCTTCCAGCACCTTGTGTATCTATTCCCGAGAAGTGAGGCTTCTGAAGGCACAAGGGGGTCCAACCCTTACTAGCATTGGTGTACCTATAAAGTGGCGGTGAGTGTAGCATTGCACATCCTTCACATATACGAAAAATCGGGAGCTCAGATAAGAAATGCAGGGGGAGAGAGAGCACAAGACAGACCAGGGATCTCTCATATTAATTTCGCCATCTCTTCCCTCCATCTGGTCAGCAGCTACTGGGACAGATCTTTGTAAGTTTAAATGTAGATAGTTATGTGCATATGTTATAATTGTGTGTGTAAGAGGGTAATAATGTGTGAGTATACAAATATGTATATTTTCTAGGGGGGCCCCATTCAGAAGTCTGCTAGGCCCTGCCCCCCATATGTTCCTAAGAACGTTCTCTTGTTTTATAAAACAACAACCGGCTGCCCCCAATTTGTTCCGCGGGAAGCCGGTGCGATTGCGGCACAATCCGATCGCATGTGACACAATTGTCTACTAAATACTGGCCTGGTGGCACAATCCCCGAAACGTCAGAAAACCTACAGAATGCGGCCGCGGGACCCTTAGTATTAAGCCCCAGTAAGTTTACTGTAGGTGGGAGTGGGGTCATTTCAGACATTCCTATTTTCTAAGTTTTAGTTCATAGTACAGAAAAGGAGATACAGTTAAATAAAAAGCAACATTGGATTTTTTGTCTACATTTTTGTTTACATTTCCAACTATGGGGCAGATTTACTTTCCCGTCCTTCGCGATCCGCGGCGCGTTCTCTGTGCTGGATTCAGTCCCCGGGAATTTATTAAGGCGTTGGTCCTCTGCTGACCACCAGTGGCGCTGCTGCACGAAAGCATTGGAACTCGCTGAGTTCACCGAGCCGGCTGAGGGAAGGTATGACGCTCCTCGACAGATTTTTTGTTTTAATTCGGCGGTTTTTCCGAATCCGTCGGTTTTCGTTCGGCCACGCCCCCCGATTTTCCGTCGCGTTCATGCCACGCCAGAACAGGAAAAAAAAAAAAAAAAAAACAAAAAAAAAAAGGCGCCACATCCGATCCCGCGCCACAATCCCGGGCAATTCAAGGGAAATCGTCGTGCAAATCGAATATTCGGGTAGCACGTCGGGAAAACGCAATCGGGCCCCTTTTAATGACCCCCTATGTCCTTTGACACAACCTGGGTATGATCTGAAAAATTAGAATCCTATCTCCAATGTGAAACATATCGAATATGAATATGAAAGACATGGTTCTAGGCTGTCTGGGACTGCAGGAATATACCTGGAGTCCTCTCTGGTGATGGCCTGAGTGCCCACAGGAAGGGCTCTGAGTGCCACCTCTGGCACCAGTGCCATAGGTTAGCCATCACTGACATATAGCATCAAACTATATACAGGCAGTCCCCGGGTTACGTACAAGATCGGTTCTTTAGGTTTGTTCTTAAGTTGAATTTGTATGTAAGTCGGAACTGTATATTTTATAATTGTAGATCCAGACAATTTTTTTTTATCCCAGTGACAATTGGAGTTTCCAAATTTTTTGCTTATCTATTAAACTTCATTCATTGCAACCTGGGACTAAAATAAAGGATCCAGAGACTCCACCAGAGGTAACAGGGGGCAGGGGGGTCCGTCTGTAACTAGGGGTCGTCTGTAAGTCGAGTGTCCTGAAGTAGCGGATCGCCTGTACCTGCGGTCTATAATAAAGAGTTAAAGTTCTAAATTAATAATTTTAAAGTTTACTAAAATTAGAGACAAAATTGTCACAACAATATGTCACTTATTATAATTTTTAGTTTGGTTTGTTTTTTTACATAACTATCTCATATTTCCGTGGTTCCAGAGTCTGCGGCTTTACATTCTCAAGTGCTAAATTAGTCATGATAATTTGTATATTCTTCTTCTTCTTGCACTAATTATGGCCTGAGTGCCCACAGGAAGGGCTCTGAGTGCCACCTCTGGCACCAGTGCCATAGGTTAGCCATCACTGACATATAGCATCAAACTATATACAGGCAGTCCCCGGGTTACGTACAAGATCGGTTCTTTAGGTTTGTTCTTAAGTTGAATTTGTATGTAAGTCGGAACTGTATATTTTATAATTGTCGATCCAGACAATTTTTTTTTATCCCAGTGACAATTGGAGTTTCCAAATTTTTTGCTTATCTATTAAACTTCATTCATTGCAACCTGGGACTAAAATAAAGGATCCAGAGACTCCACCAGAGGTAACAGGGGGCAGGGGGGTCCCGTCTGTAACTAGGGGTCATCTGTAAGTCGAGTGTCCTGAAGTAGGTCTATAATAAAGAGTTCTAAATTAATAATTTTAGAGTTTACTAAAATTAGAGACAAAATTGTCACAACAATATGTCACATATTATAATTTTTTTTAGTTTGGTTTGTTTTTTTACATAACTATCTCATATTTCCGTGGTTCCGGAGTCTGCGGCTTTACATTCTCAAGTGCTGAATTAGTCATGATAATTTGTATATTCTTCTTCTTCTTGCACTAATTACTGTTTTCAGTTCCTTTGGAGTTGTGATCATGTGTATTAACTAAGAACTTTGCATAATAAATCAGACTGCCCTAATGATACCCCCATTATATAGTCATAGCAGCCATGAAGTGTTCTTAAAGGGAATGTCTCGTGGGTATCATTGTAACGACATTAATTAGAGAAATGATATGTTCAATATGTTTTATTTTAAAGTTAAAGCAATTTATTTTATATTTTTATGAATTTCCTTGGGGCGGCCATTTTGAATTCCTACAATCATACTGGCTCCGCCGGTGGAAAAATTAAAAAGTTACTACTTTAGGAAAACTAATAATTTTTTTATATAACACAAGCAAAACATAACACATACATATAAATGAGGCATCTTCCGATTCATACGGGCTGGCAGAATCAGGATAACATGTTACTTTTGCCGCATGGTAAATGGCACAACATTTTTAATGACATAATATACGCCAAAATGATTGTTTTTTTTTCTCATCCTCTGCCTTAAAAGTTTTTCAAATTCAATCCATAAATTATAGACACAGCAAATGAAAACCATTACATTTATCAAAAGCAGTGCAAACTACACTATGTGCAGTGACCTGTGTAGTGTGCAGGGGGCGCCAGATTCAGGATTTATGGCGCATGTTTTTCATGAATCTGGCACCCCCTGCAGAGTGCACCAACTTATTTTTGGTGCACCTTTAACATGAGGCGTGCGACACACTTCTGTAGGACTCTGCATTAAAAATGTGGGACACGGTCCGACTGTGCATTGTAACGCCCCGTTCAGTGCAGAATTTTGTGTTGCGTTGGGCATAGTGCAGCTGCGCCACAAATGTGTCACGGACACTTTGTAAATACATGTGCAAGCAGCGCGCACTGAAAATAATGTGCAAAGTCTGACAAAAAACTGGCGCAGGGACTGTAATAACTGTGGGCCAATGTGATAAAAAAAGAAAATTGTGGACAAACCCTGAAGGCCAAAAGTCCTGAAAGAGTTAAAGGGATTCTGTCATTGGTCATAGGTATAGGCCTATGAGAGTAGTGATACCATATCTCTGTGTATGGAGGAAGTAGCAGCAGAACTGTGAAAAGTGAACTTTTAATCTAGGTTTTGTTGCTTCTAAAAAAATTGTTTTGGTTGGGTCTTTCAGCCTGAAGAGCTTTCTGCTCTAATAATAATAATTCTTTATTTATATAGCGCCTACAGATTATGCAGCACAGAGCTGCCAAATCAGTCCTTATCCTCACGGGGCTCACAATCTAATCAACCTACCAGTATGTTTTGGAGTAAGGGAGGAAACGCATGCAAAACACAGAGAGAACAAACAAACTCTTTGCAGATGTTGACCTAGATGGGACTTGAACCAAGCTGCAAGGATGTAGTGCTATATCACACTGCAGTGGCTCTCTTTGCAGTGAACTGTTCTATAACCCCTCCTCTGTGCTCTGAGTGACTGCTGTAAGTATGCAAACAAATTCCTGATACAGCTCCGCCTCCTAGCAGAGGGGAGGAACAGCAGAGTAGAAAGCTCTTCAGGCTGAAAGTCCCGCCCACAGCTACCGTAAAACTGGATTATACCTTCACTTTCCACAATCCTAACAACATAGCCACAGTTATGATTACACATATCTTCAGGGGCAGACAACACTGCCTGCAGCTCTGTATGGTCAAAACTGCTGACAGGTTTCCTTTTAATAAGAGAACACATTTTCAGCTTCAGACTAGAAATTTTCAAAATAAGGGGGAAAAACGGGAAGGACAAAATAAGTTGGTAAAATGTTTAGAGTGGATTAGGTAATCTGCTGTGTTATAGCCGGCGGCCCTTCCCCCGCCGTGTGTATATGAGCCGGAGGCGCGGTGCATCATTTGTACAATTAGCGCGTCCGGAGATGTAAATGCTGTCACTGATCTATCGCGTGTCCACCGGGCGATCAATAAACAAATTGCAAAGTGATGTCCTTTTAAAAGACTATTTATTCCTCCGACACGAATGTCCGGCAGGACAATGATTTATACGCGAGGATTTCTCAGTCTGAACAGGTTGTAAACGCTCGGAACACCAGAAGCTTTAAACAAAAAAGTTGTCGATATTCTACTAGATTGTGTGATGCATAAACACGAGCGTCCGGCTGGGCCTATAGGTGGTCCTTCCTCTGAGTTGTGCACAGGGGATGTTGGTCCTGATTTATTTAAAGGGGTTTCACCATGAAAGAAAGTTCTCAAATTTAAAACCCCCAGTGATGTTTACACAAGATGATTTTATCCCCTTTCTTTACAATGTTACTCAGTCTTATTGCTGTTTTAGCTCCTATCACTCAGTGATGAAGGGGCCACAGTATGAGGGAGAGATGAGGGGCCGCAGTATGAGGAGGAGATGAGGGGGCCACAGTATGAGGGAGAGATGATGGAGCCACAGTATAAGGAAGAGATGAGGGGGCCACAGTGTGAGGGAGAGATGAGGGGGCCACAGTATGAGGGAGAGATGAGGGGGGCACAGTATGAGGAAGAGATGAGGGGACCACAGTATGAGGGAGAGATGAGGGGGCCACAGTATGAGGTGGGAGATGAGGGGGGCACAGTATGAGGAAGAGATGAGTGGACCACAGTATGAGGGGGAGATGAGGGGGCCACAGTATGAGGAAGAGATGAGGGGACCACAGTATGAGGGAGAGATGAGGGGGCCACAGTGTGAGGGAGAGATGAGGGGGCCACAGTGGGGCCACAGTATGACGGGGAGATGAGGGGGCAACAGTATGAGGGAGAGATGAGGGGGCCACAATATGAGGGAGAGATGAGGGGGCCACAGTATGAGGGAGAGATGAGGGGGCCAGAGTAAAATTGCAATATGTCTTACACCACTGTGGCTGAAAGGACTTGTTGTCTCCTATACAGAAGGATGAATCCAGCAGCTGGTCATATAATACAATCACACCCCAAATCTAATGGTTTTGTTGTAATGCTCAGAATATCACATGATTACAATACATAATAATAAGTAAAAAGCTAAATAACCATTAAAGCCTTAAACTGAGGAGAATGGAAGATATCATCACATTTACAACTATTATTCAGGTAACTCGGGAATAACTTAAAAAATTACACAAATTACAAAATTACACAAAATGATACATTTTATATCTCCATGTACATGTTTAATAATCTGGAAAGCAGATGATTTGTCTTATTTTATAAGCGAGGGATTAGCTTATATGAAGAATATTCCTACAATTAGACATAGACCTAAGCAGCCTCAGCTTCCCAGACCTTGAAAAAGCTCGGCGTCACTTGAAATTTGCTGAGCCCCAAAAATCTGTAGCAGGCCCTTATAATGTCTTATTTACAAGACTGGTCGATCGGCAGGGCCCCACTGTGAGCGAACCATTCAGACCCCAACAAGTAATAATCACTTCCCAAACTCATTTTTGAACATTTACCATTCAGTGTCCTGTCACGATAGTAGGAGAAGTGCATGTCCAAAACTCACTCACAACCCATGTGACATTCCTAACAAGCCTCAACACCGAGTGGTCAGAAACTTCTGGCCCTACACTGAATGAGTGCTCAGGAAAGATGACAAAACACATTGGGGCAAATTTACTTACCCAGTCCATTCAAGATCCAGCAGCGCGTTCTCTGCGGACGATTCGGGTCCGTCCGGCATTCACTAAGGCAGTTCCTCCGACGTCCACCAGGTGTCGTTGCTGCACTGAAGAGCATCGGAACGCACTGGAGTTCATCGAGCCATCCTGGATGAAGGTAAGTGCGTGTCGAGCGACACTTTTTTAAAAAAAATGCGGCGGTTTTTACAGAGAAAATACAGAGAAATACAGGCAAATACAGGCAATACAGGGAAAATCGGCGCAAAATGGAAACATTTGGTTAACCCGTCGCAAAAACGCGAATCGGGTCCTTAGTAAATGACCCCCATAGGGACAAACAACATAGAACAACAGACAAGTAAAGTCAAGCAGAACCAAGTCAAATCCAAGACGGTGGCAGACACAAAATCTAAATCAAGAGAATAGTCAAATAACGTGGCAAAGGTCAGATACACAGTAGCAAAAGGCAAGAGAAGCAGACAAGTAATATCAGAACTGGGCATATAAATAAGAGAGTTCCTGGATGTTGCCCCCAGCAGCCAACTGGATCACTATCCATCACTGTTGCACAGCAGAACACATATTAAACTCAAAATGACACACCCAGCTTTCCCCAAGGAACTGATTTCAATCAAAGCAGCACTGGGAGTGGTTTTCAAGCACAAAATCCTGAAACCTCTTCCCATCCAGAGGGTTCTGACAGATCCATTTGTCTCTATACAGCTGAGCGCCAATACCACCACTAACCATGGTCAGGTGTGATGCTGTTTTTGGATAAAAGCAGCCATGTTTTTCAATTGCCAGACAACCCCTTTAAAGACATATGACCAATTTCTTAAATATCTGAATATGTCATTGATAGACAACCCCTTTAATGGTCCCGGTACCTACATTTTTACATCCTAAATCTGTTATACAAACCAATCGAAGGCCGTTACACAGAATAATCTCCATTATTGGGTAGGGCTTCCTTAGCAACAGTGTTGCAATTGTATTTATTTTTGAATTCTATACAATTGCCTTATTTTGACACCATAGGGAGCACCAGAAGAGAAGGCAGACATTTCAGAAAGGTATCAATTATCCAACCCAGAGCCAATCTTGAGTCTTGCTATGAAAAATACTGGACTCATAACACCAAGGATGAATAGAGTTTTAGACATATCACTGTTGCCTTGAAATCTAATCCCATGAAACTTTTCATGTAATTTTTTCAAAGGTATCATATATTATGTAAGCGTTTTCTTTAATTTAGTGTCCACTTTAATGTTCCCTATGGCCCCTTTGGTCATAAGATAAGATACAGAGGAACTCATTGTACCCTGGCTCTATGGTAATACCAGCATAAGGTTTTGAAGATTACCTTTAAGAGGGACGTTTTCCTTCTGCAATTTCAGCTTATTCTTTCCCCGGTTGGAAATTTGTTTTCCAAATATAAAGTTGAAGGTTGTTACACTTGACCTTTCTGCTCCGAGATGACCGAAGCTCTGGAGAGGAGAATCTGTCTCTGCATAAATCTCACTAACAGGCGGAGGATTCTTCTTCAGTATTTGCTGGAAATCGAAGGCTGCGGATATAAAAGTTTATAGTTAATCTTAGCGAAGCTATAAAAGAGAATAGTGTTTAAAAAAAGTGAGGCATCCGAGACCGTACACGGGAGAGAAACTGTGTTTCGTAATTTCCCCTGATATGTTGCTGGACTTATTTCTCTTTTATGAAATCAGATGATGTGGATAAATGCGGCAAATGTTTGAGCCACGGGCAAAGAATATAAACAGGGAATTGTTAGGAATCGCTATTTATAATTCAGCCTCGTCTTATGTAATTGCTACAAAAACTGTAGGAATCAGTTTACATATATTTGCACGGACTAAAAGATCAGAAGTATCTGTTATGATATCTTGTCCTTGACACATGACCTCACCATCATGAGGATGTAGAGTAAGTGGACACCTTACTGCCTCCCGCAAGATCAACATAGTCTTCTTCTACTGCAATGATCATATCGCGACCCCACCGCATAATGTTCTATTCTCTTTATTATTTTGGTTTGGTCATTCCACCCTTGTACTGCCACTAATATAATTATATGTGTATAAAGGTCACTGCCTCCCACAAGATCAACATAGTCTTCTTCTACTGCAATGATCTACTGCATATCATGATCCCGACACTTAGGGGGTCATTTACTAAGGGCCCGAATCGCGTTTTTACATCTGGTTACCCGAATTTTACAGTTTTGCGCCGATTTTCCCTGAATTGTCCCGGGATTTTGGCGCTAGCGATCGGATTGTGGCGCATCGGCGCCGGCATGCACACAACGGAAATCGGGGGGGCGCGGCCATTGGAAAACCCGTCAGATTCGGAGAAACCGCCGTATTGTTTAGCTTGGTGAACTTCAGTGCACTCCGACGGAATTCAGCGCAGCAGCGACACCTGGTGGACATCGGGTGCACTACCTTAGTGAATCGCCAGAAGACCTGAATCCACCACAGAGAACGCGCCGCTGGATCGCGAATGGACCGGGTAAGTAAATCTGCCCCATAATGTTCTATCCTCTTCTTGAGTTTTGGTTATTGCTTCCTTGTCCTGACACTAAAATGAGTACATGAATATGAAGGTCACTGCTTTCCACAAGATTATCATAGTTTTCTACTGCTGCAATAAGCATATCATGATCCCTCCACATAAAGTTCTATTCTTTTCGTGAGTTTTCGGTCATTGCACCCTTGCACTGTCACAAATATAATTATATGAGTATGAAGGTCACTGTCTCCCACAAGATCAACAATGGGGCTCATTTACTAAGGGTCCGCGGTCCGCACTATCGTCGGAATATCCGAGGATTTCCAATTTGCACTGCATTTAGAAGGGCTTTTTGTCCCACGCGATCGGATTTTGGCGCGTCGGCTTTCACGCGACACAAATCGGGGGGTGGGCCGTTGGACGATCCGACGGATTTGGACAACGCGCGGGATTTAACATCTCAAATTGTGTCGCAAGACAATGCACTTGCATGCATTGGGAAGAAGGTGAACTCTGGCGGACCTAAGCGGGGAAGCGACAAATGCAGGATATTGGGCGCACAATCTTGGTGAATCGCACCGGACTTCATCTTCGTCGGACTGTCCGGATCAGGGATCGCGGCAGGACCGGGTAAGTAAATGTGCCCATAGTCTTCTTCTACTGCAATGATCATATCATGATCCCACCACATAATGGGGCTTATTTACTAAGGGTCCCGCGGACTGCACTTTGGTTGGATATTCCGATGTTTTTGGATTTGCGCTGCTGGGACAGGCATTTAGAAGGGGATTTTTGCGCATGCAATCGGATTTTGGCACAATTTTGGTGCCGGCTCTCATTCGACACAAAACGGGGGCGGGTCGTCGGAGGATCCGACTGATTCGGACAAACCGCGGGATTTAACTTTAACGTTGTGTTGCAAGAAACGCACTTACATGCACCGGGAGGAAGATGGTGAACTCCGGCGGACCTGAGCGGGGAAGCGACACATTCAGGAAATCGGGCGCACGATCTTAGTGAATCGCAGCACAGTGCATTATCATCGGACAATGTCATCGGACAATGAACTTTCAGGAACTCCTCTGGGCCGGGTAAGTGAATGTGCCCCAATGTTCTTGAGCTTTGGTCATGGCTTCCTTGTCCTGTCACATTGTCTGGTGAGAATTCCTATATTTTTGGGAGCTACAGAATGGTTTACTCTACTCTGCAGTCTGGTGTACTATGGTGACATAATAAGATAAATAGATTGGTCACTACCTCCTGCTAAATCTGCACAGTCCTCTCCTGCTGCTATAACCACCCCCACAATCTGTAGGGCTACAACATCTTCTGATGCTCTTGATTATACTATTAACATTACTGAACATGTCCTTGTAGCGGATAGTGGATTAGCTTTGGCCGTTATCCAAGTGTCCCCATCGGTTTTCACTCTTTGACCCCAAGACATTGAGCTGGACTTCACATGGCTTCTTATAGGTTTCTACCTCTTGGTTTGACTATTTTCAGGCAGAAAATTGGTCAAACCAGACGAAAATCAGGACAGAAAGGGAACTTGAGTAACCTAAAAAACACAAGACACAATGAGAACCTTAATGCGCAGCCACGGAGCTGCTGCGGAGCGCATTTTCAACGTGTTTCCCGATGATTTCTGTTTTGCGCCAAATTGCCCGGGATTTTGGCGCACGCGCCCGGATTTTGGCGCATCGTGCCAGTTTGCACGCGATAGAAATTGAGGTTGTGCCGTTGGACAACCCGACGGATTCAGACAACGCACGGGATTTAACAATTAGAAATGTACAATTTCAATTACAAGCACCGGGGAGAAGAAGAAGGTGAACTCCGGCGGACCTCGGTGCAGAAGCGACACATGCAGGATATCGGGCGCATGATCTTAGTGAATTGAAGAAGACCCGAATCCTTGTCGTACAACGCACCACGGGATCACAACAGGACCGGGTAAGTAAATCTGCCCCATTGTTTATAGCATATGCATTCATGTCCTATCATTAACGTAATGACAAGGGTGGATACTGCCCACCCACCAGATTAGCAGAAGCCTCTTCTGCTGCTGGGACCATACCTGTAATCTGCTTGGCTTCACAAATCTCTCATCTAATCTATAAATAGGAACTATTTATTGGATGACCCCTTTATTACTGTATCCCAAATTTCCAATCCCCTCTTTATAAGTAATGGTTTCTTGTGACTGAGGCTCACCGTCTGTATTCAGATAATTGGAGACATCTTGGCAGGGCTCATGATTGTATCCAATAATACTTTGTTCTGAATTTCGTTGAAGGTCTTTCAATGGTCTACTTTGATTTTCACTCCATGAATTTGGTTGTCCATAGTCATCTGATCTACTCTTATGTTCCCCTGAAAGTCTATTTCGATAGACATCTCTCGGAGGCTCCACTGAGTTCCTATTAAAAGTTTGGCTACTTTTCAGGGGTCCCTTTATCCTCAATGATATTTCTGACTTGTAAGTTCTTTGGTTGGTGGCACAACATTGACCAAGAGACCTGGAAAATAACTTGTGTCTATAATAAACAGTTCCTGGGAAGACCTGATCCCTTATAACATGGATACCTGAAATAAATCTTGTATGACCGGTTTCCTTGGAGCTATCCTTTAAATATAGATGACTAGCTTCCATGTTCGAAACCCGAGTGAGCTGACAAGGGAATTCCTGAGAATAAATGATTCCGGAGGGTTTGAAATTTTGGCTACGATCAGCCCCATTATCTAAGAATCTACATTGCTGATTGTGTTCAGCTGACGAAACTGGAGCCTTCATTAATAAGTCATTACTTCTGCATAGAGAAGAAGCTGGGTCACTGGTAATTTCCTTTGGAGCGTGGCATAAAGATGTAATATATCTTCTGGCTGTAATTGTAATAGACGAAAATCCTTTCTTCCCATCCAGGCTGTGTTTTTCCCTGGCAGGATGGAGGTTTGTTCTACACACAGTTCTGTCGGAAGATGTTACAATCTCTAATTTGCCGGGAAGTGATGACAATGTTCTTTTAATGCTGATGGAATTCTGATTAACCATAGACGGCTCCATACGGGTAGTAATCGGCTCCGTGATCAGGGATTGTGAAGGATGAAGCTTCCCATCGTCTTCAGATTCAGACTCATCAATCACCTGCAAAATGAGGACGGAGAAAATCAGATTTAAATTTGTACAATTCAAAAACTTTCTAAAGGAAAAAAATCAAGTTTGAAAATGATCTTCTTTATTATAGAAGATTTTCAGAACATCTACTTTTGGTCTATGAGAACTTTGCTTTCTGTTACTGTCTACTTGAAGGACATGCACATCTGTTCAGGTCATGTGATGGACTAGAAGGTTTATTGTTTGCTCATTGGCGGTGGGTCCTGTTTAAGGTCAAAAAACTTTACAGCAATCAATAATACTGGTAAAGACAAGAAAGTTTTAAATGTATTTTGGAGAAATTCCTCCGATACTTTCTTTTAGCTCTTTCACTCGTTCTAACTACCGCTCCTAAACTTTACTCTGAAATTTCTAGAAAATACGGCTTGATCTTCCAAGATGGACTCTTCCTTGGTTGAGCTTGATGGACATGTGTCTTTTTTTAACCGTAAAAAAAAAACTATGATACTAAGGGGCTCATTTACTAAGGGTCCGAACGCTGCACTTTCGTCGGGTTTCCCGAATATTTCCGATTTGTGCCGAATTGCCCCGGGATTTTTGCACATGCGATCTGATTGTGTCGCATTGGCGCCAGCTTCCACGCAACCGAAATTAGGGAACGTGGCCATCAGACAATCCGACAGATTCGGAAAAAACGTGGAATTTAAAAAAGAATTTGTGTCCCAAGATCAGCACTCACATGCACCGGGACGAAGAAGGTGTACTCCGGCGGACCTCGGCGCAGCAGCGACACCTGCTGGATATCGGGCGCACAATCTTAGTAGTTCCCGGCAGACCCGAATCAGCACCGGACAACGCGCTGCGGGATCGTGACTGGACCGGGTAAGTAAATGTGCCCCAATGACTGCAGCTCGTTGAACCATCAGGTTACAGCTCACTATAAAAGTCTATGGGAAGGGGCACAGGCTGGAAAGAAAGATTAGTAGAAAGCAGAAAAGAGGCAAACATAGGCTGCTCGACCCACTGTTGGACTGGATTTCCTTACGCCCACCAGAGAAAATCAATCTGGGGGCCCACTCTTCATTATCCCCCAGGAAATATACTCTAGCAGCCTCCAAATTGTATTGTTTTCTGATCGACCTCTGGGGTTCAGTATTGGGTTGCATCAGGGCCCACCGGAGGATCCTCCGGTACTCTGGTGGGCCAGTCCGACAGGGCCGGATTAAGGGTGGTGGGGGCCCTGGGCGCAAACTGGTGGGGGCCCTTCCAACAATGTTTTTGGAGGTATATAGCCTGCCAGCCCTCTGTAGTATGTAGCCTGCCAGCCCCCTGTAGTATGTAGCTTGCCAACCCCCTGTAGTATATAGCCTGCAGCCCCTGTAGTATACAGCCACCAGCCTCCTTTAGTATACTACTACCAGCCCCCTGTAATATACAGCCACCAGCCCTCTGTAGTATAAAGCCACCAGTCCCCTGTAGAAAATGGCGATCTTGGCGATCTCCCCCAGCGAAGGCAGCTGTGTCTCACTGAGACAGCTGACATCCTAGACCTCTATGTGTGTTGCTGGTGTGTTGCGGGTGGCGGGTGGCCACAGAGACAGTCAGCGACTCAGCTGAGCCAAGTCGCTGACTGTCGGAAACGGGTGAGGGCCCCTTAAAGAGTGAAAGTGGTGGGGGCCCCGGGGCTCGAGCCCCAGTAGCCCCTCCTTTAATCCGGCCCTGCTCTGATCTAACCTCTTAGCTGTGTATAGGAGACATCATAGCAGCTAGTCTCCATCCACCAATTCTAAAACAACTGAGAACTAGAGATAAAGTCTATAAAAAAAATGCAGAATACAAATCATATAATAGCCAGAAATTGTGTTACCTCTCCCACGTGGAAGACTGAAAAGTCAGTGGATTGTTCATATTTTCCTAAAATATTCCATGCAATAAGTAGAGTTGTCTTTTGAGTCTACATTAAAAAATTTCCATACAATCCAGGGATTTAGATTTTTGATCAGAAAATACATTTTGTGTGTTAATTTTATGGCATTCTCATTAGCCATTGAGTTTTACGTGACTCACGGGCGCGCGGTAATGTCCGCTTTACAGCATTAATTAATAAAACATAAAGTGATGATTATCTTTTGGCGATGTCTGGGTAAATATTACGGCTCCGATGTGATTAATGTGTGTATCATTTATATTTTACATGGGATACGAACCGATTGTAGAACTTTACTTTACGGAAATGCGATTACATTTAATATCTCGACACTGGCGCTACTCAATATTGACGAGGATTTACGAGCTGAGTAAACAGTCGTACCTGAGATTAGCCTGGCCTTCAACTACCTGCATTCATATGAATGTATAAAAATGGGCGTATACACGGGTAGCATATGGCACCATTCATTTCAATGGGCAGTATGGCCATCAATTTATATCGCCATATTCCCCACCGTAACGTAAGCGAGCCGTATAAAATTATAGAGCATGTCCTATTTTCTCCGTACACCCCATAGAAGTCTAAGGGAATGTATAAAATGTGGTTTGCATACGTTTTTACGCCGTATGCTGCAGTATATATACGTGCCGTATCCAGTACCAGTGGGAGGGGCATTCTCTAAGCAGCCAATAGTCAGCCATCATTTGCCGGACCACTGTATTTTATATGGATACGGTACAGATTTGGTGACGGGTGAAAATCATCATGTATATACGGATTCATACAGCACGGAAATACAGGACTGGAGAAATCACGTGTTCATGTGAAAGCAAGGCAGAGAGACAATCCCCATTCAAATGAATGATCTGCAATACTGAACACAGCCTGAGCACAAGAGGGGCGCTGTTTTTGGATCTGGGGCCACATTGCTCATCATTTTTATTCATTTTTTGTAGTATAGGGTACTCACTAGATGGGTGACGCTGCTATTACCTGGGTCCTGTTTCCGTATTCTTACCTTTAGATTTTGCTCATTATGAACACCTCCAAATTCCTTGTCGTTGGAGCTCTCCCCCCAGTCTGGTGGTCCTGGTTCAACAAAATAGCAGATAAAATGGCTTTTAGTTATGGAATTAGTTTACATTGTAATACTGCAGACATTCTATGCAGATGTGGGGAAGAAATCTTGTTCTTGTTAATACACACTAATAAAAAGGCAACTTACTAATATAGTTTCAGTCTTGCCACTTGTAGGTTTCTCTATTGTTATGTGTTGCAGGAAGAAGCATCACAGGATATTATCTCTTCACTCCCCCCAGTGTGAATAATCACAGTGACAAGGGGGTTGTTACATTGTAATCGCCAGCCCCTTGTAGTTATCTGACCACAGACGGCAGCTTTGCGAGCTTTCAGTCCATCCCACTCCTCAGATGTTTAGCAGCGGTGATAGCAACAGGACCGGGATCCCCAAGTGAGAAGACATGGCTCAAAAAATCAGGACACCTCTGTTAGTCCTTTCTAAATGCAAAGGAGAGTCTTATTTTAACCACTCTCTAGAAAACCACTTCTTACAGGAACGTAACTACAGCAATAACAGTCATTGCGGCTGCTGTGGGGCCCGCAGTGTCAGGGGGCCCGGCATCTGACCTGATGCACTAAAGAAGGAAGAATGTGCTCAGTAATATACATATTACGCTGCAATTTTAACATAATTTTATATATATATATATAGCAGTGCACATCTTCCACAGTATACAGAATAAATCGGGAGCTCAGATAAGAAATGCAGGGGGAGAGGAGACCACAAGGACAGGACCGGGGATCTCTCATATTTAATTCCTGCCGTCTACTTCCTCCATCTGGTCAGCAGCTACTGGGACAGATCTGTGTAAGTGTTTAAATGTATATAGTAGTGTGCATAGGTTTATAATGTGTGTGTAAGAGTGTAATAATGTGTGAGTATACAAATATGTATATTTTCTAGGGGGCCCCATTCAGAAGTCTGCTATGGGCCCTCCCTCTACTAGTTACACCTCTGAATTCTTAGAAGAAAGAGGGGAGCCCCCATATTGTTCCTAGAGAACGTCTCTTGTTTTATAAAAAAAAAAACAGTGGGGAACATTAACTTACCCGGCCGCTTGAGTTCACGAGGATAAGGAGTGTTCGACGATCATGCGCCCGATATCCTGCATGTGTCGCTCCCCCGATCAGGTCCGCCGGAGTTCACCATCTTCCTCCCGATGTATGTAAGTGCTTGGCTTGCGACACAATTTTTAAGTCAAATCCTGCGATTTGTCCGAATCTGTCCGATCGCCCGACGGCCCGCCCCCCAATTTGTGTCGCGTGAAAGCCGGTGCGATTGCGGCACAATCCGATCGCATGTGACACAATCGTCTACTAAATACTTGTCCCAGTGGTGCGATCCCTGAAAACGTCAGAAAACCTGACAGAAATGCGGCTGCGGGACCCTTAGTAAATAAGCCCCAGTAAGTTTACTGTAGAGACTGTGGGGGTGGGGGTCATTTCAGACATTCCTAGTTTTAGTTCTATAGTACAGAAAAGGAGATACAGTTAAATAAAAAGCAACAACTGGATTTTTGTCTACATTTTGTTACATTTCCAACTATGTTTTAGACACAAACCTGGTATGATCTGAAAAATGAGAATCCTATCTCCAATGTGAAACATATAGAATATGTAGAAACCTTAAGAAAGGGACATCTAAAATGATGCTCCCCCTTCAGCCTCTAAACATGACTATTCTCCTGTGAAAATGGCTCATATTTTCTTACTTTGGAAGAGATTTTTTAATGATATGACTCGATCTGACCCAGTCAACACAGCAAAACTTTAAAAATCACAACCGATATATGAGAAGCTTTTAATAAATATACACAAAATGTATGTCCATAATGCTCTAGTATAAGAAATAGGTTTGTGCACATGGAGTACAATGCTGCGGTCGTATTGGAGATCCCCAGTATTGATGCTCATTAGATTATTTGGCTAGAGAAATATTCGGCCAGAGAACAGGTTTTTTTTGTTCCTTTCCTACATTACAAGATTATATGAATCCTATTTTATGTCTTGTATCTGGTCGGCATTATCGTAGCATATGAAGAATATAAGAGGGCTTTGATTTTATCGGTTCTCTCCGCAGCGGATGATAAGTAGTAATTGCATTTTTATCAAGGAAACCAAACGTCGTGTGGATGGAGGCAATCGTGCAATCCGCTGCACAGGACAATCGAAAAATATCACCAGATGTACAGTCAGTGCTCACCTCCTGTAGAGGGAACTGTATACTGTATTGTATCACTATGTACTGCCGAAACTGGGATCCCTTTAAGACAGGGCAAACGGGACCTTCAATCTTCTTCCACTGCCAGTATGAGACTGACTGAGACAGAAGTTCTTAACTATCTCTGGTAGTCCCATAATAAAATGAAGCCGTAGTAGATAGAGGATAACAGTAAAAATTAGTATATCTGTAGAGTTTCTTAAAGGGATATTCCCACGAAGACACGTTTCTTAAATGTACTCAGGATAACAAAGTAACACATTCTCTAAATCACTGTTATTAACAAAAGTACAGAATTTCACAGATAATTCCAACCTGTCTCTATCGTACCTGGTGTACACAATTTTTTTAGCCCCTAGACCCGACCCTGGATCTTCTGAGTTTAGGGTGGACAGAGATCTTTCTTTTCAGTCTGACCCTGTACTGAGCTCCTCTCTGCCTCTATCCCCGACCCTTGCATTCCAGGACGAGCTCACACAGACACAGACTTCCTGCCAGCAAGCAACACATTGAGAGCAGAGTAAAGCTACAGACAGATAAGATCTTTATCCAGGGGAGGGGGAGGCATATAGCAGATCTGTGTACATTATGGCTGTGACAGTAGAGCTGAGATTGTCATGTGTAATAGGCATCTCAAGAATCTCATCATCTCTTATCACTGATCTGTCTCATCTCTCTTTCTATGTGTCAGATACGAGTGAATGTTCGGAAGATAAATGAAAATGTGTATAAACCTGTACACTGATAATCTAAGCACATTGTCAGCACACAGCAGCTCATAGCACAGAGGGATCATGAAGTGTCTGCTCACAGAGTGCCCGCTCGCACTCAAAATTCTTACACCGACCATCACTGAGTGATAGGAGCTAAAAATTGTACTGAAGAGGTCAGTGACAGCTGTGGCACTCTGCTAATCCTCTGCTATAATGCTGTTTCTTTCCTTCAGTCTGGCATTCTGGTTGCTAATAACAATCCATAGAGTGAAATAGGAGGGAACAGGAGATGCAATGTACAGACTGAGGGGTCAGAGATGGGTGAGAGGGTGGGGCTATACACTCTGATAGTTTTGATCTTTGCTAAGTTATTAGAGGAAGCAGCAGCAGATCTGTCATGATCTATGCTCTGCTAACACTTTGCTCTCATGTTCCCACACATCGCCCAGTTCCTCCCCCTGCAATAAAGAATCTATTATCATCCAACAGCCTTCCATGCACATCTCCAACTTTGACAAGGCTTTAACAAGGTTACAGTTGGTTCAGTGAATAGATGGGGTTTGGATCAGAATATCAGTCTAATAAAATAGGATGAAGGCTATTAACTTTAGCGTGTACTATGTCTTCTCTGTTCCCTGTACTCCCCCTCCACCACTGTCCTAGGAAGATGGGAGAGTGATAGCATCCGCTGAACACCCTGGCTGACACATCCATCATAGCAGGCAGTGTGTATAGTAGTCATAAGACTGTATTAGATTATAGGTCTATCAGTAATAGTGCATAGGTGTATATATTCATCTAATAATTTGTGTGCTAGAAATGCTGGCGGTAGAGAAGAGAGCACAGCCTTATGGGAAGTGAGGAAAGCAGCTCTGCCCTTAGCTGATGTCACAACCAGCAGGTGCCTGACCACTGCAGGAGAAACTAGAGATGATTTTATAAGAAAGGCTGATAAATATACCAGGACGGATCTCAGGCGAGGAAGAAGCCAGCAGCACGATTACAGGTATTGTTGGAATTGTTGTCAGTCTCTCTGCATCTGTGCTAAAACTATTTTTGGCCAGGTAACTTCGTGGGGTTTTAAGTAAACCCAAAGGCACCATTACCTAATAATAAAAGTTACATATTTTACACTTTTATGGCACAGGGGATGGGGACCTGTTATGGACCTGTAGGTAGGTCCCTATTATGGATTATGCAGGAACACCTCCTTGTCCTACTCTGTCCCATTTAATTGAATGGTCCAAGCCATAGTGCAAACACAATTTCTTACGGGAAAACCACTGATGGGACCCCGGCCAATAAAACATTGATAACAACCTAAAAAAATATCAGAAAAAGCATTTATCTGAAACTTATCACCATTTTTGCCATCTCCAACTCTTTGTATTCTTAAAGGGGAACCTATCAGGAGGATCTAGGTCCACAAGCTATCACCGACCTATTATCCAGGACAGTTACAGGATCACAATGATGTTCTTCTATACTTTGGGAAATTCACCATTAAGCAGAAAGAAAAAAAGAAATCTTTGAAAACTGCCAACAAATGTCCTAAAGACTCGCGGAAGAGAAGACTCCTGTTGCCTTGACTAATGCTCCCACCTGTGATGCTGAACATTGACTATGGGACATCAATTAAGTCACAATAATAATTCCTTTATATAGCGCACACAGATTACACAGCGCTGCACACATCAGTCCCTGTCCGAAATGGGGCTCACAATCTGATCAACCTACCAGTATGTTATGGAGTGTGGGAGGAAACCGGAGGACCCGAAGGAAACCCACACCAACACGGAGAGAACAGTCAAACTCTTTGCAGATGTTGACCTGGATGCGACTTGAACCCAGGTCCCCAGCTCTGCAAGACTGTAGTGCCAACCACAGAGCCACCATGCTACAAGACTGTAGTGCTAACCACGGAGCCACTGTGCTGCAAGGCTGTAGTGCTAACCACGGAGCCACTGTGCCACCCAACAGGGAGCATTACAGCATCTCTGCTTCTATGATGAATCACAGGTCATTTGAATGTAGTATTTCAAGAATAATTTCTGCATAGTGTTTAATCTGCCATAATATAGAAGGAAATCTTTGCGATCCCTTCTGTGCGTCTTGCATAGGAGGTAGCTCGTGATTTGTGGAAGTAAATCCTAATGACAGGTTAACCTAAATAGATGTGCACAATTGCGACATCCAATATGCTAATTAGACTTTCTCCTGTCAAATGGGTGGTCCTGGGCTAGACACCGCCCACCTGACAGTAGATAACTGAATAAGAATACTGGGTGCTAAAAACTAACAGCAATGATGGCTCTGGAACTCTGAAACATTAAGATAAAATTTTGATACTGTAACTTTAAAAAAATACTTTAAAAAAAGACGCCAAATCATAAAACGCTGTAGTCGTATCCGATAACAGTTTCTTTATAGACCAAAGGAAATTGCACTTGGGTTTAAAGTAAAATAAGACAATAAACTTTTTAACGATACATTCGCATTAAACCTAATCCTCACACTATAAAATACACAGAATCAAATTATATATAAAAAAATCTAAACAAAAACTGCTTTTCATTTGATGGATTTTATGACACTTGTATATTACACTTCTATATTTTGTGATAAAACATCCTGGCGTCGGATTTGATGCTGTTACTTAAGTTGAAATAATACGAGCACGTCCCAGCTGTTCATGATCCTATAAAATCCATCCATTGAAGCAATATTATTTTCTCCAGTTGAATACTTTGTAACATTTCCAAGAAGGAGCTCAAAAAAAAAAAAAAAAAAAAAAAAAGCTGTTGCTAGGCAACACACCAAATTCATGATTGTAGTTTATCCCCTATGCAAACCTTAAACCTCTGAGACGCGCTAATTCTGACTTCAAAACAGAATTAAACTCCGGCTATAAAGAGACTTGTTCTGAATCCCCTTTAATATATGTTAATATTTTTGTTCTGGGCTTTGAAAGGGAAGAATATTAGAAATGTCTGGATGGTCTTTATCCAACATCTCCTCGAAAACAAAAAAAACACAAGTCAAGGGGGAATTTCTATCTAGAGATGAAGGCAGCTAAGTGAAGAATGACAGGATGAAGCTTATGTTGGGTTTTAAGACCCGGAATAAATTTGGCCACAGATTTTTGGATTGGTGAAGTATCTTTTAGGTGATAGTGGCAAGAAATTCTTCCTTTAACTGAGTTTGCTTGTTATTTCCTATGCACAGGATTGGGAATAACGATCTATGCCACGAAGAATTGAGGCAGTTCTGAAGGCAAAAGGGGGTCCAACCCGTTACTAGCATGGTGTACCTAATAAAGTGGCCGGTGAGTGTATAGCATTGCACATCTTCCACAGTATACAGAATAAATCGGGAGCTCAGATAAGAAATGCAGGGGGAGAGGAGAGCACAAAGACAGGACCAGGGATCTCTCATATTTAATTTCTGCCATCTACTTCCTCCATCTGGTCAGCAGCTACTGGGACAGATCTGTGTAAGTGTTTAAATGTATATAGTAGTGTGCATATGTTTATAAATGTGTGTGTAAGAGTGTAATAATGTGTGAGTATACAAATATGTATATTTTCTAGGGGGGCCCCATTCAGAAGTCTGCTATGGGCCCTGCCCCCCATATTGTTCCTAGAGAACGTCTCTTGTTTTATAAAAAAACAACCGGCTGCCCCCCAATTTGTCGCGGGAAAGCCGGTGCGATTGCGGCACAATCCGATCGCATGTGACACAATTGTCTACTAAATACTTGGCCTGGTGGCACAATCCCCGAAGCCCGATATCCTGCATGTGTCGCTTCCCCGCTCAGGTCCCCGGAGTTCACCTTCTTCTTCCTGGTGCATGTAAGTGCATTGGATGCGACACAATTTGAAAGTTAAATTCTGTGCTCGGTCAAAATCAGTTGGATCATTCAGCAGCACGCCACCCGATTTCTGTCCCTTGAAAGCCACAATCCGAACGTGTGCGACACAATCCCCTACCAAATACCTGTCAAAACAGTGCATATCCCGAAAACATCGGGAAGTCTGATGGAAATGTGATCCGCAGACCCTTAGTATGTAAGCCCCAATATCCTTCACTGTAATAATTTCCAATGTCTAACCTGAGTAAGGAAAGCCAAATACTTCAACTAGTGGACCTAAAAGAGAACACCCCAATATCGGACCTGAATGAATCCGGACTCACTGCTGGGGCCACTATAGAAATGAATGAGATCTGCGGCTGCAGTAAGCCTGAGCTGCCTCTGTAGAGCAGATGGAGCCATTGCCTCCCCTCATTGACACATTAATGACCTAAGGTAAAAAATCTGACATAATGGGGCACATTTACTAAGGCCCTTGGGCACCAGATTCATGTAGAGGGTGCAACAGAAATCCTGAATCTGACGCCCCCTGCACACTACACAGGTAACTGCACAAAGTACAGACTGCACTGCTCTTAGTAAATGTGCCGCAATGTACATGTCAGCACCTCATTTACTGTTTTAGATTGGATTTTTGAGCTATAGAGCTTAACAAGGAGGGGTGTGGCTTATAAAAAGTGGGTGTGCCTGCGTCACAACCCCCAGTTATAATGTACAGCGCAGGTGTTCTCACATTTGGGAAAGGTGAGAACAAACTGTACCATGAATGTATAGTTTGTGGCTCCCCAGCTCCCTCTAGTGGTGGCTGCAGGCAGACAGAATTGTATAGATTAACTGGCTGCAGCAGATTTGGAGCTCTGTATTAGGAAAATATCATTGAAATTGTGTTGTAGGGAGGAGACTTACTGTAAGTTTGGTTGGTGCAATATTCTACACCTGGAATGTAGAAAGTTATAATGTACATCTATGGAGCGTAGTCTGTAACTCCTCCTGTCACTTCTCGGAGAGGCATCAGACAAGCGATCTCCATCTTCATGGACCCCAGCGTGAAAATAAGACGAGTAACCAAGGGATTTACTGTGAAGACGGGAGCGGGCGCTTTATGGCGTGATGTATGTCCTGTAGTTAAGCCCCTTCTATAGCGGAGGAGAAGAGTCCGGGCTCACGTCTTACATTACAGAACATAAAGACTTCTTGCTTATGTTTTGCGCAAATGTTTGCAATATACCAGGACAGCGGCGCCTCTATGGCGACAATTTCTAAAAAAAACCTTTCGCTTCTCCTTCCTCCATATATCACAAGGTAATGGGAACATTTTTCAAGACAGCTGCAAAGCCAAGAGAAGTTGAGCAATAAATGAAGCAGAGATTGTGGCTTCTTGGCAATCGGCGGAGAAAAGGACGGAAAGAGAAAACAACTTTTTAGTAGTGACGGAGGCGTCTGCATTTAAAGGGAACAGCAGGACTGTGAAATATGGATTTATATTCCAGGGTTATAACTTCTCTGACTGCACCTGGAAAATGTCCTCACACTGCTGTGCTCTGTGCTTTCTGCAGCTGGTATTTTGGGCAAATTTACTTACCTGTCCGGAGGAGTTCCCCGTAAGTGCATTGTCCGAGCGGAATGCAGTGTGCTGCGATTCACTAAGATCGTGCGCCCGATATCCTGCATGTGTCACTTCCCCCG
Source organism: Engystomops pustulosus (assembly GCA_019512145.1). Lineage (NCBI taxonomy): Eukaryota > Metazoa > Chordata > Amphibia > Anura > Leptodactylidae > Engystomops > Engystomops pustulosus. Next base: position 1,473,087 of record CM033651.1, read on the forward strand.
CTCAGGTCCCCGGAGTTCACCTCCTTATTCCTGGTGCATGTAAGTGCATTGTCCATGTATAATGCGCTGTGCGGGGAGTCACTAAGATTGTGCGCCCGATATCCTGCATGTGTCCTTTCCCCGCTCAGGTCCCCGGAGTTCACCTTCTTCTTCCTGGTGCCTGTAAGTGCATTGTCCGTGTATAATGCGCTGTGCGGGGAGTCACCAAGATCGTGCGCCTGATATCCTGCATGTGCCGCTTCCCCGCTCAGGTTCCCGTAGTTCACCTTCTTCTTCCTGGTGCATGTAAGTGCATTGTCCATGTATAATGCGCTGTGCGGGGAGTCACTAAGATTGTGCGCCCGATATCCTGCATGTGTCGCTTCCCCGCTCAGGTCCCCGGAGTTCACCTTCTTCTTCCTGGTGCATGTAAGTGCATTGTCCGAGCGGAATGCTGTGTGCTGCGATTCACTAAGATCGTGCACCCGATATCCTGCATGTGTCCTTTCCCCGCTCAAGTCCCTGGAGTTCACCTCCTTATTCCTTGTGCATGTAAGTGCATTGTCCTTGTATAATGCGCTGTGCTGCGATTCACTAAGATCGTGCGCCCGATATCCTGCATGTGTCACTTCCCCCATCAGGTCCCCGGAGTTCTCCTTCTTCTTCCTGGTGCATGTAAGTGCATTGTCCGTGTATAATGCGCTGTGTGGGGAGTCACTAAGATCGTGCACCCGATATCCTGCATGTGTCGCTTCCCCGCTCAGGTCCCCGGAGTTCACCTTCTTCTTCCTGGTGCATGTAAGTGCATTGTCCGTGTATAATGCGCTGTGCGGGGAGTCACTAAGATCCTGCGCCTGATATCCTGCATGTGTCACTTCCCCGCTCAGTTCCCCGGAGTTCACCTTCTTCCTCCTGGTGCATGTAAGTGCATTGTCCGTGTATAATGCGCTGTGCGGGGAGTCACTAAGATCCTGCGCCTGATATCCTGCATGTGTCACTTCCCCGCTCAGGTCCCCGGAGTTCACCTTCTTCTTCCTGGTGCATGTGAGTGCAATGTCCGTGTATAATGCGCTGTGCGGGGAGTCACTAAGATCGTACATGTGTCACTTCCCCGCTCAGGTCCCCGGAGTTCACCTTCTTCTTCCTGGAGCATGTAAGTGCATTGTCTTGGGACACAATTTGAAAGTTAAATCCTGCGCTCAGTCCGAATCAGTCGGATCATCCGGCGGCTGCCCTCCGACTTCTGTTGAATTGAAGCAGCGCAGCTGCGCCACAATCAGATCTCATGCGACACAATCCCTTGTTAAATACCTGTCACAATCGTGCAAATCCCAAAAACACTAGAAAATCTGACGAAAGTGCGTCCACAGACCCTTAGTAAATAAGCCTCATTGTCACTGGAATGATGTATAATCACCCTTGTGTATGTTGTTAGTAGCAGCAGCAGGACTGTGAAATATGGATTTATATTCTAGGATTTTAAGTTCTCCAATTGCACTTGGGGGTGTCCCCACACTGCTGTTCTCTGTGATCTCTGCAGCCAGTGTTAGGTATTGTCCCTGGAGACATGTGTAATCATACATTTTTGGATTTATTCACTGGCAGCAGGATTGTGAAAAGTGGAGTTTTATTCCAGGGTTGTAGAGGTTGCACATGGGAAGTGCCCTCACACTACTGTGCTCTGTGCTCTCTGCAGCCATTGTTGGCATTGTCTCTGGAAAGATGTGTAATCATACCTTCGTGCATGTTTCAGGTAGCAGCAGGACTGTGAAATATGTCATATTCCAGTATTGTAGCTTCTCCAACTGGACTGGGTTTGTGTCCTCACACTGCTGTGCTCTGTTCAGCTCCTGATGATCCCAATGTTTTACCACTGGGTTATGGTAGGAAACTGAACTTCCAGGTACAAAGCCAAAAAAAAGTGACTCCATGCTTTTACAGCCAGGATCAGAACCAAACTCTGGGCCACAATATTTCCTACTTGGGCGGCTCCTGCCCCTCATACGGGGACACTCACATATTCCTAGCGGCTCCGTAAAAATCCAAGTGCCAGAAGGCATCAAAATATTGCAGCATCTGTTCCATTTTCCACTGGGTAGTCACAGATCTCTGCGAGGCTTCCTGCGCTTTACTCTTCATCCGCTCTGAATTATGGGAGATTGATGGGTGAAGCATCTCATACAATCTGACGCTTCCACGCTCAATCATTGTATCATACCTGGTATTTAAAATTTCCCTTTATCTTCTTTTGACTGCAACAATCAAAATCCATCCTGATCAACCAGGGACATTACTCATAGATCCAGGGACCGGGACTGTGGTATCTTCTTACATGTGTTATCCATGGCCTCCTTCCTTCTAAAATCAACTTGGATAATTATGCTAATGAGCCTAAAGTGCTCTGTGGGGTGTTACCATAGCCCCTCCGTGCTGCAAATTTGCAGGCTGTCACACTGTGCAGGATCCCTTCTCCTCCCCCACTTTGTGAGATTACAGCAGGAAGAGGGAGGGGCCAAGTGCCGAGTGAACAGGCAGGATGGTGGAACAGTATAACAGCTTGTGAAGCTATAGCAGGGAGGGTAACGCCCTTAAAGACATAAACTTCCTATTCTGTAGATTATTTCAGGCAAAGGGAGAAGGGAAATGCTGAGGAAGGTGAGGGAGGTGGAGACAGTGTAACAGCCCGTAGGGATCTGGTAACAATCCCCAGAGCCCTAATAGCTAATTAGCATAATATTAAAAGTTGATTTTTGATGGGAGATTTCCATTACATTTTAAAAACATTCTACGGAGAGTTTTTTTACTCGTTCCGATATGTAAGTTACCATCAGAATAAATGCTGGGTGTAACCGTTCCTCTGTGTGGTGATATATTATCTAGTCAGCGCTGATAATCTATATACAGGCGGTCCCCTACTAAAGAACACTTGACTTACAGACGACCCCTAGTTACAAACGGACCTCTGGATGTTGATAATTTACTGTACTTTAGCCTTGGGCTACAATAATCAGCTGTAACAGTTATTAAAGGCGTCTGCAATGAAGCGTTATTATTAATCCTATGTATTAATCCTGGTTCTTATGACAATCCAACATTTTTACTAATAAAGGAAACACTGAAAATATTCACGGAGAGAAGTTACATAAATGTTGTTGTTCTTTCCCTACCTCCATCTATTCTGACTATTTGCATTGTTCTTATTTCATCGCACTTGGAATCTTTTCTCCAGCCCCCACCATTCCTGAGCAATGGGGCCTAATGTGACACCTAATATGGCTTTATCCTGTCAAATGGGTGGAGCCAGGATACCCAGGACTTTCCACCTGATGTCCGTGTATAATGCGCTGTGCGGGGAGTCACTAAGATCGTGCCCCGATATCCTGCATGTGTCGCTTCCCCGCTCAGGTCCCCAGAGTTCACCTTCTTCTTCCTGGTGCATGTAAGTGCATTGTCCATGTATAATGCGCTGTGCGGGGAGTCACTAAGATTGTGCGCCCGATATCCTGCATGTGTCGCTTCCCCGCTCAGGTCCCTGGAGTTCACCTTCTTCTTTCCGGTGCATGTAAGTGCATTGTCCGTGTATAATGCGCTGTGCGGGCAGTCACTAAGATCCTGCGCCCGATATCCTGCATGTGTCGCTTCCCCGCTCAGGTCCCTGGAGTTCACCTTCTTCTTTCCGGTGTATATAAGTGTATTGTCTTGCGACATAATTTGAAAGTTAAATCCCGCACTCAGTCCAAATCAGTCGGATCATCTGACGGCCGTCCCCGATCTCTGTGGTATGGAAGCAGCGCAGCTGCACCAAAATCTGAACGCCTACAGCACAATCCCAGTGCAAACCCCTGTTAAATACCTGTCAAAGCTGCGCAAATCCCAAAAACCGTGAACAGTCCGATGAAAGTGCGATCAGCGACCCTTAGTAAATAAGCCCCTGTGTGCGTGTGTGTGAGCTCGTCCTCGAATCCAAGGATGGGGGCTTGAGGCAGAGAGCAGCTCAGCTCAGCGTCAGACAGAAGAGCAAGATGTCTGCCGACCCTAAATTCAGAAGATTCAGGGTCTGATCCGGGGGAAACCAATATTGTGTACAGCAGGACTGATGGACAGGTTAGACTTATATCTGTGAAATTCTGTATTTTTGTTAATAACAGTGAATTAGAGAATGTGATATTTAGTTATCCTGAGTATATGTATTATATTGTGATGCAAATGCTTAGAGAAGGCAGACAGACATCTGTGCACTGCAGAAGTGATGGGCTTCTAGAACCGGTCTGTAGTGACAATGAGTTCCCTGCTGACAGGTTCCCTATGAAGGAAACATAATCTAGAATTTCTTATACTATAGAGAAAATAAGTATTTGCTAAATCAGACGTGTTACAACTGACGAGTGACAGGGTGTAAGGGTTCAATACCTCACATTTAGGAAGAATAACAGAGGAAAATACAGATTCGGATATGTCTGGGGGGGGGGGGGGTTGACAGCAACAAGACAAATTGGTCACATTTACTAAGCCCCTGCGCCAGTTTTCAAGTGAATTCTGAATCTGGTGCCCTCTGCACTATACACAGGACACTGCACATAGTACACAGGACACTGCACATAGTACACACTGCACATAGCACACACTGCACATAGTACACACTGCACATAGTACACAGGACACTGCACATAGTACACCCTCCACATAGTACACACTGCACATAGTACACACTGCACATAGTACACACTCCACATAGTACCCACTGCACATAGTACACACTGCACATAGCACACAGGACACTGCACATAGTACACACTGCACATAGTACACACTGCACATAGTACACACTGCACATAGTACACAGGACACAGCACATAGTACACAGGACATGGCACATAGTACACACTGCACATAGTACACACCGCACATAGCACACTGCACACAGTACACACTGCACATAGTACACAGGACACGGCACATAGTACACACTGCACATAGTACACACTGCACATAGTACACACTGCATATAGTACACTACACATAGTACACACTGCACATAGTACACAGGACACTGCACATAGTACACACTGCACATAGTATACACTGCACATAGTATACACTGCACATAGTACACACTGCACATAGTACACCCTCCACATTGTACACACACTGCACATAGTACACAGGACACTGCACATAGTACACACACTGCACATAGTACACACACTGCACATAGTACACCCTACACATAATACATCCTGCACATAGTACACACTGCATATAGTACACGCGACACTGCACATAGTACACAGGACACGGCACATAGTACACAGGACATGGCACATAGTACACACCGCACATAGTACACATTACACTATACACAGGACACTACACATAGTACACACATCAGGTCTTACAACCCAATTTAAGCTGGGCTCTCCTACTTTGCTTTAGCTGTCTTTTTCTCTAGATAGAAATTTATATTTTCTTTGTTTTCGAGGAGATGTTGGATAAAGACTATCCTTGATCTTATGATCGTTGGGGACACCAGTTGAACTGTCACCAATCAGATTCGTACCCCATATCCAGGGCCAGGGTATAACCCTCTTTAAGCCATAACTGTTAAAGAAGTTCCCAAGCTTGTAGAAGGGGTCCCATGACAAGGACTTGTATGCAAAATTCATGGAATTCAGTCCATCAAAAAAAAAAGTGTAGATTTATGGATAAAAAATATTGTTTTGCCACATTAAAAAAAAGTGTAGATTTATGGATAAAAAATATTGTTTTGCCACATTTCCTACTTTTCTAAAGTGAAGCCAGAACAGAACATGGGTCAAAGCAAAAACGGAGAAGGGCAAATAAAATATGGGCTATAATTGACGCATTGTGTGAGGGGGGTTCCATTGCTGAGACCTCCATCAATTGGCAGAGCTATCCCATACCTACTGGGATTTCCCGGATCTGCTTGCCCTATAAGATGTCCTGAAAATTCCATAGGAATCAATGGTGTGTGATATATCAGGGTCACAATGCTATATATATATATTAGTGAAGAGGATGCAGGAATAAAGGGCAATACAAGCAGTCCCTAGGTTAAAGGGAACCTACCACCACAAATCTACCTATAAAGGTAGGTCGGGTGGTAGGTGGATCAATGGGACGTGAGGATAGTCCTTTTAAGGGCTAATCCTCACGTCCCCGCACTTTTTTAGTAACTTACATTAGACTTGTATGCAAATTTTCTTATGCGGCTACTGGGGCGTGGAGTAGCCGCATCTGAGGTTACATGGCGCGGCTACTCCACGCCCCGGTAGCCTCTTTTCTCCTCCTACTCTCCATCTTCGGCGCACAGCTGCTCATAGCTGCGCGCCCTCGTCCGATGATCCTGCAGTCTGCGCAGAACAGCAGGCCACCTACCACCACAAATCTACCTATAAAGGTAGGTCGGGTGGTAGGTGGATCAATGGGACGTGAGGATAGTCCTTTTAAGGGCTAATCCTCACGTCCCCGCACTTTTTTAGTAACTTACATTAGACTTGTATGCAAATTTTCTTATGCGGCTACTGGGGCGTGGAGTAGCCGCATCTGAGGTTACATGGCGCGGCTACTCCACGCCCCGGTAGCCTCTTTTCTCCTCCTACTCACCATCTTCGGCGCGCAGCTGCTCGTAGCTGCGCGCCCTCGTCCGATGATCCTGCAGTCTGCGCAGAACAGCAGGCCCGCGCCTATGCAGCCCCGACTTCGGAGCAGTGACCCCGCAGGCGCGGGCCTGCTGTGGACTAAAATGTAGCTTCCAGACAACTTCACAAGTGGTCACAGTGGGCAGAGGAGTCCGTCTGTAACTAGGGGTCGTCTGCAATTCTGGTGTCTTTAAAGGGAACCTACCACCACAAATTTACCACCTACCACCACGGCTACTGGGGCATGGAGTAGCCGCATCTGATGTTACAGGAGGCGGCTACTCCACGCCCCGTTAGCCTCTTTTCTCCTCCTACTCACTATCTTCAGCCCTCGTCCGACAATCCTGCCGTCTACGCATGCGCAGAACAGCAGGCCCACGCCTGCGCGGTCACTGCTCCGGAGCCGGAGCTGCACAGGCGCGGGACTGCTGTTCTGGGCATGCGCAGATGGCAGGATCGTCGGACGAGGGCCGAAGATAGTGAGTAGGAGGAGAAAAGAGGCTACCGGGGCGTGGAGTAGCCGCCTCGTGTAACATCAGATGCGGCTACTCCACGCCCCAGTAGCCGCATAACAAAATTTGCATACAAGTCTAATAAAAGTTACCAAAAAAGTGCGGGGACGTGAGGATTAGCCCTTAAAAGGGCTATCCTCACGTCCCATTGATCCACCTACCACCCGATCTACCTTTATAGGTAGATTTGTGGTGGTAGGTTCCCTTTAAATAATGCTACTATATACTGCCCCTAAAGTATTGTCACACAAGGCCATTCAGTAGTAAAATACTTCTACAATACAATGTCCAAACAATTAAATTAAATAATACCCCAATATCCAGACACTACTGCCATATAATGCACATATAATGGCATCATAAACTGCTCCAGTAGTATCGTCACACATAAAACTGCCATCTAATTTCTATATAATACTGTCATAAAATACCTAAATAATGCAACTACATATTGCCCCAATAGTATGTATTTCCCACGTGACACTGCCATTCAAGGTCTAAATACTACTGCTGTACAATGCATTAAAAAATGCCACTTTATAATAGTCCAACAGTATTGTCATGTACTTCACACATAATACCGCCATTCAGTAGTAAAATACTTCTCCCATACAACGTCCAAACAGTGAAACTAAATAATACGCCATTAGTTTTGTTATGAATGATGTATTTGAATGTCCATACAATACATAAGTGATGTCACTATATAATACTCCAAGAGTATTGTCATGTATCTCAATATATAAATACTACCGCAATAGGATGCTTAAATAATGCCTAACATTCTATTTGGACTTTTTATAGCAGCATTATTTAAGTATTCTATTGTGGTCATACAACATCATACTTCCATTCAATGTCCTTATAGTACTGCCAAAAGTTCTAGTGTATAGTGCCCAAATAATATTATCATTGTCATGTATTTCCTACATCATACCGCCATCCCATGCCTAATAAATCTGCTAATATCCCCATATAATATCAAAGTAGCAAAATTGGGGGTCAGACTGATGGAGCATAACTGTTAGAAAAACTGAGGAACCCCAGGGGGCCCTGATTGAAGCTGGACTATTAATGGAGTGGGTTACACCATCCCGTCTTTCAATCCAGACTCCTCTTAGTTGCGGTTTTGGGGTCCCACATTATGAATTATCAGTTGGGTTTCAGGCGTTGCACCCTTAAGTCAGGTTGCAATATCCCTTTAAGAAGTTCCTAGTAGTCTAGAACTGTGAAGCTTCACATAGCAATGGGGGCTCAGTCCTTGTAGATGATAAAGGAAAGTCCCTAAGGACTAGGTTCGGGCACCATACTGTTTAAAAAGTGGCTACCGGGGCGTGGAGTAGCCGCGCCATGTAACCTCAGATGCGGCCACTCCACGCCCCAGTAGCCACATAAGAAAATTTGCCTACAAGTCTAATAAAAGTTACTAAAAAAGTGCGGGGACATGAGGATTAGCCCTTAAAAGGACTATCCTCACGTCCCATTGATCCACCTACCACCCGATCTACCTTTATAGGTAGATTTGTGGTGGTAGGTTCCCTTTAAATACAAGATAGGCTCCTTGGGTTTGTACTTAAGTTGAATTTGTATGTACAGTAAGTCGGAAATGTATATTTTATAATTGTAGATCCAGACAATTTTTTTTTTTTGCCCCAGTGACAATTGGATTTTCAAAATTTTTTGCTGTAATGGGACCTGGGATCAGATAAGTCAAGCTGTCTCTAATCGTACGCCTGGTGACACAAATTTTTTTAACCCTAGACCCGACCCGGATCTTCTGGTTTAGGGTGACGAGAGCTTCTTTTTCAGTCTGCCCTGTATGAGCTCCTCTCTGCACTCTATCCCCGACCCTTGCATTCCAGGACTAGCCACACACACGATTCCTGCAGAAGCAACACATTGAAGTCAAGAGTAAACGTACAGACAGATAAGATCCTTATCCAGGGGGGGGGAGGGGTCATATAAGCAGACTGTGGTACACTTACGTGCTGTGACAGTTAGAGCTGAATTGTCATGTTGGTAAAGGCATCTCAAGAATCTTCATCATCTCTTATCAGGAATCTGTCTAACTCTCTCTTTCTGATGTGTCAGACGAGTTGAACGTTTCGGACAGAAAATGAAAATGTATCTATAACAGTGTACACTGATTAACTTAAGCCAAGTCAGCACCAAACATCGCTCATAGCAACTAGAGGGATCATAAGTCGTCTGCTCAGAGAGTCCCCGCCGTCACTAAAATTTCTTACACTGCCATCACTGGAGTGATAGGAGCTAAAATTGTACTGAAGGTCGTTGCAGCTGTGACACTCGTGCTAATAATACACTCTGCCTTTAATGCTGTTTCTTTTCCGTTCAGTTGGCATTTCGGTTGCATAACAATCACTGAGTGAAATCAGGAGGGACACATGAGATGCGTGTCAGGTGCTGCAGGGTCAGAGATGGGTGAGTGGGTGGGGCTAAACACTCTGTAGTTTTGATCTTGCTAATTAGTAGAGGAAGCAGCAGCAGATCTGTCATGAGTATGCTCTGCACACTTCGCTCTCATTTTCCTCACATCGTTCCCAGTTCCCCCCCTGCAACTAACAAGATAGTGAGGAAGAAAAAGCAAGATACGAAGCGAAGATACAGTTGTCGCCCATTCACTCCTTCACAACGTTAAATCTTTAATCCATCCTCTCACTACTTGACAGCTTTAACAAGGTTTACGTTGGTTCAGTGAATAGATGGGGTTTGGATCAGAATATCAGTCTAATAAAATCAGGATGAATGCTATTAACTTTAGAGTGTACTATGTCTTCTCTGTTCCCGGTACTCCCCCTCCACCACTGGTCCTAGAAGATGGCGTAGAGTGAATAACATCCGCGACAACCCTGGGCTGAAAACTCCATCATACAGGCAGTGGTGTAGTAGTATCATAAGGCGGTATTAGATTATAGTTCTATCATAATAGGTGCATAGGTGTTATAAGTTCATCTAATAATTTTGTGTGCTAGAAATGCTGGCGGTAGTTTAGAGAAGTTTGAAGCACAGCCTTGTGGGGAAGTGAGGAAAGAGCTCTCGCGCCCTTAAGCTGATGTCCACAACCAGCACGTGCCGTTACCACTGCAGGAGAAACTAGAGTGATTTTTATAAGAAAGGTGGTAAATATACCAGGGAGGATGCTCAGCGAGGAAGAGACAGCCAGCACAACGTATTACAGGTATTGTTGGAGTTTTGTTAAGTCTCTCTCATCTGTGCTAAAATCTTTTTTGTGCCAGTTAACTTCTGGGGTTTTATAGAAACCCAACGGCACATTTACCTAATAATAAAAGTATACATTTTACACTTTTATGGCACGGGAGTTGGGACCTGTTTTTATGGACCCTGTAGGTAGGTCCCTATTTGGATTATGCAAGGAACACCTCCTGTCCTACTTCTGTCCATTTAATTGAATGGTCCACAGCCATAGTGCAAACACAATTTCTTACGGGAACACTGATGGGTAACCCCGGCCAATAAACACATTGATAACAACCTAAAAGAATATCAAAAAGCATTTACTAAATTATCACCATTTTTGTCCATTCTTCCAACGCTTTGATATCTTAAAGGGGAACCTTATCAGGAGGATCTAGGATCACAAGCATATCACCGAACCGTATTATCCAGTGACAGTTACAGGATCACAATGATGTTCTTCTATACTTTGGGGAATTCACCATTAAGCATAAAGAAAAAAAGAAGCTGTGGGGAAAACGCAACAATTCTGTCTCAGCGGAGAAGACGAAGACGTCCTGTTGGCCTTGACTATGCTCCCACCGGTTGATGCTGAACTGACTATGGGACATCAATTCAAGTCCAATAATAAAAAAAAAAAAAAAAAAAGTTCCTTTACTATAGCGCCACAGATTAACACAGCGCTGCACACATCAGTCCCTGTCCGAAATGGGCTCCATATCTGATCAACCTACCATATGTTAGGAGTGTGGGAGGTAAGGGGAAACCGGAGGACCCGAAGGAAAACACACCCAACACGGAAGAACAGTCAAAACTCTTGTGCCAGATGTGTTACCTGGCGACTTAACCCAGGTCCCCAGCTCTGCAAACTGTAGTGCCAACCACAGAGCCACCATGCTACACAGACTGTAGGCTTCTAACCGCAGATGCCACACATGTAAAGACTGTAGTGCTAACAACGTGAGCCACTTGTGCTGCACAGGCTGTATTGCTAACACCCGAGCCCCTGTTCCACCCAACAGGGGCATTACAGCATCTCTGCTTCTATATAATCACAGGTCTTTGAATGTTAGGATTTCAAGAACTAATTCTGCATAGTGTTAATCCTGCCATAATATAAGGAAATCTTTGCGATCCTTCTGTGCGGCTTGCATAGGAGGTACTCGTGATGTTGTGGAGTAAAGTAATCCTAATGGACAGGTTACCTAAATAGATGTGCACACATTTGACGACATACCATTTAAGGCTAATTGAAGACGGTTCTCCCTGTCAAAGGTTGGTCCTGGGCTAGGACAGCCGCCCACCTGACAGTAGTATAACTGAATAGAATACTGGGTGCTTAAAACTAACAGCAATGATGGCCTGGAACTCTGAAACTTAAGATAAAAATTTTGATACGTGTACTTTTAAAAAAATGCTACTTAAAAAGATAAAAAAAAAAGACGCCAAATCATAAAACGCTGCTATCGTATCCGATAAACAGGTTCCTTTAGACGAAAGGAAAATTGCACTTGGGTTTAAGTAAAATAAGGACAATAAACTTTTTAAACCAATACCATTCGCATTAAACCTAATCCTCACACTATCAAAATACACGAATCAAGTATATAAAAAAAATCTAAACAAAAACTGCTTTCATTTGGTGGATTTTTAGACACTTGAATTTCACTTCTTTGATTGGATAAAAACATCCTGGCGTCGGGATTTGATGCTGTTACTAGTTGAAATAATACGAAGCCGTCAGGCGTTCATGATCTGCTATAAATCCGATCATTGAAGCAGAGATTTATTTTCTCCGTGAATACTTTGACTTTTCCAAGAAGGAGCTCAAAAACACAACAAAAAAAAAAAAAAAAAAGAACAGCTGTTCTAGCACACACAGAATTCTGATTGTAGTTTTATCCCCTATGCAAAACCTTAAAAACCTCTGAGTGCGCAATTCTGACTCTCAACAGAATACCTCCGGCTATAAAGAGACTTGTTCTGATCCCCTTTATATTATGTTAATATTTTTGTTTTCTGTGGCTTTGAAAGGGAAGACTATTGAAAGTCTGGATTGGTCTGTTATCACAACATCTCATCGAAACAAAAAACACAAGTCAGGGGGAATTTCTATCTAGATGATAGGCAGCTAAGTGGAGAGAATGACGGATGAAGCTTAGTGTGGTTTTTAAAGACCGGAATAAATTTGGCCACAGATTTGTTGAATGGTGAAGTATCTTTGTAGGTGAGTGGCAAGAATTCTTCCTTTAACTGAGTTTGCTGTTAATTTCCTATGCCAGGTGGGAATACGATCTATCTGAGGGGTCCAAGTTTGGAACCCCCAAATTATAAACAACCCCCACATGATATGCAGCCCCCAATGCATATAAGGCAGCCTGACATTCCGACCCCCAATACATATATGCAGCCACCCAATTCATTGATGATGCCAGCCCCTCCTGGACCCCCAATACATTTATATGCGCCCCCCAATTCATTAATGCCGCCCCCCCTACCTCCCCCCAAATAACATTTAGCTCCGCCCATCCGCCCCCAACTAATTATATGAGCCCCAATCGCTATATGCAGCCCCTCCTCACCCCAAACATTATGCAGCCCCCTACTGACCCCCAAACATAAATGCAGGCCCCCAATTCATTATATGCCAGCCCCCAATTCATTATAATGCACGCCACCTCCTGACCCCAATACATTATAGCAAGCCCCAATTCTATAATATGCAAGCCCCTCTCACCCCAATACATTATATGCAGCCCCCTCCGTGACCCCCCAATACATATACTGCAGCCCCAATTCATTATATGCAGCCCCCCAATTTCATGATATGCGCACTGCCATCGTTTGCCACACATTATCACCCCTCCTGACCCCCAAATACATCGCCCCAATTATGATTCACCCCCGAACACCCATGCATTTGATGGCAGCCACATCTGACCCCCAATACATATCTATATGCACCCCCATAATTACGCCAACTATGACCTCCCAATACATTAATGCAGCCCCATCCTGACCCCCAATAATTATGAGCAGCCCCCAATAGCTTAATAATGCAGCCCCCCTCTGCAGATTTCACTTATAATAACGCCCCCTTCCACACATGATTACATACAGCCCCCGCCGTCATGTCCCATTCTTTACTACAGCCCCTTATATATATAATATGACCATCAAAATAAAAAAGAATAATACTTACCTCAGCCTTCTGCTCAGGTCCGGAGCTTCCCCCTCGCTCCGTCCGTCTTCTCTTCCGGCAGCCTCACAGCACTCCAGCCCGCGTCACAGGTTCCGCCAGCGTCACGTTATAACGTGAACCGCGGCTAGCGGAGGCTCTGGATCCGGCCATGCAGAGACGCAGGTCCTGCAAGCACACAGAGCGCGCTTTACGGTGCGTCACACACAGGCCAGGCTGCTTGGACGGGGGTGATTTGGACCACGAGTGGCCCTCCCAGCACTGGGGGCCCCGGCACTTGCCCGGTTTGCTGGCTGGCAATCGGCCCTGATTGGCACGGACAGTGCTCTACGATCTCTAGGACTCCAATTGACTGTCTTGGAGTTCACAGAAAGTGCATTGTCCGACGATCCTGCACAGTGCCGCTATTCACTAAGATGGTGTGCCTGATATCCTGCATGTGTCGCTTCCCCACTCAGGTCCCCGGAGTTCACCTTCTTCTTCCTGGCATGTAGATGCCGTTTGTTCCGTATAATGCGCTGTGCGGGGGAGTCACTAAGATATCCCGCCCCGATATCCTGCACTGTGTCGCTTCCCTGCTCAGGTCCCCGGAGTTCACCTTCTTCTCCTGTGCAGTAAGTGCATTGTCTGTGTATAATGCGCTGTGCGGGGAGTCACTAAGATGTGCACTCGATATCCTGCATGTGTCACCTCCCCCCTCAGGTCCCCGGAGTTCACCTTCTCTTCCTGGTGCATGTAAATGCATTGTCCCGTGTATAATGCGCTGTGCAAGGTAGCACTAAGATCGTGCGCCTATATCCTCATGTGTCGCTTCCCCCTCAGGTCCCGGAGTTCACCCTTCTTCTTCCTGGTCATGTAAGTGCATTGTCCGTTGTATACTGCGCTGTGCGGGGAGTCACTAAGTCGTGCACCCGATATCCTGCATGTGTCGCTTCCTCCGCTCAGGTCTCCGAGTTCAACCTTCTTCTTCCTGGTGCATGTAAATGCATTGTCCGTGTATAATGCGCTGTGCAGGAGTCTCTAGATCGTGCGCCTGATATCCTGCAGTGTCGCTTCCCCACTCAGGTCCCCGGAGTTCACCTCTTCTCTTCCGGTGCATGTAAGTGCATTGGTCCGTGTTAATAAGCGCGTGCGGGAGTCCACTAAGAACGTGCCCGCGATATCCTGCATGTGTCGCTTCCCCGTCAGGGCCCCGGAGTTCACCTTCTTCTTCCTGGTGCATGTAAGTGCATTGTCCATGTACTATGCGCTGTGCGGGAGTACACTAAGATTGTTTCCACCCCGATATCCTGCATGTGTCGGCCTTCCCGCTCAGGTCTCCGGATTCACCTTCTTCTTCCTGGTGCATGCAAATGCATTGCCGTGTATAATGCGCTGTTCAAGGAGTCACAAGTCGTGCGCCTGATATCCTGCAATGTGTCCGCTTCCCCACTCAGGTCCCCGGTTCACCTTCTTCTTCAGGGCATGAATGCATGTGTTGCCACACAATTTGAAAGTTAAATCTTGCGCTCAGTCTGAATCAGTCGGATCATCTGACGGCCCGCACCCCGATTTCTGTCGCATGAAATCCGGCGCAGCTGCGCCAAAATTCGATCGCGTGCTACACAATCCCCTGTCACAGCCAAGTAAAAACGTTGGAAAGTCCAACGAAAGTGGGTCCGCCGACCTTTAGTAAATAAACCCCTGTGTTTTTAAATTTTCAACACCCAGTACTGTGCATGCTCAACCTGTAACATCAATTAGTGAAAACGGCCCTACTGTCTCCTGATAGGTGTTCTCACGATCATTGGAACCACCAGTCAGCTTATTATCCCTTATCATGTGGATAGGGGATAACAAGCAAACTTGGTACAATAGCTTCAAGTAAGGGTTTCTGGTGACTGTCCCCTAAAATATGTGGCCAAATTTACAACAGGTCTTACAACCCAACATAAGCTGGGCTCTCCTACTTTGCTTTAGCTGTCTTCTTCTCTAGATAGAAATTTATATTTTCTTTATTTTCGAGGAGATGTTGGATAAAGACTATCCTTGATCAGTCTCATGATCGTTGGGGACACCGTTTGAACTTCACCATCAGATTCGTACCCCCATATCCTGGGCCAGGGTTAACCCTCTTTAAGCCATAACTGTTAAGTAGTTCCCAAGCTTGTAGAAGGGTCCCATGACAAGGACTTGCATCAACATCATGGAATTCAGTCCATCAAAAAAAAAGTGTAGATTATGGATAAAAATATTTGTTTTTGCCACATTGTCCTACTTTCAAGTGAAGCCAACAGAACATGGGTCAAGCAAAAACGGAGAAGGGCAATAAAATATGGGCTATAATTGACGCATTTGTGAGGGGGGTTCCATTGCTGAGACCTCCATCACTTGGCAGAGCTATCCCATACCTACGGGATTTCCCGGATCTGCTTGCCCAATAAGATGTCTGAAATTCATAGGAACCTGGTGTGTGAATATCAGGGTCCATGCTATATTAAGATAGTGAAGAGGATGCAGGAAATAAGGGCAATACAAGCAGTCCCTAGGTTAAAGGGAACCTACCACCACAAATCTACCTATAAAGGTAGGGTCGGGTGGAGGTGGATCAATGGGACGTGAGGATAGGCCCTGTTTAAGGGCTAATCCTCACGTCCCGCACTTTTAGTAACTTACATTAGACTTGTTGCAATTTTCTTATGCGGCTACTGGGCGTGGAGTAGCCGCATCTGAGGTTACATGGCGCGGCTACTCCACGCCCGGTAGCTCTTTTCTCCTCTACTCTCCATCTTCGGCGCACAGCTGCTCATAGCTGCGCGCCCTCGTCCGATGATCCTGCAGTCTGCGCAGAACAGCAGGCCCCGCGCCTGTGCAGCCCCGGCTTCGGAGCAGTGACCCCGCAGGCGCGGGCCTGCTGTTCTGCGCATGGCAGCAACTGCAGGATCGTTGACGAGGGCGCGCATTACGAGCAGCTGCGCGCCGAAGATGGTGGAGTAGGAGGAGAAAAGTGGCTACCGGGCGTGGAGTAGCCGCGCCATGTAACCTCAGATGCGGCCACTCCACGCCCCAGTAGCCACATAAGAAAATTTGCCTAACGTCTAATAAAAGTTACTAAAAGTGCTGGGGACATGAGGATTAGCCCTTAAAAGGACTATCCCACGTCCCCATTGATCCACCTACCACCGATCTACCTTTATAGGTAGATTTGTGGTGGTAGGTTCCCTGTTAAATACAGATAGGCTCCTTGGGTTTGTACTTTAAGTTGAATTTGTATGTACAGTAAGTCGGAACTGTATATTTTATAATTGTAGATCCAGACAATTTTTTTTTTTGCCCAAATGACAATTGGATTTTCAAAATTTTTTGCTGTAATGGGACCTGGGATCATCAATAAAGCTTCAGCTTCACCTTACAGCTGATCATAGCAGCCTGGGACTATAGACTATAGTTCAGATGTCACAGTGGGCAGAGGGGTCCGTCTGTAACTAGAGGTCGTCTGTAAGTTGAGTATCCTTAAGTAGTGGACCGCCTGTAGTTGGTGAGCTACTGGAGTTGTGGTCATAGTTGTCTTGTAGCTCCAGGCTCATTCACTACATTATTTCCATTACTATAAACATAGGCACATATACTTCTACTGACATGACTCTAACACTCACTTAAGGGAGTTGAATATCATCACAGGATACACCCACGAAAATATTTTTGCCCCCTTAGGTCATTTTTTTTTTTTTTTTCATTTCACTCGGTCTCATATTCCAAGTCTTTGGGATTACTTTTTGTGAGAGTAAATAATGCACAAAGCCATTTATAGAACTTGTATCCCAAATGACAGGAATAATTACAATAGCAGATTGTACTGTACACAAAGATCTGGGAACTTATCAGGATTTTTGCAATTGGAAAATGACCCTGATGTCCAAGAACAGAACGGTATCTCCGTCCTTCCTGAGCCAACAAGCCGAGCGTGGCCGCCATCATTCCTGTGCGCTAAAGGGATGTGTCAACTCCTAGAAAACTTTTCATATTCTGTGTAATTACACTAAGATACACATGGACATTCTGATTTCATAAAAGGAAGAGATTTACACTTAATAATCAGAATTATTCACAGACACATTTTTGGACAGATTTGCGCCAAGATTTCAATGATATTTTTTATATTTTTTCCATTAAAGTGAATGTTTAGCGTAGAACTTTTTTTTTTATAGATGTAAACCCACAAATGATACTTTGCACTATCCACGGGATATAGGATTAGTGTCTTATCACTGGAGGTCCATTTAGGTCAATGGGTGCATGTGTGAATGGGGCAATAGTGAACACACGTGACAACTTCCACAGTCAGCTCTGTGAGGCAACCAGATGATCAGTTTTGGCTTTCCTATAGAAGTGAATGGAAAAGTAGTCACACGTGTGCATAACCAGTCCATTCACCTTGCATTGGGCGCTGAGTACTTCAAAACGCTGATGGTTCCACTGGTCAGAGCCTCAATGCTTAGACACGTACGCCCTATCTTGTATGCCCTATGTTAGGCCTACGGGAACACATGCTAAGAATATATACAGGGTCATTTGCTCTTCAATACTTTTACTACTATTAACAGCTGAAGCAACTTTGACTTTGGTTCGTTGGACCTTTAAGTAATATTATGTTTGCATTTTTGGGTCTGTAGTAGAGATGAGCGAGCACTAAAATGCTCGGGTACTCGTTATTCGAGACGAACTTTTCCCGATGCTCGAGTGCTCGTCTCGAATAACGAGCCCCATTGAAGTCAATGGGAGACTCGAGCATTTTTCAAGGGGACCAAGGCTCTGCACAGGGAAGCTTGGCCAAACACCTGGGAACCTCAGAAAAGGATGGAAACACCACGGAAATGGACAGGAAACAGCAGGGGCAGCATGCATGGATGCCTCTGAGGCTGCTTAATCGCACCATTATGCCAAAATTATGGGCAACAGCATGGCCATGACAGAGTGACCGAATGAGGCTAGATAGCATCTAAAACATCCAATAATTGACCCTGACACTATAGGGGACTATGCAGAGGCAGCGGCAGCAGGCTAGAGAGTGGCATGGCGACATACCCTAAATGGACTCAGGCTTCAAACCAATGGGTGGCAGAGAGGAACAAAAGGAGGTGAGCAAGAAGCGCTCAACACTTTTGGACAGATTTGCGCCAAGATTTCAATGATATTTTTATATTTTTGGGGTAAAAGGTTACTTCCATTAAAGTGAATGTTTAGTATAGACTTCGTAGAACTTTTTGTATAGATGTAAACCCACAAATGATACTTTGCACTATCCACAGGATATAGGATTAGTGTCTTATCACTGGAGGTCCATTTAAGTCAATGGGTGCATGTGTGAATGGAGCAATGGGGACAACCAGATGATCAGTTTTTTCCATTTAAATAGGTGAATGGAATGTAAAAAAAAAAGTGAATGGAAAAGTAGTCACAAATCCCACCCAGGTCAACATCTGCAAAGAGTTTGTATGTTCTCTCTGTGTTTGCGTGGGTTTCCTCCGGGTCCTCCGGTTTCCTCCCACACTCCAAAACATACAGGTAGGTTGATTAGTTTGTGAGCCCCATGGGGACAGGGACCAATTTGACATCCATTGTGCAGCCCTGCGTATAGATAGAGGCAGTCCCTGGGTTACGTACAAGATAGGTTCTGTAGGTTTGTTCTTAAGTTGAATTTGTATGTAAGTCGGAACTTTACATTTTATAATAGTGACCCAAGCCAGAATTTTTTTGGTCTCTGTGACAATTGTATTTTAAAAATGTTGGGATTAACAATAAATCTTAATAACAGACTCCTGTGATACCTGTTACAGCTGATTATTATAGCCTAGGGCTAAAGTACAGTATATTACCGACATCCAGAGGTCCATTTGTAACTAGGGGTCGTCTGTATGTCAGGTGTTCTTAAGTAGGGGACCGCCTGTATATACATACCCAGGATAAAGTTTGCCTTTAGTTCGCAGGAGCAGAAGGTAAATCTGACCCATCGGCAGCAAAATTGGGGACCTATGCAACATCCATTGGTGTATGGAGGAGGCCGTGCAGTCCATTTTGTATACATACCTTCTAAACAATAACCATTCCCATATCAGTGGTTAGAGGGATGTGCAGATCTCTATATTATGCCCCTACAACCGCTGATATGGGAGTAGTTACCATAGAGGGGATAAGCATATAGTAATGATTGCATGGCCTCCTCCGTCCCCCGGAAGTGTACAGGACATTACAGGAAGTTTTACCAGAGTAAGTACAATATCTACATCTACACGGATCGTGATTTTTTTTTATAGCTTTATTTTAGGATTGGACTGACTTTATTTTCCATCACAGCTGTTTTTATGTAACTCAATGATTTATTTTTTTTTTTGTCCAGATAAGATTCCTGTGTTCTGCACGATGCAGCTTCATCTGATCACTGAACAATGCTCAGCCATTCATGAAATCTATAGTGATTTTGGATAGAGGTCACCGAGTGATGTTTTGCATTATCGGTGAGTGGTGGAGCGGGGAGCGCGCTGCATCCTGCTGTTCCGTCAGCTGCGGCCATTGGATTAGATGATTACTGTATTCCTGGAAATAATGCAGGTGTGCCAAACAGCGAGAAATGTCTTATTAGGACACAGATTGGAAACATTTACTCAGCCCGTAATGTGATTGTTACAAATACCTACAAGGCCTTTACGCACAATGTGGTGGCCATTATTTTTGTTTAAAATTAACCGTAATATTTAGCTAAAAATATCCCTCCGATAGATCTGGGCTATGATGAAGGGCACCAAATCTACTACATCTGCCCTTAGGTCCGAATGGAAAATAGTAGAAGGAGAATAATTGTGAAATTGGAAATGTTTCCTGTAAAGTTATTACCAGGGCAAATTGTATTTACAGTTAAAGTATATTGTAATGTTTTCTCTTCTCTTCATCCAAGTATTTGCATCATAAACCGAGTTATTTTCTCCCCATCAGATCCACTTTTAGCACATGCGGCAGAGAGTGGAGTTTCACAAACTGTAGGTGAATTTTACTCAACTATGTCCATGGGCAGTGGCGTAACTAGAGTCCTGTGGGTCCCGGGGCAATATTCTTATGAGTATGAGTTCCTGTTGCCCCATTAGTATGAAGTGTTCCCATTCTTTGTAAGTCACCCCCTTATTGCCCCCCTGGGTGGCCAGCCAACAAATTGGGGTATAAATAGGACTTGCTCAATTAATTGTGGCATGGCCACCCAACTGTGTGACCAGGTGTAATACACCTATATGGTTCTGTGAATGGGACCTTAGTGAGTCCCCCTTCTTACCCCCCCCCCCTTGTTGTCCCCCTTCTTAGTTCCTCCTAATTGTCCACCTTCTGAGTCAGTCCCCTTTATTGTCCCTCTTCTTAGTCCGCATCCCTTATTGTGCCTCTTCTTAGTTCCCCCATTATAGTCTCCCTTCTTAGTTCCCCCTTATTGTCCCCTGTCTTAATCCTCCCTTATTACACCCCTTCTTAGTTCCCCCTCTTAGTTCCACCATTATTGACTCCCTCCCACCATTATTAATTCCAGCTACAACATAAATCCATTTTTCACAATCCTGCTGCTACTAACACAGAGGTATGATTACACAGATCTCCAAGGACAATGCCTAACACTGGCTGCAGTCTACATTATCACACCTGCTGGTAGACCTTTTAAAAGCTAACACAACATATATCAGATATAAGTTATAGAATTGTTTTGAGCTGAACCATGGGTCCACTCCTCTGCTGTGAGTGACATGGACCTTCTACAGGCGTAACTCAGAACAAGGGCAATAGAGAAGTTTTATGAAGATAACTAAAAGCACAGCAGTGTGAGGACATGCCTCCTGTGCACTTGGAAAAGCTACAATCCAGGAATATAAATCCATTTTCACAGTCCTGCTGCTACTACGTAAAAAGATTCACAGAGGTATGATATCACGGTCCTCCAGCGCTAATGGCTACAAAAACTGCTGATGGATTCCCTATAAGCAGAGAATAAGAGACCCTTAATCCCACCAATATTTACACTTTTCTCCCCGGACAACGGATCAGTGAAAATAAAAGCCAATGGGGCTCATTTACTAAGGGTCCGAACGCCGCACTTTCGTTGGGTTTCCCGAATATTTCCGATTTGCGCCAAATTGCCCCAGCATCGGCGCCGGTTACCTCGCGAAAGAAATTGGGGGGGGCGTGGCCGTCGAACGACCCAACGGATACGGAAAAACAGCAGAATTTAAAAAAAGAATTGTGTCACAAGATCAGCACTCACATGCACCAGGAAGAAGAAGGTGAACTCCAGCGGACCTCAGCGCAGCAGCGACACCTGATGGATATCGGGCGCACGACCTTAGTGAATCCCGGCAGACCCGAATCAGTGTCAGAGAACGCACCGCTGGATCGCGACTGGACCAAGTAAGTAAATGTGCTCCAATGTGAAAACAGCCATAGAAATCAATGGCTTTGTGAGGCATCCGTGGAAATCACTGAACCGCAGACGTGATAAACAGCGCCAATGTGACTGAGCCCTTACACGTAGAGAAAACAGGGCAAAGGGGGTTAGAACATAGAGATGAGGGCGGGGGGGATTTCTCAGGACCACTCAGCACACAGGGGTTTAATTATATCGGGTTATTTACTAATGAGCCAATAGAAATTGCTTTGTTAACTGTATACCTGCCGACAAGATACACAAACATATAGTAATGGCTGCCTAGGACCTTGTCACAACATGTAAATAGGATCCGGGACATCTGTAAGTCATAACCATCGGTGAGCCCTCATAGTCCCTGTACAGGGGGGCATTATACTAGATGGGGTGGCACAGGAAGGGGTATTAGATATACAGTGTTGAGGCCATTAAGGTGAGTAATACTACCCTGTTTCCCCGATAGTAAGACAACCCCAATAGTAAGACGTAGTGGGTGTTTTAGGGGGGCGGCTAATGTAAGACGTACCCCGAAAGTAAGACATAGTTAGAGCGGATGGAGCCGGGAGCTGCAGCCTCTTCATGTCACTGCTGTAGCTCCCCGCGGATAGAAGATTATGTGACCGGAGCTCAGCTACTCCGTGCAGGCTTCGATCACATGACCCAGGGCAGAGGAGACAGCGCTGCACACTGTGGAGTCTGCAGGCCATGGAGCTGAGGGAGAAGCTTCCTGCTCTGTGCTGCCTTCTGTTACTGCTGGAGCAGCTCCTCCCCCTCCTCTGTGCTACTGGAGCACTCCTCCCCCTCCTCTGTTGTACTTACTACTACTGGAGCAGCTCCTCCCCTCCTTTTGTGTTACTGGAGCAGGCTCCTCCCTCCGCCTTTTCTGTTTTACTGAGCAAGCTCCTCCACCCTCCTCTCCCCCCTCCTCTGTGTTACTGGATCAGCTCCTCCCCGCTCCTCCGCCTCCCCCTCCCCCTCCTCTGTGTACTGGAGCAGTCCACTCCTTGTGTAAGGCACTCCCTTCCCCTCACTCTGTGTTACGGAGCAGCTCCTCCCCCTCCTCTGTGTTATATGGAGCAGCTCCCTCCCCTCCGTCGTGATTACGGAGCAGCTCCTCCCCCCCCTCCTTTGTGATGCGTAAACTCGCTACACTCAGTATCGACCGAGGGGGGGGAGACAGAGAGAGCACATGTCAGCCTGGACCCAGATCTACTTAGCCCTGCCAGTCAGATGCCATCAGGAACACTAAAAAAGTAAATAGTATGGTATATGTGAGTGTGTAATGGAGGTGTGGAATGGCCTGATTATACTGTGAAACAGTGTGGGCATGTTTATTACTGTATCAAAGTATGGCATGTTAGTATGTGTCAGGGTGTTTGCTGCACCACGTTCTATGTTTGTGGTTTAAAAACACCCATCACACCCCCTTCCACTCTATAATGTCCCTACTCTGTATTAACCCACCCATAAACCACACCCACAACTGTATAATGCCCCTTACACTGTATAACCCAACCGCCACCCACACCACTGTATAATTGCCCTATATAATGCCACTCGGCCCCCCTCACACTGTATACTACTCCCACTCTCTCCCACACTGTTATGGGCATGGCCCCCCCCTTACCCTGTATAAACCACTCCCACCACGACTGTATAATGCCCAATGCCCCCACTTATCAACTGTATAACACTCCCACACTGTATAATGCCCAATGCCCCCCCTACACTGTATTACCACTCCCACACTGTATAAGTGCCCAATGGCCCCCTTACACTGTATACCACTACCACTCTCCACACTGTATAATGATGCCCCCCCCTTACAACTGTATAAACCCCCCCACACTGTAATAATGCCTAATGCCCCCCTTACAACTGTATAAAACCCACCCACACTGTATAATGCCCCCCCCCTTACACTGTATAAAACCACATCCCGCACTGTAATAAAATGCCCCCCCCCTTACATGTATAAGGGGGACTCAAACCACCCACTGTATAATTTCCCCCTTACACTGTATAACCCAAAAAAAAAAAGCCCCACCCCACCCCACGTGTCTAATGCCCCCCTTACACTGTATCCCCACCCACATTGTATAAAATGCACCCATGCCCCCCGCCCCCCCTTACCCTGTAATAACGCACATTCCCCACAATCCCTTTTCACTCCCCTCACTGTCTAATGTATGCCCCCCCCTTACGCAAACCTGTATAACCCTCCCTCACTGTATAATTCCCCCCCACAGACTGTAATAACCACTTCCCCACTGTATAATGCCATGCCCCCCCTTTACAACTGTATAACCACTCCCGGCCACTGTATATGCCCCCCTTACCATCCGCACTGTATAATGCCGCGCCCCTTACAAAGCTGTTAATGCCCCCCTTACACTGTATAAACCACTCCCGCACTGTATATGCCCCATGCCCCGCCTCCCCTTACACTGTATAACCACTCTCCCACACTGTATAATTGCCATAATGAATGCCCCCCCCCTTCACGGTAATAAACCACTCCCGCACTTGTATAATGCCCTAATGCCGCATAAATCGCCCGCCCCCCTTACAACTGTAAAACCACCCCACAACTGTATAATGCCCAGATGCCCCCCCTTACACTGTATAACCACTCCCGCACTGTATAATGCCCCCCCTTAACACAACTGGTAGAACCACTTCCCGCCGGTATAATGCCCCCCCCCCCTTACACTGTCTAAATAAACCAAACCACTCCCCACAACTGTATGATGGCCTGCCCCCCCTTAACACACTGTATAAACCACTGTCCGCACTGTTAATCCCCCCCCCTTACACTGTATCAACCACTCCGCCCTGTATAATCCCCCCCCTTTTACACTGTATAAAATAACCCACATGAACCCCATCCCCACACTTTCTCAACTATCCCACTCCCCTCACACCATACTGTATCACCCCTGACCCCCCGATCCCCCACTGTCTAATTCCCCCTTTCCCTCCCACACCCGTTTCTCCACCTCCCTCATAATGGCTGTTTTGGGATGATAAACCAAACTAGGGAATATGTTAGGGAACTAAGACGTTTAGTTTCAAGAATTTTTCATTTAATGCTGCCACAATTTACACTCAAAGTGCCCCCTGAGCTCTGCCGCCCATGGCTCACTGATACTTCTGCTGCTCAGGGGCCCCAACTGAGGCTCTGCTGCTTCAGGGGCCCACTGAGGCTCTGCCGCCCATAAGCCAACTGAAAAACTGGAGCAGACCTGCACCAGCAAACGTTTTGTCCTCTCTTCTACTCTTCCTAGAAAATCAATGAGGATGAGTACATCCCCATGACTAATTGAAAACCCCCTCAAACCCCCTACATTTAATAACAGCCGCAACGTAAGTTCACGGATGCTCTGTCGCCCATGGCTCTGAACCCTGAGTTGCACATAGACCTTGGGGTCATCAGTTGGGTAAATTTCTCCACAACTTCTTCTCTCTTCTAAAGTCCAAGGAGGGACGAGTAATCCCACCACGAGATATTTGATAACCCCCTACATTTCCAGAGGAATCCCACTTTAAAAACATTCAAGTAACAAAAGACACCTGTCCCCATGAAGGAAAAAAGACACTCAATAATATCCTATTCTTATACCTTTGACCTTGTTGCTCTGGGCCGCCAGACTGTGTTTTTAAACAACCTTGTCCAATCCCGAGACAACCATAAAAGGAGAGGGTGAGGGGTAGGAGGGAAAAGGTGACGGAGAAGAGCAGAAAGAAAAGGGGCTGGGGAAAGGGAAAAAAGGGTAGTTAGTGGTTTGGGGGAGAAGCAAGTCGGAATTTTCCGCACGGGAGAGAGCGCTATTCACGAGATCCTTTGGTTTCAGTGTTACCGGAGGGTTGTATGGTTTGTTTCTTAGGATTTATTTTACCTGAATTTCTTGTGCTACAAAGCACAACATCCCAGCAATAGAGCGGATGAAAACAGCAGCTGCTTTATTATGACACACCCTGAGCGAGCTCCGAGCCCGAGAGACCGCTGCAGGGGAGGAAGCCAATGAAGCCCGATGCTAAGACATCATGCTTTAACCTCGGAGTCACCCAAAGACTCCATAAATGGACAGATTTACTATTAATATATTTGGTACAAGTTCATTAAACAGTATCCATTCATTCACTCAAAGTCAATACATTACAGGCAGTCCCAGGTTACGTACACGATAGGTTCTGTAGGTGTTGTTCTAAGTTGAGTTTTGTATGTAAGTCGAACTGTTTACTTTATAAACTGTACTCCAGCCAAAATTTTTGGGTCACTGTTAGAGATGACGAGCACCTAAAATGCTCGGGTACTGTTATTCGAGAACGACTTTTCCCGATGCTCTCGAGTGCTCGTCTCAGAATAACTGAACCCATTGAAGTCAATGGGAGAACTCGAAGCATTTTTCAAGGGGAGCCAAGGCTCTGCACATGCAAGGGAAGCTTGGCCAAACAACACCCTGGGGAACCTCAGAAAAGAACAAGTGATGGAAACAAACCAATAAAAGTCGGGAATCCGCACGGCGGAGCCGCTATTCACGAGATCCTTGGTTTCAGTGTTAACCGTGAGGGTTGTATTGTTTGTTTCTTAGGATTTATTTTTACCTGAATTTCTTTGTGCTGCAAAGCACAACATCTCAGCAGATAGAGCGGATGAAAACGGCAGCTGCTTTTATATATGACACGCCTGAGCGAGCTCCGAGCCCGAGAGCGCTGCAGGGGAGGAAGCCAATGAAAGCCCGAGTGCTAAGACATCGCTTTACCTCGGAGTCACCTACAAAGACTTCAATAAATGGACAGATTTACTATTATATATATTTGGTACAAGTTCATTAAACAAGTATCCATTCATTCACTCAAAGTCACAATTACATATACAGGCAGTCCCCAGGTTACGTACACGATAGGTTCTGTAGGTTTGTTCTTAAGTTGAATTTGTATGTAAGTCGGAACTGTTTACTTTATAACTGTTACTCCAGCCAAAATTTTTGGGTCACTGTGACAATTGGATTTTGAAACTGTTGGATTGTCATAAGAACCAAGAATAACACTAAAGCTTCATTACAGACACCAGTGATAACTGTTATAGCTGATTATTGTAGCCTAGGACTAAAGTACAGTGAATTACCAACATCCAGAGGTCCGTTTGTAACTAGGGGTCGTCTGTAAGTCGGGTGTTCTTAAGTAGAGGACCACCTGTATGTCCAATCACATGTAAAAAAAAATGTATTTGCATAGTGTCATATAAACTGTAGCACATTAAAGCATAAACTTGTATAATAAAGTATAAAAACAGAATAATACACAGGGTGAGTCAAAAGTCCAAGAACTAACTTTTATTTCAGAAACAAAATGGAAAATGACATATCTGATACCCCAGCAAGTAATTGGTGAGGGGCCCCATCTTTAAAGGGAACCTGTCATCAGAAATGTGCCAAACAAACCACTAGCAGGATGTTGTTGAGCAGATGAGCAGCTTCCAGATGATGTTTCTTTCATGACACAGGGTGGTGGCATTATCCAGAAAATCAACTTTGAAGTGAGATGAAAACTGGTTTTATGAAGTCAAGGAGGCGGAGAGATTAACACTGAAGTCAAGGTTTCCCTGCCTTAAAATGTCCCCTTCACTGAAATTGCCAGTCCTGTGTCCAGAGACATCACTAACCAGATCTCCTGAAGTCTGGTGCATGATGTCAATCATAGGGGAGGAGGTGTTCAGAGGCAGGAGAGCTTGACTTTAGTGTTCAATTCTCCACCTTCCTGACTTTATACATCTAACTTCAAAGTTGATTTTCTGGATGATGCCACCACCATGAGCCATGAAAGAAATATGATCAAGAAGCTGTTCAGCTGCTTGACAACACACTGGTAGTGGTCTTTTAGTCCAGTTTCTGATGACAGGTTCCCTTTAAGGCTATGTCTAGAAAGTAACTGATATCTAAAAAGCCGCCATATAAGATAAATGGAAAATTATCTAAACTGGAAGCAAATCAAAGAAGACCAGGATTATCTCAGACATCTGCTTTGCAATATCTCTTGGTGGTTCAAAAGTTATCTATACAGAATGCTGTAACAACCACCGGGAACGTACCCTGTGATGCACAGCTATGTGACGTTTTGTCTATGGTGCTGATCACTGAGCTGAAACCACTGGATCCAATCATTATGAACCCACATTATAATCCATAGGGAATCTCTGTGCTGATCATTTTTCTGGCAAATCATAGACATTATTTAAAGTTCACTTAAAGAAGTCATGTACAGTAGGCAGGGAGCTCAGTGCTTAAGTCAAGCTCTCCCAGTCTCAGAATGTCCCTTCCACCGTGTTAAATGTTCCTACATCCTCCAGGACAGTGTCTAGCAACATCGCTGGACCAAATGGCATCATGAGGCCAGAAGAGCTTGACTTCAGCTCTGATCTCTCCACTTCTGGAGAAGTAAATTTTCTGGTTGATGCCACCGGCTGGACTATAAAATGATGATGACCTGGAAGGATCTTATTGAGCTTGATAAGGTTCTGTTATTGGTTTATTTGGGTAGTTTCTGCTGACAGGTTCTCTTTAAGTAGTCTGGATCTGAGTTTTCTTTGAGTTTGACTATTAAGCTGTTTTGTTATTGGGGCTTATTTACTAAGGGTCCCGCGGCCGCATTTTCATCAGTTTTTTTCCGAATTTTTGGGAATTGCACCAGGGATTGTGTCGCACATGATCGTTTTGTGTTGCAATCGCGCCGGCATTCATGCGACACAAAATGGGGGGCGGGCTGTAGGACGATCCAACGGATTCAGACAACGTGCGGAATTTAACATTTCATTTTGTGTCGCAAGCCAAGCACTTACATGCACTGGAAAGAAGAAGGTGAACTCCGGGGACCTGAGCGGGGAAGTGACACATGCAGGATATCGGGTGTAGGATCTTAGTGACTCCCCGCACAGCACATTATACACGGACAATGCACTTACATGCACCAGGAAGAAGAAAGTGAACTCCGGGGACCTGAGCGGGGAAGCGACACATGCAGGATATCGAGTGCACGATCTTAGTGACTCCCCGCACAGCGCATTATACACGGACAATGCATTTACATGCACCGGGAAGAAGAAGGTGAACTCCGGGAACCTGAGCGGGGAAGCGACACATGCAGGATATCAGGCGCAGGATCTTAGTGACTCCCCGCACAGCACATTATACACGGACAATGCACTTACATGCACCAGGAGGAAGAAGGTGAACTCCGGGGACCTGAGCGGGGAAGTGACACATGCAGGATATCGGGCGCACGATCTTAGTGACTCCCCGCACAGCGCATTATACACGGACAATGCACTTACATGCACCGGGAAGAAGAAGGTGAACTCCGGGGACCTGAGCGGGAAAGCGACACATACAGGATATCGGGGGCACAATCTTAGTGACTCCCCGCACAGTGCATTATACAAGGACAATGCACTTACATGCACCAGGAAGAAGAAGGTGAACTCCGGGGACCTGAGCGGGGAAGCGAAACATGCAGGATATCGGGTGCACGATCTTAGTGACTCCCAGCACAGCGCATTATACACGGACAATGCACCTACATGCACCAGGAAGAAGAAGGTGAACTCCGGGGACCTGAGGCGTGAAGCGAAGCATGATATCGGGCAGCTCTTAGTGACTCTCCACACAGCGCTATTACCGGACAATGCACTCATGCACCAGAAGAAGAAGGTGACTCCGGGGACCTGAGCGGGGAGTGAACACATGCAGATATCGGACGTATCTTGATGACATCCCCGCACGCCTCACGAACGGAGCATAACAACAGACACTTACATGCCCAGGAAGAAAGTTGACTCCGGGGACCTGAGCGGGAAGGACACATGCAGGATTCGTACACACATCTTAGAGACTCCCCGCACAGCAGGCATTATACACATACAATGCACTTACATGCACCAGGAAGAAGAAGGTGAACTCCGGGGACCTGAGGGGGAAGTGACCCATGCAGGATCTCGGGACGCAGATCTTAGTGACTCCCGCACAGCCATTATACACGACAAGCACCACTTACATGCACCAGAAGAAAGAGGTGACCTCCGGGACCTAGAGCGGGGAAGCCACCCATGCAGGATATCGACGCACGATCTTAGTGACTCCCCGCAACAGCGCTTATACACGGACAATGCACTACATGCACCAGGAAGAAAAGGTGAACTCCGGGGACCTGAACGGGAAGCGACAATGCAGGATACGGGCGCCGATCTCTTAGTGACTCCCCGCACACGCATATACACAGACAATGCCTTACATGCAACCAGGAAGAAGAAGGTGAACTCCAGGGACCTGACGGGGAAGCGACACATGCAGGATATGCGCGCACGATCTTAGTGACTCCCGCACAGCATTATACCAACGATGCACTTACATGCACCAGGAGAGAAGTGAACCTCCGGGGACCTGACGCGGGGAAGCGACACATGCAGGATATCGGCGCACGATCTTAGTGACCCGCACAGCGCATTATACACGGACATATGCACTTACATGCACCAGAAGAAGAAGTGAACTCCGGGGACCTGAGCGGGGAAGCGACACTGCAGGATATCGGGCGCAGATCTAGTGACTCCCGCCAAGCCGCATTATCAACACAGGGACAAGTGCACATACGCATACTCGTGCCAAGAGAAGTTCAGATTCACAAAGCATCAAGTCCAGAATCAGCAGCAAGGTTCCAAATCACAGAGGTCAGCAGAAAAGAAGATCACAAAGACGACCCACGGGAAGAAGACGACAGTGCACAGACTCCGGGTTCTCCATGAATCTGTCAAGCGACTCAATGCAAGGATATCGGTCAGAGGCACAGGATCATTAGAGTGACCCCTGCTGACTTAGGTCTATTACATAACACACAAAGCGACACGAATACACTTACCTGCACACAGGTATCCAAGACAGAAGGCGTGAACTCCTCATCCAACGAGAGCGGGGCAGAAGCGAACACAAGGGCAACATGACATCAGATGGCAGGAGGTTGCACACAATTACTTAGGTGACCACAGTCCACCTCACCAGCACAGTTACTACACACGCAGACAAGTGACACTTACGATTGCACCACGCTGTAACAAAGTCAAGTTAACTTCAGGGACCTGAAGCAGGGGAGCAACACATCAGGATATCGAGGGTGGACGACGATCATTCGTCCACACATCACAGCGAAGATCAGAGTTTCAATCTCATCGTTTCTAGACCACGGAGTACAGTGATGCCGTGGCGACGGTCAGCCAGGGACACACATGTCAGTGAAGTCATATCATGGGCCCCATATGAGTCCAACCGCATGACAATTACACAATGATTGTGCGAAGACCGCCCAAACGAAGGGGTTAAAGAGTCCGCTCCAGCTGACACGTGTCCAGCTCAAACACTGTAATTCTCTAATTGATATGTCGTATGAGTGCTACAGTTGCCAAACAGATCACTTCATATCGAACAGGACTCATCCAGAGCTAGACTGCAGCGGGGTCAGGACTGCTGTGACATATGAATATGCAGTCCGCATTGTAATCTCATTTGAGCTTATATGTTACAAGCGCCCTATTGAAAATATCAGCCCAGTCTTTCGCAATTAAGAGATTGTTACACACACATGTGTGCGCGAAAGACAGAAACATATGTGGATGGAGTGTCCAAGTCAAAAGTAGGGAACGCGCGACAGTCACCCATTGGATAATCTCCAGAGCCGAGTGAGAATTCCATGCGAAGGACACGTGTGCCCTCTCCGCCAGTGAGCTGGTGCGATACGGCCATAGATAAACAAAGGGTCCCATACAGTCAAAGGATTTTATATGAGGGAAACCTCAGTGAACAAACAACAAGAACGGACGGACTAGGTGATACTAGCGCACATTCTTCACATTAGGAAGTAGATCCCCCGAATGTCTCGAGCAGGGTAGATCGCGTGGTGGATACAAAGTGAGCTAGCGAGGTGACGGTAAATGAGCAGAACTAGCGAAGATATAAGATCTAAGAGACTCTTAAATCTCGCACAGGAAGAAATCGTGAAAAGGCTTCAATACACAGAGATATCATGCATAACCCTATATAAACATATAGGATCGTAATATAAACGTCCTGAGGTATCAGAGTATATGAAAAGGATAACGTGGACGTCCATCGTGGCAAAAGGATAAGATGAAAAGGCTAGGTCGTGGCTTAACCGAGCTGTCACAGGGTCCACCTTCTTCATTCACTCGTGCAGCGGTAAGTGGTCTGTGGGTCTATGGTATATTGACAATGCGCTGTAGCGGGGTATGAACTAAGAGTGGGCGTGCAACAATGGCATTCCGGTTACATTGGGGCCGTTCAGCCCGGTACTTGGTAAGACCCTAGCTATAACCAGCTCACCGGGTGAATGAGTACATGACGCTTTGCAAATGGTTCCCGGGTGATGTAAGCGCCTGGACATCCGTCGGATTATAATACGATCAGTGTTGCACCAGATAATACTGAATGGTAAATACTTCAGACACATGTGCATCAGCCAGTCCCCGAGTAAAGGAACAATCTTAGCCTGCTTCATGGGTGCATGTTAGTGAATTGTCTGTGTATAATGCGCTGTGCGGGGAGCCGCGGGGACTATCTCCAAAATGTGAGTGGCGCGGCGTGGGACTCACTGGTGACACTGAAGATACGCGCGGGGAGAAGGGTGGGATGCCTCGCCTCTGTGCCAAGCGTCGCTAGCAGGTCAGCTGGAGTGTGTCCACCTGTCGTGGTGATGTGCGTGGGAGCTCTGGTGGTAGTGTTGGGCGGGTGGTGTGGGCCGCCGGTTGGAGAAGGTGTACTAGCGCGGACTGTGCGAGCCAAGAGAGTACTGGGGTGCAGCGAGGTAGAGTCTAACGGCCGCTCGCGATATGTCATTTTTATGACGTTGGTCTGCAGCCTGAGAGGGCCGACCAATGCGGGTACAGGCGTCGGCAAATCGGAGGGAAGACACACCCCTTCAACTAGCATTTGGACATGGGGCGCATCTGTGTAGGACGTGATGTACGACAAACAGTGGGCGAGTGTCTGAGGGGGAAAGGGAGGGACAGAACCGGCGCGGGGCGGGATCACTAAGATCCGGTGTAAAAGCGGGCCGGATCTCTTCAAAGCAGTCTGGCGCTTCCCCGCGCAGGCCCGAGGGGCACCTGCGCGGCCGGGTGCAGGGAAGGCAGGGCCGGGGAGAAGGCACTGTGTGGGGGAGCACTAAGAGCTTGGGCCGATAGCCAATAGGCATGGGGGTCGTTCCCCGCTCAGTCCCCCGGAGTTCACCTTCTTCTGCCTGGTGCATGGAAGTGGCATTGTCCGTGTATAATGTGCTGTGCGGGGAGTCACTAAGATCGTGCGCCCGATATCCTGCATGTGTTGCTTCCCCGCTCAGGTCCCCGGAGTTCACCTTCTTCTTCCTGGTGCATGTAAGTGCATTGTCCGTGTATAATGCGCTGTGCGGGGAGTCACTACGATCGTGCACCCGATATCCTGCATGTGTCGCTTCCCCGCTCAGGTCCCCGAAGTTCACCTCCTTCTTCCTGGTGCATGTAAGTGCATTGTCCGTGTATAATGCGCTGTACGGGGAGTCACTAAGATTGTGTTCCCGATATCCTGCATGTGCCTCTTCCCCGCTCAGGTCCCCGGAGTTCACCTTATTCTTCCTGGTGCATGTAAGTGCATTGGGTACGACAATTTGAATGTTAATTCCCGCACTCATTCCGAATGAGTCAGAACATCTGACGGCCCGTCCCCCAATTTCTGTCGCATAGAAGCAGTGCAACAAAATCCACTGCTAAATACCTGTCCCAGTTGCGCAAATCCAGAAAATGTTGGGAAGTCCAACGAAAATGCGATCCGTGGACCCTTAGTAAATAAGCCCCACTGTATTTATTTGTGTGTGTATATACTTTATGGTATTGTATTATGTGTGTATTTTCGGTATGTGTGCATATGTGATGTGCATATTCTGTATGTCTGTGTATATGGTAGTGTGTGTATATGCTGTTTGTATGTATTTATAGTGTGTATACTGTCTGTGATTCTAAAACAAATATGTATATTTTTTGAAGAGGTCAGGGGGCCCCATTCAGAAGTTTGCTATGGGGCCCTTCCTCTCCTAGTTACACCCCTGGGGGATATCATTATACAGGGATCCCCAAAGGTATTAACACTGAAATGGCCAATAACTTGCCAACAAACTTTGCATAAATCAATTGTGAAAGTGACTACAAGAAATTTCTAATAAGTCTAATTTAGCAAATGTAAGTGCTTCTTTCTCCACATTCCCTCTCATCACACTTCCTTTCAAATCTGATTTTCACTGTGAAATTTCTGCTGAATTATGTCTTGCTAGCAAGATGGACAGAAACACGGTGAGGCGTCCAAGTACATAGAAGCTCCATGGAGAGGGGAGGAGGAGCAGTGATTCGCAGCAGCGAGGTCTTTACCCTCCGCTGTGTGAGGAACTAATAAGTGCATTACTTAATAAGTGCATTAGAGAGGAGTAAATCGATTAAAATTCATTTTCATGGCACCAAATCAAATGCAGATGTTTTATTTGCTATGGGCTATATTTTTTAAATGGTGGCTGCCAATCATCCCATAGCCAAAGAAAATTATAAAAATTGAAAGCCCTGAGCTTCCCACAACCTCTGTCCCTACCTACTAACCCACTGGACGACGGTCCCTATCCAGGCTACTGTGGTCAAAAGCTGTTGTACAGCTGCACATCCAAAAATATAATGTGGGTGCTCAGTACTAGGGTTTCCATCCCTTGTATAATTTATGCAGAGCAATGAGCACTCCTTTTCAGTCCTTGTCAATGATGACCAAATCAAATGCAGATCTTTTATGATTTGCTATTGACTATTTTTTTAAACAGTGGCTGCCATTCATCCCATTGCCAAATAAAGGGGGATGGGTGAGGGAAACTTTAAAAAAAAATTGTAAAAAATTCCTGTTCAGACAGGGAAGAAGTGCAAGTTCTGCCCTTCCCACAACCTCTGTCCCTACCTTCTTACCCACACAGCACTAACCCACTGGATGACGGTCCCTATCCTGGATACATACACAAAACATATAAACAAACGTATAGACAAAGTAAGGTCAGGCTATTGTGATCAAAATCTATTGTATCCCACCCCACATCCAAAAAATATAGGTGCTCAGTATTAGGGTTTCCACCCCTTGTATAATTTACATAGAGTAATGAGCTCTATGAACTTTTTAGTGAAATCACTGTGATTTTTATTAGTGGTCAGAGATGATGTGTGACATTTTGGCTAAACATAAGCCATTAGACAGTGGATAGCAATACAGATGTACCATTCCTAGGTGTCCTTACCTGTTTTCTTCTATACTTGCTGCCCACGATCTAATGCAGTGATGGCGAACCTTTTGGAGACAGAGTGCCCAAGCTACAACCAAAACCCATTTATATGTCACAAAATGCCAACATGACAATGTAAGCAGTATCCCTGCTGTATCACAGGTTTTAATCGTATTGGCGTCCTGAGTTCACCAATACAATGATGATGGAGAGATTTGGATCGTATCTTCCCACCAGGGTCCCCTGAAGAGGAAGAATCAGGAGACCCAGAGCAGGAGCTCCAATGACAATCCATCTCTATCCACACCTTCCTGCTCCTCCTGTAGTCCTGGCAGCCAAATGACACTAAGAAAATCTATCACATACCATCCAAATTAATGTTTTACCCTGTAAATTGGACAACTAAATTATAAAATCCATGGGTATGTGATTCCAGGGATTTTTTAGGAAGAGGAAGTGGGTGGAGGAGCCCGTCCGGTAAACTAAATAATTAAATTTTATAGATTTTCGATCATAGTTTGCAAAACCCAAAAAACGTTGCAGGGACATTCCCATTTTTCAATATCCTTTAAAATAGCGCTGTGCTTGGCACTTTCTGGGCTGTATTGCATCACAGGAGGAAGCCTTGAGTCCTAGCTGGCAAACTATGTGTTGGGGTGAAGACCTGGGTGCCTGCAGAAAGGGATCCGAGTGCCACCTCTGGCACCCGTGCCATAGGTTCGCCACCACTGATCTAATGTGTTTGATAAAAGCTTATGTTTAGCTGAAATGTAACACATTATTTCTGACCACTAATAAAAATCATCATCTTTTCACTACAATGGAGTGCTCATTACTGGCCAAAACCAAGATGGTGGGCAGAGTACAAAATCGTGAGGCAAATGGAATAGTCAAAGGTCCAAGCAAGGGTCACAAAACACAGCAAAGGTACAATAGAGAATGTAGAACTACAATAGGCAGGAGGTATGTCTAAACAGCACTAAATGGAGTGAAGACCAAGTTAAAATTAAGTTTAAATAGTGTTAAATTGTCTCTATTGTTCTATGTATTGTTAAATGTAATCCGATACAGATAACTACACTTTATGGTTTCAAAGTGATTATTCCCAAAATACGTCACTCGGTGGACACCAGAAGGACTCGATGATACTTATAAAAAGTCCCCTTTATTGGCGTCATCCAGGTTGCAGAATCCAGGATACAAGATACTTGCGCAGGTTATCAGTCACGTGTCCATGTCAGTCAGTGTATCAGTGAGAGTGTGTTCTGTAATGGCCGGGAGGTTCCATCTTTTCCTGTAGCTCTTCATATGTCTATATCCACCTGCTGTGTCTGTTCCATGTGTCTATGATGTCATGTGACGTCCGAGATGTGAGAGCACAAGAGTTTCAGTAGTGAGATACGTCCAGCTGGCCGCGCTCTCGTAGCCTCGTTGTATCAGCCTCTCTGTACCAGCCGCCATGATATATAGTAAGAGTAGAGGTGTGTCTTGGAGTATTGGATATTCTGTGTCCTTGGATATGGTGTTTCTATATATTTAGGCTTGATGCAATGTACAGTAGCTCATCCCTAATGCTGATATAGATTGTGTATGTCACCAGCGTGTGTATGGCTATTACTTTAACTCTTCATGGTCTTATATTAATGAATATTGTGATATATAATTATTCCTGAGACACCGGCGCCCAGCTCTGAGATGTAGCAAGGAGAATACTCAGCCCAATGCAGAGAAAACATCTAAGTCAAAGAAGTTCAAACTCTAATAGTTCTGACAATTCCTAATGAAATTTACAAAACAAGACATTGAACTTTTTATATATTTTAAAAAACTTTACGGCATTAGTAGAGGTTATATACCAATGTCCAGGACAAATGGAGCAACATCGTTCCGGACCGATTCGATATATACCTGAATCAAATATCCCCAAAAAATTGAGGCCTCAAAAGCATAAATTTTGCAAGATTCACTCATCTCTACTTTGCAAGACCAATGGTTGTATCTATTGCAATATCTTCAGCACATGTGGACCATCATGATACCCCCTACACACACACATACTACCTCCCTGGCATTCAGTAATCTCACTACCCATTCCCACCATGCAACTTCAATAAGAGCCAGAGAAATTGGAAAACCTATATCTCCAAAAAGAAGATTTAAAAGAAGAAAAGTTGCCCGCGTAGTATAAACCAGAAAACAATAAGGAAACTGTAAGTGTGTAACATTTAAGATAATTCTACATGTAAAGTGTAGATATTGATTGTTAACCTTTCAATTGCTGCTATACACAAGTCTGGTCTAAACTTATTCCTCTCCGCTTCTTGCCTCTGAGTCAGATCCCACTAGATTTGTTTCCATGGCTGCCAGCGAAAAACAAAGAGACGCTTATCTTGTAATGTCAGAAGGGCCTGTGGTTATACAAGTTTAGTGCCATTGTGTCTCCTCATCCATCATGCATGCAGGGGAATGGTAATGCAGGGGAGAAGGTGGAAATGACAGCGACATAGAGCCGCCACCTGTCACGTCCGATTCTTTTATTTCTTACATCTATTTATTTTCATCTATAAAAATAAATAAATATAAAATAATGTAAATAAAAACAACATAGTATGAACTAAAGAAAAAAAACATCATTTTGAGTTTGAATTTTTGAATTTTGCGAATATTTTGCCGGATGGGAGTTTAAAAGGCCATTCCAGCAAGTTGACGTCCTTAGTAACTAGCCATGGCTATGATTGGAAGGGGGTGTCCTTCTGGCCAATCACAGCCACAGCTAGTAGCTAGGGGCATCAATTTGCTGGATTGGCTGTTCGTCTGGCAATACAACAATGGGGCAGATTTACTTACCCGGTCCTGTCGCGATCCCGCGGCGCGTTGTCGACAAGGATTCGGGTCTGCCGCAATTCACAAAGCTCATGCGCCCGAGTTCCTGCATCTGTCACTTCCCCGCCGAGGTCTGCTGGAGTTCACCTTCTTGTGCCTTGCGACACAATTCTAATTGTTAAATCCCGCCGTTGTCCGAATCTGTCGGGTTTTCCAACGGCCACGCATCCCTGATTTCTGTCGCATGTAAGCCGGCGCTAATGCGCCAAAATCCGATCATAGGCGCCAAAATCTCAGGCAATTTGGCGCAAAACGGAAATTGTCGGGAAACCCAACGAAAATGCGCTCCACGGACCCTTAGTAAATGAGCCCCAATATGTTTGGGTCGCATGGCCGTACCTGAATCCTTAATGCAAACGTCATGTACATCATGTATAATTTTTTTTTTTTTTATCCATCCTGTGACCAACAGGATTTTTTTCACTGTGTGATGGTTATCACTTCTTTGGTGTGCACCAGGAAGCTGACACGTTATCAGTTGTGTCTTCAAGATACCAGTGTATATTTTGAGTCACAAGGAACGTCTGTTGATCTCCATTTGACAGTCTCTGTTCTATTGAGACATCTATCTATTCATATGGATACATTTATAAAGTGGGACCACAATTTTGCAACATAGGCACAAATGAATGACACACAAAACTTGAAATTGATGACACACAGATGGCAAAAATGGACCACAGACAGTGTCAGACTGTATTTCCTTAGGGCCACCAGAGAAAATCAATCTGGGGGGGGGGCACTCTTCATTATCCCCCAAGAAAAATACTCCAGCAGCCTTCAAATTGTGTTATTTTCTGATGGATCTCCGGGCTGCAGTATTTGGTCCAGCCAGTGCCCACCAGGGGATCTTCTGGTACTCCGGTGGGCCAGTCCGACACTGATCACAGATAATAATAAAGTTTTGTTTATATAGCACCATCATATTCCGCAGCGCTGTACAGATTTGTTCTTGGACCACAAACTATGTAGCCTTAAAGAGAACATGTCAGGGAGATTTGGGACACTCAACAACCCACTGGCCCTTATGGTCCTTGTTTAGTGTCCCAAATCGCCCTGTATGATTTTAAACCAGTCGGCAAAAAATAATATAAAACTTTATACTCACCTCATCTCCTCGGCGCTTGCGTGGTCCAGCAAGTGAAGCCGTCGTTTTAGACCCCAGCTTCTCTGTGGGAGCCCATAGGTACAGCGCATGCGCAATAATAACGGGATACTGTC
Source organism: Engystomops pustulosus (assembly GCA_019512145.1). Classification (NCBI taxonomy): domain Eukaryota; kingdom Metazoa; phylum Chordata; class Amphibia; order Anura; family Leptodactylidae; genus Engystomops; species Engystomops pustulosus. The sequence continues at coordinate 1,512,528 of CM033651.1, forward strand.
CCGGCCTAACTTCCCGCATCTCAAGGGGAAGCGCCGGCGCAGGATCTGAAGATGTGAGTCCGATGTGGTTTTTTTAAAATATTTTTTTACACCTGAAGAATTTAAAAAGTTTGATTTGGGACCCTTAACCAAGATTCATAAGGACCTGTAGTTTGTGTAGGGTCCCACATCGACCTGACAGGTCTTCTTTAAGGCTTATGCCCAACACTAGGAATTTTGGATTTTTCTACAGCTTGCACATGCATTCACCTCTGTGTGCTCATGCATTCACCTCTGTGTGCTCATCCTTGAAAATCCAACCGAGGAAAATTATAATCAATGGATAGAGGCCCAGGATGGGTTGAGTAGGCTCTTCATGGAGAAAGCACACTTGGAACTGGAAGGACACAATCAGAGGGCAATAGGGGGCTATTATACATCTATGAAAAGAGTGGCAATGTTGATTAAGAGCCAGGCACCAAGAGAGACGATTAGTGTATTAAGAGCAAGGGATGGTAAATTGTTAACTTCCCAAATAGACATCAGAAAGGAGTTTATGGAATATTTTAAAGATATCTATTCTTCTGAACTCAAGGTTGATTATAAAAAAATTGTAGAGGCACTGTCAAACATCTCAATTCCACAGATCCCCAGTGAAGATGTAGCAACATTAGATTAGCCCAATTACTATAGATGAACTATGGTATTGTGGACTGAGTATATAGGTAATAGCACTTTTCTTAGTGTCACATTTTAAATAGACTTTTTTTTCCTTTCTTTGCCTGGTCTGCTAATTGGGAGGAGGGATTAGTGTTCACACCTGATAAATTAAGGTCTAGCAACTCACTTTTGAGCTCGCTCAGTTTTGGCTTGTGATTCTAACTGGCTAGTGAATTTAAGTGAGTTGAAAAAAGCGGAGTTTGAAAAAGAGAAGTCCACAGAACTGTAAGTAACCTACATTTTATATCTCTTGATTTATATACTCATCACAGTTTTGTTACTAGGATATGGCTAGCAAGATTGGTGGTATGCTCCAGTGCACACTCTGCCGCATGTATACACTGCTGGAGCAGGAGTTCCAGGGTGAATACCGCTGTGACAGATGTGCCCATATTTTTCTACTAGAAGCTCGGGTTAGAGATCTGGAGGAAGATATTGCACGGCTGCGAGCAATTGACAATCTTGAGAGGAGTATGCTGCTCACCGAGCAAGCAATAAGCGGGGTAGAAGTGGAGGGTGGAGAGGAAAGCCAGCAGGGCCAGGTGGGTAGCTGGGTTACTGTAAATAGAGGGAGTAGGAAGGGGTCAAAGAAAAGGAAGGCCAACTCTGACTCTGAACATCCAAGCAAAATTGCAAAATTGTGCAATGATGTCAGGACGTCAGTGTCAGAAATGGCAGCCCTAGCGGATCCTGCTCTCCCTCACAGCCAGGGGAGCAGACCAGCTAGTAGTAGGGTGGATGGGAGTGCAGGCAAGCCAAGGCAGCTAGTGGTTGTAGGGGACTCTATAATCAGGAAGACGGATAGAATAATTTGTCGCCAAGACCGCCTCAACCAAATGGTTTGCTGTCTCCCTGGTGCCAGGGTTCGGCATGTGGTGGAAAGGGTGGATAAATTACTGGGAGGGGCTGGGATGACCCAGCTGTCGTGGTCCATGTTGGTACCAATGACAGAATAGATGGTAGGTGGAGGAGCCTGAAGAATAATTTTAAAGAACTAGGTTCAAAGCTTAAGGAAAGGACCTCCAAGGTAGTATTCTCCGGAATCCTACCTGTGCCATGCGCTACACAGAGCAGACAGCGGGAGCTCAGGGAGTTAAATGCATGGCTCAGATCCTGGTGTAGAGCAGAGGGATTTGGGTTCCTAGAGCATTGGGCTGACTTTTCACTGGGGTACAAGCTGTTTTCTGCAGATAACTTGCACCTAAGTGGAAGGGGGGCTGCTGTGCTGGGGGAGAAGATCCTAGCAGGGGTGGCGGAGTATTTAAACTAGGCTCGGGGGAGGAGGAAAAGGAAGACACTGAAGGGGTAGACAGGTCAGAGAGGGGGCAGGTTATGTTGGTGGGTGGTGAGGTGGGCGGTGTATGGGGGCCTAAGGCGGTGGATAAGGAGATCCACAAGTTGCAGAACAGTGGTAAGGATATATGTGCCAGTAAATTACTTTAAATCAGATAAATAACTGTGGAAAATTAAATTGTATGTTCACAAATGCCAGAAGTATCTCAGGCAAAATGGGCAAGCTTGAGGCTCTGATATTAGAGGAACAGTTAGATGTTGTTGGTGTAGTAGAGACATGGCTCGATGCATCGCATGATTGGGTTGTTAATATTCAAGGTTTTACACTCTTTCGGAAAGACAGGGCAAATAGGAGGGGAGGTGGTGTATGTGTATATATGTAATAGGAGAGGAGGTGGTGTATGTCTGTATGTAATAGGAGAGGAGGTGGTGTATGTCTGTATGTAATAGGAGGGGAGGTGGTGTATGTATATATATATATGTAATAGGATGGAGGTGGTGTATGTCTGTATGTCAGAAGAGACTTAAAAGCGATTGTGAATGAGTCAGTGGTCTCAGAGTGTGAGAAGGCTGAAACTTTGTGGGTTGAAATTCAAAGCCAAGAGAGCTTTGAGAAAATTATTTTTGGTGTAATTTATAGACCCCCTAACATCTCTGAGGAAATAGAGGATCACCTATATAAACAGATGGAGTGGGCTGCACAGGAGGGGACCGTAGTGATAATGGGAGACTTTAACTTTCCAAATATAAATTGGGGTCAGGGCTCGTCTTCATCTATGAAGGGGAGACATTTTATCAACTTTCTGCAGGATAATTTTATGTTGCAGCTTGTAGAAGATCCCACAAGAGGTGACGCATTGTTGGACCTTGTGATTTCTAACAATGAGGAGATTGTCCAAAATGTCAGTATCAGGGAACCCCTTGGAAACAGCGATCATAATATAATTATTTTCCTCTTAAACTTTAAAAAGCAGGAACAGGTGGGAAAATCGAAAACTTTGAATTTTAAGAGGGCTAATTTCCAAAAATTCAGGGCTGCAATACAGGATATAGACTGGGATCAGATACTGTCACATGGTGATACTAATGTTAAATGGGAGAAATTCAAATCTATCCTGGGTTTTTATACTTCTAAATTTATTCCAATAGGTAACCAAGTATAGACGGGCTAGATTACACCCCGCGTGGCTACAGCTACAGGTAACAAGTATAGACGGGCTAGATTACACCCCGCGTGGCTTACAGCACAACCGCGATCGGTCGCCACCACCGTCCCCTGCTCCACACCCATTCTCCACCCTCCCACACGCGTCTCCGCTGCCCCTCCCAAACTTCCACCAACCCCCACACCGACAACGAAATCCCATGGTTTCGCCCCCGTCTTGTCAGCCCTCAGCGGGCTGTCTGGGCTTCTCACCCTGAAACACCCATAGCATCCCATCATGCCCCTCCCCCGACTCCGTCCCAACCCCACCAACCTCGCCCCCCGCCCTCCGTTTCCCCTGCCCCCGCCCCCCGCCGCCACCCCTCTCTCCCCTCGACGGCTCCGCCCCCCCGCCCGCCTGCTGCGCCGAGCCGCGGCCCGCCGGTGTCTCTCCCCCCCGGGTCCTGCTCTGGGCCCCCCCCCCCTGTACCACCCCGCGTGTCCACCGCACGCACCGCAACTCACAGGAGACCCCCACACCACCACCCAGTCTGCTGGGTGGGTGCCCCCGCGTATTGGTTTGCTTGGTTGTTTGGCGCCCCCCGGCCCCCCCCCCTGGGGCGTCGACCCACAAAGAGAGACACCTGCGGGGCCGCCGTCTTGTACTCCCAGCAACGACAAACACCGCGCCCGTTTCGCGTCCGCCTGCCTGCCCCGCTCCCCGCTCGCCGCGCTGTTGTCTCTTCGTCTGTGCCCATTGGTTTTCTGTTGGGTTGTCTCGCCGTCCACCAACCCTCCGTTTTGCCCCGGTGCTCCCTGTTCCCGTGTCTGTCGTCGGTCTCCCCCCTCCCGTGTCCTGGGTGGTTTGTTGGGGTGGTTTCGTGGGGGTGTGTTTTGTCGGGGTGTTGTTCTGTCCAACTGTTGTGTGTGTTTCTGTGGTTCCCGTTTGTTTGTTCGTTGGGGGGTGTCGCAATCCCGAGCGACCTCCCCCGCCTCCCCGCCCCACAAACCCCCAATGGCCCCCTGCCTCCTTGCTCCCGCGTCCTGTGGGGGTTGTCCCGGGCCTGTCTGCTGACACTACCACCCACCACCCCCCCCCCCACCCCCCCCCTACAAAACCCCCCCCACAAAACAACACCAACAACACCACACACCACAAACAACCAACCCCAACCCAAGACAACCCCCACCCCCCACCGCACCCGACACCTGTTGGCTGTGTTGGCGCCTGGCCGTTCAAAAGATGTTATTTCATGACAAAGGGTGGTGGCAGCATCCAAGAAAATCAACAACTTTGAAGTGAGCGGAAAATAAAGCGAAAAAATGAACAGAAAAAAGAGAGAGAAAGAAAGAGAAGAAAAAAAAAAAAAAAAAAAATAAAAAAAAAAAAAAAAAAAAAAAGAGAAAGAGAAAAAAAAAAAAAAAAAAAAGAAAACGAAAAAGAGAAAAAAAAAAAACAAAGATAAAAGATGGAAATAACAAAGTAAAGAGAGAAAGAGGAGAGGTGGAAAGGAAAAAGTGTGAACCCCCCCAAGCAACCCCTTAAAAATGTCCCCTTCACTGAAATTGCAGTCCGTTCCCGGTTACCATCACTAACACGATCCTCCTGAAGTCTGGAGACATGATGTCAATTACAGGGGAGGCGGTTGTTCCCACCGAAAGCACAGAAAACGACAACAAAACAGACCAAAAAGGCGCCTTAGCGTGCAAATAATATATACAAAAAAAAAGACAACCATAACCAACAAACAAAACAAAAAACCAAAACTGAGAAACCACAACCCACGCCCACGAATAAACAAAAAGACAACAAAAACGACACCAAAGAACTCACACTGCAAGACAAATTTGTCTGGATGATGCCCATCCTGCGCCCTGCAAGCACTCCTGACAAAACCACAAAAACCTCACACAAAAGAAGCTTTTACACAAACCGACATGCACAAACAACCTGACACAAACAAAAAAAAGAGAAGAAAAAAACTGGTAAAACAGCAACGAGCAACCTACCTTACGCTCCCCGTTTAACGCAAAAACATGAACGGGAAAAAAAGACGAAAAAAAAAAAGACACAAAAAAATCTCGACACGTCAACCAAAAACACCAACCACTGCCCTTCCCCCGCGCCCATTCCCCTCCCTGGCCCAATTCTCTCCCCTGGCCGCCGCTCCGCCGCCCGGATTTATCACCCAGAACCCACGCACCAAACAACCTACACACAAACCTGCTTTGCCCTCTACAAACCCCATGGTGGCACCAAACAAAACACCAAGATCAACACATCTCTATACAGCATGCTGTTTGTGCTTGTAAAACAACCACGGGAACGACCCTGTGATGCACAGCTATGTGACGTGTTGTCTTGGTGCTGATCACTGAGCTTGAAACCACTGGATCCAATCATTATGGAACCCACATTATAATCCATCGGGAATCTCGTGACTGGTGATTTTTCGTTAATGGAAATCATAGACATTATTTTAAAGGTCACTAAAGAAGTCATGTACAGTAGCAGGGAGACTCAGTGCTTAAGTCAAGCTCTTACCCCCAGTCTAGAATGTCCCTTCCACCGTGTTTAAATGTTCACTACATCTCCAGGATAGTGTCTAGCAAACATCGTGGACCAAATTGGCATCATGAGGCCCAGCACGGAAAAGAAAAGAAAAAAATCCGCTCCTGATCTCCTCCCCTTTGGCAGAAGAAATTACAAGAGTGATGCCAGGGGACTATAAAGATAACACCCAGAGAAAAGAGATCTGTTGAGCCTTGATAGGTTCTGTTATTGGTTTATTGGGTATTTTCTGCTGACAGGTTCTCTTTAAGGTAGTCAGGATCTGAGTTTCTTCAGTTTGACTATTAAGCGGTTTTGTTATGTGGGGCTTATTTACTAAGGGTCCCGGCGGGAGCATTTCGACCAGGTTTTCCGAATTTTTGGGAATGCACCAGGATTGATGTCGCACATGATCGTTTTGTATGCAATCGCGCCCGGCATTCAGGCGACACAAATTGGGGGGCGGGGCCCCTCAATGACTAGGACGATCCCAACCAAGATGTCAGACAAAGCGCGGGATTTGGGATTTTAACATTTCATTGTGTGTGTAAGCGAAGCACTACATGCATTGGGAAGAAGAGGTGAAACTCCGACAGCCCACCCACGGAACCTGGCGGGCACCAAGAGTGACAACCATGCAGGATACGGACGCAGGTCTTAGTGACTACCTCACAAGCGCTTATACACGGACAATGCAATTACATGCCCAGGAAGAAGAAGAGTGAAACTCCGGGGACCTGGAGCGGGAAGCGACACAAATGGGGGCGGAACGGGGTAGCGCACGATCAACAGGTTTCGAACCCACCGCAGCGCAGTAACATTCATGTTTGAGCAATGCACTTACATGCCCAGTGAGAAGAAGGAAGCGTGCAATCGCAAAAGGGGACCCGAGCGGGAGGCCCCCGGAAGTGACACATGCAGCGATATCGTCGAAGCAAGGATCTTAGTTGACTCCCAGCACAGCGCTTATACACTGGACAACCCTCACTACATGGCACCAGGAAGAAGAAGGAATGGTGAACCCGAACCTCCAACAACTGCACTGCCGGGGAAGTGACACATGACAGGATCACCGGGACCACGTCTTAGGACTCCCCGCACCAGCCGAGCGCCGGCATCTAACATGGACAATGCATTATATGCACCAGCGAAGAAGAAGGTGAAAACTCCGGGGGAACTGATGCGAGGGAAGACCGACAACATGCAGGATACGGCCGCCGGATCCTAGTGCCCTCCGCACCAAGCCGCAGTATACAGGACAATGCACTTAACATGCACCAGGAAGAGAAGGTGAACTCAGGGACAAGTGTGGATAGCGGACACAGCAGGATATCGAGCGCACGATCTTAGTGACCCCCGCACAGCGCCAATTATAATGGACATGCACTTACCTGCATCCAGGGAAGAAGAAGAAGGTGACACTCCGTGGGAACTGAGCAGGGGAAGTGACACATGCAGGATATCGGCGCACGGATCTTAGTGACTACCACGACACAGCGCATTATACACTGGACAATGCACGTACCATGCACCAGAAGAAGAAGGTGAACTCCGGGGAACCTGAGTGGGGAAGCGACGACACATGCAGGATATCGGGCGCAGGATCTTAGTCGACTCCCGCCACACGCATTATACACGGACAATGCACTTACATTGACACCAGGAAGAAGGAAGGTGAACTCCGGGGAACTGACGGTGGGGGAAAGCGACACAGCAGGATATCGGGCAAGGATTTTTAGTGACCTCCCGCAGCCCCATTCCGCAGCACTGTAACTGGGACAAGCACTTAACATCACGGGGAGAAGAAGCGTGGTGAACTCCGGGGACCAGTGAGGGGGATAGCGACACGATGCAGGATATGCGGGCGCAGGATCTTAGTGGACTCCCCGCACAGCGCCATTATACATGGGACAATCGTGCCACTTACAGTGCACCAGGAACGAAGAAGTGAACTCCGGCCGGGACACTGAGTGGGGAAGCGATCACATAGCAGGGATATAAGGCGCAGGATCTGTGACTCCCCAGCACAGCGACATTACAAGACAATGCAACTTACATGCACTGGGGAGAGAAGTGAACTCCGGGACCTGAGCGGCGGCAAGCCGACCACCCCTGCAGGATATCCGGACGCCAGATCTAGTGACTCCCGACACAGCGCATATACAGGACAATCAATTACATGCACGGAAGAAGAATGGGAACTCCGGGACCTGAGCGGGAAGTCGACACATGCAGGCTATCGGGCGCCAGGTCTTAGTGACTCCCGCACAGCGCATATACAAATGGCACAATGCCACTTAATGCCACTAGCACGAGAAGACAGGTGACACTCCGGGGACACTGAGGCGGGGGAGCAGTAGACACATGCAGGCTATCATGCGGAGCAGAAGGATCTTATGGGCACTACACCCCCGCACAGCGCATTAACATGGAAACACTGCACCTTAACCATGCAACAGGATCAGAAGAAGGATCGTACTACGGCGGCACACCTGAGCCGGGGGAAGTGACCACTCGCAGGATATCGGGCACAGGATTTTAGTGACTCCCGCACGCCATTCTACCAGGACATGCACTCACGCCCACGGCCGCCGAACGTGACGTCGCGGGGCACCTGAGCGTCGGGGAAGCCGGAACCCACTGCGGACTCGGCCACGGCCCGAGATACTTCGTGCCTCCCGCCCAGCGCACTTCCTGGAACATGTCACGCTGCACCGAGAATAATCCGTCCCGGCCGTCCGCCGAGTAGCACATCAGCGGGTTCGAACCAACTTAGGGATCCCTGCACGGGGCCACATTATACACGACAATGCCACTAACTGCACCCAGAAGCCAGAAGAAGAGAGAACTCACGGACACACCGGGATGAGACGACACATGCACGGCCAGCGGACACAGGATACCTTAGTGAATCCCTCCGCACGACGACAAATCACTATAACCCTACCAATGCCGACACATGCACTTACATCACCAGGAGAAGAGAGTGTGAAGCCCTTGAGTGGCCCTGCGAGTAAGCGCCAGGACCCTCATAGAGCCCCTCCGGACGCGTAAACGCACTCCGCACTACCCATGCAGCAGAAGCAGGTGAACTCCCCGGGACCAGCGGCCAGAGTACCAGATACGGTTCCCCCCCCCTCACCAATCGGTTGCAGAAGGACTTACCGCCACACTGACGCATGTCACAGCATATAGAACTTAACATGCATCGGGGAAGAAGAAGCGTGAACTCGGGGACCTGAGCGGTGGAAGGAGCGACATCATGCAGGTATCGGAGCGCAGGATCTGGTAGAGACTCTCTCCCTCCCTGCAACAGCGGCATTATACGTGAGACAATGACATTACAATGCACCAGGAAGAAGAAGGGAAACTACTCGGGGACCTGACGTGTGGGAAGCGACACATGACAGGATATGGGCGCCAGGTATTTAACGTGACTCCACGCACTGAGATTGTACACAGGCAAGCACTTACATGCACTGGGGGAAGAAGGTGAACTCCGGGGACACTGAGCGGCGGAAGGGACCATGCAGATATCGGACGCAAGGCTATCTAGTGGACTCCCCCACAACACGCGACCCATTGTATACCTATGGACAAAGCAACTGACACTGCACCAGAGGATAGAACGTAAGAACGTTTTCCGAGGGACCTGCCTGAGTGGGGAAGGAAACATGCCAGGATTCGGGGCGAGGGATCTTAGTGACTCCCGCACAGACGCATTCATACACAGACATGACCACTTTACATGCCTTGCGGAGAGAAGGTGAACTACGGGGCACCGAGCGGGGAAGTGAAAATGTAGGGATATCGGCGAGGGATCTATAGGACCCTCTGCCACGCAGCTATTATACACCCCGTGACTACCATGCCACTTACATGCACCAGGAAGCAAAGAAGGGAATCTCCGGGGGACCTGAGCAGGGACAGCGGCAACACATGAGGAGTACGGGCCGCATTTGACTTAGATGACTCCCTGCACAGCGCATTGATACACGGACAATGCACTTAACATGCACCAGAAGAAGAGAGGTGAACTCCAGGGGACTGAGAGCGAGGAAGCAAACATAGCAGGATATTCGGGCGCAGGATCTTAGTGACTCCCCGCACCACGCATTATACCATGGACAAGCCAATTACATGCACCAGGAAGAAGAAGGTGAAACCAGGGGAACAGACGAGTGGGGAAGCAGACCCCCCGAGAACACATGAAGGATTATCGGGGCCACGAATCTTAGTAACTGCCGCAGAGTTCATCTTGTCTGACAGTCTGATCGGGATCGCCCGGGACCGGGTAAGTATATGTGCCCCATTGAGTCAACACACCGGACATTGATGGGGGGACTCCCAAGCGAAGGGGTTTAAAGAAGTATCTCCACTACGTGCGCTTACACTGTGCTAACCTGTAATTCTGAAATTAAAGCGTGATGGAGTTCCAGTGCTCAACTATCACATCAATAGAATGACGACCAGGAGATGAGGCGGGTGGGGAGGGGATGCTGAGATATGATATGCATCCCATGGTATCTGATTTGAGCTTATTAGTTTTAAGGCTCCTCGCTTGAAAATATCAATTTTGCATACGAATGTGAATGAAAAGAAGGAATAAAGAGTCAACCAAAAGAGTTAACTATTGTTTCCATGCGGAATCTTCCCGTGCTCGGCAGGGGGGTGGCACAATAGAAAACATATCACATTTAAGAAGCGATTTTATATATTGAAAACTTCAACAAAGTGCTAGGAATATTGCTTTCAGTTTAGGAAGGAGCTGGCCGAATGTTCTGACGAGGGCTTAGTGTTACCAGTACAGCTCCCATCGCTGCCGATAGCATTAAACTTGAACATCCAACATCTCAACGACTGAGTAATAGACGATTCAACAATTAGGCCAAAGAAAACATATATTCAATGTATTTCGGCCATCCAGGGGGATAACTACAGGTGGTAGCAACCATGCAGCTGTTAGGGGCCCACAGTGTCAGGGGGTCCCTTGCATCGTCTGTTATTGGGTGTGAATTTTGAGTGATTTGTTGTGTGTGTGGGAATCTCCCGTCAGAGTCCGAATGAGTTGACGATGCCTGGCCGCCGAACTGATTGCGCCATACCACTACCTACCCCCGCCCCGTCCAACACGCAAGGCATTTATCCGACCGGATCCCATGGCCAACACTCGGCCCTGTATCCCGATGTTCCTTCCCTCAGGTCCCCGGGAGTCCTTTTTTCTGGCATAGTAACTGCAGGCCGTGATTGCTTGTCATAATGCACCTCTGGCGGGAGTACACTAAGTCTATGCCCTGATATCTGCCATGTGTCGCTTCCACGATCAGGTCCCGGAGGGTTCACCTTGTTCCTGGTGCATGTAAGTGCATTGGTCGGTTAATGCCGCTGTGCAGGGAGTCACTAAGATCCTGCGCCCGATCCCGATATCCTGCATGTGTCACTCCCCCTTCAGGTCCTGGAGTTCACCTTCTTCTCCTGGTGCATGTAAGTGCATTGTCCGTATATAATCCGCGTGCCGCGATTATTCAAAGATCGTAGCCCGATACCTGATGTGTCGCTCCCGACTCAGGTCCCACGGAGTTCACCTTATTCTCCTGGTGATATGTAAGTGCATTGTCCGTGTATAATGTGTGTGCGGGGGGTCACTAAGATCGTGCCCCCGATATCCTGCATGTGTCGCTTCCCCGCTCAGGTCCCCGGAGTTCACCTTCTTCTTCCTGTTGCATGTAAGTGCATTGTCCGTGTATAACGCGCTTGCGGGGAGTACACTAAGATTCATGCGTCCGCTATCCTGCAGTGTCGTTTCCCCGCTCAGGTCCCGGGTTCACCTTCTTCTTTCCTGTGCAATGTAAGTGCATTGTCCATGTATAATGCGCTGTGCGGGGAGTCACTAGATCCTGCGCCTCGATATCCAGCATGTGTCGCCTCCCCGCCTCAGGTCCCCGGAGGTCAACCTTCTTCTTCCCAGTGCATGTAAGTGAATTGTCTGTGTTAATGCGCTGTGACGGGGAGGTCACTAAGATTGTGCCCCGATATCCTGCATGTGTCGCTTCCCCCCACTCAGTCCCCGAGTTCACCTTCTTCTTCCTGGTGCATGAATGCAAGTGCATTGTCCATGTATAATGCGCTGTGCGGGGGAGTCACTAAGATCGATGCGTCCGATATCCTGCATGTGTCGCTTCCCCGTCAGGTCCCGGAGTTCACCTTCTTCTTCCTGGTGCATTAAGTGCATTGTCTTTGTATAATGCTATGTGCGGGGAGTACACTAGATCGTGCGCCCGATATCCTGCATGTGTCGCTTCCCTGCTCAGTCCCCAGAGTTCACCTTCTTCTTCCTGAGTGCATGTAAGTGCATTGTCCGTGTATAATGCGCTTGTGCGGGGAGTCACTAAATCCTGCCATCCGATATCCTGCAGTGTCGCTTCCCCACTCAGGTCCCCGGAGTTCACCTTTTCTTCCTGTGCATGTAAGTGCAATGGTACGTGTAAATGCGCTGTGCAGGGGGAGTCACTAAGATCGTGCGCCCGATATCCTGCATGTGTCGCTTCCCCGCTCAGGTCCCCGGAGTTCACCTTCTTCTTCCTGGTGACTGTAAGTGCATTGTCCGTGGTATAATGTGGTGGCGGGGAGCACTAAGATCGGTCGTCTGTATCCTGCATGTGTCACTTCCCCCGATCAGGTCCCCGGAGTTCACCTTCTGCTTCCGGTGTATGTAAGTGCATTGTCCGGTTATAATGTGCCTGTGCGGGGAGTCACTAGATCGTGCCGCGATATCCTGCAGTGTTGCTTCCCGCTCAGGTCCCCGGAGTCACATTCTTCTTCCTGGTGCATGTAACTGCATTGTCTTGTATAATGCGCTGTACGGGGAGTCACTAAGATTGTGTTCCCGATATCCTGCATGTGTCGCTTCCCCGACTCAGTGGAGTCACCTTCTTCTTCTGTGTCACTGTAAGTGCATTGCGTGTATAATGTGCTGTGCGGGGATCACTAAGATCGTGCGCCCGATATCCTGCATGTGTGCTTCCCGCTCAGGTCCCCGGAGTTCACCTTCTTTCCTGTGCAGTAAGTGCATTGTCGTGTATAATGCGCTGTGCGGGGAGTCACTACGTCGTGCACCGCGCATCCTGCCATGTCGCTTCCCCCTCAGGTCCCCGAAGTTCACCTCTTCTTCCTGGTGGCATGTAAGTGCATTGTCGTGTATAATGCGCTGTACGGGAGTCACTAAGATTGTGTTCCCGATTCCTGCATGTGCCTCTTCCCCGCTCAGGTCCCCGAGGGTTCACCTTATTCTTCCTGGTGCATGTAAGTGCATTGGGTACGACAATTTGAATGTTAATTCCCGCACTCCATTCCGAATGATCAGAAAATCTGACGGCCGTCCCCCAATTTCTGTCTGCATAGAAGCATGCAAACAAAATCCACTGCTGAAATACCTGTCCCATTGCGACAAATCCAGAAAATGTTGGGAAGTCCAACAAAATGCGATTCCGTGGACCCTTAGTAAATAAGCCCCATCGTATTTATTTGTGTGTGTATATACTTAGGGTATTGTATTATGTGGTGTATTTCGGTATGTGTGCATATGTGATGTGCATATTCGTAGTCTGTGTATATGGAGTGTGTGTATATGCTGTTTGTATGTATTTATAGTGTGTATACTGTCTGTGATTCTAAAAAACAAATAGTATATTTTTTGAAGAGGTCAGGGGGCCCATTCAGAAGTTTGCTATGGGGCCTTCCTCTCCTAGTTACACCCCTGGGGGATATCATTATACAGGGATCCCCAAAGGTATTAACACTGAAATGGCCAATAACTTGCCAACAAAAATTTGCATAAATCAATTGTGGTGAAGTGACTACAAGAACTTTCTAATAAGTCTAATTTAGCAAATGTAAGCTCTTCTTTCTCACATTCCCTCTCATCACATTCCTTTCAAATCTGATTTTCACTGTGAAATTCTGCTGAATTATGTCTGCTAGCAAGATGGACAGAAACACCGGTGAGGCGTCCAAGTCATAGAAGCTCCATGGAGAGGGAGGAGGAGCAGTAGATATCGCAGAACAGCGAGGCTCTTTACCCTCCGCGTGTGTAGGAAATAATAAGTGCATTACAATAAGTGCATTAGAGAGGAGTAAATCGATTAAAAATTCATTTTCATGGCACCAAATCAAATGCAGAGTTTTATTTGCTATGGGCTTATATTTTTTAAATGGTGGCTGCCAATCATCCCATAGCCAAAGAAAATTATAAAAATTGAAAGCCCTGAGCTTCCCACAACCTTGTCCCTACCTACTAACCCACTGGACGACGTGGTCCCTATCCAGGCTACTGTGGTCAAAAGCTGGTGTACAGCTGCACATCCAAAAATATAATGTGGGTGCTCAGTACTAGGGTTTCCATCCCTTGTATAATTTATGCGAGCAATGAGCACTCCTTTTTCAGTCCTTGTCAATGATGACCAAATCAAATGCAGATCTTTTATGATTTGCATTGACTATTTTTAAACAGTGGCTGCCAATCCCATTGCCAATAAAGGGGATGGGTGAGGGAAACTTTAAAAAAAAATTGTAAAAAATTCCTGTTCAGACAGGGAGAAGTGCAAGTTCTGCCCTTCCCACAAACCTCTGTCCCTACCTTCTTACCCACACAGCACTAACCCAATGGATGACGGTCCTATCCTGGATACATACACAAACATATAAACAAACGTATAGACAAAGTAAGGTCAGGCATTGTGATCAAAATCTATTGTATCCACCCCACATCCCAAAAAATATAGTGCTCAGTATTAGGGTTTCCACCCTTGTATAATTTACATAGAGTAATGAGCTCTATGAACTTTTTAGTGAAATCACTGTGATTTTTATTAGTGGTCAGAGATGATGTGTGACATTGGCTAAATAAAGCCATTAGACAGTGGATAGCAAACAGATGTACCATTCCTAGGTGTCCTTACCTGTTTTCTTCTACTACTTGCTGCCCACGATCTAATGCAGTGATGGCGAACCTTTTGGAGACAGAGTTCAAGCCTACAACCAAAACCCATTATATGTCCACAAATGCCAAATGACAATGTGTAAGCAGTATCCCTGCTGTATAAGAAGTTTTAATCGATTGGCGTCCTGAGTTCACCAATACAATGATGATGGAGAGATTTGGATCGTATCTCCACCAGGCGTCCCTGAAGAGGAAGAATCAGGAGACCCAGAGCAGGAGCTCCAATGACAATCCATCTCTACTCCACACCTTCCTGCTCCTCCTGTGTCCTGGCACCAAATTACACTAAGAAAATCTATCACATACCATCCAAATATTAATGTTTACCCTGTAAATTGGACAACTAAATTATAAAACCATGGGGTAGTGATTCAGGGATTTTTTAGGAAGAGGAAGTGGGTGGAGGAGCCCGTCCGGTAAACTAATAATTAAATTTTATAGATTTGCGATCCTATCGTTTGCAAAACCCAAAAAACGTTGCAGGGACATTCCCATTTTTCAATATCCTTTAAATAGCGCTGTGCTTGGCACTTTCTGGGCTGTATTGCAATCACAGGAGGAAGCCTTGAGTCCTAGGCTGGCAAACTATTGTTGGGGTGAAGACCTGGGTGCCTGCAGAAAGGGATCCGAGTGCCACCTCTGGCACCCGTGCCATAGGTTCGCCACCACTGATCTAATTGTTTTGATAAAAGCTTATGTTTTAGCTGAAATTGTAACACATTATTTCTGACCACTAATAAAAATCATCATCTTTTCATACAATGGAGTGCTCATTACTGGCCAACAACCAAGATGGTGGGCCAGAGTACAAAATCGTGAGGCCAATGGAATAGTCAAAGGTCCAAGCAAGGGTCACAAAACACAGCAAAGGTACAATAGAGAATGTAGAAATACAAAAGCGGAGGTAGTACTAAACAGCACTAAATGGAGTGAAGACCAAGTTAAAATAAGTTTAAATAGTGTTAAATTGTCTCTATTGTTATGTATTGTTAAATGTAATCCGATACAGATAACTATATTTATGGTTGTCAAAGAGTGATTATTCCCAAAATACGTCACTCGGATGGACACCAGAAGGAACTCGATGATACTTATAAACAGTCCCCTTTATTGGCGTCATCCAGGTTGCAGAATCCAGGATACAAGATACTGCGACGTTATCAGTCACGTGTCCATGTCAGTCAGTGTATCAGTGAGAGTGTGTTCTGTAATGGCCGGGAGGTCCATCTTTCCTGTAGCTCTTCAGATGTCTATATCCACCTGCTGTGTCTGTTCATGTGTCTATGATGTCATGTGACGTCCGAGATGTGAGAGCACAAGAGTTTCAGTAGTGAGATACGTCCAGCTGGCGCTGCTCTCGTAGCCTCGTTGTATCAGCCTCTCTGTACCAGCCGCCATGATATATAGTAAGAGTAGAGGTTGTCTTCGGAGTATTGGAAATTCTGTGTCCTGGATATGGTGTTTCTATATATTAGGCTTGATGCATGTACAGTAGCTCATCCCTTAATGCTGATATAGATTGTGTATGTCACCAGCGTGTGTATGGCTATTACTTTAACTCTTCATGGTCTTATATTAATGAATATTGTCATATATAATTATTTAACAGTCACTAAAACTGCTCCTGAGACGCACCCCCAGCTCTGAGATGTAGCAAGGAGAATACTCAGCCCAATGCAGAGAAAACATCTAAGTCAAAGAAGTTCAAACTCTAATAGTTCTGACAATTCCTAAGAAATTTACAAAAACAAGACATTGAACTTTTATATATTTTTAAAAAAACTTACGGCATTAGTAGAGGTTATATCCAATGTCCAGGACAAATGGAGCAACATCGTTCCGGACCGATTCGATATATACCTGAATCAAATATCCCCAAAAAATGAGGCCTCAAAAGCATAATTTTGCAAGATTCACTCATCTCTACTTTGCAAGACCAATGGTTGTATCTATTGCAATATCTTCAGCCACATGTGGACCATCATGATACCCCCTACACACAACATACTACCTATCCTGGCATTCAGTAATCTCACTAACCCATTCCCACCATGCAAATTCAATAAGAGCCAGAGAAATTGAAAACCTATATCTCCAAAAAGAAGATTTTAAAGAAGAAAAGTGCCGCCGTAGTATAAACAGAAAGAAAACAATAGAAACTGTAGTGTGTAACATTTAAGATAATTCTACATGTAAAGTGTAGATATTGATTGTTAACTTTCAATTGCTGTATACACAAGTCTGGTCTAAAATTATTCCTCTCCGCTCTTGTCTCGTTAGTCAGATCCCACTAGATTTGTTTCCATGGCTGCCAGCGAAAAAAACAAAGAGCGCTTATCTTGTAATGTCAGAAGGGCCTGGTTATACAAGTTTAGTGCCATGTGTCTCCTCATCCATCATGCATGCAGGGGACTGGTAATGCAGGGGAGAGGTGGAAATGACAGCGACAAAGGCCGCCCACCTGTCACGTCCGATTCTTTTTTTCTTTCATCTATTATTTTCATCTATATAAAAATAAATAATATAAAATAATGTAAATAAAAACAACATAATATGAACTAAGAAAAAAAAATCATTTTGAGTTAGAATTTTTGAATTTTGCGAATATTTTGGCCGGATGGGAGTATAAAGGCCATTCCAGCAAGTTGACGTCCTTAGTAACTAGCCATGGTATGATTGGAAGGGGTGTCTTCTGGCCAATCACAGCCACAGCTAGTAGCTAGGGGCATCAATTTGCTGGATTGGCTGTTCGTCCGGCAATACAACAATGGGGCAGATTTACTTACCCGGTCCTGTCGCGATCCCGCGGCGCGTTGTCGACAAGGATTCGGGTCTGCCGCAATTCACAAAGCTCATGCGCCCGAGTTCCTGCATCTGTCACTTCCCCGCCGAGGTCCGCTGGAGTTCACCTTCTTCTTCTCCCCGGTGCTTGTAAGTGGGTGCCTTGCGACACATTTCTAATTGTTAAATCCTGCGCGTTGTCCGAATCTGTCTGGTTTTCCAACGGCCGCGCATCCCTGATTTCTGTCGCTAATGCGCCAAAATCCGATCGTAGGCTCCAAAATCTCAGGCAATTTGGCGCAAAACGGAAATTGTCGGGAAACCCAACGAAAATGCGCTCCGCGGACCCTTAGTAAATGAGCCCCAATATGTTTGGGTCGCATGGCCGAACCTGAATCCTTAATGCAAACGTCATGTACAAGATGTATAATTTTTGGGGTTTTTTTTATCCATCTGTGACCAACAGGATTTTTTTCACTGTGTGATGGTTACACTTTCTTTGGTGTGCACCAGGAAGCTGACACGTTTACAGTTGTGTCTTCAAGATACCAGTGTATATTTGAGGCACATGGAAAGTCTGTGACTCCATTTGACAGTCTCTGTTCTATTGAGACATCTATCTATTCATATGGATACATTTATAAAGTGGGACCGCACTTTTGCAACATAAGCACAAATGAATGACACACAAAACTTGAAATTGATGACACACAGATGGCAAAAATGGACCACAGACAGTGTCAGACTGGATTTCCTTAGGGCCACCAGAGAAAATCAATCTGGGGGGGCCACTCTTCATTATCCCCCAAGAAAAATACTCCAGCAGCCTCCAGAGCCTGAAGAATAATTTTAAAGAGCTAGGTTCAAAGCTTAAGGAAAGGACCTCCAAGGTAGTATTCTCCGGAATCCTACCTGTGCCATGCGCTACACAGAGCAGACAGCGGGGAGCTCAGGGAGTTTTAAATGATGGCTCAGATCCTGGTGTAGAGCAGAGGGATTTGGGTTCCTAGAGCATTGGGCTGACTTTTCACTGGGGTTACAGCTTGTTTTTGCAGATAACTTGCACCTAAGTGGAGGGGGGCTGCGTGCTGGGGAGAAGATCCTAGCAGGGGTGGCGGAGTATTTAAATAGGCTAGGGGAGGAGGGGGGAGGAAAAGGAAGACACTGAAGGGGTAGACAGGTCAGAGGGGGGCGGTTATGTTGGTGGGTGGTGAGGTGGGCGGTTGTATGGGGGCCTAAAGGGGAGTGATAAGGAGTCCACAAGTTGCGAGAACAGTGGTAAGGATATATGTGCCAGTAAATTACTTTAAATCAGATAAATAACTGGGAAAATTAAATTGTATGTTCACAAGCCAGAAGTATTCAGGCAAAATGGGCAAGCTTGAGGTCTGATATTAGAGGAACAGTTAGATGTTGTTGGGTGTAGAGACATGGCTCGATGCATCGCATGATGTTGGGTTGTTAATATTCAAGGTTTTACATCTTTCGGAAAGACAGGGCAAATAGGAGGGAGGGGTGTATGTGTATATATGTAATAGGAGAGGAGGTGTGTGTATGTCTGTATGTATAGGAGAGGAGGTGGTGTATGTCTGTATGTAATAGGAGGGGATGGTGTGTATGTATATATAATATGTAATAGGATGGAGGTGGTGTATGCTGTATGTCAGAGAGATAAAAAGCGATTGTGAATGAGTCAGTGGTCTCAGAGTGTGAGAAGGGCTGAAACTTTGGGTTGAAATTCAAAGCCAAGAGAGCTTTGAGAAAAATTATTTTTGGTGTAATTTATAGACCCCCTAACATCTGAGGAATAGAGGTCACCTATATAACAGATGGAGTGGGCTGCACAGGAGGGGACCGTAGTGATAATGGGAGACTTAACTTTCCAAATATAAATTGGGGTCAGGGTCGTCTTCATCTATGAAAGGGAGACATTTTATCAACTTTCTGCAGGATAATTTTATGTTGCAGCTTGTAGAAGATCCCACAAGAGGTGAAGATTGTTGGACTTGTGATTTCTAACAATGAGGAGATTGTCCAAATTCAGTATCAGGGAACCCCTTGAAACAGCTGATCATAATATAATTATTTTCCTCTTAACTTTAAAAAGCAGGAACAGGGTGGAAAATCGAAAACTTTGAATTTTAAGAGGGCTAATTTCCAAAAATTCAGGGCTGCAATACAGGATATGACTGGATCAGATACTGTCACATGGTGATACCTAATGTTAAATGGGAGAAATTCAAATCTATCCTGGGTTTTTATACTTCTAAATTTATTCCAATAGGTAACAAGTATAGACGGGCTAATTCACACCCCGCGTGGCTTACAGCTACAGGTAACAAGTATAGACGGGCTAGATTACACCCCGCGTGGCTACAGCTACAGGTAACAAGTATAGACGGGCTAGATTACACCCCGCGTGGCTTACAGTTACAGTTAAAAGGGCAATTAATGAGAAAAAGAGGGCATTTAAAAAATATAAATCTGACGGGTCACCTGAGGCTTTCAATACTTACAAAAATCTTACCAAAATCTTTAAAAAAGAAATCAAATCAGCCAAAATACAAAATGAAAGACAGGTAGCGAAAGATAGCAAAACAAATCCCAAGAAATTTTTTAGGTATATCAATGCAAAAAAAAATGGGTCACAACAGGTTGGACCCCTTTATTCTGAAAATGGGGCATCGGTGACTGGAGACCAGGAGAAGGCGGAGATACTTAATAGGTTTTTTAGCTCCGTTTATACAATAGAAGAGAGAACTTCTGACGTGGGTGGTGCCAGTGCGGGTCATGGATCCTGTGATATACTAGGCTGGCTAAATGTAGACATTATCCAATCTAAGCTCAATAAAATCAATGTGTACAAAGCCCCTGGACCAGATGGGTTACACCCCAGAGTTCTTAAAGAACTCAGTTCTGTTATTGCTGTACCACTGTCTAAAATCTTCAGGGATTCCGTAATGTCTGGTGTGGTGCCAAGTGACTGGCGCAAGGCAAATGTGGTGCCAATATATAAAAAGGGCTCTAGAACTTCGCCTGGCAATTACAGGCCTGTAAGCTTAACTTCCATTGTGGGGAAAGTATTGGAAGGGTTAGTAAAAGACTACATACTGGAGTATGTGACATCAAATAGAATAATAAGTGACAGCCAGCGAGGGGTTACTAAGAATAGAAGTTGTCAGACTAACCTGATCTGCTTCTATGAAGAGGTGAGCAGGTGCCTGGATGGAGGAGCAGCTGTGGATATTGTGTTCTTGGACTTTGCAAAGGCATTTGACACTGTCCCTCATAGACGCCTGATGGGTAAAATTAGGGCTATTGGTTTGGCAGAAATCATTTGCAATTGGATTGAAAACTGGCTGAAGGATCGTATCCAGAGAGTTGTGGTCAATGATTCCTACTCGGAATGGTCACCAGTTATAAGTGGTGTACCTCAGGGTTCTGTGCTTGGCCCACTACTATTTAATATATTTATTAATGATATAGAGGTAGGAATTAATAGCACTGTGTCTATTTTTGCAGATGACACCAAACTGTGTAGTGTAATACAGTCTGTGGAGGATGTTCATAGGCTGCAGGGTGACTTGGACAAACTGAATGTTTGGTCATCCACTTGGCAAATGAGGTTTAATGTGGATAAATGTAAGGTTATGCACCTGGGGGCCAATAATCCAAAGGCAAAATATGTCCTTGGGGGAGTAAATCTGGGAGAGTCCCTTGTTGAGAAGGACCTGGGGGTACTAGTAGATCATAAATTGAATAACAGCATGCAATGTCAATCAGCTGCCTCTAAAGCCAGTAGGATCTTGTCATGTATCAAAAGTGGTATGGACTCTCGTGATAGGGATGTAATATTACCACTATACAAGGCACTGGTTCGGCCACACCTGGAATATGCTGTCCAGTTCTGGGCACCGGTCCATAAAAAGGATGCCCTGGAGCTGGAGAGGGTTCAACGTAGAGCCACAAAAATGATAAGGGGTATGGAGGGTCTCAGTTATGAGGAAAGATTAAAACAACTAGATTTATTTAGTCTGGAAAAGAGACGACTACGAGGGGACATGATTAATTTATTTAAATATATGAATGGTCCATACAAAAAATATGGTGGTAAGTTGTTTCAGATTAGATCAAATCAAAAGACGAGGGGGCACTGTCTCCGTTTGGAGAAATCAAGGTTTAATCACCGGAGGCGACAGGGCTTTTTTACTATGAGAACGGTCAATCTGTGGAATAGCCTGCCTCAGGCGCTGGTCACAGCAGGGACAGCAGAGAGCTCAGGTGCAGAGCACAGCAGGGACAGCAGAGAGCTCAGGCGCTGGTCACAGCAGGGACAGCGGATAGCTTCAAGAAGGGTCTAGATGCCTTTTTACACCTAAATAACATTGATGGTTATGCCATATAGAATTGTTTCCCCTAAATCCCTTCCTCATCCAATCCCTTCCCTTCCTTGGTTGAACTTGATGGACAAGTGTCTTTTTTTAAACCGTAGAAACTATGAAACTATGAAATTGTGTTATTTTCTGATGGATCTCTGGGCTGCAGCATTTAGTCCAGCCAGTGCCCACCGGGGATCTTCTGGTACTCCGGTGGGGCAGTCCGACACTGATCACAGATAATAATAAAGTTTTGATTATATAGCAGCATCATAGTCTGCAGCGCTGTACAGATTTGATCTTGGACCACAAACAACGTAGCCTTAAAGGGAACATGTCAGGGAGATTTGGGACACTCAACAACCCACTGGCCCTTATGGTCCTTGTTTAGTGTCCCAAATCGCTCTGTATGATTTTAAAGCATTCGGCAAAAAATAATAAAAAACTTTATACTCACCTCATCTCCTCGGCGCCTGCGTGGTCCAGCAAGTGAAGCCGTCGTTTTAGACCCCAGCTTCACTGTGGGAGCCCATAGGTACAGCGCATGCGCAATAATAACGGGATACTGTCCCGGCTTAACTCCCCACATCTCAAGGGGAAGCGCCGGCGCAGGATCTGAAGATGTGAGTCCGATGTGTTTTTTCTTTAATATTTTTTTACACCTAAAGAATTTAAAAAGTTTGATTTGGGACCCTAAACCAAGATTCATAAGGACCTGTAGTTTGTGTAGGGTCCCACATCGACCTGACAGGTCTTCTTTAAGGCTCATGCCCAACACTAGGAATTTTGGATTTTTCTACAGCTTGCACATGCATTCACTTCTGTGTGCTCATGCATTCACCTCTGTGTGCTCATGCACCAGGCCATGGATTCCATAATTGGCCAAGGCCCCAAACAACAGGGCAGGTCCTATTCCTACTTGTGTTTGTGTTAATTGTTATCAGCACAAGAGCAGAGGTCACCCACTTATGATACACAGGGTGCAAACAGTCCACAGGATTGTAGTTTGCATCCCGAATGACAGCAGTTTCTTTGTACAGGAAAGCCTTGCATGTGGCAGCTCCAATGCAGAGTAATATGTACCTGGATATGCTGCCAAATTCTTCCACGATGTATCAGAAGATAAAAAAACAAATGCACAACTACTGAAGAATTTGCTGTATATTTCACACAACTTCACAAGTGCAATGGAGTCTGAATGGAGATGAAATATATTATGTGTCAACATTGTTACATAAGAAAACATGTTAAAGTTGCAGTAAGGTGCTTGAATGCCTTATATTCTTTGTTTTATTCTGAGTGAACGTTCTGTAATCTATAATAAAGAGATAAAGGGAGATAAACAGTTCCACACAAAGCTCATCCTACATGAATCTCAGACCTCGTTATAATGTATCCTCACCTTCATCTGCACCTGAGATGAATCCCGTTGGCAATGTGACCCCATCACCGCAATCTTTTTTCCTTTTGATTTTCCATTAGATGTTCAAAGTGACCACGCCCCAACGCTCCAGGGGATCTCTTCATTCACCTTGAGATGAAGATTTGTCAAACTTCCCGGCTTCATAAAGCTTAATATCTTGCCCTGTCGTTAGATTTATTCTCGTGCATTCAGCTTGTAGCTTCCTCAGTCACAACAGGTTCCGTAAAATAAAATTTATTGCCTATTTTAGCAAGAAACGAGAAAAATACCAATGGTTTCTAGGAAAAGAGGTTCTGATGTGCAGAAAGACGCGGAATGGAGTCACTACTAAAGGTCTACCTAAGGATTGCACTATAGGGGTGACTGATGGGAACCCCACTGATCCTCAAATGAAGGGGCTACAACGCGGTGCCAAGGCTCTGCAGGCGCACACTGGGAGAACATATACTTACTATGGCCGACAGAGTTCACCCGAAGTGCATGTCAGTGTATAATGCGCTGTGCGGGGAGTCATAAGGCCCTGCGCACCGCTATCCTGCATGTTGTCGCTTCCCCCGTCAGGTCCGCAGAGTTCACTTCTTCTCATGGTGCATGTAGTGCATTGTCCGTGTATAATGCCCTGTGCTGGAGTCACTAGATCGTGCACCCGATATCCTGCATTTGTCCGCTTCCCCGCTCAGGTCCCCGAGTTCACCTTATTCTTCCTGTGCATTAAGTGCATTGTCCGTGTATAATGCGCTGTGCGGGGAGTCACTAAGATCGTGTGCCCGATATCCTGCATGTGTCGCTTCCCGTCAGGTCCCCGGAGTTCACCTTCTCTCTGGTGCATGTAAGTGCATTTGTCCGTGTTAATGCGCTGTACAGGGAATCACTAAGATCGTGCGCCCGAGATATCCTGCATGTTCGCTTCCCGCTCTCAGGTCCCGGATTCACCTTCTTCTTCCTGGTGCATGTAAGTGCATTGTCTGTGTATAATGCGCTGTGGGGGAGTCACTAAGATCGTGCCCGATATCCTGCATGTGTCGCTTCCCCGCCAGGTCCCTGGGGTTCACCTCTTCCTTGTGCATGTAAGTGTATTGTCCGTGTAAATGCGCTGTGCGGGGAGTCACTAAGATCGTGCGCCCGATATCCTGCATGTTCACTTCCCCGCTCAGGTCCCCGAGTTCACCTCTTCTTCTCCTGGTGCATGTAAGTGCATTGTCCGTGTATAATGCGCTGTGCGGGGAGTCACTAAGATCGTGCCCAATATCCGCTGTGTCGCTTCCCCGCTCAGGTCCCGTAGTTCACCTTCTTCCTGGTGCATGTAGTGCATTGTCCGTGTATAATGCGCTGTGCGGGGAAGTCACTAGATCCTGCACCCAATATCCTGCATGTGTCGCTCCCTCCTCAGGTCCCCGGAGTTCACCTCTTCTTCCTGGCTTTAAGTGCATGTCCATGTATATGTGCTGTGCGGGAGTCACTAAATCGTGTGCCCAATATTCTGCATGTGTCGCTCCCGCTCAGGTCCCCGGAGTTCACCTTCTTCTTCGGGGCAATAAGTGCATGGTCCGTGTATAAGTTGCTGTGCGGGGAGTCACTAGATCCTGCGTCCGATATCCTGCATGTGTCGCTTCGTCCGCGCTCAGGTCCCTGGAGTGTCACCTTCTTCTTCCTGGTGCTGTTAAGTGCATTTGTCCGTGTTATAATGCGTCTGGCTGGGGAGTCACTAAGATCCTGCCCCGATATCCTGCATGTGTCGCTTCCCCGCTCAGTGTCCCCGGAGTTCACCTTCTCTTCCTGGTGTATGTAGTGCATGTGTCCGTGTATAATGCGCGTGCGGGGAGTCACTAGATCCTGCGCCGATATCCTGCATGTGTCATTCCCCGCTCAGGTCCCGGAGTTCCCTTCTTCTTCCTGGTCATGTAAGGTTTTGCATTGTCCGTGTATAAAGTGCTGTGACGGGGAGTCACTAAGCTCGTGTGCCCGAATTCCTCATGTGTCGCTTTCCCCGCTCAGGTCCCCGGAGTTCACCTTCTTCTTCCTGGGTGCATGTAAGTGCATTTAAAGTATTCAATCCGTACCATCCGAATCAGTCGGATCGTCCGATGGCCCGTCCCCCGATTTCTGTTGCATGAAAGCAGCGGCGCTGCGCCAAAATCCGATCACGTGCAACACAATCCCCTGCTAAAGAACTGTCACAGTGGCGCAATCCCTGAAAATGTCGGGAAGTCCGATGGAAATGCGATCCACGGACCCTTAGTAAATAAGCCCCACTATCTCCTCTTGGTGCACAACCCACATGTGTTCAAAAGGGTAGTTTTTTACAACTTTGGGTTGACTTATCATTTTGGGTGACTTATCATTTTGGGTCCACTCAAGGATGGTACAGAAACCCCAAAGTGATGCAGCAGCTTAAGGCTACATTCACAACTTGTTTTATGTAGATGCTCCGCATATCCACCAGGAGCTACGTCTTTCCATCCTGCTCCGTGTTGATGGACACTGTGTGGGTCATGTAAACCTATGGGAAATGGATGCAACTGTATTGCATCCATCTCAAGCCTCCGCTGAGTGTACCCATTGTGGTAACTGTCCGTATAGGGATATCAACATCCCTGGGGGAAGCACCCTGAACATCCTCCCGCTTATGAGGAGGGGTTGAACAGGAGAATGTATCCCTCTGTATGAGCATGATACATAGGGATACACCCCAGCTCAACATTGTAAAGATACTTTGGAAAGTCACGTGTATATCTGCATCTGAGGCAGAAAATGAGGTGTTTACAGGGATTTTGCACGAGGGCAATACCTTGGATGCATCAAAGAAGGCGCAGGCTTGGCAGTAACATGTTCTTGCAAAACTTAGCACAGCTTAGCATAAGAAACCATAGTCCTTTCCAGAACACTGAACCACTGCAGAGGGCGAACAGTGACATTTATATCTAAAACCTTAGACTTGTACCTTTAAACCTTATTCCTTAAAAAACTTAGACCACCCCTTTAAATAGTTCAGACGATAAACAACTTTGGATTGTACAGAGCGCTGGACGCAAAGCGATGGCCCAATAAATTATGATTCAACAAATGGATTTTTTATGACTTTAAAAGCCTTCGGCACAATTTACAGCCCAAGCAAATGATACGGACTCTGTTATTACGTCTTTTATGGGACACAACATTTGCACCTTTGTGGTGAAAACATTGATGTGAAATGGATAAAATAAATGTAATATATTTTGAGTATCTTCAGAATAAATAAATTTTTAGTATTTCCTATTTCTGCACAGAGGCCATTTAAAACCCTCCTCCATCATTTCCTCTAAATAAATCACCCTTCTCTTTAGGCACCAAGTACATGGGGCTCAGATTTAGACATGGCCACTAAAAATAGTTGCGGTCGCTCGCTCTGTAACATGCTGCCTGCAGATAGGACACTATGTACAATCTGCTCAGCTCCTCCTGCTCTATAACATGCTGCCTGCAGATAGGACACTACGTACAATCTGCTCAGCTCCTCCTTTATAACATTGGCGATGTAGTGCTCCTAATCAGGTGTATCCTATTCTGGGTAATTAATGAGAGTGCACTGTAGGAAAATGGACAGGGGCCATCATTATATAAGTCCCTCACTATTTTCATGGTCTTTCATGTCTAATAAAAGGACAGTTCCCAGTAATCAAAACTAAGTGCGTCCATGTCTATACATCCACATACGGTGAGTATGTACAGTATATATACACACAAGTGCGGCTACTTACATACAGTAAAGTGTAAAGCGAGTCACAGGTAACAAGGATACAAATATATCATCTAATGGACCTTCACTAAGAAATACAAAAGGTTCTACCAAGAAAGAAAGAAAGTTGCAGTTCTGGAAAATTCCATAGTCCCGGGCTCCAGTGTTACGGCTGTCACTTACCTAAGTAGCTTTCTTTCTTCTTGACAGAGTAATAAAACGTGCGATGAACCTGTGTCAGGAAGGTCTTGCCCATATCTCTTCTTTATATGGAGAAATGTGGATGTAACTATTTAGGGGATTCTTCCTTGGGAAAGCATCGGCGTCTTCTTCCAGCGTCTGGGCCGGTAACTTGTTGCATTAGTAACAGGGGACACCAGGACCTGCCCTCTGAGCCTGCGCCATGAATAATGAATGCTGCTCACATCTCATCACTGGAATCCTATTCATTCTATTCAGAGACTTTATTACCCGTCTCCTCCAACCTGCCGACACTGGAAGGTTATATAACGGCGCCGCCCGGCTGTCAGCCATTCTAATTCCGAGGATTTCTCAGCTTTGACCCAACACTAAAAGAGGAAGGAGGCTTTGGGTATAAATGTTTAATATCCCAGACTTTAATATTTAAGTCCCGGCTCTTAGTTCAGATTGTTTCCTTCAACAAAGTTTAAGAGAAGAATCTGGAAGCTTAATACCTGTGCATACAATATCTGTCGTATTCCCTAGATCGCGGCGGATGAGCGCAGGCTGGAGGAGGCGGAAAGTTAGAGAGAAACTTCAGTTCAATTTTGTAAAAAAAAAATGTAATAATACATTGTAATTCTAAGATGGTGCCGTGGTGCCGGTGCGTCGGCTCTAGGTTTTTTCTCCTCTTCCCCCTCTTCATCCCCGATTTCCCCTATTTCTTCCCCTATTCCTCATGTTTTCAATCCCCTCTCCCTACTCTCTGCTAGCCATTGGCCACTGGCCATGTGGATGGCGACGGAGCGGACCATGGATCCCGGCGGGAAGGAAAAGCCCACAGGACCTGTGTCAGGGATGATAACCAGACCCTTTGAGACAACAGAGGGCGTCGGAGGAAAATAGGCATCAGTGGGGCGGACATGATGGGAGGAATCGGAGGGCATGGAGCGCAGTCCTGCTTCATCCACAGCCTCGGTCAGCAAGTGAGGAGTCTTGCTGCAAGTGAGCAGCGGGTCAGCTGGCTCCCCTGTACTCGGAGTTGCAGATGCCCTCTAAGAAGTATGTGGGGAGTCCCACGATCAGCAAGTGGGGCATAGTCGTGGGGATCAGCTGCAGGCCTCGGCACCCTGCCAGCAACGACACATTCAAGGTGCCCACTTGCTAGGCTGACTCCTGGTGCAGCAGTTCAGAGTGCCCCCAACAGATCAGGCGGACTATCAACCGCATGGCATGCCCTCCAACAACCCAGCATTGCACCGGAACCATAAGGACCTTCTAACCTGTGGCCATACTAGCTGATCATGCCCATTGCTGCCTGAACCCTCATCCACTCAACACAACCAATTGAAACTCTCATCCAGTGTTGGTCCTGACCTTGTGGTCTAGGCCATCCAGGTGGACCAGTGACTCTCCGCAGCCTACACATGACAGGCCACACCAGATGTGTCCAACCACAACTAGGTACCCCACTGCTCATACCACGGCCTCTCCCACAAGGCCCCATCAAGCTCAGAAACCGTACCCCTCTGCACCCCCCACCACCACCTCTTCCCCATGCCGGTATCTGTAGGAGATCGCCTGCAACAGAGCGCTGTTTTTTCAAGGCTGCCATTAGCGCCAGTATCATGGAGACAGCGAACTGCTGAAATGCTGGCAAACCCACCACAAGCCATACCGACAATCTGGTAGAGCCGGTGGGAGGCCAAGCGCAGCCAAGGTGGCATGAGAACCAGGCAGCTTAAGCGCCGGTACTGGCGGCATCGGGGCAGTAGTATCACAGCAATAGCCATGTACCTAGCGAAGTGCAGGTAACCAGCACATAAGCCGTGTGACCCGTTTTGTATCTATTTTGTATCAATTTATGTATCAATTGTAAGCGTGTACCGTGCTTGTGGCCTCGTAGTATGTGTCGTGTTGTACCATATTGTAATGTATTGTTGTAACTAATTACGTAACTAGTAACTAAGAAAGTACACAATAGCAACCAAGCTAATTAACTCCTAAAAGTCTATTCGCTGAATGTTTTTCTGTCTGCCAAACCTCTGTATAACATATAACTGTAACGCTATGCTGGACAATTTGTACAAAATAATTTCCCCCCCGAGGATCAATAAAGTTGTATCATATCGTTGTATGACGTAAATGGAAATTGTTTGGTCCAGTGTCTTCCCCTCAAAGGATAAACTTATCCTAAGGCCTCTCCTCCATCAACCCCTAGGAAAGAGTCCATTGTAGTCCATTGTAGTCTTCTTATTTGGTTGTGCTCTGTTGAGCCGCAGTTGCCCAGTAAAAGGTTCTCCTGTACTCTGTTGGACCATTCCAACGCCGGTCACGGTCAAATAACATCAGAATTGGAAATGGCAAAACGGAAGAAATGTAAAAAATATTGAATATTCACCACAGAAATATTAAAGTCCTTTTGCCATCTTCATCCACCTCAACATTTTGAATACTTAAATTCTGTTCCATTGATTCTGCTAGTTTCATAATTTTCTTCATTGCCTCCATCGTTCTTGAGAGATTACAGAATTTTTTCCACCTCTACAGGAAAATAGGTGGGGCCTGAGTGCCTTCTCTTGCGGATGACCACCTACCTGACAGTAGACTCTCAAATGTCATGATGGGTGGTCCTGTGCTCGGCAAACTGTGAGGTCCAACCCTTCTGAAAGTAGACAAACAAAGATATTGGAATTGATTGGAGGGATTTCTTACATTCAGTGGCCTGGATAATTTATTTTATGATTTGTGGCAATGGCTACACTAGACTGAGTACTGACAGGTGGCAGTGATTACACTAGAATGAGGACTGACAGGTTGCAGTGATTACACTAGAATGAGGACTGACTGGTGGCAGTTAGTACACTAGACTGAGGACTGACTGGTGGCAGTGATTATACTAGACTGAGGACTGACTGGTGGCAGTGATTATACTAGACTGAGGACTGACTGGTGGCAGTGATTACACTAGAATGAGGACTGACTGGTGGCAGTGATTGTACTAGACTGAGGACTGACTGGTGGCAGCGATTACACTAAACTGAGGACTGACTGGTGGCAGTGATTGTACTAGACGATTATATTACACTGTAGACAAACCATGAATTTGCACTGACCAGCGGTGGTCTACAAGATTCCAAAGATTCTGCATGGCAGATGTGATAACTATGGGCTTCCTGCTCTATCATTCTGATATGTAGGCCACAAGATGCTTTAGACCCTCTGTGTAAAGGACACCAGAACCACAGACTGGAGATGTGCTTCCCAGTGTAGGTCGTGCAATAACATCCCTGCATCAAACTTCTGACACCAAGATTCATTACAGGTTCTGACATTGTGTAAGCTGCAGGACTAAAGAGGCTGAAACCTTCACATCCGAGAATGGGGGAAGGGGCTACAGTTGTGTTTAGTTGGGGAATTGTGGAAAACTATTTCTAGGAACCTTCACTACAACTCTGGGAATGAACCAGCCATAACTTCTGGGATATTGTGGAGTCTGTAAAAAGACACGTCGGGTTTCTTGTATACAATGTATCCAGATTATTATGGGTCGGTGGACACTCTTTGTCCCGAGCTTCCAGATCACCACCAGCACTTGTAGCAGCATCGGGCTCCTAAATGGCTTTCCTTGTAGATGCCAGGGGCCACTCTCCTTCTAATTCACCATTTCCCCTATAGTTAAACATTGATAATGTACGTCTAGGACATGAGCGTTGGTTACCCTGAATATAAAAGATCTCATCACAGATTTATATGTCTTTTGTAGCTGGAATGCAAAGAATTATCCACAAGGATAAGGGATAGAACTTCAAATTGGACTTTACAAGCACAGATCCCACATTACTAAAATTGGTTCAGATTTACTGATCCAGTATATGATTTAGATTAGAAATCTGGGGCAGCTTTAGTCTGTTCAGTGTAAGATTATTCCACCTCATTTTTGGATTAGGCTGGACAATTTCTCACACACATTGGGGCACATTTACTAGGGGTCCGCGGACCGCGATTCTGTTGGGTTTCCCAAATATTTCCTTTTTGCGCCGAATTGCGGCAGAGATAGGGGGGCATGCTGTCGGACAACCCGGACGGATTCGGACAAACCGCGGAATTTAACAACGAAATTGTGACGCAAGATCAAGCACTTACATGCACCGGGAAGAAGAAGGTGAACTCCGGGGACCTCAGCGGGGAAGCGATACATACAGGATATTTGGCGCAGGATCTTAGTGACTCCCCGCACAGCGCATTATACACGGACAATGCACTTACATGCACCAGGAAGAAGAAGGTG